>OX421268.1:15614245-16814245 GCA_949125355.1 Agriopis leucophaearia | reverse complement strand
TAAATGCCATCAATTGTCCAATCCAATTGATGCGTTCAGCATCAATTGGATTGGACATAAATCTACTCAATGTACTTATCATTACAAATAATTTTTACTATGGATACAACACTGAAATCGGGAAAGAAATTTAGCTTTAATATTTATATTTAATGGCTCCCATTTTTTATAATTTTTATTAGAAATAGGGTCGCGTTTGACCGCCAACTCGCTTGATGTTAAGCGATGATGCGTTCTACGATGGAGCAGGCTTGCCTAGAAGGAACCGATTCACTCGTGGTTTGAAGACACCCAGATTGTAACTACAGGGGAACACCCATTCAGGTAGCGCATTCCACAGACTAACAGTTCGCATAATAAAAGTGGAATCAAAGCGCTTCGTACGAGTTTTCGGAATATCAACCATAAAGCGGTGTCGATTTTTCGTGTCCGCTCTGACAGTCCGATAGAAAAAAGGGCAAGAGGGAATCAGATCATGCAGATCCGATGCACACTCTCCGAAATGAATCCGATAAAAAAAAAACTATTTTTTGCCTTTTTATAGGTAATGGTACGGAATCCTTTTTTTATGATACTGGGTGACGAGCGAAGTCGCTCGCCTAATGGCTCTTCACGCTTGCCCATAACAGCTCAATGCCACTCAGAATTTTGAACTTCAACAGTTTAAAACCCTGGATGGCAATGGACTGCGCTCGTCACCGAGATATAAGATGTCAAATCTCTGTGTGCCCTGTTATTTCGCTGGAAACATTGCCCTTCAATCCGGAACACTGTAGTGTTTGCACACTACTGCTTGGCGGTTGAATAACTGGCAAAGGTGTGGTACTTCCCCAGGCGGACCCCTGCAAAAGAGTCCTACCACTACCTCTTTTAGCTTTAACAAAAACGAACTAATAAAAAATTATAATATATAAGGTCGGGGAAAAAGTTTCTTCGTATTTTTTAAACAAATTCAAGACATATTTTTTTCAAGTTTAATTACATTTAATTATAATATATATGTGCCATTTTGTTCGATAACTTGTTGCCATCTTGTAGGTAGTGACATGATCCCGTTGCTGTAGAAATTTTGGGACTTCTGATCAAAAAAATGCAACAAGTAGTTTTGACAGTCCTCTCTTGATGTTAATCTAACACTACCCAAAGAATTCTGAAGAGATCGAAACAGGTGGAAATCTGAGGGTGCAAGGTCAGGGCTATATGGTGGATGCATTAACACTTCCCAACCAAGCTCTCTAAATTTTTGCTGAGTGGCCAAAGATGTGTGCGGTCTGGCGTTATCATGATGAAAGACCACACTCTTTCTGTTGATCAATTCCGGCCGTTTTTTCTCAATTTCTTGTTTGAGTCTCATCTGCTGTTGGCAGTAGAGATCCGAATCGATGGTTTTGCCCGGCGGTAAAAGCTCATAATGAACGATGCCCTGCCAATCCCACCATACACACAGCATCACCTTATTACGTGTTAATCCGGGTTTCGCTACAGTCTGTGGTGCTTCACTGCCCTTTGACTGACCATGATCGTTTGCGCACATTCTTGTCGTAGGTGATCCATTTTTCATCACCAGTGATCAATCTTTTCAAAAACGGTTCGGTTTTGTCACGTTTCAATAGAGAGTCGCAAATGAGTACACGATTAATTTGGTTTCTTTCAGTGAGCTTGTGTGGCACCCAAATATCGAGTTTTTTTGTATACCCAGTTTTTTTCAAATGGGTCAAAACTGTTTTGTGGTCAATCCCCAGTTCTTCAGCTACGTCGTAATTATTAATATGCCGATCTTGGTCCACTTTTTCAGAAATGGCATCTACTTTATCCGTAACAGGGCGACCAGAGCGAGCTGCATCTTTGACATCAAAATTCCCGGACTGAAAACGCTTGAACCAACATTGTGCTACTCTTGATGACACTGCATTAGGTCCATAAACGTCACAAATTTTTTTCGCGGCTTGTGTCGCAGTTTTCCCTTTTTTGTAATAAAATTTCACAATATATCGAATTTCTTCGTTAGATTCACTCATTTTATCAAACAAAAAAACAATTGAAAAATGGCGGGAAATTGCTTTTTACTTTTTGTATTCCTTTTTTAAAATGTCATATTTTTAATGGTATCAAAACCAGCCAGATACAAACAGTACAACGGATGAGATTTTTACTACAACCTTATACATACAAAATACGAAAAGACTTTTTCCCCGACCTATTATATTCAAAAAACTAATATTTGTACGCCGTACCTGGCTAGGACATGAGATACGTTTCCATTCTTATGATCATGTATGCTACTTTATATGTATGTGTACCATGTTCTGACAAATAAATAATTTGATTTAATTTTAAAGTATGTAAAACGAAATATCACTGTTATTATGAGTTAAAAAAATCCAATACCTGTTAAAAACCGATTACAAATTCAATACGTCATTAAATAGACCCATCATTCGAATATATAAACTCTATTTATCAAGAACGTTTACTAGCAATCCATTAGGTATCAAAGAGTGATATAAAAGGTTGAATTTAGAAGTCATTGCTTCACACATAAAATATAGATTTATAGCTTCGCTAACCTTAGACTGGTGCATGCCACCGAGAAATTAGAAAGCAGTATATTCAGGAACAGTATAGCTGTTCGCTGTTAGCTGGTAAGATCACCTCTATTCCTCTATCTTTAAAAGTACAATAAAATAACCGGCCAAGTGCGAGTCGGACTCGCACACGAAGGGTACGTCTATATGTGTGGAATTATGTCTATGTTAGAATATTGCCAAAATTATATTTTAGCTATTTATGCTTTAAATAATATAGGAAACATGTTAATTACTACCTATACCTATTAGAATGTTGCTTTAAAATAAGTAGATTATAAATATGAATAACTAGCTGTTGCCTCCCTTAATTCGACCCTTTCTCAAAATCCTTAGTGGATCTCTACACCCCATCAGAAATCTACCTTCCAAATTTCAGCTTCGTAGTTCAAGTAGTTTTCGAGATTTCGCAATGAATCAGTGAGTAAATGGTATTTTGCTTTTATGTACAGAGATAAATATATAGATTTGTTCATGAAATTGTTTACAAAACTCTTTTAACAATGCTGCAGTGCAAGTACTGTTCTTATCGATTGATAAATTTGACAATGGAAATCGACAAATTCGATAAAATGCTATTTGATCCGTACTCGCTATGATCGACACAGTGTACTTAATTTTATCGAAATTGACGATTTCAATTGTCAAATTTATCGATCGTTAAGAACGGTGCTTGCACTGCGGCTCCTTAAAGATAGGCAAAATATATTACACCTACACCTAAGTAATTGTAGCCAGAGACCAAACAAGAGACCATTTATTTTGCCGAGTACTGGCACAGTAAAAAAATAATACGCATTGACTGCTGTTGTGTTGTGATAGACGACTATTCTAATTTCCGCAGCAAATCTTATAAAAACAATTTCGAAGATAATCCTTTGAATAAACAGTAATAAATTCTAACCGCACAAAAGAAACATTTACCCCTCGATTGTACTGCGTTTATCTAAATCGATTTTCAATAATTCAAGCAATTTTCCTATTGACAAAAACACGACTATTACCGCAATACGATGGTATATTTTTTATGTCAACCGCATTGACAGATTGCAGTCGTCTAAAGCTAGCCAGGTAAAGTATCAGGTGAAATATACCTGATGGTAGACAGTATATCAACTCTGGAACTCTAAAAACCCTCAGCATCATCATTTTCAGTCTATCATTTTCCTAGTGCTGGGACACAGGCCTTCTTTCAAAGAGTGAGAATGGGCCGTGTTCCACCATGTATTTATGGAATCAGGCCTCAGAGCCATCAGGCTCTGAGGCTCAGGCACGCTCGTAACGCGGCGCGTTAAGTTAACCTCAAAAAGTTAGGCTTTATATCCTTACGAATAGAGGCCATTTTTTTTTAAATATTGTGCATGTTGGTGTATGTCATTTGTCTTTGAACTTTTAGAGGTTCTAGGACATACCAGTTTCCTTACGACTTAAAAGTCTTACTTAAAAATCTACCAAAAAATTGCCTGTTAGCGAGACGTGCTTTGTTTTGCTTGATGCTTACAAAATTTAATGAATATTAAACCAACAATACGTAAGTTAACATCGAAACATTATATAAACACAATAACACTGATATATTCCAGTAATATTACTCTGAGACCTTTGCTTTGCTCGTCCAATAAAACTAAACATCGCTAACTACACTAGCATACTAAACATCGTAACTTGAGATACTGCCTACGTAAATATATTGCGCCAGCCAACAGAGAGACTTAAACCAATAAAAACCAGTGGTGTCTAGGAAATGATGCCATTAGGCGGTGCTTTTTGACGTCTTAAGTCTAGACTAAACGTGTAATTTTGTTGAAACAAAATGCCTAATAACTATGTCTAATAGCTTCGTCTAGAATAAGCTGTGGTAAACGAATAATGACTTCAGTTGCTTCCGACTGTACTCTTCTATTCAATGTTTCATTATGTGGTTGAGTGATAATAATTTTGCGAATTTAGTTGGTTTAGAAAATAATTTTATATTATTTTGATTTGTGATTAACTGACTGACGGAGCACCCTATATCATGTTAACCTTTTGGTTTACTGAAAATAAGATTTATTTTAACTTCATGGTAAAAATGACGCAAACGTAGAATGTGCGATTTTGTAGTATCAAAAATACCATGTTCTGTATTTAAAAAGCGAAATACATATACAGGGACGGCTGTTTTACACTCTAAGGCTGTAAAGTTATAGTATAATATCGCCATGTTTTTATTACTTTTTAAATTAGTATGAGTGACGTCTCTATTGGTAAAACCACAGAAAAGAGAAGTAAATAAAACGGAAATGAGAAGGAAAATCTGTCGCCAGGTATTGTGACAGAATTTTAATTGAACATTCTTATTTATGTCAACGCGTTGAACTCCGCGTCACAGTTGCTGTGGGATGGGTGCAAATGGCTACAACAAATTTCATACAAAAATGCTTTGACAGCCGTTCCAATAAAAAAAAAAAACTTCTCTGTGTGTAAAACCGCATTGCAGTATTCAACCTTTTTTGTGAGGTACCTTTGCGTCGATAGCTTCAAAATGGCGTTATCAAACTCCGTTCAACCCCAACCCATTAAGAATATTAAAGTTGTGTAGTAAGTACATATTTAAATTTTCCGAATGACTGAAACCTAGTATTTTGAACAAAATCATATTACGTATTACATGATTATGTGCCCGGTGTGAACAAGCGAGCCGGCGGCCATTTGCCACGAGTATTAGCGTTTACTGTTTATTTTATTATTTCTTGAGAACAATGCTAATACAGGGTTACTTTAAACAATAATTCAATAGTTACTACGAAATGCGTTTTTTCTACTTAAAAATATTACTTTACAATAAGTCATTCTAGGTAATAAACACATAATTAGTCTAAAATTTAGAATATTTGGAATTTAATACCCATTTTTTATAGAGTTTTTTTTTAAATAAGAAAATTTACTATCATGGTTGTTCACTAGGTATTTTAGCCCTGGTGCCGGGGCAATAGAATACGGCACCGGTACCCCCTGCCTGTAGTAAGAGCCTACTAAAAGCGGGGGACCTATGGGTTCGTTATGGTCAAAGTTGGGGCTCTGACCATCCACTTAAGCGTGCCCAGGGAGAGTACGTTGTGTGACCAACGTTGTCGGGACTGAGACAACACGCAGTTGTCTCGGGAGGAGCCATAGCGCAGTGCTGAGGGCTCCGGTGCGTTCCTCTGGAGATCCCGGAGCCCTCTTGTCAAGCACTATGGCTGGTCACCGGGGGGGTTTTAGTGGGTCCAATCTCACATAACCTGGCTGCACCCCAATGCAGCCGGGTATCTTTGGAAGATTTCCCCCTCGAAAAAAAAAAAAAGGTATTATATGATTATGGACGGGATATTGACCGTGGTAAAGTAGTGGAAGGAGCTCCCCATATTTCGGCGCAGTTAGTTACATGCACCACTTTCACGGGAAGAAACTGAATAATGTGGGTGGTCAAACAGTTCAAAGTTAGGTGCAGACAAAACGATCTACCCTCTTTCTTAGGCTATTGCTATTATTATCACTGGAACTCGAACTCCTCCACAACTCTCTCCACAAACTGACCACGGTAAATATCCCGTCAATAATTATAATATAGCAGTATTCTTACATTTATTTAGTATTAATAACGTACTTCTGAACGCACTTTTCTGAAAGCATTTTTGTTTTCAAACTATACTAGGTTACGGGGAAAAGGCATACTAAGCTAAAAGGGGTACATAGCAGCTACTCATAGTTATGAAAAACTTTTAATATGGGATCAACCCTGAAATCTCGAAAAATATACAAAAAAACTGTCATTTACACCGGACAAAATGTATGGAGAACCCATAAAAATTAGGAAGTCAGCAAAAAAAAAATTAGGTCTGTGGGAACACCTGTTTTTTTCCCCGCGATTTTAAGGTTAGTATACTAAAAGTTGTTCATATAATGATGACTCAAACACAGAATTACAGAATTTTGACAGCCTCGTTAGCTTAGTTGGTAGTGAACCTGCCTTCTGCGCTTGGTGGCGTGGGTTCGATTCCCACCTAGGAGAAACATTTGTGTGATGAACATTTGTGTTTGTTCTGTCTGAGTGTTATCTATTTAAGTATGTATTAAAAAAATATATATTTATGTATGTATATCAGTCTTTGTAAGCCATATTACAAGATTTGCTTAATTTGGGGTCAGAAGACCGTGTAAAAAAACATATGTACAAGTAGTAGGTACTATGGAACCCTTTTGGCTTAGCCTTAGGACACTCTTTCCGCGTAACCCTATATGTGTACGGTGATATGACGTTATTTTATTTCTCTTGAAAGTTATCAGCATGATAATCATTAATGACCCCCTGTACCAATCTGTCAACGTATCCTGCCATAACCAAAACTAATAAATTATCAATAATAATTGACCACCCACCAAAAATCCTAATTGAACCGCCGTTGATACAATGACGAATCGGCTGTTTGAGTATCTGAAACATGCCGAAAAGTTTTAATAAACACTTTAATTGCCTGTCTTTTTAATCCAAATCATAAAATGTCCTTTAAATAAATTTACTGCGAATAATAAAAGCGGTAATGGTTAATACACAGAACTGGAAATGTAATCAAAAGAATCGGAAACATTAAAAGTTTGCCCGACTTTGTAATCGGCCCAAAGCTTTTTTTTACTCTTAAAATATTACATTAAAATGCAGCTAAACAGTTATGGAGTATGTTTCTTGAAATAATTATAAAATATTGCACATATTTTGTGCGCAATTTATCAGAATGTTATGTGGAATGTTTGAGTTTTTGGAAATCGAAATCAGAGGCAGTGCGACGTGCGTACGTAATGTACATCGTTTTCTTTAGACGTATTATATTAAAAATGCATTGGCACAGAGCTATTAGTCAGTTTATTTTTATCTGGGTATTTTTATACAAATAAAAAAAAACAGAATATGCGTTGACATATTACAAGCTTTGCTTAGTTTGGGGTTAAATGACCATGTGTGCAATTATGTCCCAGATATTTATTTATTTATTTTTATTTACATTAAAGCGATAATTTTAAATAAATTAAAATAAGGCTTATGGAAGTATGGTATAGATAATAAAGTAAGGGGATTTATCCCTTAGGCTTTGCTAGACAAAGCTAATTGATAAAGTAGAAATTATCCGTCAGCTCAGCAACCTTTTCTTTATACAAATACTAAAAATGCCTCAAATCAAAACCAATTGCAAATCGCGCCAATCGGTTCCTCATTCTCAACTTGATCAGGCAGAATGCTACAGATTAAAAACCTACCAGAGGAACAGTTATTACGGGGGCACATAGCTAGACATTCGCTGTGATATATACGTGCAGCGCTCATAGTGACGCCCAATGAAAAATTAAAATGTCGCAAACATTTCTTCGTAAGCATTAATAGACAATATTTTATTTGTACCAAAAATGCACTCACTCACTTACAGCTACTTCACTTCGCTTCAATATTGAAGTCTTGCCTATGAGCACGAGCTGTCACAATTTCTTTCTCAGTCTTACATCTATGGTTTCTCAATTTTTTTAAAAGGTTTAGCTCAAAATAAGCCAGTATCGAGTATAATAGGATTGTTAAGAGTAAGACATTGTTATCGTTTATTACGATGAGTACAGTGAAATCCTTGTACATGTCCGTCGTCAGAGATACACCCGGTAGACAGATGCGGTTCCTAGTTTCTTTATAGATTGTATACTCTGTGACAATGGCAGTCCAATAAGGCTGTAATTGGAGGTCTCTGGGAATTCCACCATTACAGAGCGAGTGAACATGCACCAGTTGCTCTAATGCGACAAAGACACGAGCCGTTTGGAGTCCATTCCCGACGCCTTTTAGGGGCAGCTTAGATAACGGGATACCAGTAGTGTGAATTAATTTGTGAAAATTTAAATAACCGTTAATTTGAACATGGACACAAGAGCAATTACTGTCATTAGTTCTATTATATAATGTGATTTTTTTATACTGTTTTGCACTTATCATCCTCATCAAATCATTATTAGCTTATAATGTTCCCACAGCTGGGGCACAGGCTTTCTCTCAGATAAAGAGGACTATGCCGTGCCAGTGCATGTTGGTGATTGTCATATTATGTCTTTGAACGTTTGAGGTTCTTGGACATACTATCACGGTGTTTTCCTTCACCATTGTTAAGTGATGGTATTGAAACTGCACTTAATTTTACGAAGTCTATACATATAACCACCGGAGAACCACCGGAGGATGGGCAGCAGCGTCCTAATAGTACACGGTGAACGTACTGCGATCCCCAAGCCGCCTGCCAAGCGTGGGGATTATGGCAACACCCCTCTCTATGAGGGAGGCCTTGTCCAACAGTGGACGTTAATTGGCTGATGATGTGTATGTGATGTGTATATAATAAAAACGTAGAGACAAAAAAATATGTAATTGCGAGATATCAAAAAAACATTTAAAAAAACACAGGGCGTCTTGAAATAAGCAGCTGAACACGTTAAGACAGTTTTTAGAGTTATTGTATGTGTTTGTTTGTTTGGCCACGCACGTCTCATAAACCACTGGAAGGATTTAAATGCGGTTTTCATGAATACTACTACTATACGAAATAAAATACTTTTATTCGTTTTTTTTTTTTTGTTTTTTTTTTTTATTTGATTACGACGCAGTCAAGGAAGGCCTAGGAAACGCTGGCGTGACGATCTTGACTCATTCCGGAGAGGTTGGCAAGAGGTGGCGGAGGACCGAGATTTATGGAAGGAAATGGGGGAGACCTTTGCCCAACAGTGGGTCATTATAGGATAAGAAAAAAAAATTATGGCTAGGAGCTTTCCGTGCGGGTGAAACCGCATGCGCAACTTTTAATTGAAATGAGAAAAATATGTCATTAATTTTGTAACAATTTTTTAAGGTTTATTTTTGGAAATGGTTTTGAGTTTCTTAGCGTAGCGAGAAATTGTATAATCAGACCGAAAAACAACAATAATTGTTTTATTTTGTGGATCTAGAGCTAAAAGTTTAAAGAATCAATCAAGTCAAGATACCAACCAATATAAAATAAATTGTAGCGTATCGTAAAAATTAATGACAAACAAATACGTGTGGCGTGCGAATTATTTTTTCAATTTATATTGACGCGAATGGCGCCCCTCGGGGCACTCGGCGTAAACATTCAGCTTTCTTAATTGAATCAATTAGTTTTATAGTTGTCTGGTTATTGACGTGGCATGGTAGAGTGAAAAAAAGAGGACGAACTATTGAAAGATAGATATAAACTCTTTATTGTGTACACCAGAAATAAAAATTACATACAGATAGAAAACACTTACGAACTAGTGCCACAAGTGGCGGCCTTATCGCTAAAAGCGATCTCTTCCAGGCAACCATTGGAAAGAATTAACGTAACAGGAAAGACTTGGTGACTTGTGAACGACATGGTGTAAGCCTACGAAAAGACCGCAGCAGATTTTAAGGTTTTTGAATTTGATGTGATGACTGTATTTTGCTTAAATCAGACAAAAAATAGAGATTTGTGGAAAAGTCGTCAGCAAGGTGAGTTTGATTAAAGGCATTAAGCCAAATTTAGGCCAAATGCGTTTACACCCGCCACGCCACTGCGCAATAACATATTTCTCTTGTTCGCCTGATCTAAGATATTTTGGTGTATCGAAATTCCGCTCCAGTAAAGGTTGTTCATAATAATTAGCATAATGATCTTTTTCCAGCTTTCTACCACCGTATTGTTCTATAAATATAACTGATTTAAAAACTTGGGGTAGACATACGCTGGCAAAGGCCGATGTATACAGCCAATGTGTCCTGCTTATCCTCACATATTTTTACTGTTGACACTAAACGTGAATTGAGCTTCTAATAGAATAACACAGAATTGGTAAAGTTCGATCTCACAATCAAAGCAAAGCCCACTTAACCATCGCTCCGTTCACAGGCATTATTCCAAACCAAATGATACATCCGCACGGCTAGGTATGTTAATAGGCCCCAGACCTCGCCTTGTAATTTGAGTTCGTATCATTACGACCTAACGCACGGGATCGGATAATGGCCTCGCCCGAAAAAATGGACTATAATGACGGTAGAAAAAACGCGCGGCCATATTTGTCTAGCGGTTACTATTGTGGGTAGTGTTCTGTGTAGTTTAGTAGGACAAACATGACATATAAATAATCAAAAAGTCATACAAGGTTATTTTTATTGAGTCCACAATTATTGCATACGTAAAGCTAATTAAAAATAAAGGTTTATATATTTTTTTGGATTCACCCATGGTACACAAATTTCAAAATTACTTCAGCTGAAAAGCGCCCGCGCAGCGTTAAATAAACATTTCCAGTTTATCGTAACCGCATCACGCTTAAACATCAGCTCAAAAGCAAGTATATATATCAATTATTAAAAAAAAAAAAGTGCCCAAAAATGTAACAGAACTTTGTATGTTCAGGGTAAAATCACTGGATATAGCAATTTTTTATTATGTGAAGAAAATTGCAATTTCCTTTTTTAAAAGGCGTTTTTAATTTAAAAAAAAAAATCTTTGGGTAACAAATTGTAATACAAAAAGCTGTAGCTGTTACCTCATTTTAAATCTATTTCGCAATTACAAAACCAAAGTACCTTACAAACCAAACATCCTCCCACAAACTCCAAAATGACGCATCGACGATTTTTTTGTCGTAATACGACAAAAAATCTAAATCATTACCAAGAAACTTAATCTTAGTATAATTTTCCTCTAATCCTTCTATAATGACACGTCTATATGTAAAGGTAGTAATTTTGGACCAATTTCGTAACGAAACCTTCCAATGTTTTTGGATGACATTGTGACATTCATTTGCGAGAGTGTGTAGAGCCACTGGACAGTTGGTAATATTGAGCTGGAATAAAGGCTAAAGTGTCAGCGCGCCTCACAGATGGACCAAAACAGTGCCCACATGGAGAGGCCCACCAGGACCCAAGCCCAGCACACAAAAGCGCTACAAAGGAAGACCTTAACCAAGATGGGATAATGACATCAAAAAATTACGAGTCCACATTGGAACCAAATAGCCCAGGACAGAGAAAGGTAGCAATCCATGGAGAAGAACCTGAGAGAGGTTCCTGATAAAGTTAATTCGAACATAAATAATAATATACATGCAAACACGTACAATTTATAAGGATTTAGCATAAGTTTAGTATATTTAGTATAGTTGAAAGCTGTCAGGAAATAAATTAAGCCTTAAGGCTTAAATAAATAAAGGCTAACGATCAAAAACAGCAGCAGTACAGCTTAAACGCCAGAGCTGCGCGTTTTGTAAAGCAAATTACTGTATGAACGACTATACAAGTGAAGAAAAAACGATCATTATGTGAAATATTGACAAATATATTTTGACAAGACGTGAGGACAAATCTGATCTCTTTAATATTGCGAAAGTTTTTGACTCTTATGCGTTTCCATCTCAACAACACCATCATCGTAACGGCTGAACTAATTTCAATGAAATTTCGTGAAACGCAAAGACACTGCCCCGGAAAAAATTAGGATTACTGTAGCGCGCGCGCAGTTATCTCTAGTTAGTTTCACAATAGATAAAATATACCTACACGTTTCATATAAGATCTTCTTTCAGCTTTGATAGATGCTGGTTGGTTTTTACAAAAACGCACGACTGATGCTAAGCGATGATGCGGTCTACGATGGACATGGAGTGACGGTAGTTGAACTTTGATGACATCAAGCTTCCGTATAATTTTAGGCCAATTAACTCAATGCAGGTATTGCGTGACAAGTAAAGCTAGTTATTAAAGCGTCATTTTGAGATATGTCAGGTGATTGTAGCTTTTCTTTGCCGTAAAGACGATGAGAGATATTCATTACTTTTGATAGATATTCATTATTTTTGCTTATTCGTGTACAAAATAGTGATTATGGATGCGTTTATTGCGAAACTTGTCCGCAGAAATGGCGCCTAAAGATTGAACTCGGTTGCTTGTCACTTGATTTCTTGTTTTATATACGAGTATGTTAGGCTCAAACTGAAAATGCTTCTTTAGCGCACACGTTGTGGTATCTTCAGAATAGTTACTACTCGAAATTCACGTGATGAAAACGCCCTTTGGCTGGAAGAAAAAGCTAAAGATCGGGTTGAGTGGCATACCTTGCGAGAGGCCTATAGTACTCAGACAGTCTCTTGATACGGTCAAATCATCATCAACATCAGCCAGAAGACGTCCACTGCTAAACATTGACCTCCCCCTTAGAACGCTACACTGAACGACAGCCTGCCATCTGTATCCACTGGATGCCCGCGACTTTCACGGTGTTGTCGGTCTATCTAGAGGGAGGCCTACCTACAGTACCTACGTTGCATCTTCCGGTTCGTGTTCTCTACTCAAGAACTTTTCATCTCCATCGGTTATCGGTTCTTCGAGCGATGTGGCCAGTTCAACTTGCAAATGTCGGTGACTGTGATTCTTTGGCGAATATCCTCATTCTGGATTCTATCGCGCAAAGAATCTCCCACCATAGTTTTCTCCATTTCTTTCGGTCAAATAGCCAAACCAAACTTTGCCTAGCTGTAACAGGGCCTATATTATATCACTTATCCTTAAGAATGTTAATGCACATCAGTCAGCATCAATCCGAGTTTACAGAGAGTCATTACTCAACCTTTTATGACCACAGCTTGATAAAAAACATGGGTTCAAGACCCGGGCGTAACTTTAAAAATAGTTTCATCTAACTTTAATCTCTGATATTTTTCTGTTATATTTTATGCGGAAGATGAATATTTTGATGCTTCTTTTTGGTTAGTTTGGTTCTTTGTTAATTTGTATCTGAATGGAAAGAATGTAATTTTATTGATACATATTTATCAAAGATTTTGACTAAATAAATCATTTCTCAATCGTTAAGTTATTTATATAAGGAAATGTTTGTGATAAATATTGTAGAGATTTCAAAACTATTTGTTAAAGTTAAAAAAACGTGGTCCATCGTAGACCGCATCATCGCTTAATATCAGGCAAGTTGGCGGTCAAACGTAAGCCTATTCATAAAAAAAAACATTGACGTTTGCAGCTTCTTTCTTTTTTGAACATGTACTATCTGCCAGTAAAAGTCTCAAAATAGGTCCAGCCGTTTCGGAGTCCATAGGGAACCTACATACACACATAGCTTTTTATATATATTTACATAGATTGGTAAACTTTTTTTCGGACAAATAATTACTTTAAAAAAGAATCATCAAAGCGGACTGATCGGTAAAAAGTTATCCGTTGTCATACATAAAAAATATTTATAGGTATATACTATACTAGCTGTATATTTTCAGGCAATCTGTCTGTCTCTCTCATTGCTGGTCAATCTGGACATGGAAGTGATGAGGACAAAAAGAGCAAAATAATATCGTTTTCTTTGCAATCAGCGCGTAGGAAGGAAACGTTCCACACGTCTATTACCAAAATTCCACGATCATCGATGCGAAATCAACCTTTTTATACCCACCGGCCTACCACATCATAACATTTTTTCATTTCAATTTGGGCCGAGAATTAGAACTGGGTACCGACAATGACACACGGAGAGCCATAATTACCCCGTCTCCCTCTCAAAATTACTAAGAGACCATTAACTACTATTCCGACCTTATAAAAAGCCTCAGCGGAGAAAAAAAAGTTATAATTTTACAGCCAATGGTGAGTTTCGTTCGTTTCGACGTTTTCGTCGTCCTACCCATTGAAATTCGACTTTAACCGTCAATAGTGAAGGCTGGGTTTTGATTGGTGTGAATCGCCTCGAATAATCAAATGATGAAACGGTCTGTCTGTACGTATGTAGGTATTTCTGAGTAATATACATAATTATGGACGTTGTTTGATTCACGTGAGGAATTTATATTTTGTGGGTTTATTTCCTTAAGCCTGGAAATGTTACATCTATTTTGAGGAAATGAGGTACTTATTAGATGGGACAATAGTACAAGTAGCTGAGGCCTATACCAAACAATGGGTCGCATATATTTAGTGTTTATGCTGTGGAGTAACGGCACAGTAAAATAGTACCTACATCTAGTATCAGATGTAGTTGAAGCTCGGGTACATGATGGTAACACCATCATGACAGAGAACGTAAACTCGGAACAAACCCGGAACGGTTCCTTCGTAAGGTAGAACGGTTCCTTGTAGCGGTAGGAGTCTTTTGCAGAGTCCGCCTGGGGAAGTACCACACCTTTGCCAGTTATTCAACCGCCAAGCAGCAGTGTGCAAACACTGCTGTGTTCCGGATTGAAGGGCAATGTTTCCAGCGAAATTACAGGGCACACAGAGATTTGACATCTTATATCTCAGGGTAACGAGCGCAGTGCATTGCCATCCAGGGCTTTGAACGGTTGAAGTTCAAAAATTCTGAGTGGCGTTGAGCTGTTATGGGCAAGCGTGAAGAGCCATCAAGCGAGCGACTTCGCACTTCTCGTCACTCTGTATCATAAAAAAGGCACGAGTTAAATACCTGCAATCGACACGGCACTACACGTAATGACTCGTTACTCCTGTGGGCTCTGCCGGTATATAGAGTCCCAGGCGATGAAGCGCCCATGGCAAGAAATCCGATCACATCTGAGGCTTCCAGGAACCACGAACCAAAAGATGCAGCGAAGGTAGCCAATTATAGATGGATTTGGACGTTGTGAGAGTTACAGGCATCCAGTGGATGCAAATGGTAGGCTGTCGCTCAGTGAGGAAATCTAAGGGAGAGGCCTACGTTCAGCGGTGGACGTTTTTGGCGGATGATAAATCATTTCCTGTAGATGGAAACACGCCAATGCTGATGATGGTGGGTCGATACAAACTGGTGATGATGATATTTGAAGTAGTTTAATCTGTGTAAACATTTCCTACCCCTTATCATAAGCAGACTTGAGTTGTGAGTGGTCAAAAGGAAGAGTGGGGGACTTCTATACAGAAATAATATGGAAATTGGAAATATGCAGGTATGTTATTCTAGTTTGAAGACGACTGCATTTATCTAGCAGTAAAATAAATCAAACTATGAACATAGAAAATTATTACTAGCAATATTTTTAATGGCCATTTATTTTAATGACAACATAGGCCAATGTTTGTCTGTATCTGATGAAAGATCGAAGCAGTCTGAGATATTCTACGCATGCTCATGAGGTGCCTGTTCTAATAGGTAGCAGTTTTTATACTGAGAAGTAATTGAAAACTTACACTACAATTATTCCAGTTAACAAGTAGTTAGTTTTATTACGAGCAAAAGTAATAAACATAGTGAAAGGATTAATAGAAAAATACAAGGATTTAACGATTTCGTTTATTCTGGGAATTTTAATGAAAATATTCTTCTACAATTGTTATTATTGTCATAAAATTGCGACCATTTTCTTTAGTAAGATTTCATACTATTAATTTACAAGCAATAAAAATACATGTAATACCAAAAATTGGTTTTACAGGCTATAAAATCCTCGTAGACCGCATCATCGCTTAACGTGAGGCGAGTTGGCGGTCAAACGCAGGCTTATTATTAATAAATAAATGAATAAAAGTTTTTTAATAACATGAAACTCTTTGAATAGTAAGAATATAAACATTTTCGAAAATGTTATAAGCATTGTCCAATAGAAACAGAAAGCGAGCAAACAGAAATTTCCGAAAAAATAGAACCATTTGTTTTCGTAAATCAGTCGATTTCGAAAAAAGGAGATACGTACATAGTTGAGAAAAATGATTTTACAACGCACGCTGTTACATTTTTTTTGTCTTAATCCAATAGTGATGAATAGAAGATTATTTACACACGCGAGTAGGTGATCTTTTACATCCTCAAACTATTAACGGTCCTCCTCGCTTCGCTCTTCGGGAGCCAGCATATCTCGTGTGTAAAAGACCACCTACATTCCTTTTTTTTACTTCTGTAATAGGCTTGCGTTTGACCGCCAATTCGCCTGATGTTAAGCGACGATGCGTTCTACGATGGAGCACGCTTGCCCAGAAGAAACCGATTCACTCGAGATTTGAAGACACCCAGATTGTAACTATCGGGGAATACCCATTCCGGCAGCGCATTCTACAGACTAGCAGTTCGAACAATAAAAGTGGAATCAAAGCGCTTCGTACGGGTTTTCGGAATATCAACCATATAGCGGTATCGATTTTTCGTGTCCGCTCTGGTAGTCCGATAGAAAAATGGGAAGGAGGGGAATTAGATCATGCAGATCCGATGCACACTCTCCGAAATGCATCCTATAAAAAACTGATAGACTAACCGATGCTCAAGACTGAGGAGTCCCTTGTGTAAGTTGTGTAACACTTTACTATGAAATGTCTATAAAATTTTAAAAGATATCTTAGTATAAAGATTAGGGCACAAGTTCACTGCTAAAGAAGGCTTCCACACCCAACACGACCTAAAGGGCCGGTATTACACACATGCTAATAGTGTTCGTGATCTGGCCAGCCACCGTGGTAGCTTTAATTGTCACTAAAACACCCTGCTTGGGGCCACACCGGCCCATATTTGGCCCGCCTGGACTGTGGAAGTCACGCCTAAGGGTTAGTGTTTGCTTCTACTGGAATTATGGCGGTGCCTATATGGATTAGGAATTTGCGACACCTTGAAATAATGTCTGGGTTACTTTTTAAATCTTATTTTGGTGCTTAAAATCATGTCTTGGTTACTTTTTAAAATATATTTTGATGCTTAAAAATGTCTGGGTTACTTTTTAAACTATATTTTGATTCTTGAAATAATATTCGCGCTGCTTTTTAAATGGTCCCTTTTAAATTTTATTTTGACGCTTGTAATAATGTCTAGGTAACTTTTTAAATATTATTTTTGTGCTTGAAATAATGTCTGGGTTATTGAAATACTTTTTAAATCTTATTACGGTATAGGAAACAAATTTTAATTAATAAACAATATTGTTCATAATTCTTGTAACGATATTACTGGACAAAATAAGTTTTAGCATTTGACTCAAGGTAATGAGCACAGCACAGCGCTACGTATGATTTCAAGTTCTAAGTTCTAGATGACTGGATTTTTGGGCTAAATTAAACATCAGATGATTGACTTGGTGACTAAGTACCACATAAAAATGACCTGTGCTCCTTCATTATATCCACTATTTGTCTTTTTTCTGCATTTTTCTGGATATGGTTAGTACAAATGCTATGCTCACTACACCCTGCCCTTAGTAAACAAATAAAACCAGGTGGGGAACCATAATATCAAAAACATTCTTATAATAACTTTACATTGAATTTTCTGTCGCTCTCTCGACTAATGAGAGAGCAAGACAAAAGTCATTTCGGGCTTCATTTTCGCATTTCACGGAAAAAAAGTTTTTCTTTGCGTACCTTCATTTAACGGCATGTCCTTGTTATGTAAAACTATAAAAGATGTCAAAATAAAATGTACTTTTCTAGTTTTGGCGGGCAACTTAGGTCGTCAATTAGTGATGTAAAAGCTCTCGCAAAATATGTTACGGTCTCAAAAATATTACGCATAATTATTATACTTCTATCCTCAAATTACCCACTTATTCTGATCTAATATGTTAAGATATTTATGGCACTGCCTGCGCAAGAGCAGAAAAAAGTTGTTAGTTAAAAATTCGTAATCAGTTTTTTAGGCTTGTATCTTTTATGAGCATAATGTTGAGTCCAATTGTACATCGTAAATGACGTCACTGTGTCCGTTTCTATAGATCTAATAAATAAATATTTGATTAAAGTATTAATAGGATGCTTTAAAATCGAAATTAGTTTTGTAAGTTCAGGATCCTTACACATAAGACTCAGGGTTCAAAAGCAATTTATACTTTAACAAAGTTTCGCAGTTTCTTGATAACGTAAGAGTACCTTTATGATAGACTAGCCGTCCGCCCTGGCTTCGCACGAGTGTAAGCTCGGCCTTCGGCCTCGCTACAAAATATAATGTAGCCTATGTCACCCGGGGATAGTGTAGCTTCCCAACAGTGAAAGAATTTTTCAAGTCGGTTCAGTAGTTTCGGAGCCTATTCATTACAAACATACAAAAATAGGTACAAATCTTTCCTCTTTATAATATTACTGTAGATATATATACGCATATACTCGTAAAAAGCAAAGTCGGATTGTTTCACCATTTCATAAGACACCCAGATTATTACTATCGGGAAACACAAATAATTATGAAGTAAAATTTAGTGAGTAGGTAAGAACACGTTGGTTTGCAAATCTGAGTGCCTGATTTTGGTTATTCTCCGTTAATATTAAAATGTTCCACGTATCAAACACCGTGAAAAGCAAAGTCGGATTGTTTCACCATTTCATAACCGACACCCAGATTATTACTATCGGAAAACACAAATAATTATGAAGTAAAATTTAGTGAGTAGGTAAGAACACGTTGGTTTGCAAATCTGAGTGCCTGATTTTGGTTATTCTCCGTTAATATTGAAATGTTCCACGTATCAAACACCGTAATTGATTCTCACCAACACGTAATTGTCTATAACCAACCTATAGAAACACGCACATCCTAAAACCATAATTTCCGAAATTCAATATTATTCTTACATTTCACGGTCGACGGAAAATAAAAAGAAATCTCATGATTATCGACGTATTTCTAGACAATAATACAAACAGACATTACATATTGTTATTATCGTTTTAGTCATGGTATTTGCTTCAGCATTTTTGGATGTGTTCAAACAGTTGTTTCATGGGAAACAGAATCTCTAATTTGACCACCAATCAATGGTTAACGGTAACTTAACCGATAGTTTTTTTTATAACCAAATTATTTTCGATATTGTTTATGTGGTGTTAAGGCGAATGCTGTGACTAAATGCATGCATTCTAAATGTCACTATATATGAGTTTTTTTCACTTTTTTAACATACTTCGTTGTTTTATATCGGAGCACAATTTTTTTCTTGCTATCAAAAATTACCTATATTTTTTACATAATGATATAATAATAATAATAATAATAAATATATGCCTAAATATATTTTGAGATGAGACAGGATAAGGCAGGTGCCGTTTCTCATTCTATAGATCTGTTATTCCATCCACAAGTTGTTCACCTCAATAGCCCAGACTTTTTTAATCCTATACTGTACAATAGTTTCATATTCCTTTTTATACATATTCCATAATTGTATTTTTTATATTCAACAGGGCCTCTTGGTGTTGGCTTCGGCTCCACCAATGCCTACCAAATGTCCGGGCTAGACCCGAGAATGTAATGAAATAAAGTGTCATAATAATAATAATAATGTATTTTTTTATATTCAACAGGGCCTCTTGGTGTTGGCTTCGGCTCCACCAATGCCTACCAAATGTCCGGGCTAGACCCGAGAATGTAATTAAATAAAGGGTCATAATAATAATAATAATAAATATCTGGGACATTATTGCACACATGGTCATCTGACCCCAAACTAAGCAAAGCTTGTAATATGGCTGCCAGAGACTGATATACATACATATATATTTTTAAATACATACTTAAATAGATATTAACACCCAGACATAGAACAAACACAAATGTTCATCACACAAATGTTTGTCCTAGATGGGAATCGAACCCACGCCCCCAAGCACAGAAAGTAGGATCACTACCAACTGAGCCACCGAGGCAGTATGCATTTTTTTTTCGTAATATAAATGAAGTCATAACTTATTACAGTTACTCTGACCTTATTATTGTATAAACACCGGTCAAGTGCAGATCCCGGGTATGTCCTAAAACTGCGACCAGAACTACCTGAGGATGGGCAGCAGCGTCCTAATAGTACACGGTGAACGTACTGCGATTCCCAAGCTGCCTGCCAAGCGTGGGGATTATGGCAACACCCCTCTCCATGAGGGAGGCCTTGTCCAACAGTGGACGTTAATTGGCTGATGATGTGTGATGTGAAGTGCAGATCAGCCTAACGCACCGTGGCTTCGACAGTTTATAATATTAATTTGTTTGACACCTCTTGTTTTATTTTATTATTATTTCTTAGTTAATCCTCCGTCACAAAGCGAATATATAGTGAATATCACCGCATTCTATGAAACTGAAAATATTAAATGTTCATTAGGGTTCAAAATATACAGAAGCTAAATGTAGGCTTGGTAATACGGGTAACACCATCAAAAACACGAAAACAATTACTCAATATTGTAGTAACATACAAAATGTGACCAAACAAAAACAACAGAGTTTTTATATTCATGAATAAGTAAATAATACTGATAGAAAAAGAGTAAATCGAATAGTCACCGAACCTTGTTAATGTCAGTACAATGTGTCCCAATACTTGAAAAAGGCGACTTTCTTGAGACTGCGAAAATTGAATTAAAAAAAAACTTGAGCACGTCCCCTTAACCAAACCAGATATCAATCAATTCATCTAACTGGCACTAAAGCTGACCATTATCGATTCGATACCCCTACGATACACTGACCAGTGTCGGTGGAACCGGGCCCAATACGGCTTTCAAACTTTTATTGGTACAAATTGTTCATAATGAACTACGAACAACTACGAAGGTATATTATATTATGTGTACCTACGTATATGTTTGGTTGTACTTGCAAGATTTTATTTACTTTACTAATTTTATTTACCGCATCATCGCTTAACATCAGGCGAGTTGGCGGCCTAACGCAAACCTATTTTACAATAATAAAAAAAAAAGTTTTTATAGTAGCGATTCGCTCGAGGTTTTACTGTTCCACATTCTGACAAATGTGAAACCGAATGTCTTAA
Source organism: Agriopis leucophaearia (assembly GCA_949125355.1). Taxonomy (NCBI): domain Eukaryota; kingdom Metazoa; phylum Arthropoda; class Insecta; order Lepidoptera; family Geometridae; genus Agriopis; species Agriopis leucophaearia. The sequence goes on along the minus strand of OX421268.1, from coordinate 16,792,892 downwards.
TGTGAAACCGAATGTCTTATATATCATAACTGAATGCCTTAATGTGAAACCGAATGTCTTAATATATTTTAACTTGATGTCTTAATGTGAAACCGAATGTCTTAATATATCATAACTGAATGCCTTAATGTGAAACCGAATGTCTTAATATAACATAAGTGAATGTCTTAATGTGAAACCGAATGTCTTAATATATCATAACTGAATATCTTAATGTGAAACCGAATGTCTTAATATATTATAACTGAATGTCTTAATGTGAAACCGAATGTCTTAATATATCATAACTGAATATCTTAATGTGAAACCGAATGTCCTAATATATTATAACCGAATGTCTCAATGTGAAACCGAATGTCTTTCCTCTTCTTGTATTGTGTTATTATAGCTAGCTAAAGCATATGTGTAATAAATACTAATTAATACACATATGGATAAAGTGAATTCGTTTAAGTTAACAATATTGTGGTCACATATATATAACAAAAGTCACGGACCGCGTTGTGCGTGGAGTCACACTTTAAATAAAAAAAACTTAAAATATTAAGACATTCGGTTTCTCATTTATTTTAGTATACCTAAGAGTATAACACTTATACTAAAATAAATGCAAAGGTGTAAATATTTTTTTTATACATATTTGAATTGTTGTTCCACAGTTAAGAATTTATTATTTAATGTGTTTGAAGTGAAAACTTTCGAGTTGAGCGATTTATGGTGGGTTAAAACTTATTATCGGTTTGCGTCACCGATATGCGTGACGTATTAATGAATGCAGAAATTTTTAAGCAATCATCAGTTTTTTTATCTTTTTTTTTATACAGGGTTTTAATTTAATGACACCCTTGTAACTTATAAATTTCCTATGTTAACTTAAAATTATTGGGTTCTTTCCTTAAGAGCTGCACGGTACACATCACACAGTCCCCTGGCATCCTGTGATTCGGGCTCGGATAACACACTATTGCAATTAGCTGAAAATATCTGCAAAATCGGTCCAGCCGTTTCGGAGTCCATAGGAACATACATCGCCTTTTTTAAATAAATAAATAAATATCTGGAACATTATTGCACACATAGTCATCTGACCCCAAACTAAGCAAAGCTTGTAATATGGCTGCCAGAGACTGATATGCATACATATATATATTTTGAAATACATACTTAAATAGATATTAACACCCAGACATAGAATAAACACAAATGTTCATCACACAAATGTTTGTCCTAGGTGGGAATCGAACCCACCCCCCCAAGTGCAGAAAGCAGGTACACTACCAACTGAGCTAACGGGGCTATCATTTTTTGATACATAGAAGATAGAAGACAATATTTTTATTAAATGTGAAAAGTCAAAGATGGTGGAGACGCATATCCAGCAGTGGAGTAAGATAGGCTGATATTTTTACAATGAAATTTCAAAATTGCGATCAAATATTAACAGAGCCGTTCTTTCATAAGAAGTATAAAGTTCACTGACAATCAGATACCTAAAGCCACCTTAAATAATAGTTGAGTTTATAAATAAAACCTGACTTTTATGGCTCCTTTAACGATGGCTATAAAGAGAAACTGTTGGCGCATAGCAAATGACCGACCGGGCCTTAATTTGGGTTCCTACGGAAGATGCTGGATTATTGGAAACTAAAGAAAATCATTGTTTATGAAAATTACTTTAAAAACAAGTGAATCACATTAGAAACCGACTTCAAAAATATAATGTAAATAATATAATATAATAAATATAATGAAATATAATATAATTCAACTTTGGCTCCTATATTGAAAACAAGGCTCAATTGGCTGCCAAAAAGCTAGGTATCCTATCGAAGGTGCGTCGGTACTTCACGTCGGTCGGTCATCAGTTGCTTACACAGTACCAAGCACAAGTTCGGTCGTGCATGGAGTACTGCTCTCACCTTGGGATGGATCAGCTAAGTACCAGCTTGGGGCGTTGGAGTCAATTGAGAAGCGTGCCAAGAGGCTCATCAGCAACGAAGCCCTAGTTCAGACTAAGCTTCTTAGTCTTGAGCATCGACGCATCGGTTTTTTATCGGATACATTTTGGAGAGTGTGCATCAGATCTGCATGATTTAATTCCCTCCTGCCCTTTTGTCTATCGGACTGCCAGAGCGGGCACGAAAAATCGACACCGCTTTATGGTTGACATTCCGAAACGTACGAAGCGCTTTGATTCCACTTTTATTGTGCGAACTGCTAGTTTGTGGAATGCACTGCCTGAATGGGTGTTCCCCGATAGTTACAATCTGGGTGTCTTCAAGTCAAGAGTGAATCGGTTTGTTCTAGGCAAGCGTGATCCACCGTAGGCCGCATCATTACTTAACATCAGGCGAGTTGGCGGCCAAGCACAAGCCTATTCTACAATAAAAAATATATTAAAAAAAACGTAATAATAAGTGCCTATATATTTTGAGGGTTGCCCTCGATTTCCCTGGGATCCCATTATCAGATCCTGACTTGGTGACAATGGGACCAAATTGGAAGTATACCCTACCAAACAAAAGTTTTTTTTTATCAGTCACAGTTGGCGGGCCTTACAAATCAGATCAGTGAAAATATGTTTTTTTTTTTTTAATATGGATAAAACATTTCATTTATAATTGAAACCTGCGTAAAAAGCCTGCGTAGCTTGTGGCCTTAATTGAAATGATGAAAGATAATTTTAGTTTATATTGATTATATTTGTTTTTTCCATTTTATGTGGTGGTTCGGAACCCTCAGTGCGTGACTCACCCTTGGCCGGTAAAAATAACAAATATATACCATAAAGCAAAAACTGACTTAAAAATTTGGTTCCGGATTCAAAAATCACATAAAAACAGCAAATATTTCGCATACATTCCATCTTCTAAAAGGAATTTTACGCGAACCCATAATGGAGTACATAAATAAGTCATCATAAATTCATTCAAACAGTACCAAATCATACGTGCCATCTGAACACACCCATTATAAAACAATAAAAGCACTAGTTTCTTATAAAATTCGATATGTTACGTAGATAATACGTGGCCACTGCCTATGTATCTACTTGGGGACATAAAAATTGTCTTAAGACATTTTTTATTGGTTTTTTATTGCCCCGATCGAATGTTGGCACGATTGGGCGTATGTGTGTTGAATGTGAAGAAAACGATGAATTTTTATTTAAATAAACATGCATTTTTATCGGTTAAAATTATCAATTATCGTATCGATTAAAATTATATTCAACTATATAATTTTAATCGATTTGAGTGTTTATTGGTTATGCAGTGTTAAGATACGACTTCATTGTTTAACTTTTACAAAAAGTTGATGTTTATGATTGAAAAATGTGTCAATAAAACGACAAACCATGACAGTAATATAGTTATTGAACATTTAAATCAGAATGTATTAACATTTTGTAACTATCGGCCTTTATTAAGTAGGTATATACAATCACAGAAGAGTACAAAATTCCCTTACAACATACCATGTTTAACTACCGACCGCTCAGCCCGATCTTCGGTTTTTCTCTTCCAGCCACTGCCAGCTGTCAAACGTATTTATAGTAGGGATTGCAATCCTGCGGGATTGATATGCGGAATTACTCAATGAGGATCAGTAACGTTTTTAGTTGAGAATTCAGATTTATAGAGCTAAGAAATCCTTAACATACAGTGCAAAAAATATTGTTCTACGACAAAAAATAACGAAGTTATGACCAAATTACTAGCGAAGTTCACTGGCTGGCCGGCGCTATAGCTTGTGACGTCACCGGGACGGTCGCCGCCAGTTAACCGTTGGCAGCTATAAGGCGAGCAGGGTTTTGGGTGGTTAATTGTGACTTTGATACAAATTAAGTGCCCGATTTGTGTCTAATTCAACTTTTAAACTATGTACAAATATTGTATAGTGCCGAAATGTACAAACACTTCATTCAACAAACAGATTCATCTTTAAATGTTTGGCATAGTGTCATGGTTTTGTTGAATTTTACCATTACTCCTAACAACAGTTTTATATTTTTAATTCAGTATTATTCATATAATGAGTAATAATCAAATTTACGCGAAAAAATTAGCCACAAATTCTTAATTTGCGGGATCTGCGGCTCCGCGCTTTGAAGGTACGGGATCCAGTTTTGCGGGATTGCAATACCTAATTTATAGTCTCTGTCGTCTTAAATTTTGTGAATATCTATTACCTTATACCGACTTACAGCTCTAGCATAAGTATAGGGAAACTCTTTCTATGGCTCTAGTTCAAAAAACTTGCAATTCCAATCTATCTACCGTGGTCTAAGAGAGCGTTGTAAACCATCTATTTAACACTAGTAGGAGTTAAAGGTAAATCTCTAATTCATTAATCGTACCGTCAGCGTGACTGACATACCAATATGTGAGTCCTCTACACGAGGCTACACAGTTACAGTACAGGAGTAACAGTAAGTCAACTTTAGTTCCAAACACTGGTCAGTTGCGCGAATGAAAAACTTTGAGTGAAATAAATGAATGAACATTGAACGATGAATTGTCAGTCACACCATTAATATGATAGAATTGTTATTTTTTGTGATATATCATAAAAAATTTATTTACTGATATATGTGAATTCACTAAGGTTATAATGTGTTCGTTAGCTTATATAGCATAGATTCTGTCATAGTTATACTTCAATGTAATTAGAATAAAATATTATATATTAATAGGTCGAATTACAACACCTTACTACATACCTAACTCATTGAACAAATTGGGAAACTGCTAATTTAAACTGATTGAAACTAGTACTAAAATTGAAAATAAAACTAACCGTTGTTTCGTCTTAAAATTAGAAAAATAAATATTTTAATCAGTTTTATGTACGAAGGTATATTAAATTAGAATAGACATCACAACGTGTTTAAATGTGAGGCATTTCATCTTCAGTATCTAATTATCAGGTAAGCGATTCCACAACCACCATCAATTCTGTACATAGCCTACTGTCATTAACCAACTATTAAACAACTGTTACGTAATCTGCCGTCCCCTAAGTGGTCGATTGTAAGATTAATTGAGTGCTACGAACCCCGTTACTTGTAACGTGTAATGTAACCTATCAACCTGAAATGATACAGGGTGTAACAAACGTATTCTGTTTTTGTTGGTCAAAAATCGGCTTAGACATACGACCTCTTGGAACAAAAAAATTGCAGGACGAACTTGAGTCCCATATAAAAGACTGCTCCGCAATAGCGCAGAATAAAGAGGTGAAGAAGAGGAAGAAGAAACGGAGGAAAGGAAGGGATACATTTTTGTCCTGCAATGTGACGACCACGGCTGACGTAAATATATGTAAAAAAATGGGCTACTAAAATGATACTTTCTATTTAATACATATCTTATGAGCAAAACATATCGAATCACATAATTACTATGTTACTAAATCAAAGAAAATTCATTACAATGACAAACCCGCACATGGCTACAAAGCATTTAGCACACGTGTTTACAAAACAAAATTTGCAGATAGACCATTACATACTTTTCGTCCAAAATTTTTTTTTTTTCAAAAATAAAAATATATATGGCCACGATTCCCGGCTGGTAGGTTGGCATCTGGTCTATTAAAATCTCCGGGTATTCAGCACAGCAAGTGATGGTGACTTTTGGTCTAAGCACGACACGCGGTAGATTCTGGCTAGGTAGTTAATTTTTCTGACACTTTTATTAACATATGGCATTTGAGATAATTACAAATGATTAATTAATTGATTTCAGCTTTTTGCTTTTGCAATCTATTACATAAGACTTATGATTAAAACAAGTCAGGACGTCTGAAGGAATGCGATGTTTCAGTAACACCCTGTTTATAATGTAATGTAAGTAACCTGTAATATAATTTAACCTGTGATAATTACTGCTTTGTGTTTCTGATCCGACTAAGCTCGTGTAGAATTAGAGATTATTGTGATTGTTGAATTGGAAGTGTTACCTGGTATACGGGTTTCACAATCTTAGGAATAAATATATTCGTTACTTTGGCAGAGACATTTAAGACTGAGGATATTGAAATTATACCTCAGGTCTTCGCGGTTATTACCTACACATTGAATTTATAGAAAAGAAGATAAAAAAATTAAAGAGAAGATTTTACATAGAAGTTGGTTTTATATATTGATAATTATCAACATTTAAAGATCAATGGCGGAGTGTTAGCAGCTGACGATTGACCAGAACTTCACTTGCTTTTTACTTGGCCTTGTACTACAAGCTTCTTCATGGACGTTTCTGTTCATATGCCATTTGTATTAGATATTATTTTGTCGATTAATGTTGAATATCGTAAGGAGATAATTCGTCAAACAACACAATTCGCTGAGAAAGATCTGAACATGAGCAAGCTACCGACTCGCTACCACAGTGGGCTGGTCATATATATCGCAGAAACGATAACCGGTGGAGTAGACGTATTCTAGTGTAGAGACTACGAATCGGCAGAAGTAATGTATGAAATCCAGCAACTTGATGGAGATATCGGGAGCTCCTTCCACAACCTTACCACGGTAAATATCCCGTAAATAATCATATAACTTTAGTGAACAACCGTGATAGTTTAAAACAGTGTTTGATGGAACAGTGTTTGAAACAGTGTTGGATATATGGAATATATAGAAGACAGCTGACAGTGCCTGTAAAAGAGAAACTGGAAATTGGGCGAAGTGCAGCGTGCTTAGGAGAGGCCTATGTCCAGAAAACGTTCGGAGTGATTTAGGCTAAGGGAAATACAACTTGATAAGAATCACCACGAATGTCAGAGTAGTTAGTCAGTTCATCACTGACCAAACTGACGAAATTTAACCCTAACGTTAAAAACCAACTTCAAAATTCAAAACTTGGTTGTTTTTTTTTTTCAGTTATTTTGATTTACAAACCAAACTAATGATGAAATTTATATGGAACCACCTCTGAAGTATGGCCTATCAAACAAAAACAGGATCATCAAAATCAGTTCATAATTAGCGGAGAAATCGATGAACATACATTAAAAAAAGTCAGGCATAGGACTGCACGTCAGAAGTAAAACTTAAGTAGTAATTTACCTATTTTACAACAGATGGTGCTGTTTTAAAATACACAACGTTCGGTGACGATGACGCGAGTTCCATGATTTTTGATCACGCAAAAAAGTGCTCATCGCGCCTAAAGAAGTTTTCACTTGAAAAAGCTTAACTTTAGTTTTTTTCAGCGTTAGGCCCAACGCCGTCGCTGCGTACGAATAATTATCAACAAGTGCAGTCTAATTATTTTGTTTTTATTTCTAAAACAATGGAAAATAGAACCTCCGCCTTTTTTGAAGCCGGTTAAAAATGCTAGCCGTGACCTCAAGCAAAAAAAAAATTAACATCATAAACCTACTGTGTATTCTGGAGGTTTCCCATTCAATAAATAAGATGATTTGAATGAATGGCCACGCACAGTGGCCGGTCACATACGATTGTTACCGCAATCACGCATGCGCCCTGTCGCAAACCAGAAACTATAAACATATTTGAAAAAAAAAAAAAGATTTTTAACCAGAAATTTGACGATTCAGTGAATACTGTGATTTGTAATGGAAACAGTAATTAGGATGTGGATTGTGGAAGCTTTATTTTGATATGAAATGTTGCTAGTTGGTGCGATACATTGGATTTAAACATTTACGGCGTTACATACAAAACGTTACTTACCTTGATGGATATTATCACGCTCAAAAACGACAGAGACCCATATTGTGCATTAATTATTTTAGTTTCTTAGTAAGATCGTTGGTTAAACATGAAGTATAACGGCAAAAAGGTGAGTTGGTCAAACGAGGACTTTCGCGATAAAAAAAACATTAGTATATTTTTTTTTATCTGTTCAGGTTGCTTCAATCGTTATTCAAGAGTCTAGAAAGAATTTATAGACTATAAACGAGTTTAATGCCTTATTAATGTCTAGTCAAGCAAATTATGCAGAAAAATCAATTAATAAAAAAATATAATTTCGATATTAATACTTTTTAAAATTTTATACCTAAAAAAACAGTTGAAGTTCAAAATAATAAAAAAGGTTTCACTTTCACGCGCATGTAACTCTACCGCACTACAAAAGAGCTAACAAATCACTTGCGCGGGAGTTCGCGCGTACTACGAAGATTTCCGATCACGTGCCGAGGACGCACGAGGGCCGCCCGTGGCAATATGGCGTCCGGCTGAGAGGCTATTCTGTATCTTATCGCTTAATAAATGTTATCTTTCTTATAGGGTCTTTTACACCATTTCTGCCTCTTTTGGAAGCCTGGGCTTAAGTTGAGGTTTTCCCACTTTAAAGCAACGCTTGTTATTACAGATGACCGTAAGTTTAGTATATTGTATTAGAGTAACACTTAGTAGAGCTTGGCGCTTATACTAAGTCTTGCGTTTAAATGCTTCTATTTTAGAGGTTATTATCATATTATTCGAAAATTATAGCTGTAATGTAAAATGTACCTTTACAGTTCTCTCCATAATCATGAAATCTGTATATTAGGATATCGTAGACATCATTTAGTAAGTAGGTATTTGAATTAATAATAAAAAAAGGGAGAAAAGCGCTAATCAGTGTTAATTTCATATTTTTTCTATCGAGCGAAAGGTGCTTAATCGTGTTTCAGTTTTTACGGTTTCCTAGATAAAACATTAAATTTTGTTATAATCCATTTTATAACTTAAATCTAACCAAGCTAAGTTAACTAAACAAATTAGAATAACCAGAATTGTTAAAACTGGAAAAAGAGGGCCTTAAGTCCCGAGTGATTTGGGTTCTTCTGGACAAGAGAGCTTCATCGTAGACCGCATCAACAGTTAACAATAGTTGCCTATTGTTAACTGTGGTGGCGGTCAAACGCAAGCCTATTATGTTTTTTTTAAAGGCTGATTGTGATGGCGATAACTAAGATTGCATGATCCCTAAAATAACAAGATTTATGTCCTTAACATTGTTTGTTATATACGCTTAGATAATATCAGTCTGGTGTAAAGGATAGATTAAGCTGTCATAACATATTTTACTTTATGTAAACTTGGCTTAATGTTCACAGTGCCTTTGATAAGAAAGTCGCTTACATTATCTATGAAAACTATAAGAGTCAACGTCTACTGAAGAGTCGAGGTGGCGTGCAAATGGCCGAAGAAAAGTCAACAATTATCGGCTTAGACAAGGATCAAAATCTTTGCTGAGCTTGAACCTTGCGCGAGAAGTGAGTAATGCGCGTGACGAAGGAAAGAGGTCTGGTGATATGACACTAATTATTATCTGGCAGTTGGGACGGTCTTTTGTAAGGGACGTGACTTGTGTCGATACTTTGGCGTCGTCACATCTTCCTGAGACACAAAGTAGGGCTGGTGTGGCGGCCAATTCGGCGGAGCAGCTCTAGCGGTGCAAATATCGGCAGTGCTTACATATTTTAACAGCCGTTTGGGGACGAGATGTTGGGTCCTAGGGGAACGGGAGCACGACCTTAATTTCAAAAATCTTTCAAAGAGCCTGGTTAATACGACGCGTGACCTAAAATGCTGACATGTTTCTGGCTCAACGCATAAGAATTGCCATTCAGCGTGATAATGCCGCTAACATGCTGGGTACGCTGTTTACTGGTATTGGGCTTGAGCAATTGGATTGTCTTTAGACCTTTAACAGTCTATGGGCAGTCTTACTATTTTTCTAATGTTAGTCTTAGCTTGTAATTTGTTTCAACAACAACAATTTCACTGACGAAATTATAATTTAAGCTAGCTTTTTCAGTTTTTATATTATCTAACCTAACCTAGTGAAATTATAATTTCACGGCATTGACAATTTACCTACGACATATATACAAAAATACTTACACGGATGTATAAACTTTAATCCTTTAGTCCCGATCGAAATGAATGGCAAAGCCGCTCAAATCTTTAGTAAGTTATACAAATTGTCGGAAGCAACATTATTCATTTCAATACTTTTCTCCTTTCTCCTTTTATTCCGTTTTATAATAAAGTATCCGTGCACAACGTATAGCTGCCTGACTCATAATAAACTCGTCGGTACATTCATTACACTTCGAGACAGGTTTAAGTATAAACCAAACAATACTTGACCAAGTCTGTGTTCGATCGGAGATAGAATGGTTCCGTGGCCACATCGATTTTATTTCTACAGCTAAAAAGTTTTTGTAATAGTTTTTCGGGACTATATTATAGATTTTCTTGAGTTTGATATTTTATGTATTAACTGTGAATAATATATTTATGTATAATTATTGGTACCATTTGTTCGGTTAAATTCTGAGATTATAGGTACTAGCTATGCAACTATCTACACTTATACAGTTATCGAACATTACATTAAAGTGTCAAAACAATTCATTTTATAATTTTTTTACTAGATAACGGAATAATGTTTGTTGTCCTAAAATAGCTCTTCTTTGTAAACAGTATAGCAGTAAACAGTGGAGCAGTAAAAAGTTTAGCAGCGAACAGTAAACAGTGAAGCAGTGAATAGTGTAGCAGCAAAAAGCGTAGCAATGAACAGTAAATAGAGTAGAAGTAAAAATAGAAGCAGTGAACAGTGTAGCAGTAAAAAGTGTAGCAGTGAATAGTGTAGCAGTAAACAGTGAAGAAGTCCTTAACTGTTAGCCTTTTGGAAAAACTCAGAGTCACTCAACGGGCAATGGAGAGAGCTATGCTCGGAGTTTCTTTGCGCAATAAAATTCGGAACGTAAATATTCGCCAAAGAACCAGATCTGCAAAAATCTGTAAGTTGAAGTGGCAATGGGCAGGCCACATCGCTCGAAGAACTGATAACCGATGGGGAAGAAAGGTTCTTGAGTGGAGACCGCGAACCGGAAGACGCAGCGTAGGTAGGCCTCCCACTAGATGGACCGATGACATTGTGAGATTCGCGGGCATCCAGTGGATGCAGATGGCAGGATGTCATTCAGTATGGAGGTTAAAGGGGAGGCCTATGTTCAGCAGTGGACGTCTTTTGGCTGATGATGGTGATGAGAAAACAGTGAAGCAGTGAACAGTGTAACAGTAAAAAGTGTAACAGTGAATAGTGTAGCAGTGAATAGTGTAGCAGTAAACAGTGTAGCAGTAAAAAGTGTAGCAGTGAACAGTGAATAGTGTAGCCGTGGGCTGTGTAGCAGTAGTGTTTGTAGTGGTAGGACTCTTTTGCAGGGGTCCGCCTGGGGAAGTACCACACCTTTGCCAGTTATTCAATCGCCAAGCAGTAGTGTGCAAACACTACTGTGTTCCGGATTGAAGAGCAATGTTTCCAGCGAAATTACAGGGCACACAGAGATTTGACATCTTATATCTCGGGGTGACGAGCGCATTGCATTGCCATCCAGGGTTTTGAACGGTTGAAGTTCAAAATTCTGTGTGGCGTTGAGTTGTTATGGGCAAGCGTGTAGAGCCATCAGGCAAGCGACTTCGCTCGTCTCGACACTCAGTATCATTAAAAAAAAAAAAAATGACAGTATATCAGGGAAATTAAAGTGATGGTAGTAAATAAAAACAATATGGATTGAGGCCTATGTCCAACAGCGGTCAAATATGACTGGTGGTGATAGCTGCAAGGGTATCTTGAGCCACGGAACCCTAAAACATAATCTCAATTCGTATGGCAAATCGCAAATCCGTGAAATATATATCCCTGTCCCATTTGTCATAAGCGTGAATAATCAGCCAAGATTCGAATTGATAAATTATTTTTGGCAGTCTCTTTAATTTGTAAGGTAAAGTTGGCGGATGGCCATTGGTCAAAAGTTACGTGGAATGCCACCCAATGTGGAGTTTTGTTTAGACCAATACTTACTTGAAAGATTTGCTGTTAGGATATTTCACGCAAACATAAAAAAAAATTGTAAATTGTTAATTTGCGCGTAGCAGGCTTTTAAAGTACTCTCGTGTCTACAGTTACAAAATGATCGCGTTATATGAAATCCGATTCTTTATAATGACAAATCTTCCATCACTTATGGTCTCATGGAATATTGGGTCAGATATTTTCGTCCATCCACCGTCCATGCGTTCCATCTTCTTGGATACTTGGCTGTCTGAGCCTTTCAATTTTACCAACACTATAAAGGAAAATACACGGAAGTCTATAAGTGAAAGATTTAAGTATCTACGAGTATGTGATATTTAAATCTTTCAGAGTTAGGACTTTTGCTCTATGTGTCTTTTAATAAAGTATATATAGCATTGTCATCCGGTTCTGAACTCACGTTAGCTTATCTGGGAGTATAGATAAGTCGATTTTAAAATTTATTTTTAATCGACAAAGAGATAGACAAAGTGCCAAAACGAAAGATAAAAAGGCTAATAAAAACTTGGTTAAAAGACTTCAACGCGCTTAGTCCAACTCAAAGTTTTATTTATTTATTTTAGTTCAGGTAGCAAATGCCAGTAATTTTAAAATAAATGCTGAAACTAATTTATCTTTTGTCCATTTAACTTTAACGGTCTAAATATTGGAGCCAATTTGACACTAGCGTATTTCTCTCAAGAACATATCGGTGCTATCATTTGATAAATGTGTTGTATACATAATAACGTCTGCGATGAGTCTTAATTGGCTTTTACCATAATATCGATTTTAAAATATACATAACTAATTACGACGTTTATAAATAGTAGTTTAGTGGTCGAGAGCCTCGGGTTAATTTTTTTGCTACCCATTTTTGATACATATTGAACTCATGTAATCTTTGTTAAGCGGTCGACCTAGAGTTTTTTTTAAATAAAATTTACACATTAATTTACTCTGACTTTTTATTCTACCATATTAAACCACTACAAAAGTAAAACAATACAAACTAAAACAAAATGGTATGTTTTTGCGTATTTTTATTTATTAACGGCATGATGTTGACATGTACTAAAATTATTTAGACACAAACCATGAACAAGACAGATCGTCATAGTATGAAGATGGAGCATAATTTTCATCTTGGAAATTCTAACTTTTGTTCACACACAAATCCGGTATCTTTAAAGATACTTTACATTCGTAGAACGTATTTTTCTACCTTTGTCGGTGCCTCGGTTTCCTATAATCTATGCGAATTAATAATAAATGACGCATCTTTTAGAAATACAAACTATTGTGACATAAGTAAGCATTGGATTTACTATTAAGCGAAAAAATGACTTTTCATTGTGTATTTTGCACATTTTATTCACTCTCTTTTGTGTGTCTCTTTGTGGCATCGTAGTTCCCAAACGGCTGAACCGATTTTGATTTAGTTTTTTTTTGTTTGAAATGTGATTTGATCGAAAGTTTTCTTAGCTTTGATTCAAGAATTATGTTTAGCAGTTTGATAATTATCAGCTCTTTTATCGGAAGTGCTTATATTTTAATTTATAATTATTCAATCTTTGGTACTCCAAAGTTGTGTGTAAATTAGACGCGGCGGTATCTTCTTAATTCAAAGTAGCCTAAATACAGCCGGTCTTTCTGCAATCTAAGCGAACGCGTAAGTGAGGTGATAAGCTAAGTGAATGTGTATTTTTCTTGTTGATTACTCTAGAGATATGTCAAACTGTCGAGTGATCAACCTTGGACTGTAGTCCCTTATAATTCGATGTTTTGACATTTACCTGCAGAAATAGGCAATAAAAAATCACATTCACTTAGCTAATCACTTCACTTGCGCGTTCACTTAGCTTGCAGAATAGACATGCTGCAGTCAATGTATACAATACTAGTGGTGTAGACATTTGAGGCAGAGATGAGAACACTAATTATGTTTCTATGTTGCGCGCGGGATGTAGCATTCCATCGGTGCGTTGAACTCTACGCAGAGTTGTTCACGCGTAGATAGGCCAGAACTTTGACAATTAATGATCTTACCTCTTGGCTTTAAGACTAGCTACTAACCTATACGAGCTTACTTAGAGATCAAATAAAGAAACACATTATCACATCACCCTCACTTTTAACTGCGGGAGTTTGTGTGTACGTACTCGTAAGTAAAATTAACTTTTAAACTTTCGCGATTTGAATTCATGTTTTAAATGTTTTTGGGACATATCACGCAATATTTTAACCTAAATTGAATAAAGCGCTGGGATAAACACTTAAAACATACTAAAAAGTAATTTTTTTTATGTTTGTTCCTCACACACAGAATCGACATCATTGTTGTGTGTATTACCCCCGACGCAAAAAGGGGGTGTTATTAGTTTAACGTGTTGATAAGTGTGTGTTGGCTCTCAAACGGCTGAATCTATTTTCATTTAGTTTATTTTTGTTTATTAAAGGTGACTCTATCGACCTTGTTCTTTATTACGGTTCAAAAAAATCTCTACAGCCGTTTAAAGATTACCAGTTCTTTTAGCGGGGGTTTAAATTTATTATAATTTTTATATAAGTTTATATTATTGTTGTAGAAAAGTGTACAGAAGAAGTTTGACTTGTAACTGTGAAGTCTATCTATAACGAAGAGAAGAAAAAAACGTTATTTGTGAGATATCAAAAAATTATCACACAGGGTTTGTTAAAATAAGCAGCTGAACACGTTAAGACAGTTTTTAGAGTTAAGTCTGTATGTTTATTTGTGCGCGCAAATCTCCTACCACTGGACGGATTTAAATGCGGTTTTCACGAAAATGCTTAGCTATGACCAGATTTGAAGTACAGGCTATGTTATTTTGCGAAAGGGAAGGAAAAGGGTTGAAAATTTATATGAAAATCTACGCGTATTAAGTCGCGGGGAACAGCACTAGTCACTAATAAAGTAATGAATTGTATTGTAAAAATATGTATACCTAAGCATTTTATTGAATGTAAATACTACATATGTGTAGGTCTATGTCCCATAAGATGATGTACAATATCACGGTACGTGCCGGCGCGAATGTGCTATCTGCTGCTATTCTGTTCTAGAATCAATGATACGCTTCATCATCTATGGAAGGCTCTACAAATCAGGTGTCCTGAATACTTATGATACTAACAATTTGCATTTTATTTACCTTTCCAAAGAGCCTAGCAGTTATAACTTGAGTATACTATAAATGTATTTACACAAGGTAATCTCTATATAATATATGAACGAACTCGCTTTCCGCGTCTGTCTGTCTGTAACTCCTCCTAAACCACGCAACGGATTTTGATGCGGTTGTCACCATAAGTTAGAAAAAATAATCACGGAAGGTTAATATAATTATATAATAAAGCTAACACCCGAGCGAAGCTGGGGCGGGTCGCTAGTTTAATATTAGTATATCAGGAATAATAAGAACCAATAACTTTTTTGTATTAGCTCAAGACATCTTGTGTATTTAGCTAGTGCCGTTTTACACTTTTATGCTTAAAGGTTTGATAAGGCACTTCGAGGGTAGTTTTTATATGATAAGTGTCACATCGCTAATATTTAAAAGTTATTTTATGAGTCTGATGTCACTGGATTCTCAAGCAAAAAATTAAATAAAATTGGCTTGCGCTTGGCCGCTAACTCGCCTGATGTTAAGTGAAGATGCGGTCTACGTTGGATAACGCTCTTATTTGTGATACATATAAAAGTATTTTAAAATCACAAATAATCGACTGGGTATACGAGCTTTAAAAAACTCGTAAATTTTTAAATAAAATTTCCGTAGATAAGATAAAAAAAAAAAACAATATTGAAGCTTTTTTTATTGCATAATATGATCTCTTTTCTAAACTCCGTATTTAATCTAGCAAAGTTTTTGTTTACCGTTTTCGTTTTAGGCAAAGTTCTATCAAAACCAGTTTTTTATGGGTACACATAAATATGGAGCTATTATATCAAAGATTAATAGGATTTTTTGTTATACCTATGCGAATACGTTAATTTTATGTGATATTGTGTTTTTGTAACATATTAAAAGCAAAAATGGTTTGGCGTGGATATGATAGTTTCAACTTATTAATTTGCTGTATTAAAATAATTATAGATTCAAGCAGAGAATGTTGAATTTGACTGATGATAATTACTAGTAATATTCAATAAATTAAAATGTTTTTTGTAAAAAATTAAATGACATTAATATATTCATAACAACACAAGTTAACAGACCCACACACATCAATCCAAAACTTAGTGTCTGACATTTTTAATTTAAATTTAAGTTCCGTAAAGCAAAGTAAGAGTAATCGCTACGTAAAATAAGCATCAGAATTTCATACAAATTTTGAATTTCTAATTTGAACTTTGTATGGAATTCTATTCGTATTTTACGTAGCGAAAATTCGTAGGTACTTCGCCCACTTTACCGTGATAGTCCCGTAGTCACGTGGACACACTCATTCATATTGTATTTAATTTTGATAGTATGTCCAATTATTCATGTTTAAATCTCCAATTTATTTTAGCAGTGATTAAAATTTATAAAATGAAGTTTGCAAAAAATATGCCAAAGCTGTTTGCTGTCAAAGTGAGTGACAGATCGCAAAAACCTCTGCGACCACGCAATGACCCTATATCACAGATTAAATAATTATTACAATATTTTTAGAGATCACTGTCACAGATAAAAATAATATATTTGAACATTCACCACTTTACAATATAAAGGCAGTAAGGACTCCACATAGATTTATAGCTTGCCTTAGTGTTAAGTTTTTTTTTAATGCAAGTCTTTTGCAGTTACAATCGAATTTATCTATCGAAATTTCCATATTATTCATTAATTATATGAAAAAATGAAATAAAAATAATAATAAAACGACAGACAACACAGTCTAAACCGCTGCGTCTAGAACAATGAAGTGAGTTTTTTTCGTTTTTTTGTGGTTTAGAAACATGAAACTTTGTACAATTGATCCTTGTATTGTAACGTTACGCCTGTTTGCTAACTTAAACAGGCGTCCCGCGACAATTTCTAGGTGTTGAAAAATTAAGCCTGCCTATCAGTTCCTGCAGATCCTAATGGGTGGTAAGGAAAACAACAAGGTAACGGATAGATAAGTTTAATTGACCAGTACAGTACAGTACAGTAATATAAAGAAGAAAGCTAAGGGGCTAAGGGGCCTAAGCGCTCCGCAGTCTCCGCACGGCAGGTATCCGGCGAAGTAGTGGGCCGGAGATGTAGCCTTCGGAAGAGGTACGGAGACTGCGGAGCGCTTAGGCCCCTTAGCCCCTTAGCTTTCTTCTTTATATTACTGTACTGTACTGTACTGGTCAATTAAACTTATCTATCCGTTACCTTGTTGTTTTCCTTACCACCCATTAGGATCTGCAGGAACTGATAGGCAGGCTTAATTTTTCAACACCTAGAAATTGTCGCGGGACGCCTGTTTAAGTTAGCAAACAGGCGTAACGTTACAGTTTGGCGCCCAACGTGGGGCACGAACCCACGACCCTGAGATTAAGAGTCTCATGCTCTACCGACTGAGCTAGCCGGGCGAGGTTTGTTTTAGAATTTTGAGATTAAGGAGCATGAAACGTGGGTTTTTAAGAAGGGCGCCAAACTGTGTCACCTACGTTAAACTCTTTAAAATTGTGTCTCATGTTGTAGTGAGCAGCGTTCTTAATGTGTGCAGTGTGTAGTCTGAACTTTATCAAAGGTGGCAGATAGTACACCTAGGTTAGTGGCATAACTATTCAAAGAACTATTCAAGGAACTATTCAAGTCACTAATTAGTTTTTAGTTGAGATTGTGAAGCGCATTTAGGACAATTAGTGATCTTTACGCCTTTACGGCCACATTTAAAACAAACCAAATGTCTAGGTTGGGTACAAGTCTTTAAAGAATGACCTTTAACTCGACAACGAAAACAAAAATCTTCCACTAAATTCTCATAAGTCTGTGAAGAAGTACGCGGCTTCACATTATTTTGTACAGCATTAGAATAACTCATCTTTGAAGAAGTCTTAGAAGTTGAAGGACAATGGTAAGCAAATTCAGCAGCACAAGAAGCATCTCCGCATCCAGGTTTGCGAAAATAAATTTGTTCGTAGCTTTGACAAGCTGAGACCAGAGAATTAATTGACGTTATTTCCTTACAAAGCAAAACAACAGAGTAGCACGACCTTATATTATGACGGATAATCTTAAGTTGTTCGGTTTCACTAAGCTTCTCTGAAAGTCGTGAAAACATTCCAGACATTATGGAAACATATATGATAATGGGCTCTGAATCGCCTTGAATTCTTTTCATTATCTCTTGTCGAAGATTAAAATCATAATCAATTGATCCAAAATCTTTGATCAGTAACATATGAATATCATTCCATGTTAGATTAGGGTTCTGTTGATAAATAAAACGAAACCAATGAAGTGCATTTCCAGAGAAAATTTCGAAGGCATGTTTACAAAGCATCTCCTCCGTGATATTTCTAGAAATCCTGAATTCTTCCAACTTTTGAAGGAATGTTCTAGGGCATGTTTCGCCATTATAAGAAAAGGTTTTCAAATCTTTAATAAAATTGTCCGATGTACGACAATTTTGAAACATTGTTGAGACTTGAGGCATTGACGAGTACGGAACCGTTATACTTGGCTGAGGTGTGAATGAAACTTCAGGAGTTGGTTTAAGTTGAGAGGTAGGCTGAATAGCAGGGAGGGTAGCAGAGAGGGTTATAGTAGGGAGGGTTACAGAAACCGTGGGAGAGTCAAATTGAGCCTGAGGAGGAGGGCTGTGTACCTCCACCAACACCTCTTCAGAAGAAAACCTTCCATCATCATCAAGAGTTAGTACATCGAAGCGTTTTTGAAGTGTGAAAAACCGTGATCTTAAATTTGAACAATTTTCAATCAAGGATGAAGTCGCCTTAAGACGGTCCAGGCGGTAATAAAGATGGTTTACAAAGGCCTCGAGTTTTCTCAAACCACTTTTGTCTCCAGAAGATTCGATGTGTGAGATTTTAGTCTCAATGTATTCAAGAGTTACCTCTGCTTGAGAGAGGTCCAACTTAAGAGGTAAAGAAGAGGACTTAATATTCTCTGGAAAAATGTGACAAAGTTTCGTCATCTGTTCTTTAAGATTAGATAAAGTATCTGTTGGTTTTTCAGCCCTAATAGACACTTCATATTCAAGTTTGTGTTTATTCAAATAAGAATATTTGATAGATCTAGCCATGATTAAGTTTTAAAACGTTAAGTTTAGAGTTAAGAATTAAAGAATTATTTATACGCGTTATTATTTCTCCGCACGGCAGGTATCCGGCGAAGTAGTGGGCCGGAGATGTAGCCTTCGGAAGAGGTACGGAGACTGCGGAGCGCTTAGGCCCCTTAGCCCCTTAGCTTTCTTCTTTATATTACTGTACTGTACTGTACTGGTCAATTAAACTTATCTATCCGTTACCTTGTTGTTTTCCTTACCACCCATTAGGATCTGTAGGAACTGATAGGCAGGCTTAATTTTTCAACATCTAGAAATTGTCGCGGGACGCCTGTTTAAGTTAGCAAACAGGCGTAACGTTACAGTATAAAGTAGGCGAGCACATTGAAAATTAAATTTAAATATAATAAGGTGAAGCCGTGTCAGAATTTAGATAATAATTAGGTACCATGAATCCACACTAATAATATAAATGCGAAATTAACTCTGTATGTTTGCTACATAATCACGGCTAAACGGCTTAACTAATCTCGATAAAATTTTCCGAAGTTATAGTATGTATCATGAGGACGGACATAGGCTATTTTTTTCTGAAGAAATCGTGGACGAAGTCGCGGGTACAGCTACTATATAATACAAGCAAAATTGATGATTCTGTGAAGTTTTGGTATTCTCAAATTTTGTAATGAGAACAATACGTTGAGAATAAAAAAATCATAGTTAATTATTTATTTTAGTAAATGATCATCTGATTCCGATAGTTCATTTACCTATCACTACCCCAGTGTACCTACACTGGGGTAGTGATAAATTATATTTAAAAACATTCTTATTACCTAGTCAGGTGAGGGATGTTAGCTTTAGGGTTAGGGCGATGGATAAAGAGAAATGAGGTATAACTTAGGAGTTTTAATATGGAAAAGGAGTATTTGAATATTCTCAAAACAGAATCACGTCGTGCCCCTTACTGTTTATAGGTCTGTACAATAATGTTCATAAAAAGAGTGATGCTGTGTCTTATTCGGGCGCGTATCAGATTTAGGGCCGTCCTCACTTTTTATCAAGTGTTTGCAATTTGTTATCATGCCTTAAAATGATAACATGAGGAGGCGTTTCGGGAAATTAAGGATGTCATAAGGATTTATTAATACGATTTGATGAAATACTAAACGCCTACTATAACATATAGCTCGAAGTACAATATAGCATTAATCGCGGTGTAACCATGACGAAAGGACCAATGACTACGTCATAGATATTGGGAAGAAAAAAAACTGTTATTCCATAGATTTTATTTAGAGTGATTATTATCATTATCACTTTTTTATGGAAAAGCAATTTTTTGTTTGCTATTTCAAGGATGATCACACAATGAAATTTACTTCATTTCAGCTTGGCGCTACGTGTGTTATTGCACTGTTAACAACCAGATATTATTAGTAACTACCATACTCGAAAGTACTTGTCTAGGGGCCAATGAATTATAAGCCATTTTGATGTAAATTCAAATCAAACAATGGCTATTTTGCACTGCATGAAAATATTGTCCTTTAGTCGCATTGAAACGTGTTTATTGTATGGTAAATCAGTCCGGTTCCTTGACAAGTTTAATTATCTACGTAGCTGACTCAGTGACAAGTAGTTTTGCTACAGCAACGAGAAACTGTATACTTATAGTAATGAAGTAATTTTCTAAAGTTACCTGGCTATACTGGGTTACAGCTGAATTATGTAGGAATGCACCCACTAAAACCTTAGTGGGGTGGTTATCTTCATAGAAACTCACCGGCACCCCAAACCTGTTGCCTGAGGCAATATACTCTCGGAAATGCTGGAAGCACTTTTCTTTCCTGCTAGATTGGCGCAGGCCATGCCGCGCCATTGTAGGCTCGCGTGAATCTGCCAAAAGCCGTGAGGCAAAAAGGGTAAATAAGGTGAGGATACAGAACAATTATTCTCAGACCCCAGCTCTAGGGTCAATGAAAAGACTGCGTACGCAGTAACGCCAAATTACTGCCTCAATGTGACCTCACCTGAATCCTGGAAAATCCAGGCTTAAAATTGGAAAATACATACAATAAAAAAAATGAGTGCTGAAAAGATTAATCATAATACCATAGTACCTTTTTGATATCCTAAACACCGTGCCAAATAGCCATTCCTGACGTATATTTTTTCTATAATTTATTACTACGATAAAATTTACGCGAACTGATTAAAATTTACTGTCCAATTAAAATTAATGTCAAATGTTTAACCGTGCGAGTGATTTAAGTTTTTTCAAAGTAAAACAACTATGACCTTGGTGAGTGTTAAATTATAATTTTAATGGCCCATAAATGACGATGATTTTAGAGGTTTTGTTTTAATATTTTTATAGGGCAAGACATGTATCCTATTTGTTTTTATAATAAACATAAGATGTAATAAAATTTCAGCTTTATTTGAAGCTGGTAACTAATCCTACAGATGGATGTAATTTTCTTTTGCGGAAACTCTACATAGTATAAAATAAAGTCACTTTTTACGTCTGTCTGTATATCCGCTAACTCCTCCTAAACCACGCAATGTATTTTGATGCGGTTTTCACCATCAGTTAGATAATTTTTCACGGAAGGTTTATAGGTATATATAATAAAGCTTACACCCGTGCGAAGCCCGGGGCAGGTCGCAAGTAAATAGTTATGAAATTATGTTCGGACGAAGGACCAAAAGGTTTTCATTGGTTGTCGTTTTAAAATATTTGGTAAATGTACAATAAATTATGCAAATACAAATTAATAATTGCAAACATCTACTAAAATAGAAAAACTGTGCAAAAGAGATAGCGGTCAGCGAGCGCAGATTTAACGGTCAAAACAATAAAGTTTTAAACAATAAGCTAAGCGAGCTCCATCCTCAGAATAATAAAGATTCGCGCCGCGTCGAGGCTGCGGTGCAATTTTCTTAATTCGTATAATCAGGACTGTCTGTAGCTACCTGGCATAGTAGGAGCACTCTTTACCATCCTTCTAAACATAACCTTGCTTGTGACTGCAATATTACAGGAAAGTTTTTAAAGGGTTTTTTAACCGGGCAAGTGCCTTTATTGTAAATTGTACCCGGGTGTCCTACAACTGCGACCAGAACCACCGGAGGATGGGCAGCAGCGTCCTAATAGTACACGGTGAATGTACTGCGATCCCCAAGCAGCCTGCCAAGCGTGGAGATTATGGCAACACCCCTCTCTATGAGGGAGGCCTTGTCCAACAGTGGACGTTAATTGGCTGATGATGTGTGTGTGTGTGTGTGAAATGCCTTTATTAAATAACAAAATACAAGGTAACTGACACTAGATACTTAAACCACTTGCTTAGTCTTTTTTATACCATAGATGATGAAAAAGCTAACATACCGCCTGATGGTAAGCGATCACCATCGCATATGGATACTTGTGACACCAGGGGAATCACAGATACATTGCCGACCTTTGAAGATTCTTTTAACAACCCTGTTGAAGAACCCCATGTTGTAGTTACTCGGAAATGCCGCAGGAAAGTGGGAGATCATTCCACATATTGCAGGTATGAGGCAATAAAGATCGAGTAAAACGCACAGTGTGCGATTTCCACAGATCTGTGATATATGGATTAACTTTCAGGTAGTTGCTGGTGATATAATAAAACTGCGATGCTGGCATCAGATTGAAAAGTTCTTCAGAATACGCCCCGTTTTAAATGCGATAAAAGATACAAAAAGACCCAACGTCTCTGCGCATGCTGAGCGGCTCTAGGTGTTCAGTGAGCTTGGGATCAGTTGTGAGTTGACAATTCTGACAGTTCTACGCTGTACTGACTCCAGAGGCTCAAGTTTCCTGTAGAACGGTCTAGAGACAATCAAAATGCTTAAGCCTACTACCAATTGGCAGTATACCCAGTATGTTGGTGGAATTACCACACTGAATGGTAACTTTCACGTAGACGATTCTATTAAATGAACAAATCGCCACCGTGTGGTCCCCAGAATGCTGGCAGCATTGCTCCGCTGGATTGCAAGCCTTAATTTTTGAGCAAAGTATGCACCCGTTCTGGGATCCCCCGTGGAGAGCCAATCTGGTCAAAATAGCTTTACAATTTTTTTGTGTCGGATGACCACGGGCCCTGGGCTATTAACAATTCATACATTTATGACATAATCTAACTATGACATATCTTTTTTGTTTCAGGTAATAAATAATAGCTGATTCAATAAATCGAGAGGGCGAGAAAATAACAATGGTAAAGTATAAATACGTTGATAATGTGTACGTCGGTTTTTATTACTAATACAGGGCGACTTTTTTTTTTCAAAAACTTAAAAATTAAGGCGTGACAGGCAAAAAGGTCGAAGCTGTGCAGGCCATGGTATAAAAATAATATATCGTGCTTCGCCAGGCGAACTTGCTGACCCTATTTAACGATATATTTGCATTTGTTTATAACCGACTCAAAAAAAGGAGGTTCTATGTTCCACTGTATTGTTTTTATGTATGTTCACCGATTTCTCCGCCAATTATGACTTGATTTGGATTATTCTTTTTTGTTTGTTAGGCCATATTTGGGTAGTCCCATATAAATCATCATCAAAATTGGTTTAGTAGTTTGATTTTTGATCAAAATAACTGTATAAAAATATATGTTATCCAAGTAAACGAAATTGCAAATTTACAAATTTTGAAGTCAGTTTTTTAAATTCAAAACATACTTTATCTCTACATAATATAAAATAAAGTCTGTCTCTGTCTGTATATCTGCTAATTCCTTCTAAACCACACAACGGACTTTCATGTGATTTTCACCATTAGATAGACATTTTTTCACGGTAGGTCATATGTAATAAAATCCTGTGCGAAGCCGGAGTGGGTCACTAGTTATAGATAATCGTTTAATATTGTGATTTTCTTCACTCTGTGTGTAATGAAATTATTGTGACCTGCTAAGTGCTACCATCAAGATACCTCGTTTTCTATCGCCGATAATATTGCCATGTACCGTTTACGCACTTGTGACTATAGCAGAGTAGACTATTCCAGAGAACTGCGAAGAAATGAAAAACATTTTGCTTTGATTCCACTTTTATTGTGCGAACTGCTAGTCTGTGGAATGCGCTGTCTGAATGGGTGTTCCCCGATCGACTCAAATCGATCATCGATCAAATTTCGAGTGAATCGGTTTCTTCTAGGCAAGCGTGCTCCATCGTAGACCGCATCATCGCTTAACATCAGGCGAGTTGGCAGTCAAACGTATTATTGCATTAAAAAATAGGACAACCGATAACAGGCGTTTAAGGCTAAAATTTGCAGAAAAACAGCAGCAGCTCAACTTAATTATTTCTGATGACATAATTAATTAGTTATTTGTTTTATTTTCGGTTTGACATTATTATATTTTTGACTTGATTATTATTAATGACCAACAGTTTCGCTATATATGGGTTTTATTTAAAATAAATTCAATATCTCGACCCTAAATGCCTCAATTATTTAACCACAGATGAGGTTGAAATATACTGTTAAGAGTTACTTAAAGGATATTTTTAATTTGAGTTTAAGGCGATGCGTTTCATGTTTGGCGGGAAATTCAAATTTCAAACAGTTTTTTTGTTCTTGTAGCTAGGCCGGGTAATTATTGTGAAATGGCACAGTGTTTGCGAAAATTGTTGGTCGTTCTTTACATTATCATGTATAGCTATTAAACAGTTACTCACCATATTACTTAGATTTGGCAATAAACCGTTTGAAACAGCAAAAGTTTGTTTATTGACAAATGTATGTAATAATGTGCATTGGAAATAAATAACTTTACGCGAGTTTGTAAAGAATAATAATCAATTTTCGCAAACATCATGATCGTTTACGATAATTACCCGGCCTAGCTACAAGAACAAAAAAACTGTTTGAAATTTGAATTTCCCGCCATACGTGAAACGTTTCACTTTCGCTAAAACAGATCTAACTACTTATAGCGCACACGTTTCTAAATATGTAATTTTTCGCAAGATCTCTTCTCCCTCTGCTTCTCTCCATAGTCTGTAACAAAACTGGGTTAAATGAAGTCTTTACGAGGGATTATAGATAATAAATACATGTAATAGCAGCGCGCTGGCCCTAAAGTACCTACGTGTAATGGACCGGTGTGAACCAAGCTTTGCAATGAGCCGCTTCCACGTAAATTGGTCGGTGAATTTGCGCATTCGATATGTAAAAGGTAAAATCTGGTAAAATAATGTGTACGATGTCTATCAATTATTTCCAATGCAGGTTGCATAGAGCATTCCTGTCACAGCAGTTTCTGAAATATGTTACACGGAAGCGATGTGGAGACAGCTTCAGCTCCTTTCAAAAGATTATCCCTTGGCTGTATTCTATCACAAATATTAAAGTCATGACTGTCGTAGAGTTTTAATGTTAATCTTTTCTAACGGATAGGAGCTTTACACTGAGCACTGTGAGCTGAAGATAGAGATGTCTACGCCCAGTCACCAGATTGCAAGACCAAGTCTCACAGGAGTATTATATAGTGAGTCTCTTGCAGTCCCGACATGATTTATGTTAATGATAAATCTCAGGAAAATCTTCGAAAAGATCTCTCCTCAAGTGTTTGTATTTTATGGCCAGTTTGACAAAAAATTATAAACAATTTACTGTCTTTTTGTCATACATAATAACTATCGTTAAATTAGTACTTAATTTTGTTTAGTATAAAATCACACAGTGTTTTAAATAATAAACAATGATCAATATAAAATTTATATACAAATGGTTACTAGTAAACCCCTCAAGTTTGGGCTCATTTGGCTTGTTTTAATGAATCCCTTGCCAATAATTCCACTAACTCTTGTATCCAATTATCAGACCCTCGTCACCAAGTGTGGAAAATGACTCCAGTTTTGGCTCCATGGATTTTAAAATTTTAAGGAGTCAAAAGTCGTCCTTTTTTGTTAACATAATCACTTTTTATTTATGTTTTTTTTTTTACAAATTATAAGGTTTTTTTAATATATAAATTAAGTCGATTACAGTATACTTAATTGTTTTATGTTAACATAATTTGATTTTAAAAAATAAGCGTCTTAAACTTTCAATTATTTAAAGGGAAACTGATTATTATTTAAATGACTTCAAGACTGCAGCTAATTTCCCCTCACTATCCCTAAACAGCACGCTATCATCAAAACATGGCATCTGACGATAATCATAACGACACATACCATCACCCCGATATACACAGCCGTTGAACGGTGACCTCTGACTGCGATGGTAAGGAGGCTGCAGTTTATGCTGATTTGTAAGACCTGGTAACGGTGACTGTCTACCATTGGGAAACTGATATCCATGCTGCCTTTATAATGTTGGTGGAACGTCTGAAGCTAAGCAGATTATAGTACGCGTCGTAAACCTGTCATAGAAAGATTTACCTTCAGTCAGTAAGGAGATCTGCTGCCCTTTAGACTTCCAAAAAGTTATCAATTCGATTCTATTAAAAAAAAAAAAATTGTTACTTGAATCGATAGATATATCAGCAAATCAATAAACGTAGTTTTTTGGGTTTTCATCTTGAATTTTGGAATTTTGGCTCCACACTCAGTATATAACATGACGTGTAATAAACTGTTCACACTAATAATTATCAACATAAAAACAGACTTTATAAAAATGTCAGAACTGACAAATTGCAATTGGACCACACGGGAAGCACCAGCTTTCAAATAAAAAAAGAATCATCAAAATCGGTTCACCCAGTCGAAAGTTCTGAGGTAACAAACATTTAAAAAAAACTGTCGAATTGAGAACTTCCTTTTTGGAAGTCTGTTAAAAACAAGTCTTAGTCACAGTCTATGTCGATGATAACAGTCATAGCCTAGTCCAAGTTATATTCCCCTGTGTCTTAGTTCAGCAATGCTTTCAGATGATTTGTCAACAGTTGTTCCGAACAACTTCCGAGAAGCTACAACATGGGGTTCTTCAAAAGGCGGGTTAATAGATTCTTAAAGGGTCAGCAACGTAGTTGTGATGCCTCTAGTATTACAAGTATCCATAGGCGACGGTGACTGCTTACCATCAGGTAGCTAGTCTGCGTGTTTGCCACCTATGGCATAAAAACAATTTTCACAGAAACTATATAATTCTTCAACAAAAACAAACGATTACTGTGAAACATTAGATCCCTATCCATATCAGGGTATTTACATAAGGGTATGCGTACACTAATAAATCCGCTCACAACGTCAACGAGCCCAGCGGGTGGACAGTGTAGGCGCTGCCTTACAACCGCAGGAATTAAAACTACCAGACTCGTATTGTCATTTGTAATAGTTGAGGAGCTATTGCAGTGTTTGGTTACGAATCGACATCAAATTGCTGATACACAATACCTTATTTTTTTAATCAAATTTACATTATTTTTTCTACATTATTAAATTTACTTACAGGGCCCTGATTCACTCACTAAAACACGCATTTAACGCGGCACGTAACCTCTAAAAATTTGGCCTCTATTACCTAGGAAATAAATGAAATGAAATGAAATTATTTATTGTCCAGATTTGCATCCATAGCGTAAAAAATTAAATTAAAAACGAAAATTATACTACACATTAAAATAAAAATAAAATTAAAATAACACAATAATGACTTGATTACATATATTAAAAATTGAAAATTAAGATTGGTCATTAGGATAATTAAGTGATAGGCGTGTGATACACCCTCCACGTGCGATGTATAGGGCTGGAGTGCCACTCTCGTACCGCAGCCACCAGTGTGTTATCTGAGCGGTGCAGGGCGGTCCGCACGGCGGCTGACCGGCTCCGCAGCAGCGCCTGCCAGCAGGGCGCGCGCCCCGCGGCGAACATGCTGCTTGCGCTGCACCACCGCGGCAGCCGGAACATCGCGCGCCATGCGTCATTGTACTGCACGCGCATCTCGCTCATAGTGGCCTTAGTGTAGTTCGTCCACAGCTCTGCGGTGTACACGCTGGTGCAGTAACTTATGAAGAGTTGGGCCTTGACAGAGTCGCTGCAACGGAAAAATCGCCTTGCCAGCATATTACCGCGCACTGCTATGGCCCGCCTCTGTCTCTATGTCAGCGTGGTCCGATAGGTCCGAAGAGATCATGTGACCGAGGTACTTGATCTCCTACAACTAAAGGCCTACTACTAACCTCTAAAAGGTTAACTTAACGCGTCACGTTACGAGCGTGTTTGCAGTTAGTGAATCAGGGCCCAGATCTAAGGTAGCATGTTATCGCGTAATAACCCTGATTGTGTATGACAAGAAAAAGCAGAACAGATCGGTTTATTCCATAAGCTACTCGTAGTTGTCTTTTAGGATACTCGTCTAGGTGATGAGTTGGTTCTGGTATCTAGTAATTGTCATGTTTTCTTCTGCTTCAGTTAGATAATTTTTCACGGAAGCTGGGGTCGGTCCTTAGATACATAAACACTATGTTTAATTCTTTCCATGACATTATTTATGTTACTGTTTGAACATGGGCAATAAAACTTACGCCGTTGTATTGTACATTTCCTTCTCCAGCATGGTAGATGCGACCCAACCAATTTCGTAATATCAAAAAGAGGCTCTGGTATTTTATAAAATGTGTGAAAATCATATCAGTTTCCATTAAAAAATATTAACATTGTCATATTTATTATTTTAATTTAAAATCACTATTCTGACCTATGACTCTATGATAAAGGTACATTGAAATTTATTAATCTAAGGTTTTAACATTTTTTTTTAAACTAATGGTTGAAATATAATACCAAATTGAAGACGTTTCGAGTAAATTTTTGTAAAATTAAATGAAGCGAATGTATTTACGGTTTTTTCCTCTCGTTACTAAACCAGCCGTCATCTCCTCAACTACAAAGCAACACACAAGCAGTTCGCGAGTCATGTCGCACCTAGCACAGACCACGCAACATCTAACAGATGAATCACAGCCAGTCAGTACGACGCATGAGCACGACCAACTTATTTGTGCAGTTCAGTGAGAGAGCTACCATCGTATTTTCTGATTGAATCTGACAGCCAACAGTAGAAAATATTGAGTTTCATCATTTGTCCGACTCTGCAAATAAGTTGGGCATCCTGTGCTGTGCCTTGTCCGTCTTTCCGTCATAAAGCCGAGCAGGGGGCGAGATAAGCATGAACGACACAGATTCAATTGCAGTTTTTGCGTCCAACAGACATAGATAATGCAATAGCTTCGTATAAGAAGCACATTTGCATGCGGTCCAGTGATGCGTGTAGGCAAGATAAAAGTATTTATGTTTGTGTGGGATCCTTTTTCTTATAATAATATAAGTAATTCCGACTTCAAAAAAGGAAATTCTGAATTCGACTCGCGAATCATGTTCGCCGATTATGAACCAATTTAAATATATATTTTGTTTCATAAGTTGTATCTCAGTGGTGGTCCCATTTAATTTAAAGTAGAAAAAAATGCCATAGGTGGCAAACAAGCAGACGGGTCGACTGATGGTAAGTCCGTCGATCGCCGTTACCTCATCTAAGGCTGGTACATTTCTAAGAATCCCGTTTATTAAATTTCCCATGAAACCGGTAAATATATTTGGGAAAATGTGTTTTTTTTTTAAATCTTACGAAAAGTTTGCTTTGTTCTTTTTTTACTCAACTGTTTAGAAGGTGGGTAAAGTTTTTTTGTTGTTGTTGTATGTAAGAATAATGATGTACTCGTATGTATGGTAGTCTGTTCTGAATGTTATCTTAATTGGTTGGACAGATCTTGAAGTGTGGTTCGTAAGATTTGTCTTTTATATATGTATCCAGAGTGAGGCTACATTTTACAGACGAGTTTTTAGTTTTAAGTTATAGTTTTTTTTTTTTTTTTTTTTCTGAATTATTAAAAGTAAATAGATAGATAGATAAACTCTTCATTGTTCACACTACACCTAACAACCGAAAGTACCTAGGTACCTTTCATGATATAAGTAAATAAATTATGCACATCTTATAAAATAGAAAGTTAACGAAAACTTAAAATACTAACTAATAAATATAACTATTTAAAAACTTAAACTAAAAGACCATTAGTGGAGGGAAAAGTAAAGGAAGGAAGGAAAATGCTGGCGGCATTGCCACGTTGAATGGCAATGCTCAATTTCTAGGTATCTTTTAAGTACGCACAAATGTCAGTTTTTACAATAAATAAAAAATAAATATCTGGGTCATTATTGCACACATGGTCATCTGACCCCAAACTAAGCAAAGCTTGTAATATGGCAGCCAGAGACTGATATACCTACATACATATATTTTTTAAATACATTTGAATAGATATTAACACCCAGCCATATAACAAACACAAATGTTCATCACACAAATGTTTGTCCTAGATGGGAATCGAACCCACGCTCCCAAGCGCAGAAAGTAGGTTCACTACCAACTGAGTCACCGGGGCAGTCAACATGGGTCTTACTAGTGAACGATACAATTTTACAAATTCCAAATAAGTGTAGCTTCGTAACATCTCTTTTAGTGACAGCCATATGATAGCATATAGCATATTGGTGAAAACCTTATTTATTAATCATATCACTATCTGTTACAGTTTTTAATATAAATAAATACAGCATTCTCAGTTCCTGACACCTTCATACGTCCGTTCATACTAACGATGTATTCCACGTCTCGCGTTATCTCACCACTAATCTACAAAGTAACTTTTACCCACAAAATCTGAATAAATTGTACATCTTTGGCTGTCGTATTTATTTCTAAGCCTAAGTGACCAACTGTATTTTTACGACATTTTTACGGCGACGGAAACGCTCCCTATGCGACAAAATTTGAAAAGCAAGTGTGAAAAACTAGAAACTGACGTTTTAGTGTGTGACTGTGTGTGAGATTTTACCTTAACCCTGTGATAAATGATGGTAATGTTTGTTGATAAAGTTTTTATTGATCGTTAGACGGGACATCGATACGAGGTGATGTCGATTCGAATATTTTTGTAACAAATCTATATGCTTCATTCTATCTTGTCGCCGACAAGTTTGGCATAATAGGGTAGATGACTGATGTTTCTATCGTTGAAACCAATAGCTTTGGTGAAGAATTGAAGTAAATATAATATGTTTATTAAAAATAATCTATATATATATATATATAAAAATCAATTGCTGTTCGTTAGTCTCGCTAAAACTCGAGAACGGCTGGGCCGATTTAGCTGATTTTGGTTTTGAAATGTTTGTCGTAGTCCAGGGAAGGTTTAAACGGTGAGTCAATGGTTGGACCGATTTTGATGAAATTTTGTGTTCCTGGAACGGGTCATAGTAGCGAGGCCGAAGGCCGAGCTTACAACCGTGCGAAGCCGGGGCGCGTCGCTAGTTATCAATATAAATAAACCGAATTCATGAAAATGACAGAACTGGACCAAATTGGGACCATAAAGGAGGCACCAGCTTTCAAATAAAAAAAAAACATCATAATTGGTTCATCCAGTCAAAAAATCTGAGGTAACAACTATTAAAAAAAAAAAACAATTTGGTAAACACTGTTTTAAACTATCACGGTTGTTCACTAAAGTTATATGATTATTTACGGGATATTTACCGTGGTAAGGTTGTGGAAGGAGCTCCCGATATTTCGGCGCAGTTACATGCACCATGTTCACGGGAAGACACGGTACCTTACCACGGTAAATATCCCGTAAATAATCATATAACTTTAACAATTAGGTAAGTACTGAGTTTTTGAAGTCGGTTAAAAATGGTTCGTCAT
The DNA here is from genome assembly GCA_949125355.1 of Agriopis leucophaearia. NCBI lineage: Eukaryota > Metazoa > Arthropoda > Insecta > Lepidoptera > Geometridae > Agriopis > Agriopis leucophaearia. The sequence goes on along the minus strand of OX421268.1, from coordinate 16,761,074 downwards.
AAGTATGATTATCGATCACATCCTTCCAAAAGGGAGACAAAAAACACGTACAAGCAAGACTTATAAACCTGATTCATCCGTACCATAACATCGCACTTACATTTTCAAGAATAATTCTTTGAAGGCGTTGATATGACATTAACACGACGCTAATTAAAGTCTTAAGACTACATACCAAGCTCTTAACATCTACTCTTTTAACATCACGGCAAAATCATTTATAAATCCTACGCTGTAGAGTTCAAAATTTCTCGTCTTAAATTTAACTCGTCAGTGTTATCATCTCTTATAATTAAGTATAAAAACTAAACTTACTTGGTATGAATTAAAGTTGAATTTAGCTTGTAAGTTGAAAGTGTCCCATGTATAGAGTTGACAGTGACCACCGATTGAGCGATCCGATGGACTGCCATCGATTATATCGATAAGATGTTGAAAGGATATCGAGTCGATTCGTCTCGTTATTTTTGACGTTGATTATTGGCGATAAGTGTACCTTAACAGGGATTACAGGGTTTAAATAGGCTTAATATAAGCACAACGTAGTATTATAATGTGTATAAATACGAACACAACTTATGAATATATTTAATCATGGAACATTTCTCTAAACTAGCGAATTTCATTTTGATGAAACAAAATTTGCAATTATATATTTTGGATACAGATTATGCAACGTTTTTCAAGTGAAAACTTCTTTACGCGCGTTGAGTACTTGTTGGGTGAACCAATATCATGGAACTCGCGCCATCGTCACGCTGTACCGTGTATTTTAAAACAGCGCCACCTCTGGTAGAATAGGTGAATTACTACGTAAGTTTTCACTTCTGACGTGCAGTATCTATCTATCTATATTCTATTTACAATAGACATTCAAACATGACTGACTGACTCGAAATCTCAAAATCTATTGGAGCAAGAAAAACGAAATTAGGCAGGTTGATTTTTTTAGGGCTGTGTAGAGGTCCGCCAAAAATATTTTGCTAAAGGGCCAAATTAAGGCAAATGGATTTTGAAAGTTAATAAGTCTACTAAGCGTACCTACTAAGTCGCGTGCAAGAGTTAGTTATATGATATGACATTGAGCTCGTTGAAGAATTTTAAATGGGCTTTGTCAATGCCATTACCACTTTTTTTTAGGAATACGCTTGCGTTTGACCGCCATCTCGCCTGATGTAAAGCGACGATGCAGTCTACGATGGGTCAGGCTTGCCCACAAGAAACCGATTCATCGTATCGATTTATTTGAAAATAAGGCCTTTACATTTTGCTTGTATTTTTTTTCCCCAAAGCATTTACAATTTTTGACATAACGGATTTTGAAAACTTTGGTATAGCAAAACTGTCAAAATTTGTTGTTCGACGTCACAAAAATCTGGGCTTGGTTATACCAGGCCTGGCACACTCCACACTTTAGGTATGAAGCTACAAGTAGTCGTCTTGTCGGACTTGCCGTGCCCGCTGCCGCGCGATAGACAGAGATAACGCTACAAGTGTTACGCGATAGACAGAGAGGCAACTTCTAGGTTAATATAGCTGTAGGTAGTTAGCTCTCGCACGTCCTGAATTGAACTTTATTGTGTAGTAGCAAGAGCCGCTACTTATTTAAATTATTGTGCGGAGTGAATCTTCTGTTATTATGTATACTGTGGTTATACTAAAAAAATAGTTTACGATAATAATCACACTTCAAACTAATCACACTAATTAACATATCATATATATATATGTGAAAGTTTGGATGGATGTTTGTTACTCAAACACGCAGAAACGGCTGGATGGATTTGGATGAAATTTGCAATATACATTACTTATGTCCTGGATTAACACATAGGCTACTTTTCATCATCATCACCGATTTTCATCACCACGCGGGTGAAACCGCGGGGCGCAGCTAATAATAAATATAATAAAAAGCGATAGGTTACCTCTTTTTATTTTAATTAAGTACAATTAAAATTATTTTAACCTTTACCTCCTTCACTCCTTTCATGTATTCTTGTCAGAACGTCAGTTTCACTCGTGATGTAGCACTTGTTTACAATTTATATTTTACACATTGCAAATGGTAATTTATTCATTACTTCATTGGCATAAGGATGACTGAGATGTTTAATAGACGTAGAGTTATTTTTGTATCCACAAACCGCTGAAACTTGAAGCTGTGCAGAGAAAAAGTTTGAGTTACATACATTAATTGGCTAGTTTTTATTTTTTTTGCAGCTTAAAATGTTTTTGTACTGACTCTTAGTTTTATTTAAGTATTTAAATATTTTTTATTATAGATGACAGGACTAAAAATAGGTATCTAACTTTTGTAGCCTTCGTCTGGGTCTACACTTTGATCAACTGGGTGATCAAAGGCAGCTCTGTAGTGTTATTTGATCACCTGTGAATATAATCACCTGGGCGACCATAGGCGACTCCATTTAAATTATTGTTTTGGTATCTTTTGATCATCCATGAATATAAATAAATAATTCCCGCAGTTTAAAAAACTAGAAAGAAAAACGCTCTAAAATCGCTAATCCTGAAGATCCTGGTAAAGATAATGGGACAAACTATTTAAATTATTGCATTTTCATTGGTCCTTGATAAGTGTGCAAAGTTTCAAATCAATCCGACGTTTTGAAAGGGGTCAAAGATTAAAAGATTCCGTTACTTAGATACATACCAAGCTAATAAAAGCGTGTTAAAAATGGTTCGATTACACAGCATCCTAAAAATTAAAATATACATTTTAGACAGTTGACATCTGTCAACTGCATTCGCAATTTACATAAACATATATTATAGTTATTTCACCAAATGTTTGTAACTAAAGGCACAGAATACATAATACACACTGAGGTTAGTTATAACATAGACAAAATATATGTACCTACATTTGTTTATGGTTATAAGAAGGGTTATCATAAAATACTTAGTGTTTTTTGTTTAGTGAAAATTTAGATGCTTACGTGCTCTGTTTAATTTATTTTGAATATTTGCATTAAAAATTAAAAAAGCAATCATAAAGTAAATGTTCCCGCCAAAACCAATTTTCCGCCGCCATTGCTCCCGCCATGTTCCCGCGCAAAAAGCCGCGTCGCAAACGTCCCGAGTGTCTAATTGGGTGGCGCATGTCCGTGCTCGCTCATTGGTCGCGGGGCGGCGCGTAATTATTTTAATAATCCCACCCCTTAATTGAGTGATTGCATCCGAATTACTAAACGCAACATCATAATCATGCACTTTAAACAACAAACTTGATAACAAATTCATAGATTATAATAAAGAGTTCCTGCAGTTCCAGCACTGTTGTTTATCGATCGACAAATTTGACAGTGAAGTCGACAAATTTGACTGTGAAGTCGACAAATTTGACTGTGAAGTCGACAAATTTGACTGTTTAGTCGACAAATTCGTAAAAGCCATAGAATCTATCATAGCGACGGATCAAAATGGCATATTTTTGAAATTGTTTTATTTTAGGCGGCTGTTGTCACCACAGAAAAGAGAAGTAAATATAACGGAAATGAGAAGGAAACTCTGTCGCCAGATATTGTGACAGAAATATGATTGAACATTCTTATTTATGAGAACGCATCGAACTCCGCGTCACAGTTGCTAACACAGTTGCTATGGGTTATGGGTGGCTACAACAAATTTCTTACAAAAATGCCTTGACAGTTCTAATTTAAACAAAAAATAATTTTCTTTTCTGTGGTTGTCACCACGAAGTGTATGAGCGAGATGTAAAAGCTCTGAATTACCCGGCCTACAAGGACGTAAGAAATTGTTAGAAATTTGAATTTTCGCGAAAAGTATCACCTTAAAATATTTGGGCCAACTATTTGACTTGAAAACCCCATGACATAATGAGGCATTCATATACAAAACTATAGGTACTAGTCAAGTCTAACCTTTTTTGTATTCCACTGGCATAGTGCTCAAAGGAATTTGTAAAACTTTAGGCTCAATTATTATGCGAAACAGCGCGGGGTTTTTCTCGATGATTCAAATCATGATCGCAGACATTATTAATATTTGGTACTTGCAAAAGCAATGCCACTTATTTGCACACAAAGGAATCAGTAGGTTTGTTTTGAAAGCTGATGAGTTACTGTGCTATGTGCTACCAATCTTACTGTAGAGGTGGCCAAATAGAAGACCTAAAATAAACATATTCGGAGACTTTCAATTTTGTTTAAATAATACGCTAGTGGTTCTCCCATTCAACTGTACAGATAAGTTGGTAATTCTGTTCTGTGGTACTTAGTAATGGCTGGATTATTTTAAGGTTTAAAAGGGTAACTAAATATATAACAAAGTGTAAGTAAGTATTTGTTCAAAGATGTTTTATTTCAATGTTTGACTAACAGTAAATACAGTCTAACCTTTATATAGCGACACTCGATTTAATGTCAAACTCCCTAAAACGTCGAAATTACTTGACTTTGGTTGGTTTAAACCTTGTTGTCCATACAATGAAGGCTTAAAATTTTAGAAAAACTCAACATTTTAACTTATGTCTTCCTGTTGACAGAAGTAGTTTTTCGTAAAACTCTCAGAGGGAAAGTTTGTGAGTGGATTTCGTTAAATAACTGACACAAAATAATCAATTTTAATGTTATGGTTGACTTGTTTTATGTTCATCTAGACAGTGCCGTAACTAACACTGCGCCCTTGAAAACAAAACTTGGTCCTGGTGTTGTCATTTCTGCGACCCTCCAGAGTCTGCGCCCTGTGCAGCAGCACCGCTAGCACAGACCTATGGCGCTGCATCTCGATACGAGTACATTGGCTATATTTTCTCGTTTTATGCCCGAATATCCAGATGCCTTTTATAATACGGCTCTTAACTATTTACGCACACGGGACTTACAGATTCCGTTTTAAACCGACTTCCAAAAAGGAGGACGTTATCAATTCGACTGTTTTTTTACCGCAAAACTTTTGACTGGATGCACCGATTTTGATGATTCTTTTTTTTACTTGAAAGCTGGTGCTTCCCATTTGGTCCCATTTTAATTTGGTCCAGTTCTAATGAAGTTGTTTTTATATATATATATATATATATATATGTTATTATGTGAGTATAGTGAGAAACCTTTGAACGACTGAAAACTGGCACTGGTAGTCTACAAGATAAGTAAAGTAGCCACAAAACAAAACATCAAATCACCTTCCCCAACAATTTCACTGCGCTAGTAATTCCAGAACAATCCAAATTGCGGCCAAACCGCGCAACTAATCTAAAAACCAAAAAATATGGCAGAACAAAAGAATCCAAAACGCATCAAGGGTGTAATGGAGATCACGTAGAGCCCGATCTCTGATTACACCTCTCGCTTTAATTTGGGAGTGCGAGCGAGACGGAGTTAATGATGGACTAACCGCAGCCCGGACTGTCATTAACTCGTATTCCATTTGTCGGTGCTGTGCATCTTGGAGCTTCGACATCCTCTGTTACACGGAGAAAATATATAGAAGAGGTGGCATAAGTAACTGTGCACTACGATTTCAAACCTGACGTCATCAGCAACGTTTTAAATCACTGTTTTAAACTATCACGGTTGTTCACTACAGTTATATGATTATTTACGGGATGTTTACCGTGGTAAGGTTGTGGAAGGAGCTCCCGATATTTCGGCGCAGTTACATGCACCATCCCGTCTATGCATGCGTCTTCCCGTGAACATGGTGCATGTAACTGCGCCGAAATATCAGGAGCTCCTTCCACAACCGTACCACGGTAAATATCCCGTAAATAATCATATAACTGTAACGTTTTAAATGTTTCACATTTCAAAATATAGTGGCGCCACATTGTATGCCCTACGTACGTACTTATAGTACGACTTAATCCCTCCTTCCTTCCCCCTTGTATAACAGGACAAGTCGGATAACACATAAATACCATGTCTACATAGTTGACATGCCACCGCCTCGAAACTAGCCGGTTTGCCTCCGAGCCGCTAGGAGTGGGGACTGGAATGTTTTGCCACCGTCCTTGTTTCCTGAAAACTATAACCTATGTCTTCAAGGCCAGAGTGAATAAGTGCCTACTTTAGGTTTACGTGCTCCATCTTTGGCCAGAACATAGCTTTTCATCAGGTGAGTTGGTGGCTAAACGTAAACATGAACTTTGAAATTGGTTTAAAAGTTCAAACCATGATAGAGTGCACCTGCCATCAATAATCGTTGAGTAAAAGAAGATGTAGTTGGAGTATTGCGATATCCTTACCTCATATTTATTTATTTTTAATCGACTTCCAAAAGGGAGGAGTCTCAATTCGACTGTTTTTCTATGTTTGTTACTTCAGAACTTTCGACTTGGTGAACTGATTTTGATGTTTTTTTTTTATTTGAAAGCTGGTGCTTCCCGTGTGGTCCCATTTCAATTTGGTCTTTTCTTTTGAAACCGATAGTTACAATCTGTCTTCAAGTCAAGAGTGAATCGGTTTCTTCTAGGCAAGCGTGATCCACCGTAGGCCACATCATCGCTTAACATCAGGCGAGTTGGCGGCCAAGCGCAAGCCTATTTTGCAATATAAAAAAACCTGGTGCTTCCCGTGTGGTCCCATTTCAATTTGGTCCTTTTATGAAGTCGGTTTTTAATGTTGATAATTATTATGCTATAACAAGCAGTCTCCTGTAGTTTCACTCCACATCCTATATATTAATCCAGGGTATAAGCTAACTCCATTATTAACAAACTTAATCCATACTAATCCGTGCTGTTGCAGAGTTGTATACGGACAAACATACACACACATTTTTGCATTTATATTAATTATAAATTTGTGATTGGTGTGATTACACCGATTCCACCATGCTGGCCCAGTGCATGCTGGGGAATGTAATATAATGTCTTTGAAGTTTTTAAGGTTTAAGAACATACCAGATTCGTCGCGATGATGTTTTCCTTCAACGTTTCTGAACGATGGCATCGAATTGCGCTATTTATTCGAGAACAATTCGCACTGGTTTGATCACGAAGTTATGCCATCTCCTCTTCGTATATACTCTATGTTCGACACAGTGTCGATTTCTTTGCTGTGTCGGTCTAGAAGCGAGCGTTGGTGGCGGAAACCGACAAGCCTCCGCGAAGTAATCATCGCGGCCGACAATCGTAAGAAATAAATGATTTTTTTCCCGGCACCGGATTTAAATTGGTTTTTATGTGTTTTCCGTAGTTCTCGGGGGATTATTATGTGTTATTTAATGGCGTGGTGGTTATCGATACAGCTCTTGTCAAAGCGTGATGCCATTAAAGTTGACTATAGTTTGAAGGTCTGAGGTTTGATCCTTTGCCTTAATGAAGATGATTGCTGAGGGACTGATAATGACCTGTTGTTTTTTCCTTCTTGGAAGGATATGAGCTTCATAACCAGTACTTTGAATAAAGTTAACTTCACGAACTTAAAAAAGTGCTGAAATTAGGCGATTTTATTGGCAACGAAATTTTAAGGTTACACTCATTTATATAACGCAAGAATGGTGTTCGTATCATTTCAGAACTTCCCCTTTTATTTACGTCGGTTAAAAAGTCATTGTTGAGATATCCGCGTAAATAGGTATAGTTTGAATATACACAGAGTTTACAAAAAAAACCCGAAGTAGTTTGTGAAATTACCCACGATAAATGGTCTAATAGTAATTTATCTAAATACGATATCTATACACTTATTATATCAAAATCAAAACGTAATACTTCACTTAAAATGCTTAAAATTTTCATGAAAATCGTTTATTTTTGATGTTTTATTAATAGGGTTGTGTTTGAACTCCAACTCGCCTGATGTTAAGCGATGATGCGGTCTATTTACCTACAAAGTTGAAATGTGCCAGTTACATTTCTTATATTGTGGTGTTAGTAATATCCGCTAGAAAGGATTTTACGACAAAGACAATTAAAAGTTAATAATTACTTATGCAAATCTACGCCCAAGTCGCGGGCAACAGCATAGTTTAGAATCATTACCTAGTTACCTACTATTTTTAAGCCTCGATGAAAAAGAGGGGTGTTATAAATTTAACGTGTGTATGGGTGTGTTTATCTGTGACCGCTCCTAAACGGCTAAAAAAAATATGATTTAGTTTTTTTTTTTGTTTGAAAGGTGACTTGGTCGGGATAATAACTCTTTTATCTGGGGTTAAAAAAAACAATTTATACTTGTTTTCAGTAAATTTCTTGATACACGTTCAATAATAATAATTAATATAAAAACAGACTTCGTAAAAATGACAGTACTGGATCAAATGGGACCACACGGGAAGCACCATCTTTCAAATAATAAAAAAGAATCATCAAAGTCGGTTCACCCAGTCGAAAGTTCTGGGGTAACAAACATTAAAAAAACAGTCGAAAAGTTAACCTCCTCCTTTTGGAAGTCGGTTAAAAACGAGGAAATCCGTAGACGAACGAAAGTTACCGACATAGCCCACCGAATTAGCAAGTTGAAGTGGCATAAGGCAGGACACATAGCACGCAGAACAGATGGCCGATGGGGCCAAAAGTTTCTCAAATGGAGAGCATGGACCGGTAAGCGCAGCGTGGGACTTCCACCCACAAGATAGACAGACAACCTTAAAGAGACCGCAGGAAAACGCTGGACGCAGGCCGCTTCCAACCGGTCCTTTTGGAAATCATCGGAGGCCTATGTCCAGCAGTGGACGTCCTATGGCTGAGATGATGATGATTACGTTCAATAATTGTAAATTATCAGTTGCTTTACAATTACTTTAAGCTTGCTATCAACATATTAACAATCAGTAGCACACTAGTAAGTTAACCCGTCACATTGCTCACTCTCACTTATAACTACCATCATTCATTGGTCTAGGCAGCCAATGGCATACTTTTTTCCATAACACCCGTGTAAGCAACTGCTGAGCTAATTTGAATTTTACGTCTATGGAGTTAGGTTTTTATATTTAGATGGATGTGTATCTGTATGTTTGTGTGGTAGTATTTCATCCTTATTGTTGGTTGTCACAATAATCTCCTTTGGGTTGTTATCTGGTTGTGAAACGAAATGCAACGTGTGGTCTATAAGATCATGTGAATGGTCTTACGTTTGCGTAAAATAATTTACGAGTTTAGTTTTGAAGTGAAAACTTATTTAGGCGCGTTAATCACTTTTTGGGTAAACAAAAATCATGGAACTCGCGTTATCGTCACGTTGTCACAGAATACATAAAACACAGTACGCAGTATTTTAAAACAGCGCCATCTCTTGTAGAAAAGGTGAGTTACTACAAGTTTTAACTTCTGACGTGCAGTCTTATGACTGATGTATTTTTTTTATAATTTTTTATGCAAAGACGCATTTTGTGCACATATTTGTATACTAGCTGCGTCTTACGGTTTCACCCGCATAGATAATCCCACAAGAACCAAACATATTTCCGCGATAGAAAGTATTATAAGGTCACCTTCCAGCCATCAAACTATATAGAAAACTGCACTAAAATGTGCGATAAAACCCTAACCAACATTGGTATATATTATTACATTTAACCCTTACGAAGCGCTTTGATTCCACTTTTATTGTGCGAGCTGCTAGTCTGTGGAATGCGCTGCCTGAATGGGTGCTCCCCGACAGTTATAACCTGGATGTCTTCAAATCACGAGTGAATCGGTTTCTTCTAGGCAAGCGTGCTCCATCGTAGACCGCATCATCGCTTAACATCAGGCGAGTTGGCGGTCAAATGCAAGCCTATTCCTAAATATATAAAAAAACCTATAAAATGTCAAATTAGGATTTGCAATGTCAAGTGGACGAATCCATTTTAAATACTTATTGTACTTCCCGCGAAGACAGCATCAGCAAACAGAGGGTTGTTATAAGTTTGACGTGTGTATATGTGTGTCTGTCAGTGACATCGTAGCACCCAAACAGCTGAACCGATTTAGTTTTTTTTATTGTAAAATTAGCTGTATCCGCGACTTCGTCCGCGATTTCATCAGAAAAAAGTAGCGTATGTCCGTCCTCATGATACATACCATTGCCTCGCAAAATTTTATCGAGATCAGTTAAGCCGTTTAGCCGTGATTATGTAGCAAGCAGACAGACAGAGTTACTTTCGCCTTTATAATATTATAGTGTGATAGGCTTGCACTTGGCCGCCACGGTACGCCGCATACGTTATTTTTTTTCAGACAACATGGTTTTCAAGCGCAAGTTTAAATTATCAATAAAAAAATATGGTCCTTTTGATAATTATTGTATCTCTTTCATGATAAGTCTTATTTCAATCCAATAAATATTAAAGTGATTTACTTACGAATGAATAAATATGCATACCCTATGAAATAAAGGTCGCCGATTGAATATTCAACAGTGAAGGAATGTGTCATCAACACACGGGATTCTCGACATACCGCTTTTGACAAGTTTTTACCAATGATTTGCTTATCAACACCGCCCAAGATCCGTTGGTCCATACTAATTTAATCTGACATTTCAAAATTACCATATTGAGTATCAATTTTGAAGCAATAATGGCTAAACGGCGGCTTCCAGTTCCAAAATAAATATCAACAAAGATGGAGATTATTAAACAAGTTCTTACCGGCATTGGTGGAATCAGAGTTAAGAGATTGATCGATCGATTTTATGATGTGAAAGTTGATATGAAATAGAAAAGCTGTTTGTCGGTATGTGATGAATTAGAATCAAATCAATTCAGGATGTAGTCTTGGTTGTCAACGAGTATGGCAAGAAATTATGGAATCTATTCTCTAAGAATAATTTTAACCAACAAAAAATATATTTATATAAGGATGGCGGGTGAAAAAAAGTTAACAAAGTTTTTTTCGTTACTCATACTCGGGAAGTAGGTCTGAAGTTGCCTGAGGTGCGGGTTGAAAGTATTACATTTCAGCCCTAGGGAGAATCACTTTCAACTGACAGACACTCAAATTATTTAAAAAACTAGTTCTATTTTCACATTTGTATTGTTCCAACTTTTTTTTTTCAGAGGATTATGATCACGCGCTTCTTATGCATTTGCCAGTGGAAAAAAAAATTGGTGCATCCCGTATGGTCCCATTTCAATTTTCTAATATTATTATGAAGTCGGTTTTTCATATTGATTATTATTTTACTTAATGAAGGCACTTGCCAGTAAAAAAAGTTCTCATTTTATCATAATTATGTACACCTCAAGCTAAACCATATAATCTTAATCTGCAAAAATATGGTCATGATCCGAACCACCGTGACATGAGTCGTCCACGATGTATACTGTAAAGGAAATGTTGAAGCTAAAATTTAATATTTTGTCTCACAATGCGCCTTCGAACAGGTCCGCTAGTATATTGTCGGTAAAGTATGTTTATCGGGTGCGCTTGCGCTTCAGAGGAAGAAATGAATAGATGAGTCGGGAAGGCAAGGACCTTTAGCTAGATCTGACTGGGCTGTCGAGATCTCTCTGCTTAGTTTAAATATAGATCTTGAATCTATATTTAGTTGACGAGTGTCGACGTGTTGAATGAATATGTACTGCTAAAATGGGAGATAAACCACCTAAGATTATAATAATTATTATTTTGGGGACGAGACTTTAAGTCCTTGGGGACCGAGAGTTCCCTTCATTTAACAAATATAAGGGCGCCCAGTTAATGCAACGCGTGTCCAAAATATAAGTATTTCTGGTTCTGGTCCCTTGAGAATCGCCATTCAGCGTGGTAATGCTGCCAGCATGTTGGGTATGCTGCCAACTAGAAGTGGGCTTGAGCATTTGGATTGTCTTTAGACCTTCAACGGTCTATCGGCGGTCTAACTGTTTTTCTTTTAGTAGTAATTTTCCTGGGAAAATCGGTATTTGGACAAGCCAGCCCCCATGTATTCATTGCCTCTCTCGAATGAGATACAACTACATCGGAAAGGCCTAAAGAGAGTCTTGTCAAAGTAACAAGCCTCATTTGATTCTTCTGTCATTCAAAACAGATATTAGTTTAAAATGAAAAATGTCCACCAGGAAAGTGAAATGTCGTATTTAAAGGAAATACGACACATTTCATTTTCCTATGGTTTTATCAGAATTCACAGATATCCTGCGAAGGTATTGTATTGCATATTTTCTACTTGATTGCTACCTAGTAATAGTAACTGTGTTATCTTATCAGTTACACACTTACCTACCATGGAATTATGGTACACGATTTATTCATGCCATGTTGTAAATGTATTGAATTTAATCATATTTATACATATAAGTATTACAAATGTAAGATTGTGTTGGTTTGATTGTACTTTACTTCTTACGAAACAACGGATCAATGTGAAGTTCAAGGGCTGGAGAGTAACCTAAGCTTTTTATTCCAGAAAATGTACTTTTTTTCTCGCGGGTATTACCGCGGGGCGCAGCTAGTAGGTATTCAACATAAAAAACAGTGTAGGTAAGTTTTTAGCCCCATGAATGAAAATACTGCTAGTTACGATATTAGACAGAAGTGCTTACCATCGAACAAAATGCTTCTTTCATTTGGTTTCTTAGCTCGTATAAACTTTAAAACTAGAAATCAATATTCTAGAATCTAGATAACATGCTATGCTGAGCCTAGAATTTGAATATCAAAGAACGTCTTGCATTTCATAGCTTAATGTTGGTCAAGCGTCTAAGCAAGTAACCAGAATGTACGACCGCACTGAATGCAGCTTTCAAACGGTGCATTGAAATATTTATCCTGCAATACATTTCACTTCAAGCCCTTCGTGGTTTAGAGCAACGTTTGCGGCGGTCAAATCTTTGGATGGGTAACCGCGAGAGGCTTTTACAAAATAGTGCCACCGTGTTTTACACACCACGGTAAACAAAAGCTTCTGGTTGCTAAAATTGAAATCTAAAACTACTTATGTACTTATAAAGAAAACTATCTTGAAAGTATTTTTTGTATTGCAAATTTGTTCTAAACTTTAGAATCTAATCGTAGCGTAAGCTTTTTACGTATAAATCAAAGTCCAACTGACAATAAGCTTAAAAAAAACACTAAATCAAAATGAACCAGGACTTTGATGTAAAAAAAAAACTGGCCAAGTGCGAGTCGGGCTCGCGCGCTGAAGGTTCTGTACCACCACAAAATACAATAATTATCAATTAAAAAAAATAACTTCAAAATTAGTAAAATGTGTCATTTGGAGTCTGTGAAAGAAATGATGAGGTCGTAACGAGTGAGTAACGAAATTACCAGTTATAACTGGGTAATAAACAGAAATTTGTCACTGACTTACACTTGGCCATTACTTATTATTTGTTGCTATATGTTAGAGTGTGTACTATATGTAATTATGCCAAGTTTGACGCTTGTACGTATCACCGTTTTTACATTAGAGCACTTACAAAAATACGTTTGCTGTATGGGGACCTCCTTTTGTTTAAATTTTTGACTTCTTTATTATTTCTTAGTTATTCCGCCGCAACATTACATATTGTGAAATTTTTTACTGGCTATCTATTACGGTTCCAAAGATACAACCGTTTAAAGGTAGGACGGCGGACGAACGGACAGACAGACAGACATACAGCGTAGGCTCAGTAATAGGGTTCCGTTTTTACGCCTTGGGTATGGAACCCTAAAAATTTAGGAAAAGTAAAAACCACGAATGAAATTGCAACTACTTGCAAAGCTTTTTGCACACCACAAAGTTTAATGGCGCTGCATTCATTCGTTTTGAATTGGCCATATTTAGCTTTCGTTTTGTAGCTTGCGACAGTCCATAGTTAGAAAGTGCATACTTCCTCTCGTTAAAGAAAAGAGTTTTAATAACTGCATCCAAACAGGGTTAATGTAATCTCAGTAATAACATAGAATTGTGTGCCACAGAAACCGCCATGAAAATACAATATCCGTGTTGACTTTGATGATTCTGTCTATTCATTATAACGATAATAACTATGCAATTGCCTAGTGGGTAGTTTGATTTTCATACACGAGAATTAAATTGGTATAGAAAGCCAATAGATAGGTAAATAATCAGTGTTTAGAAATCGTAATTCTAATGTTCACTCTAGTGGTCGTGGCTATGTTTTCCACCAAACATTTTTGTTTAATGTTTACCTACTGCTTCTTTTAGAACTAAGCCCTAGATTCAGGAATTTTAGCCCTTAAGCCCATCTAAAAACCTCCGAGGCGTAATGTTTTTTATGCCATAGGTGGCAAACAAACAGACGGGCCGCCTGATGGTAAGCGATCACCGTCGCCTATGGATACCTGCAACACCAGGGGCATCAAAGATACGTTGCCGACCCTTAGACTCTATTAACAGCCCTTTTGAAGAACCCCATATTAAAGCTACTCGAATTGAAATGATATACTTTTCGTAATATAGATCTTACTAAGCATTTCTGACACGAGTCCTTAGTTATAAAGTTTTTTGACATTTTAAAAAACAATTTAGTTTACTCACGTGCACAGATATACAGATCGGCAATATATTTCAGTGAAAGCAAGTGAAAGAGACAAATTGATATGGCTCAGCACAAGTACAAAAAGGACATAACTAGACTTTTTTGTCCTTATCGGCGTGGCCTGTTTTTTGGATCAGAAATGTCAAAATCTGACGGTTCTGTGCCAAACAAAACGGGTCTGAATATTATTTATTGCATTTTTTTGGTGATTTTATGTGATAAATGCGTGTTTCGTCTTAGAAATAATTGTAAAACAAACATTTACAATGGTTGGTTGTATCATTTTGGGCTGCAAGTACCGCAGTGAGAGAAAAAACGATGAAATATCATTTCACACGTAAGTAAACATATAGAGCTTGTAATGATCACCTAAATAAATTCAGGATATCAATGCGTAAATATTTTATTCATAATTAGTCCGTTTTTTGGTCGATTTGTGGTATTTCCTATGAGTTTTATCAAAATATTAACTGAGAAGAATAACAATCAATGTTGCCAGTTTATAAATGAAATTACCCACCACAATTAACATAAATTATTCGTTCTGCAGGTTTCCAACTGATCCTGGCTTACGAATAAAATGGATCAGTGCTACTGGTTGTGAAAATTGGGTGCCAGGAAAACATAGTAGAATTTGTTCCAGTCATTTCAATGCCGAATCCAATATCAGAAAGGGAAAAATTATATTTTTGAGCAACTGCAGCTGCTCAGGGTCTAATAAACACACTTAAATGTACTTAAATCAAAGAAAATATATCATCATAAATCATCATCAGCGTGATTTTGTTCAAATAAAACAAAATAATCTTTTTTTGAAGTCTGATTTATCGTGTGTCATATGAGTACTGTAAATAATAAAGAGTTTTATCTAAGTATCTCATTAATTGGGATGTTATCCATAATTCCATCCATGAAAATAAATAAACTGGCCAAGTGCGAGTCGGGCTCGTGCACTGAGGGTTCTGTACCGTCACAAAATACAAAAAGTAGTGCAAATACACAACATCACACCCAGGCTGTCATCCATCCAAGTATCAACCGCGCCCGACGTTGCTTAACTTGTGGGAAACAGAAATGTGTGACCGACTCGCACGCAGCCAGTATTTATTATTTGTTGTTTTACTTTAGGGTGTGCACTATAATCCGCCAAGTTTGACGCTTGTACCGATTACCGTTACGTACCGTTTGGTTTTTACACCAGAGCAAATACAAAAATACCTTAACAAAAACGTTTGTTGTATGTGTGGATGTGTACCCTCTTTAGTTTTGACTTAATTATATTTCTTAGTTAATCCGTCGTAACATTACATATTCTGTGTAAGTTTCAACTGACGATATTACGGCGCGAAAGATACAGCCGTTTAAAGCTGTCTTACCTTTAAACGGATGGATTTGGATCTTAATATTAATTTCTTTTGTTCATAAGTATTTTTCAGATATCCTTCCATCTCACAAGATTTTCCAAAGTTTCCAAAATTACTCATTGAAGAGATTCACTACCCGTTTAGTATGTAAATTACCCTAACTTAAAGCAAATAATTTTAATGTGGCAACACACCTTGTTGAAGCGAGAGGCACTGAGCTAGCCACGCTCATTGAAAATCTATAGGTAGTAGGTCTGTGCTCACGTGGGTATTTTAATAAAATAGTCTATGGGTGAAATAAGTATGTACTTTATTATGACTTGTGACTCAAATATGTCAACTTCAACTTCAACCCTTAATTTATGGCTATCGTGAAGTAAAGATGCCTCACAACTCCGCCAATGTCACGTAGATAGACCGCCAAACGCATTTTTATTGTACGGTTTTGTTCAGTTGGTCGGTGGCTAGAAAAGTTCTAAGTTTTTGTCTTTTTTATTTTTAATATCTGTAACAAAAACACGAAAACAAACACATAAACAAACACAAATGAGTTGGAGGGGAATTGGACAAAAGACACACATTTATACATATATTATTAATTTACAACTTAATTTTATATGTCATACCTAAACTAGCAAAAGTGAAAAGGAACTCGTCGTGAGCGAAGGAGTGTAGTGTCGGATTAATTCTTTCGTTTTTGTCAACAATCACAGTTGGGATACGTTGTTATCAAAGTTAAAAAGTGACAGAACCGCTTTTGCTGAAAATCTTTGTCATTTTGTAAACTCCATTATTAAGGTCACATATTTAAGACTGGGCTTGGGCATTTGGATTGTCTGTAGACTTTCAATGAATCATAAGCAATCTAACTGTTTTTGTATAAAATAGGCTAAGAAGATCAGGTTGTATTTTTTAGTTAATAAAGGCTCGCTCGCTTGGTGGTTGTTGCTTGCTTGTTTGACAAACTCTGCGCTGCCGGAATGGGTGTTCCCCGATGGTTACAATCTGGGTGTCTTCAAATCTCTAGTGAATCAGTTTCTTCTGGGAAAGCGTCCTCCATCGTAGACCGCATCGCGCTTAACATCAGGCGAGTTGGCGATCAAACGCAAGCCTATTTCTGAATAAAAAAAAAACTCAAAAAATACTTTTAAAAAAAATGCTTTTGTTTAAAGTTTTTCTGAGTAATAATTATCACTGTTCTGTGTCTGATAATTGTTACGAGTTTCATAGGTAACCCAAGAAAACAGCTCAATACATGATCTCACAGCAGATATTTTCACCGACATCTATTTTCTAACGGAAATTTAAAATGATACAAAATATTGTATGTCCATCCGTCACGACTCCTTCGGTTCCCATGAAGCTAGCGTTATATTTATGAAACGACTGCACGTATGGAATATTCACTGGAGATGTAACACTCGATAGAAATCGTCCTGTCTCTACCGGTCGACTAGAGCTAGAGAGGGATGAAGGTGCTGAATGGGGAATTTGGATTGAATGTTTCAATCTTTTCTCAAAGAAACCAGTGATTGAAATGTGGAGAGATCAAACACGCACATAGGTTCATACTAATATTATAAAGAGGATAGATTTGTATTTTTGTATTTTTGGATGTTTGTAACTAAATAACTCAAAAACTACTGAACCTATTAAACAAATTATTTCACTTTTAAGAAGCTACACTATCTCCGGCTGATATAGGCTATATTATATTTTGTAGCGATGCCGAAGGCCGAGCTTACTTCCGTGTGAAGACGGGACGGTTGGTTAGTAGGTAATATTTTCTTAACTTAAAAATCAATTGCCGTTCGTTAATCTCGCTAAAATTATAAAACTGCTTGACCGAATCGAACATTTTTATTAGTTTTGTTAGTCTTATTGCAGGGGTGTTTTAAAAGAAAAAGAAAATTGGAAAAATTGCCCTAAAATTTAAAAATTCAGATGAAAAACTACAAGTGCTTTTTTCTCTTAAAATTTGCACAGGACAACGTTTGGCGGGTCAGCTCTAATAAATATATAATACAACTAGCCACCCGTCCTGGCTTCGCACGGGTGGAGATTTATTTTTTAAACTGTATAAATATAGCCTATGTTACTCAGGGATAATGTAGGATTCTAATGGTGATATAATTTTTTTTATCGGTCCAGTAGTTTTTGAGTTAATTCGTTACAAACATACAAAAATACAAATCTTTCCTCATTATGATATTAGTGTAGATATACAACGTGTAAAAGAAAGGTGAGATAAAATACTTTTTTGAGGGTTCCTTTGATTATGTCAACTCGAGTGAAACTGTGAAACCCAATTAGTTATACTGAACTCTCACATTTAATCCACCACAAAGTTAGTGCATTTATCGTGACCAAACGTCCACCAGAATGTCGATGACTCCAAACTCCACACATAAATAGCCGCCACAATTGTTTCCCAAAATCTAAAACCACGCCAAAGCCACCGCAAAGCCATCAATGGTCATCAGTCGGGTGAGTTTCAGTGGATCACAACCAAGACATTGGCTTTTAACGATATTATAAGTGGGGAGTAATGCGCGATGGTCAAATCTGACATTTCATTGAGATGAGATGGATAAGAGTTATTTTGGCCGATGGATAAAATAAGAACATTGTTTTTGGGTGGAGTTATTTCGCGATAATGGAGATTAAGAGACTTTTTTATTACATGTGAGATTTTCTAATATATGGGATCAGGTGAAACAAAACGATCCATCTTAGTGTGAGGCCTACCTACGCTGCGTCTTCCGGTTCGTGGTCTCCACTCAAAAACCTTTCTTCCCACTAGATGGACCGACGACATTGTGAGAGATGCATATGGATGCAGATGGCAGGATGTCGTTCAGTATGGAGGTTAAAGGGGGAGGTCTATGTTCAGCAGTGGACGTCTTCTAGCTGATGATGGTGAAAGCAAACACTCTTATGTTTTGCCATGGTTAATGTAATTTGCTATGACCCATGCTTAGCAACTAAAAGCTTTTCAGTCCCTTTTACATTACCTACAGATGCATGTTCAGAGGGCGAAATACACATGTTTACATGCGTTAAAAACGTATCAAATGTGAAATGCCATACAAATTTTGAATGTTGAAATTGAAATTTGTACGGAATCCGATACGTATACGCATTCGTACTTCGCCCACTGCTCACTGATTTTATTTTATTTTCGCCTTTATAGTATTTTTTCTGATAATTTGTATGCAGTGTATCAGCTTTCTCACTTAGGTACATAACTCCCAGATTGTAACTATCGGGAAACACCCGTTCAGGCAGCGCATTCCACAGACTGGCAGTTCGCACAATAAATGTGAAATAAAAGCCCGTCGTATGGGTTTTCGGTTTAGAAACAATAACAGTCACTTTGAAATAACCTATTTGTTATAAACTACAGATTGTTTAGATGCGCCATCTATAATCAAACCCATGTTAATTTATCTCTTCTGGTTATTAGAAAATGTCACGTTCATTCAATGTTTACAGCTTCAGTTTCAAACAAGATTTACTTCTCAACTGCACGTTCAATGAGCAAGTGGCTAATATTTTTGCATGTAACGAGCTTGTCGCGTAAAGTTACTTGTGTAACTTTACGTAATGTTTGAAGTCGACAAGGTACTACTATGAATGAGAGGACATTGTACAAACAGTAGATAATCTACAGTGCGACAATGACTTATTTAGTAGGTACTTAAATAAATTATGTGCAGTTTCGATGCCATCGCTTAAAAACAATGAAGCAAAACATCGTGAGGAAATCGGTATGTTCAAGTACCTCAAAAGTTCAAAGACATAATATGGCCCGTCTCCCTCTCTCTGAGAGAAGGCCTGTATCCCAGCAGTGGGAACATGATAAGGTGATAATGATCAGCTTTTGTTTACAACCTGAGAGCATCCTTTTAAAAATCACACCCTCATAATTGATCCATTTTTACAAATAACGGAAAATTCAATAAACGGAATTCGTACTCTAATTTTCCACCTTTGGAGGTGAAATATCTTTTAGCCCTAGCCTAATCGATATTTTTTATTAGTTCAAAATTGGCGATGTATCGTAGTATACACAAAAATTGCTATCGAATTGAGATCCTTATTATTTTAAGCCAGTTGAAATGGCAACCTAGTGTAGTAATCATGTTTTTATTGCAATGAGTGTAGTATTTCATTCGAACGTAAGAAATGAATAATAAAAAAAGGTAATTTTACAATTTCAAACAACATCTTGTCACTTGTGTGTTTTCAACTTGTCATTAACAGGCTGATCTATATATTTCAAATGAAGATTCACATACACACACATCATCAGCCAATTAACGTCCACTGTTGGACAAGGCCTCCCTCATAGAGAGGGGTGTTGCCATAATCCCCACGCTTGGCAGGCGGCTTGGGGATCAAATGAAGATTGCTTTTACATAACTATATGCGTCTAAAAAGCACTGTATGGGTTCTTTGGTAGAGTCCGTTAGGGAAATTACATGTGATGGCCGCCCTTGACTTGTCTTTTCCGCCCTTTATTTTTGACGGGGGGGAATCTTCTAAAGATACCCAGCTGCATTGGGGAGTAGCCGGGCTATGTGAGATTGCACCCACTAAAACCCCTCTGTAACCGACTTCTGCGCTAGACGGAGGGCACCGGGATCTCCATAAGAACGCACCGGTACCCTCCTAGAACTTTGCTTGAAGCAACCCTCCCTGGAAAATTATATTTTCCGCCTAGAATAAAACAAAAAGAAATCGATAGAGATCCCTTACTGCCTGTTTAGCGTACAGTTTCAGTGGCGTCCCAACTGGTGATTACACATCACCCTACAATTCCACAGCTCGCTTCTGCAAACAGACTTCCTGATCGTAAATTAGATGAACAACAATGGTGAGAGCGAGACAAACGCCTCCGTCGGTTTCCGCTTTCTTTAATAAACCGTGTCGAATATTACAAGCTTGCACTGGATGCTGTAGGGTGAATATTGTACTCCATTTGTATGGATATTTTGTTCGAAAAACTTTTTTTTGAAGTGAAAATTTCTTTAGGCGCTTTGAGCACTATTTGGATTTAAAATCATGAACTTCGCGGCATCGTCACGCTGTCACAGAATACATAATACTCATTTCCGTGTATTTTAAAACAGCGCCATCTCTTGTAGAATAGGTGAATTACTGCTTAAGTTTTCACTTCTGACGTGCAGTTCTAAAAAAAAACACATCAGTCATAGGGACTGTGTGTGATGTGTTTTTTTTTTTAGATTATTCAGATATAATCTGCATGTGCCTTTTCAAGGCAAGAGTGAATAGGTATTTTATAAGTCTGCGTGCTTCATCTTTGACCACATCGTAGCTTATCAACAGGCGAGCTAGTGGTTAAATGCGGACTTATTAACGATAAAAAGAAAACTGGTACCTACTGGTATTTTTTAAGCCAAAACATAAAATAATAAAGTTTCGATATTTTTTATTTTATTTACTATGTCATCTCTCTCTTAAATACATGCAAAGAAAGCGAGAAAAATATAATATGTTTTAGTGTACTACTGTATTAAATTTACTGTGTCAAAACCTATCTTTCTTCCGCGTAGCTCATCGCACAAAAACCGCTAGGTACAAAACTTCCTCATATACCTACAATAATTTAACAAAGTTACGCCTTCTATAAAACTATATTCTCTACAAAGTAGTTTGTATTTAAATTAATTTCGAGGAAAATTCAATATCCCATTTTCAAGTATATAATTAAGTAACACTGCAGTGCAGATTTAAACTTTTTCTTCAAAATTTTTGGCTCCTGGCATCTAATCTATTTACACAGCGTCAACTATAATTTAGAATTATGAAGTAGTCGATCGTTTCACGTTTTAGATAGTATTTTTTTAATTCAGTCAATGTTGTGCAAGAAAGGTTTGCCGAAAGGCAAAAAAAAACATTGATTCATAAAAAATCGATAGATGGCGTGAGTCGACGAGACTCTGCAAGATAAGAGAAGATTTTGCAAAACCACAGACGAAGAAAAGTCAATGAAAAAAACTTGCTTATTCTAATAGACTGAAAATATCTACTCGTATCTGTTTGTCATGCTTGTGTTAGTGTTATTTTAATTTGAAGTATAGTATTTTTTGGCTATTGTTTGCTCCAAAACACAACTTTGTATGTCAATATAAAATATATCAACTTCCTTGTATCCTTCCTTGTAGGTTTCATTGAACAAATGCGACGAGCATCATGCTTATCAGGCCTCGTCAGCTCCATCTATCAATGGTTGCAGAACTATGCTCCCCCAGCTGTCAGAAAACCTCCCATTACAGTAAAGTCCATGTCATGTTCATGCAAAATGGTGGAAACTTTATTTCCGCTTCTATGTCCATTAGAAGGCGGACGTTATGGTCAGTAGAGGCCTGACATAACGCCCAGTCACGGATTGCAGGGATCACGTATAACATAATGTTAGAACGCGCACCTCATAACAAGTGCCTGGTACACTGGCCGTGCCATACAGGGTTCCACAGAAAGGTTGTATTGGGCTGAAAGGTGCTCATTGTACTCAACATTATAAACAATTTTTACTATGGAACCAATCCTGAAATCACAAATAAACCTATTCCATAGAAAAAACGGAATTCTCACTGAACGCAACATGTTCTTTCATGGCATTAAGCCAGGAATAAACATTATGTTAGTATTAGGCCATGATTGTTTCAGCCTGAATCGTGAAAAGGTTTGTGGTAGGCAGTCGTGAACACACGCCGAGTGACAAAGTTGCTTTCGTATGTATTTAGGGTAATTATAAGACATAACGGTAATATTAGGTGCCTATTTAGTTTTTTATGGTACAGGGTAATATAGTCCATACAGAGAGATACTTTATGCTTAGTTTACGCCTCAGAGTGCGACTCACTCATGGTATGAGGATACAAGGTTACGCGAAAAGGGTGTACTAAGCTGAAAGTGGCCCATAGTACCCATCTTTATAAACAACTTTTACTGCGGGACCAAATCTGAAATCGCGAAGAAAATATCAGCTGTTCCATACATTTTGTAGAGTCTGAACTACCGTTTTCTATGGAACTGCTCATATTTTTTCCGCGATTTCAGAGTTGTTCCCATGGTCAAAGTAAGGTTATTCCTAATTATGCGTAATGTTGGAAGTTTATTTTGTATTCCCTTTTCATGTTATATGATCATGTTAGCTTATTGATGTAGAGAAAGCATCACATCGGTAAAGCTTGTCCCTGATATGATATTTCATATTGCAGTTGTAAGGCAGATATCACTTACCATTTGGTGGGTTAGCTTATCCCATTTTCCATTTCTCAAGAAAACTGATGCTTTTAATTGCAATCGGACGATTGTATAGTCTACTATCTACTAAGATAGAAAGGATATTTTTTGTGAATATATAGAAAATAAAAAACAACAAGTCTTACCTAGTCAGCCCTTAGTCCGAGCTAGTTACAAATAATTGCAACCGCAGCACCTCTCGTCCGCCATTTTATGAAGCAGCAAAACAAAATGGCCGCCACCCATTTCGGTACAGGAAACGCGTATCTGTCAACAGCGCCGCATTGCAAGTGAGCATTGTATGATAATCGGTTTGCCGACAAAGTATATAGCTGTGGGGCCACAGAACTAGCGACATTGGTTTCGCATTAGAGGACAAGGCTTAGGTTATTTTATTGTTTAGCGCGACATAGACGCTTTACCAATAATTGAGAGGGTTTAATTTGTATTTTAGAACGACAAGGCTTTTAATTCCTTTTAGTTCTTTAATTTTTATCAGTTTCAAAATATGTATAATAATATGTTAGTATAATATGTAATATCTATTGGCAGACTGCCAATATATATCTACACTAATATTATAAAGCGGAAAGATTTGTACCTATTTTTGTATGTTTGTATGTTTGTAATGAATAGGCTCCGAAACTACTGAACCGATTTGAAAAAATCTTTCACTGTTGGGAAGCTACACTATCCCCGGGTGACATAGGCTACATTATATTTTGTAGCGAGGCCGAAGGCCGAGCTTACACTCGTGCGAAGCCGGGGCGGACGGCTAGTATATTATAATTTTCAAAAATCTTTTCTGTGCTTACCTACATTAAACAAGAAATACTTATCTTATGCAAACTTTATTATTTTAGACCTGGTTGGTTAGGCTGTGCGTTGTGTGTCTGTGAGTGTGAACGAATAAAGAAGTTTTTTTAATAAGGGGGTAGATATTAAATTACCAACGTAAAGAATTGCAGGTATACGTACAATGCGTACATAGTACATACTCATAAGTTAAAAATATAAAATAATAAAAGATGGCTGCTTCACAAAAGCATTATGAAAAAAAAGAACTCATTTCCGTTCTCGCAAACTAAACAAATACTTAATAAAACTACTTATCATAAACATTTTATTTACGAAAAATAACTCACGTGTAATTGAACCGGACTTTTATAAAACAAAATATATCATAAACACACGACTGTTTTAATGTTTATCGGGACTTATCGCGCAATATTGTTTATAGGTAAAAATAGGTACCTTTCGCTCGACGTTTCGACCATGTTACAATGGTCGTGGTAACGAGAACATGGAAAATGGTGGTGGAACATGTGTTCAAATCGCTAAAGTTAAAAATAATATATCATAAACACGTCAGTTTGCACAATACCAACAACGTTTTTCACATAAAATTAAAGCAGATCTGATAAAAACAAACCAATTGCAACTTTCACTCCCTGTAATTATGCAAGAATCGCGAATTATGTCAGACGTCCAAGTGATTAGTTGAATTATGACTCCAGTAAATGTTACATGGACCGTAAATACGACTGCTCTGACAGTTTTGACGCGGTAATGCACTTCATGGTTTATTGCCAACTTAGTTTTCTATTAACTTCAAATGATAACACAGGTTCTAGCGCTACCTATTTCAGATAATATACAATTGGTTTTTAGAGTAATTGCAGTATTATTGTAAAGACAAACAGAATCACAAATAATCATTTACGAAACATTGACTCAAAAGAAGAATATAATTTTAATATCGTTCTTAAGGAGGAGGAGATTCTCAATTCCACTGTTTTTTTATGTTTGTTACCTCAGAACTTTTGACTGGGTAAACCGATGTTGATGATTCTTTTTTTATTTGAAAGCTGGCGCTTCCTGTGTGGTCCCATTTCATTTGGGACATTTCTGATATTTTGGTGAAGTTGTTTTTTATTTTGATAAACTTTATTAAAACTTGTCTTTGTAATCAAGGATGTTAAAGCTCTTCATGATTAATGGTGATGGCAGCGCGCCAAATATTGACTTATAGAAATTCTCAAGTCTCGAGGACATAAAACTTTGCATTCGTGAGAACCTCTCTGAAATGTACATTTTATGCGTTACTTGTTTAATGGGCTTATTGTTCACATTCAATGATAGTATCAGTGGTGAACAACCTATTGCTTTCAATGCCACCTTAAGATTGAAAAGCAAACTAAATTGTGTCGTTCATATTTACTCAAATCTATCTCAATAAATAGGTATAACTTATGACATAATGATACCTGTCACCTGAAAATTTATCCCCTTTTACACACAAAATAATTTTATTGTAGCGCTTTGAGCTTACGATAATATTTTTTTGAAACTTATTAACCTTTTTTATTAGGTATAAATTGTCAACATGCCCATAATTTCGTAAAAATATTCACATAGCTTTAGGATTTATTCCATAAAAAAATTGCTGTGTGTTCCGCAATTATTTTAGATTTTTTATTATTGTTTTGTAATCATACGTAAATAAACACCCATGATTTTGTAAAAATATTTACTTACTATTTTCAATAAAATATTAGATTTTAAATATCACATAAATCTGATAGCCAAGTCTATGATCCGCTTGTTTCGTGGCCACGATATAATTCCCGTTTCACCCGCTTATTCCCTTATCCGCAACGAAATATGGATATTATTGTTATTAGGGATGCATCGTGACGAGAGCGGCAAAAGCAAGTAACATCGCAAGTGCAAACTTTTAACAAGCCATCATTGGCTTGCAACTGATTTTTAACAAGCTTGAATTGCGAATGTTGCGGGAGAATGTGATAGCTGACGTATAAGTAGGGCCATCTTATCTCTACAGTTGGCCAAATGATCGAACAACATTTTCTTTGGAAGTCTATCTGTCTTGTTAGGGGAATACGATAATGGCTCCCTCATTCAAGGGTACAAATAAGTAGGTAGCCACTGGAATGTTTAGATGACATCGGATAGATGGGGTGTTTCGAGATTGTGATAAGTCTAGTTCAGTCAGTTTTATTAAGAATACTCTAGATATTGCTTGCGCTTTGTATTAAGGGGGCTCTTCCCGTCTATGTGGCCTTAGTACGAGCACTTGCGAAAAAGTTATCGTTACGTAAACAAAAATAATGTAAATGTATGAAAAATTGAACAGCGCCTCTATCGGACGTGAAATGAAACTGAATGTTTCATACATTTTGCTATCGTTTACGTAACGATAACTTTTTCGCAAGTGCTCGTACTAATGCCACTGGTCACAAGAACTTGATGCCATTTTACTCCGACAAATTAAAAGATATCGAAAAATAAACTTTTATTTTGTTTGTTATGTTATGATAATCAGCAAAACTTGGTTAGGTCACGTTTTGTATAATTAACACTCATTGATTTTATATCGTCAATAATGTAAAAATGCGCCAGCGAGAGAACTGCAGACTGGAAGAGCCCTTTTAAGTTTACTGAATAGAAAAAATCATTAATACAAAATACAAGTTAACTTAAAGTTATATGATTATTTACGGGATATTTACCGTGGTAAGATTGTGGAAGGAGCTATACTAAACACTATACGCAGTGATACAGTGAGTGTGTTTTGTCGAGACTTAGGTTCGAGTTCGAGTTCCAGTGATAACCGTAGCAAAAGACTAAGAAAGAGGGTAGATCGTTTTGTCTGTACCTAACTTTGAACTTTTTCACCAACCACCCGCATTCTTCAGTCTTCCTGTGAACATGATGCATGTAACTGCGCCGAAATATCGGGAGCTCCTTCCACAACCTTACCACGGTAAATATCCCGTAAATAATCATATAACTTTAGTGAACAACCGTGATAGTTTAAAACAGTGTTTAACAAGTTAACTTATAATTTATACCTAAAATACTTCGCTTAAAATACGAAAACAGTTGGATTGTCATAGACCGTTGCAGGTCTAGAGACAACCCGAATTAATAAGCCCAGAAACTGATTGATGAATACGCAAGGTACGTTTATAATTTTGCAACTTAAAAAGGAGATAATTTCTTCCGCCGCAATGTTATTTTTAAGATCGTTTGTTCTAAATTGTCACAGTGACTTATTGTCTTCAAAAATATTGAAAACGTGCGATAGAGATAACTGTGTCGTTAAACGCAGCGCTAAAAGCTCTGAGGCCCTGGAAATACTAATGTCAACATCTATTTACGCACTGCTCCGTTGCGTGGGCGCCAATTTGATTTGTAGATGCGTGCAGCTGATGCCAGTGTTGAGCTCTGGCATGTCATTACGCTTTAAAAGCTATCGTTATAGATATTATCTCAGATAGAGTAAGTAAGAGCTGATCAAAGGGGCTGATCTTTTAGGCTCACAGATGGTGTAATTTTAATATCTAGGCAACCTAGGCAATTCGTTGGAACTCGGCTGTGCAGGGTACAGATACGAGTATCTTTAGAAGATTATTCCCTCCGTTACTAAACAGGTAATAATGTTTAATCAACTTCACGCAAAGCACACGAACTTTTCAAGTATCTCTCGACGTAAATCTTTCTACTTTTGTAGACCTACTACTTTATTAAATAACTAACAAAATAATAAAGTATTTTGACGACATGACAACAACTTCTTTTACGTAAATGAAACTCTGTAAAAATTTCAATATGCAGTTATTTTTACCTCTATAGTTTAGGGCATCCATATTAATGGTAGGTGCTGGTTAAAGTTTCTCTAAGGGATCATATCCACGAACGAAGTTATTCGTCAGAGAACCAAAGTCACTGACACCAGTATTAGCAAGCTGAAGTGGCAGTGGGCCGGTCATATCTGTTGCAGAACAGATAACCATTGGGTTTGACGTTTTCTAGAGTGGAGACCACGAATCGGCAAACATAGTGTTAGGACGCTCTACGAATTACGATATACGTGGGACGGCTGGCAGTGGCTGGAAGAGAAACGCCGAAGATCGGGCTGAATGGCGTGCTTTGGGAGAGGCCTATGCCCTGCAGTGGACTAGTATAGGCTCATTATGATAATGATGATGACTGGTTAAAGTTGCTTAATGACTACTTTTCCGTTGTCACATTATGTGCCGACAAACGTATTCTTGGCACAGGAATAATCTGTTTTAGTACACACACGAGGCACTAAAATTGGCACTGAACAAAGACTTTGCATGCCGTAACTAATGTTTAACCTGTGGTTCTGTCGTTTTGCAGTCCACGCCCACAGCGATTAATTATCCCTTACCTCTTATTTGAATTGTAGATGATGTACGGTGTTTTATTTGAATACGACATCCGGTGGACTTATATCATGTTTTCGGCTGCGTTTTCGATACTAGTGGGTTGCGGAAGAGTGGCTGCGGCTTCAGCTGTAATTGTAAGCCGCAGCTAATTTGCCTACCGTCTCGCTGTCACTCTTGCCACGTGCTTGATATTAACGGGTGGTGGGGCAAGACTGACAGTGGAATGGTAGTGAGAGTGGCTGCGGCTTCAGCTCTAATTGTAAGCCGCGGCCAAATTGCCTACCGCCTCGCTGTTACTCTTGCCACGGGCTTGTTATTAACGGGTGGTGGGGCAAGACTGACAGTGGAATGGCAGTGAGAGTGGCTGCGGTTTCAGTTCTCAATTACAGGTGAAGCCGCATCCAATTTCACTACCGCGGAGGCCACCGCGCCGTCCTCCAGGCTTGCTGGTGTCGAGAGTGGTTCCCTATCTACAAATATATCCCCGTCGTACCGTTTGCACCATTGACCTGCACCATCAATGGTGCAGATTCATTAACTCGCAGTTAGACAATCACGTTACTCACGTTGGCGCTCTGACTGGTGATGTAAAAAATGCGCCTGTAAGAGTTTCAATAGTATTAGAGTTAAGAGTTTTAATAGTAGTAACATAAATAAATTAAATATTGTAAAGTTTGTCTAATTTTTATTGTTTTTTGTTTCAGGTAAAAGTCAAGTTTTAATAGAAGAATCTTAGTCAAGTTTGAGAGAGTTACGGAGATACCGCTACTTTTTATATGTAAGTTTGAAGGTTTTTAACACTGTTTATTGGATTTAACGTTTGTCCGTTTGATACAGTTTTAGTTTAGACAGATGACAAATAATAATAACAGTCAATGCAACACATGATCAAAATTCTGGCTGACTTTGCTCAAACGGTGAGCATTGCCGCAACGTGGTACTCGTAATGGGGCTATTTTGAGAACAATTCCTGGCGATTCACGCGATTAGTTTTTTTTTGTTTAGTTATAATAAGTAGGTTATTTGACAGCCAATCCGACTTCCGTTCACAACCACTTGAATAAAACAATAGAAAACGCACCTATTCGAAGCTCCACTGGAAACTGAAAAGTCATTCGACTTATTTCGGCGTCATTTTCAAACGCAGTAAACCCTCAACTCGAAGACAGTTCGCTCATAAAAGAATGCATTAAACATATGAATTAGCATACCTCGGATGCAAGTACACGGACCCATTGTGAGGCGGCAGGGCGCAACAATTGAATTATTATTATTAAAGGTAAAAAAAGTCGTGAACTCAAGTTACTTGTGTCGTGAGTGCAGCGTGGAGTTGATATGTGATGCATCTGGAATCGTTTAAAGGAGCATCGGTGTGAAATTGCTGACAGATTATTTTATACTGAAATAAAATGTAATTTCTTATAGGCCGAGTGGCTAGTTCTAGTGTTAGAGTTGCTCCAAAAGGCTCTACAATTTAACGGGTAATGGTAGCTCAACCCTTATTCTGTATCTCAGATGAGATTGGGGTGCTGTGCCCCTCTGTTCTTCTAATGCAGGCTCGCTTGAATGGAAGATTAGATCCCCCAATCAGATTCTCATTAATTGGCCCTAGCGATAGGCAGGGGGTACTGAAGCTATATTCTAAGACCTCGACTCTCCAGGGTCAAGATAACCTATCCTACATTTACTCACCTGACTAACAAAAAAAGCCCTCTCAGACACTACCTTAATAATATCCCTTTCTCCTTGACGCTTCTTTGTGAAATTTTACTGTCTTTGTTCAAAAGAAGTCGTATACTCGTGGCCGTAATAAAATTGTTAATTTACAGGAGACAACATCACATCAACAGTACAAAATAAGTATCTCAATTATTTTTACATACGTAAAGTCGACGAACTGAATGGAATTTAAACATAAAGACAACTTATTTTACATGCAACAGAGAGCTTGATTATGCATCCGCTAAGTTTTTTGTGATAGACGTGACGAGATCAATTTCTGATTTGGCAGCTTTTTATGAGAGCCAAAAATGTTGACACATATTTTGTAGTCATATCATCATCATCAGCCAGAAGACGTCCACTGCTAAACAAAGGCCTCCCCCTTTAACCTCCATACTGAACGACATCTTTCCATCTGCATCCAATGGATGCCCGTGACTCTCACAATGTTGTCAGTCCATCTAGTGGGAGGCTTACCTACGCTGCGTCTTCCAGTTCGTGGTCTCCACTCAAGAACCTTTTTCTCCATCGGTTATCGGTTCTTCCAGCGTTCTTGTAATTCTTGTAGTCATATATCTTATTATTTACTTAGCTAGTAATTTCTCATACAAGTGCTAGGTATAGAACAATTCCGTATAACATATTTAGTAGTTATTTTACAAACAAGGCTGACGCCTTTTAGTGAACTAAAAACTGAAAGCAGGGCTGACTATTATACTCATGTGAGTTTGGTCAAACGCGAACAAATTCGCGATTAAAAATAAATAAGCCTATAGATACGTACTTACTAATTATTTTTAAAATTTTAATGTAGTTATTGCAAAACAACAATTGAGAAGCCAAAATAAATTAGTAGATTAGCCAAATTAGGCTTTTATAGTCGGCCCATAAGCCAGTGTTTATGAAGTAAAAACTTCTGTAGCCGCGTTGAGCGATTTTTAGTAGGGAAAAAATTATGGGTTCGCATTACCTACATATATATTAATGTTTTTTTAAATTTATGCTTCTGTCGTTACTCCCCATGACTGCCAATGTTTTTTTTTTAAATTAAGATTAGTAAACGCTCTACTAATCACACTTACAAAAATATCTATGGTTTGACCACATCCTACATGTCAAGCAATGAAGTCGTCTACCATGGAACACGTCTGCCTAGAAGAAACCAGTTTACTCTAGATATGAAGACATATACTTTGCTGACACGTTACTTTAACTATTGTGATTATAGACACTAGCATGCGCCAAACAAGGAAACGTACTTGTGTTTTACATATTTAGCAATCTATTACTACATACCACTATACTAAAAGTGACTGTATGTAATACGCACAGAAACTCTATTCCATTCACAAGAAAACACTGGCTAAATACAAGAAAAAAATATTTCAGGTTCAAAATGGCTCTTTTCCAAAATGTCCCTCGGTTTCAAAATCTCCATTTTGAGAGAGTGGCATTTTGGGGAAGGGACATTTCGGAAAAAGGACATTTTGCCCTTTCCCAAAATGTCCTTTTTCCGAAATGTGGGAAAGGGAAATTTTGGGAAAGGGACATTTCGGAGAAGAAAAATTTTGGAACCAAGGGAAGTTTTGGGAAAGGGACATTTTGAACCTGAACGGAAAATAAATACTCGTTGACTTCAGAACCTTCTTCCTTTCTTACGTCAGTTAAAAACGCAACCATCCCACACATTATCACAATCAATCAAACTAAAACCAAAAAATATCTTCTTTTTATAGCATAGATTTAGGTTATAAAGTGTCCATAACAACATAAAAGGCAAGGACTTGATACAATTTCTACGAAACCGGGACATGATCTGTTTTAAGTCATAATATTACAGGATCCATGCGCAAGCGCAAATTGCTTATACGACACAATAACCTGGACCTTGTAGTTGCCTTTATGATATAAAGTAAAACGTGTATCTTGTAAATATTTATGGTATGTTGGGTTTAGCTCAAAGATTATCCCTCATTATTATAAGCTTTCGTTTAGATTTTACGCATCTTGGAATTTCGTTTTTATTTTGTTGTGTTTATCGAATAAACCCTCGTACAGCTACGGTGTATTCAATAACTAGGTTCAGATGCTTGTAACGTAGAGAGATAGTTTGTCTTTCTGTCTGTTTGTTTTACTTTTAACGACTATATGACAGATAGAATAGCGATGGCTTACGATGAACACTTATAATTCGAAAAAATGGGTGAAAACAGAATAATCGCTACTCTAATTACAACAATACTACATTGTTATCCTAGGGGTGAAAATAACTCGAACTATTAGCGCCCTCGCTACGCTCCAAACCCCTTCTCGGGACTAAATAAGTCTTTACCCTTGTAAACACTGTGCTTTTCATTATGAGTACAAGGAAACTTAAAAAGAATACATGAACTGACCAAAGAAAATATGTGCCAAATGCACGAGAGAAGTACGAGACCATAATCCTCTGAGGAGAAAAAATAGTTGGAACATGGTTCGATACAAATGTGAAAATAGAACTTTTTTTTATTTATTTGAGTGTCTGTCAGTTGTCAACTGTCACTGTCAGTTGAAAGTGATTCTCCCCAGGGCTGAAATGTATTACTTTCAACCCGCTCCTCAGGCAACTTCGGACCTACTTTCCGAGTATGAGTAAGTTAATGAAAAATAAGTTACAATAAAAAAAAAACAACTCAAATCTACAAAAGCAATATACGTCAGTATTAAGTTCGTAAAAACCCCTGGAAGTTTGAAAATTTTACCCATCCCTGTGTTTTTATATACTTAGCTGTATCTCACTGCACAAAAACACAGTAGTATAAAGTAGGTCTCAGTTTTTGTCATTAAAAAAACAATCGTTTAGCTACGTCAAATATATGAAGGTGACCTGCGGCATTTCCGAGTAGCTATAATATGGGGTTCTTCAAAAAGGCTGTTAATAGTCTTTAAGGGTCGGCAACGTATTTGTGATGACCCTGGTGTTGCAGATATCCATCGGCGACGGTGATCGCTTACCATCAGGTGGCCCGTCTGCTGTCACCATTTTTTTATGCACCTATTGCATTAAAAAAATGGTGACCTAAAACAGTGACATCAGGCCTCAGCCGTCTAAGAACTTATTTTTAGTGTAGCCCAAAATAATACAGCAAAGACATTTTACCAAGAAAACATTTTCTATCTCAAGTAACAAGTGTTCAATATTGTAGCATTGTAACCGATAAAACGGAAAATTATGCAATGGCACAGAAACTGAATATGTAATTATGTATGCGTGTCTATGCCACGCCGTTTTTATGTAGATTGGTGCGTGCAGGACTTCTCTTCGAATACAAAATTATGAGAGTTTGGATCCTAATGCGGCCGAAAGTACTGTCAATTTAAGAAAGTAAACGCTTCTGACCACAAACTAAGCAAAGCTTGTACTATGACTGCCAGAGACTGGTATACATACATTTATATTTTTAAATACATACTTAAATGGATTTTAACACCCACTTATAGAACAAACACAAATGTTCATCACATGAATGTTCAATTCAGAAATTCAGAAGGCAGGTTCACTAGCAACTGGGCCAGCAAGGCATATAATACTTCAATGGTTATATTATATTTGAGTAATATTACAAGAAAATTAATGTTATGACATTATTTAAAAATTATGAAATGTATGCATGTTATTGCAGGCTACTGTACCGATTCTTATCAAAAATTGAATAACACGTCTCTCTCAAAACTACCAAGTACTGAAAACGGTGAACCAGCCCATAAATAACCCCTGGCCCAGAGACCGCGTTACTGCTCAGTCTGTTCACGAGCATATCGCCGAGACAAATCGTGAAATTGTTTGAAAGATCACGACTTTTTCAATAAACAACGTTTTCTATGAACTACGACATATATCAGTAGAGCACAGATTGGCAACACCAATAATAACAAAATAATGTAATACCAGCTGCGCCCCGCAGTTTCATCCGCGTGGTGATGATAATCGGAGATGATGAGGATGACAAGTAGCCTGTGTTAATCCAGGACATAAGCAGTGTATATTACAAATTCGTCCGGCCGTTTCTGCGTGATTGAGTATTAGTGTGATAAAATATACAGTACGTAACAGCTGACTCGCTCAAATCTAACTAAACCAACCAAGTTTTTAGGAAAACAAAACGAGAAAATATATTTAAATCGGTCAAGCCGTTTTCGAGTCGTTACATGACTAAAACACGGCAATTGTTTTTTATGAATATATAATAATTTACTGAAATTATTCATTGTAGTGACGACGTGGCGCAGTTGAATATTAATGAGATATTATTCATGCGTTCGTGTTTTATTTTATTTTATCCTGTAGCTTTTGTTTCTCTTCTACATCTATATACTATATATAATATTATAAAGAGGAAAGATTTGTTTGTTTGTTTGTTTGCATTGAATAGGCTCCGAAACTACTGAACCGATTTGAAAAATTCTTTCACTGTTGGGAAGCTACACTATCCCCGAGTGACAAAGGCTATATTATATTTTGTAGTGAGACCGAAGGCCGAGCTTACACCCATGCCAAGCTGGGCCGTACGGCTAGTTTAATAATATAGAGTTGTTTTCCTATTCTGAAAGTATCTATGGTAACAGGATTAGCCTTCACGGTTAGAAACCGACGTCATAGCGGCGCTATCAGTCTCGACCTTTAACACTATTTGTGACTCGCTAAGGAAATCTAAACTAGTGAAGCTAGTTGAAACAGTCCAAACAAAATTAGAGTCACTAAATCTAATAATCGTTGTTGAGCGAACAAAGTTGTAAATAAGATAAATTTAAGAAAAAAAGTAAAAAAAAAATATCACGAGAAGCAGCTGAAATACAATTTATTACAGGTTACAAAAATTACTTATCGGTAGAGATGATTTGAAATAACGTAACTTGTGTTTAAAACTAAGATAAATAACCAAAAAACTAAACAACAAAAATATTATGTCATAGAAATAAATACACAATAAATAAATAAATAAAATTAATCATAAAAACAAACGCAATTTAAAACAAGATGTCAATGACAGGATTGATGGATTCAAAAAACGGGATCCACCGCCTTTCTTAAAATTTTAATGAAACGACCCTACCTAGAGACACCTAGTATAAAAAGATATTTTTTTAAACCCTGACAAAAGACCTGATAACCTTTAAACAGGTGAACAGATTTACTTGAATCATAGCTAAGAACTCTCAATGAAGCAAAATTTCACACAAAAAACTAAATCAAAATCGTTTCAGCCATATTGAAACTACGAACTAATACACACACAGACACACAGATACAACACCCTATTTTTGCGGCTGAGGTTAATAAAAAAAAAACATAAAATTTGGTTCATAACAGGCGAAAATATCGCGTAACTTACACACAAAGAAACAGAACTGAGAACCTCCTTTTTTGAAGTTGGTTGTAAATAATAAACTAATTCGTATTTATAGCATCGCGATAACAATAACATTTTCACTTTCACACTGAGATTCCGAACTTTCAATAAAAATAGTAATAAAATAAATACACGTATTTGTACTTGGATGGCCATTTAGCCAATAGAAGACCTTCCACATTTGAAATTAAACTGCCATTTATGTCACAATAATCTGGTAACAACTGGATCTTTGTATCCGAGAATTGAATAGAATTCTTATGCAATAAAAAATAAAGTGCAGTTTACTTTAAACACTATTCAAGGAAATAAAGGTAGCCATAAAATTTGAGCTTATTGGTGCTTCATAGACATCTCAAGTACATACTTAATAGAACCACTTTCACATTACGTAAACTATTGCGTGAGTCCATGAAATGTTTGGATTGCGATCCTTGATAGTTTTCAGTCAATTATAATTTCACTTCATCAAAACTCGAGTCAGAATGACAAACGTGAGTCTAAACAGCTAGTAAATATGCAACATTATTTTACATACTACCCACTTTTTATAAATATTTAAGTAAGCATCGATATTTTCGCCAATTGTGAATCGATTTATATTACTAAGAAATTTCCTATTATTTTAGTTTTCATGTACCTAGTAAAAATCATCATTATCAGCATATTATGCCATCCCATTTATGGTACAAGCCTTCTCTCAGAGAGAGGGGGTGGGCCCTAATCCACCATGCTGGCCCAGTGCATGTTGATGAATATATCTTAAATCTTTTGAGGTTCTTGAACACAGCAGTTTCCTCACGATCTTTTCCTTTATAAAATCATGAAAAAGAAAAATTTTTGCGTGTACTTTCTGCATTAATATTAGTGTGATTATTATTTAAACCTGTCTGATCCACCTGCCGATCCCTTCTAAACCACAGTCACTTTCCAGCATGATTTACAGCATAGGTACAGCAGGCGTAAATTAGCCTGTGGCAGTTCGACGCAGCCACGCATATCACCTGAACGTTTGACCCGACTTTCGCTGGGAGAATATTATTATGGATTCACTTTCAGATTTAGTACTAGGATTGTCTAAGTACTATATAATTATGTTTTAAACTATCACGGTTGTTCACTACAGTTATATATGATTATTTACGGGATATTTACCGTGGTAAGGTTGTGGAAGGAGTTCCCGATATTTGGGCGCAGTTACATGCACAGGCTTCCAGTGAACATGGTGCATGTAAATGCGCCGTAATATCGGGAGCTCCTTCCACAACCTTACCACAGTAAATATCCCGTAAATAATCATATAATTTGTACTGTATAATTGACCAAGTGAAGTGAAGTGGAAGAGTTTAGTCAGAAAAGGAAGGAGGAAGGCGTTTTTATGTCTCGACGAAAAGTCTTCCTTCGATTTCTTAATTTCTGTCAAATTTGAACCTAATTCGATCTTATTAACCTATCTTAGCTTTGGTGACGCCATCTATATTTCTTGCTAGCTGCAATTAAGTACTCAGCTAGAACTTTAACAGGCCCTAAAGCTGACTTAAGAGACGACGCCTTTTACTAACTTTAAAGTAATTTTAAAACACTAATATGGGCCGGCCACATTGGGCTTTTATCGGGACTTGGAAAGGCGATTGGAGGTGTCAGGTGTTCAGAATGCTGGCTTTTATTTTGCACAGAAATTGAGCATTACCATTCAACGTGGCAATGCCGCCAGCATTTTGGAGACCTTTCCCTCCACTAATAATCTTTTAGTTTAAGTTTTATTTAGTTATTTTAAGTGTTAGTTTTTAGTTAATATTTTAATTTTTAGTTAATATTTTAAGTTTTAGTTAATATGTTAAGTTTTAGTTAATATTTTAAGTTATAGTTAATATTTTAAGGATTAGTTAATATTTTAAGGTTTAGTTAATATTTTAAGTTTTAGTTTTATTTATAAGTAATGTTCGATGTAACATTTTAATAGTAAATCCTAAGTGAGTAACAGCACTTCCAAAACAAAAATATATTTGTAAGCAAGAAATTAATGGCAATTTTAAAATTTGCTAAGGCAGTGTGTAAATATAGTCTTAAAATAGTGTTGCTAGATTACAAACGACTAGTCTACTCTTGCTTCAAAACCTAAACATATACCCAAATATGAATTGGAAAATATACTTTTACGCTGGAAACGACACTAAAAATTTAAATTGCACAAATAAATATCCGTTTTTTAAATACCATTGACAGTATTTTTCAATATTAGGGGTGGTCCCATTAATTAAAACTTATTCATAATGAGTACAACCCTGATAGTAGATGTAGGTACATTAGTTTAAAATGTAAATAGCTGTAACTCTTTTAGTCTCCTTTTGCGGTAGCTATTACTAAGATTTATCACGTACCAAATAGTTTGATACAAATCTTAAGCTAAACAAGTGTTTAACTAGTTTCACTACAAGTCTATTATCCCTATTTCGTAACATTTAATAATCTCATTAGTTTTTCTTAACATACCTTAGATCTTATAGAAGCCCATTCAATGATTAACTAGCTTTATAGATCGTAGCTAGTTTTGATCAAGCTTTTTATTACACTTTGAGTTCTCGTTAAGATTCCTATGACCCTTTTCTGTCATATAAGAACAGTTGTGTGTCAAAACTGAGCGATTTCCTATCAATCTTTGATCGTGTGAAAAACTGGGCGGTTTAGCACACAATATAGGAACGATAGTCGGTAGAGAGTAGTAAAAGGTGAATGCTATAAAAAGTTTAGCGGCAATAAGGTCCTTCTAATTAACGGTCTATTTTTAACCGACTTAAAAAAAGGCGGAAGTATTTTTTATTTTATTTATGTTCACCGATTTCTCCGCCAACTGTGGACTAATTAAAAAAAACAGTGGAACATACAACCATCCTCCTTTTTTGAAACCGGTTAAAATATAATTTATTCACAGTTATTTGACAGAAATTTCGCAGATAGTTTCCTTATGGGTGTAGCGATTCACTAAAAATGATTTTGCAAAAGAGCCGAATCAATGAAGGGTTGGTTAAATGTTTCCAAGGGTCGTTCCACACTCGAGGATTTACTATTTAAATATATTATTATTGACAATTCAAAAATTTGATGACTTTGTGCCATCGCACATCCACTATCACACTAATCTTATAAATGAATTGATGTAAGTAAATAGAACAGTCATTACATAAATGCGTAAGTTTTTGATATTGTGTATGTTAGTTCCTATATAACTCCTTAATGACTTAACGGAATTGAATACGATTTGGTATAGAGATAACTTATAAACCCTGGATGTATTTTATTTTATCGAAAAAAAAAATGTTCTTGTAGGATAGTGGATGAAAGTCGTGAAATCGCGGGCCCTGTTTGTTGTATAATATTTGATAGAGCTTTTTCCTCTGTTCCACGAATAAGAAAATTAACCTGATAAACATAAAACATTTTATCTTGTCCCATTCCGCTGCCAATCAATTCGATAATTTGTTCGCCGGCAAATTATCAACATAAATAGGTGCAACTTTCCACGATACTAATTTACAGCGTCTAGTTAGGCCGTTATGCTTGTTTTCCACAGTAATATAATTATGATCATAATATATCTACTCAGTTTTTAGGGTTCCGTACCCAAAGGAACCCAAAGGTCCTCGTTTGACCACCAACTCGCCTGTTGGTAAGCGACGTTGTGGTCGAAGATGAAGCACGCAGACTTAGAAGATTCCTATTCACTCTTGACTTGAAAAGGTCCTGATTATGTCTCTCTGGAAACAAGGAAGCCGGCAGGTTGTTCCAATTCTTGGCCGTACTGATTAGGAACATAGAACCGAAGCATTTGGTACGTATCCAAAGAAAGTCCACAATGTATGGGTGGTAGTGGGCCGATTTCTTAATTGTTCTGTAGTAGAAAAGGGATGGTAGAATAAGGTCGTGTAGTTAATATAACTAAAAACACGCTTTTATGACTTGATAAAAAAAATCAAAGGAGCCAAAGTCGGGATTTACTGGTAGCTATTGATTAATTCTACTATCTCCATAGACTCCATAATCAGACACTAGATCGTCCAACCATAACATTACCAAGTGTAATAGGCTGGTTTGAACAAACCAAAAAATGCCAAAATCGAAGAGTTTCCATTGGCCATTGAAGAGTTCTATTATTTACCTCCTGCGAAGCAGATCGGTTCAATGGTACCAAATATTGTATTGTCATCCTGATTTCGTTTTAATGTTATGTAAAGTTTGAAATCGATACGACAATTATAAGTACGTTAAAATCGTCTTCCAAGATTTGTTTATTATAGTTAGTTAGTAGGCAAAGCTAATAAAAACGTAGTGATAAAAATAAAACACTTAAAGGATTTTATCGCGTGTGTACATTATTTTAGCTCTTGACGTTTCGAACACTTTGCAGTGTTTGTGGCAAGAATTAAAATAATTGAAAATATACGCGATAAAATCTGTTGAAAGGTTAAAAGTGTTTAATTTCTATGTTTTTTTTAAAATAAAAACAGCAAGTTTTAGCTACGTTTCACCTTTATTTTGGTAGCGACATCGTCGCTAGTGGCAAGTTTTTTTATTTTCGAAACAAGCATGTTTTGCACAGCTTGCTTTAAACAGTGAAAAATAAGGAGAAAGTTCATCATCATTAGCCAGAATACGTCTACTGCTGAACATAGGCCTCTCCCTTCAACCTCCACACTGAACTTCAACCTGCCATCTGCAGCCCACGACTCTCAATGTCGTCGGTCCATCTAGTGGGAGGCCTATACCTACGCTGCGTCTTGCGGTTCTTGATCTCCACTCAAGAACCTATCTTCCCCATCAGTTATCGGTTCTTCGAGCGACGTGGCCTGCCCATTGCCACTTCAACGTGCAAATTTTAATAGCTATGTTAGTGACTCTGGTTCTTTGGCGAATATCCACGTTACGGATTCTATAGCGCAAAAAAGCTCTGAGCATAGCCATTGTCCGTTGTGTGATTCTGAGTTTTACAAATAGGCAAAAATTGCGATATTATTTGTTAAAAATTGTTGTTAATTATTGTTGTTTTTGCGTTTGTGTTGTTGTTGTTATTACAGTACATGATTTTCAAAGAAATTGTAATTTTGTTTGCTGCTTCGCACTGATTGGAAATAGTAACATTGTCAATGTCGACACTGTAAAAGTTATTAGGCTAGCTTAGTATCGCTATTTTCGCAGTGGAAAATAGACTTTAGAAGCTGGCCATCCCTCTCTCTTACGCAAGCTTTAAGTGCTTTACCAAGTTACTATATAACTAGTTATCAAAGTAATTGGTCGCCACTTGCAAATCATGCTGAGTATTTG
Source organism: Agriopis leucophaearia (assembly GCA_949125355.1). NCBI lineage: Eukaryota > Metazoa > Arthropoda > Insecta > Lepidoptera > Geometridae > Agriopis > Agriopis leucophaearia. Next base: position 16,720,382 of record OX421268.1, on the reverse strand, counting down.
TAGAATTTCGCCGCGTTTAAGTAAAGCATAGCTTAGCATTTAGCAGTGGCGGGCCATGTATCACGGAGCCGTGTTAGACTAGTTAAGTTTGCTTTGGCAAACCAAAATTTTGAAATGTCAACGGAGTTTGAATCTGCACCATCTATTTTAACACGCTTTTATTAGCTTGGTTTCTTTGAACGTGATTTTTACCCCGTTCAAAACGACAGATTGATTTGAAACTTAGCAAACATATCAAGGACCGATACAAGGATAACTTCTTTTCTTTTCACTTTAAAAAAGTTGTCAAGAGAGTAAAAGGCTCATTCAACGAGCCAGAACGAAAAGTCGCAGACTGTAATTTCAGCCTCACACATAAGTAACATTTCCTATCCAGTTGCTGCTAAAAATCAATTAAGTAGATCTATTTCAAGCCCGGATACATTAAATTTTAATAACATGCTTGCTGGCTTAATTGAAAATAATTTTGCAGCACAAAGAGATTTGAGAATGATAACAATTTGAATTGATGAATATCTTCTAGTCATCATGACTGTACCTAAGTATATCGACACTATTCCAGAAGTTTCTCGCTTTATTTTTTTTATTTTAATTCAGTAATAGGCTTGCGTTTGACCGCCAACTCGCCTGCGGTCAACGATGGAGCACGCTTGCCTAGAAAAAATTGATTCAGTCGAGAGTTGAAGACACCCAGATACTATATAGTTTTTAAATTTTGCTCTTAAGAGTTTAAGTTTTATAGTAAAGTTTTAAGTTGTCCACACAATGTTGTACATTGTTATAGCTCTAAGTTAAAATGCATGATGAATAAAAAATAAAATAAAATAAAAAACGAAAATGCCTTGGTTTATTTTTGCATAAAGTGCTCTAGCGGTATAGTAAAAACCCTAAAAACTGGGGTAAATCATGGAGTCATTTCAACATAAACTATAATAATTAATTGTACGAAGGCATATGTCCCAGAATGGACGGGGATTATGAGTAACGCCGAACTTTTTCACCTTGCTAGGGGCAAAATATGCCGAGCTGACTGCCTACCTTCACTAGTGTTAGCAGTCACTGGTTAACTAGTGGGAGAGGCACCTTAAGAAGAAGTAAAAATTATTGTAATAGATATGTTCCATAATTACTACGAGTATGTAAGTGTACAACTAAGCCATCATTTAGAGGCATTCAACTTTCAACTTTCAACATCGCAGTTTGAATGAATCGCAATGACACGCCGCAGTTTTGTTCTTTCGAAGCCTTGGGCTTTCGCAGTAAGATGCGTCGCAATTTGGGAATAACCGAATTAGCGATATACGCAGTCTGTTATTCGCAGTAATGTAATACAGTCGAGAGTTTTGGGGCCAACGTGGAAAAAACATGTCGTCTCATTGTACTATTTTCCTAAACTTGTGTATTTTCGAGTGTTAATGTGTAATAATGGTGGATTATTATTTATTAAGGGCTCGTGAACGTGCTCGAGTGTGGAGAAGTGACATAACGAGTTTAAACATGTTTTTTTGTGTTGTTTTCAAAACTCCACAGAAGCCTATTGTAAAGTCTCCACCACTTTACTAGACTTAGACTGACTTTAGACTGTGTCTATGACTCGTTTGACGCTATTTAAGACTAAAACTTGATTAATATTACGACCGAAGGACTTTGTATCCATGATCATGAAAAATTTACAACAATAATACAGTCGAAAATAATAATGTCCCTTGTTTGTATGATCTAAGTATGTTGCCACCCCCGTGTGTTTGTCTGTAATACCATGAATGTTACAATCTAGCAAGGACCGATGGGGGAGGAGCTTGCATTAGTATACAGCCCATATAAACGACTATCAGCGCCTTATCATCAATAGTTTACGTGCGGACTACCCATCCAATTATTACAATCTTTATAGCAGGTGGTTCATTTATTCCAATGCAAACTGTAATGCATTTGTGGTTATCATCGTGGGCATCAGCATTAATAAGCCGACACTCCTCTGAACCGCCTCGTTCAGTGTTTGCATGTGACCGCCTTACGTGAAATAACCCGATATAAATCTAAATTGCCTAGATATTTCTGAATGGGGCTTTAGTCTTTCCACAGATCTTTATCTGCATAGACACCGAGAACAGGGAAAACAATTTCGACGATGTACAAATAGACCGTTCCGTTCTTCTGTTGCCATATCTTTAAGAGTCATTTCATGAATTTCAAAACATTTTATTCATTTAAGGTCTGCATGCATACATATGTCGCAATAAACTTACTGAGTACCTATAAGCACGTAAAATTGTACGAAGCTCTTAACGTTCCGTATTTTTGTACCTATGACGTCACGATAGCAATATATTGATTGTTTAACTCTATTCACATAGCTAACGAAGTTCTGCGCAGTTTGCCAGAGTTGTGTAACTCTGAAAGGTAAGTTTTTATTTGCAGGTTAGTTTAAGAGCCGTAACAGACACGTCAACTTGGCTGACGTCAACCAACGAGAGAAAAAGAGAGGGTAATTATATTCTCACTATTTCTGTCCCGTTCGTCAGACGGCGGTTCGTCAGTCAAGTCAGGAAAACACTAGATTCATCAAATAAACAGTTTTGAATATAAAACGCCTGATTTAATCAATTATCTGATAAGTTTTTTTTCTCACTGATAAAAAAAAAAACTGCTTTCGCAGAGTCTATTACAATGGCGTAATTTTACATTTTTGTATTGATGTCGTGCTACTGTCAAGACGACCGAATTAAATTAAGAGGCGTTCTAGACTTGCACTTAGTTGGAGAATCGGTCCAACTTAGACAGCCCATAGTAAAGAAGGTGAACTTGCGGTATCTATTCCGGTAAAGATCTGTGAGTTGTCACAATTGACGGAACGTGCTGATTGGCCGTAATCTATGGCTTACTGCACCGATATACGGTTGTTTTTAGACATTTGCGCTGTTCGTTTAGTTTCATTAATTTTAATTGTGTTTAATTAAGGGGATAATGTCGATTCTTGTAATTCGTGTTTGCTTACATTTGTTGCAGATAAGCTAAAGAAACTTTGCTAATTAGGACATAATTATTCATGAAATGTAACTACGTATGAGAAAGAAAAATATTCTTAGTAGTGAGATAATTCACGGCTGATATTTTTAATGATCGTAGATAGATAACTCTTTTATTGTTCACGCCAGGAAAGGCGTATATAAGACAAAAGAACTTTTTTTAGTACATGATAATCATAAAATTATAGCTATTGATAAAATACTTATAAATAAATACCTAAATATAAATATATCTGGGACATTTTTGCACACACTGTCATCTGATCCAAAAACGAAGCAAAACTTGTAATATGGCTACCAGAGACTGATATACTTATAGAGATAAAGAGGACATAACATATATTTTTAAATACATACTTAAATAGATATTAATACCCAGACATAGAACAAACCCGGGTATGTCCTAAAACTGCCTGAACCACCGGAGGATGGGCAGCAGCGTCCTAATAGTACACGGTGAACGTACTGCGATCCACAATCCGCCTGCTAAGCGTGGGGATTATGGCAACACCCCTCTCTATGAGGGAGGCCTTGTCCAACAGTGGACTTTAATTGACTGATGATGATGTGTGTGTGTGTATGATGTATAGAACAAACACAAATGTTCATCGCATGAATGTTTGCTCTAGGTGGCAATCGAACCCACAAGAAGTTAGGTTCACTACCAAATGACAATGAGCCACCAAGGCAGACTTACGTCTAGACATACATATTTTTTATTGATAATTATTGTTTTTAATAATTTTCATCATATCATCATCAGCCAGAAGACGTCCACTGCCTAACATCCTTTTATTATGCTTTGAAATTAATTTTTCGGTTGTAGGATATTTGTTTTATTTTTATCTGTGTAGTTTTTAAATTCTATAAATTCTCAGTGTTCATCTAGCTAATTGAATGAATACATCAATTTAAACAAGACTTCAAGCTCAAAGACCAACGAAAAATTAAATCAATGCTTTATCTCTATCAAAAGAAATCTGCACAAAGAAGTCTTAATTAACACACTTGCATGTACCTTATCGTACGTTGTCATACCAGTAAAGGTCAGTCCTCACTAGAACTCAAGAGCGTGGCAAAATATTCGTTATACCATTCCACCTCTAAAAAGCCTATTTTATTCACCTTAAATTGTTAAGACACCTCTTCCTGTTTTCTTCATTAAATGTATATTTTCGCTTAAATCTTTCTTTTTCTCGTAGTCATGATATAATAAGCAATTCTTGAATAAAACGGATTTATATCGAGAGTTATGAATCACTTGCGACGCTCAAGATTCTAACGCTTGAATCACTCACTACGGTTGTGATTTAGTCGTTAAAATCGTTCATTTGCTCGTGATTCATCTATGGCACTCGCTTAAAATCCGTCCTTTATTCACTTTGCATATTATACTATTTTTTACAAGCTTATATAGTACGATATCTATGTGTGGGACAAAATCTTGTAGCTGAATTATAGAGACCATGCAGTTATCTCCAACCGATTGAGCTGAAATTTTGCATACACGTTTAATTTGTTTGTCCTTCCCAACGTGAAGGTCTCCCAAGGATAGCGGACCAGTTTTTTTTAATGCACTCCTATCAAAATGAAAGAGTTTATTGAGAAGAATACGAAAAATAAACGGATGTCACGTAAATTCAATATGGCCGACGCCTATACGCTTGATTTAAAAAAATAATAATTTGGAGTAATAATATTTATTTCTATATTCTATTTTGAACCTACGATAAACGGAGAGGAGCTGACTTTACCACTGCATTTGTTTTGCACAAAAAAATTTAATGAAATGAAATTTATTCACAAAAATAGGGTTATACACTGGTCTTAGGTATTTTGTATTTAGAACGCGACGCATCCCATTGACGCATGAAACTCGCGCCATTGTCACGCTGTACCGTGTATTATAAAACAGCGCCATCTCTTGTAGAATAGGTGAATTACTTCTTAAGTTTTCACTTATGACGTGCAGTCCTATGACTGATGTGGTTTTTTTTCGTAAACACCACGCAATTTATACCAATGCGGTTGTACCCTAAGCAAAGAGAAAATGAAAAGGCATAATAATAAAGTAAGTTGACAGTGCAGCAGTAAATAAACTCTCTCTTTGTGAGACCGTATTGGACGATACGATCGTTACAGAGGCTGACACGAGCTGCGGAGTTGTTGTACACGTGAAGAAATAATGTTATTGTTGACCTTTAAGAAGAACTCAGGCTGATTTTAAATTAAGTACTTCTTACCTGACACACTCGAAAACAGGTTCATTTTGTCTTAGAAAAGTCGAAAATCCGTCATGCCAAACTCTTTAGATAGTTTGCTCTAAAATTAGGTTATTATTGTGTTTTAAATACCCCAGGAAACTCCGCATTCCAGCCCCAAGATACAGGCATTGTGCTAAGTTAGGGGCTCACCGATTAGCCTTAATATACATACATACTAGAAATCTAACCAACCTGTGTTAACTTTTAAGTTGTTTACCAAAAAATGTGACGTGCATTCTTTGTATATTGTATACCATTAGTTTTTCTGTAAAATAAATTATCTTTTCTTAAATAATAAAAAAAAATGGTGAAAATGCATGAAACATTGTACAATTTCCTCGTATGATACTACGCATCATCACAATATCAGCCGGTAAACGTCCATTGCTAAACAAAGGCCCCCCTCTTATAGGGGGTGTTACAGATGGCAGGTGACTTCGCAGGATGTTCACCGTGTACTAATAGGATGCTGCTGCCTATCCTTCGGTGGTTCTAGTCGCAGTTTTAGGGAAATGAACGGTTTCCAAGAGTACATATAAATCACTTGGGGGAAACTATATACAGATAATAAAATTGGTAGGCTTGCAGAAAATGCCAGCCTCGTTCAAAATTGCTCCGTTTTCCCCGCATTAAGAAACCTACAATAGTTAAATTTTGAATTACACAGCTCTAAAAATGTATTTATATATGATCAATGAACTGCGGCATTCAATGATTACAGATAGATAAGGATACAATAAAAGGTAAGTACACAATAATTGAGTCATGAAGTTTTTATTACAAAATTAGTCCCTTCTCATTTTACTAAGGAAAGCTACAGAATGAAAGGTTGCTAATGAGTAAGTAATTAAACTTTTACAATCAGAGTAAATTGTACTGAAATTACAGTTCATAAACTACCTTCTCTAGCCTAGAATCCTTAATTAGTGCAACTTTCCCAGTGAAATGATTTATGAAAGAAAATTATCATAGATTATCTGCGAAACGAGACATATCAGTGTTATGAAAAAATTAGAAGTGCTAGTCATAAAGTATTAAGGAAAGGAGAAGGTTGGAGATACTCTAGAATCTCTGGATGTTGTGTGTTAGTTGTATTTTTGTGTATTAGGTACAATTTTTCTTTAAAACGGCCAGAATACCGGTAACTTATTAAATAATTGCATTGTCATCGGTCCTTGTTAAGTGTGCAAAATTTCAACTCAATCAGTCGTTTTAAAAGAGATGAAAATCAGGTTCAAAAATTCCGTTACATAGATACATATCAAGCTAATAAAAGCGTGTTATAATAGTTGAAAATTAAACACATCAGTAACTTACCAGTTATCTTGGTCGTCTCATTAGTCGATACCACAAAAAACGTTTACTAATCCTATAAAGACTTCTTTTCGTGTTGTACTTCTGCAGAAAAAACACAAAATCAGCTTTGAATTGGACGCGCTGGTCTCACTGGAAACTTTACAAGTTTACTTCAGCAACGGTTTCCGCGACAGCATAGTGAATAGCCCTGCAGTTATTGGGTCGCCGCAGTGCAACTAGATCAGTAGTGCAACTTCCGCAATAGATTCGAATCGGCATTGACAGATAGGCGGCCGTATTCAATCAGCTGACTCTGACCATCCGTCAATTGGTATCGAGATGTTGCCTACTTTACTAAGTTAATTGATTCTAAATCGAGTAGAATACTTAATTTTGATCAAGTGATGGCCGACTAACGGCTTGAACACGCAAGCTTTGGAATAGGTACATCCTTGGAGCCAGTATAAGAATAAACGTGAAACAGAGAAAAACAAAATAAATATTACTTATCCTTTAAAATAAAATTAAATTTACCTACACATATTTATAAACGTGTGAAATTACTATTCTTAGGTTTAAAATTGGATATAACTTTTTTAAGTATGTATTTGGCAAAAAAAATATTTTTTTTTATAATACATTTTTTTTATTGGGTTTTCTTTCGCCATTTTTATTTAACGGCATGATCTTGTTTGTTTTTTTACGATAGTCTTGCGTTTGACCGCCAGTTCGCCTGATGTGAAGCGATGATGAAGTCAACGATGGAGCACGCTAGCCTAGAAAAAACCGATTCCCCCGCGATTTGACCAGATTGTAACTATCGGGAAACACTAAATCAGACAGCGTATTCCAGTCTAGCAGTTTACACAATAAAGGGAATGGAATCAAAGCGCTACGTAAAGCATTTTCAGAACTATGAAACAGTCATCGCTCGTCATTTTCGTTTCACTTTCGTGGTCTTGTATTTTTTAATGGCATGGGTGGCAAACAAACAGACTAGCCGCCTGATGGTAAGCGATCACCGTTGCCTATGGATACCTGCAACACCAGGGGTATAAAATGCCGACCCTGAAAGATTATTAACAGCCCTTTTGAAGAACCCCATATTATAGATACTCGAAAATGCCGCAGGAGCTAATTTTTGCTCTAAATTGCAGGTGTGACGCAAAAAATAAATAAAACGCACAGTGTGCGATTTCTACCGATCTATGATTTGTGTATTATGTAAAACTAGTAGAAAAATCACAGATCACATTGTTAGCTACTAGAAAAATATATTATTTTTTTGGGCTGGTCAACTTTTCACAAAAAAAAAATATTTTATTTTTTGTGAAAAGTTGACCAGCCTTCTTCGAACACCGTATTACAATAAACACTAATCGGAACTAGCGATAATCTGAGTCACTACCCCGTAAGTTTAGTGTCACACAATTAAAGCAGCCCAATAAAGTACGGCAGGTGAGCGGATGTATCGATACTCGTTATCGAATAATCGATGCGAGGCTCGACTCGATACTAGGGATGAGGCACACGGACACAATGCGTCCTACTCGAGTCGGTAGAGTAGGGTAGATATATGATTTTTTATTATTAATAGATAGTAAGATACTACTACTACAGTTTGCTAGAATTTATCTTAACGAAATGCGGCCATAAAAAAATTATCATGAAAATAATATAAGGTCGGGGAAAAAGTTTCTTCGTATTTTTTAAACAAATTCAAGACATATTTTTTTCAAGTTTAATTAAATTTAATTATAATATATATGTGCCATTTTGTTCGATAACTTGTTGCCATCTTGTAGGTAGTGACATGATCCCGTTGCTGTAGAATTTTTGGGACTTCTGATCAAAAAAATGCAACAAGTAGTTTTGACAGTCCTCTCTTGATGTTAATCTAACACTACCCAAAGAATTCTGAAGAGATCGAAACAGGTGGAAATCTGAGGGTGCAAGGTCAGGGCTATATGGTGGATGCATTAACACTTCCCAACCAAGCTCTCTAAATTTTTGCTGAGTGGCCAAAGATGTGTGCGGTCTGGCGTTATCATGATGAAAGACCACACTCTTTCTGTTGATCAATTCCGGCCGTTTTTTCTCAATTTCTTGTTTGAGTCTCATCTGCTGTTGGCAGTAGAGATCCGAATCGATGGTTTTGCCCGGCGGTAAAAGCTCATAATGAACGATGCCCTGCCAATCCCACCATACACACAGCATCACCTTATTACGTGTTAATCCGGGTTTCGCTACAGTCTGTGGTGCTTCACTGCCCTTTGACCATGATCGTTTGCGCACATTCTTGTCGTAGGTGATGCATTTTTCATCACCAGTGATCAATCTTTTCAAAAACGGTTCGGTTTCGTTACGTTTCAATAGAGAGTCGCAAATGAGTACACGATTCATTTGGTTTCTTTCAGTGAGCTTGTGTGGCACCCAAATATCGAGTTTTTTTGTATACCCAGTTTTTTTCAAATGGGTCAAAACTGTTTTGTGGTCAATCCCCAGTTCTTCAGCTACGTCGTAACTATTAATATGCCGATCTTGGTCCACTTTCTCAGAAATGGCATCTACTTTATCCGTAACAGGGCGACCAGAGCGAGCTGCATCTTTGACATCAAAATTCCCGAACTGAAAACGCTTGAACCAACATTGTGCTACTCTTGATGACACTGCATTAGGTCCATAAACGTCACAATTTTTTTTCGCGGCTTGTGTCGCAGTTTTCCCTTTTTTGTAATAAAATTTCACAATATATCGAATTTCTTCGTTAGATTCACTCATTTTATCAAACAAAAAAACAATTGAAAAATGGCGGGAAATTGCTTTTTACTTTTTGTATTCCTTTTTTAAAATGTCATATTTTTAATGGTATCAAAACCAGCCAGATACAAACAGTACAACGGATGAGATTTTTACTACAACCTTATACATACAAAATACGAAAAGACTTTTTCCCCGACCTATTACGTTTATGAAAGCTATTATAACTAATTAGAATTGATGGAGAAAAAAATCGATTTGGTTTTATCTCTTAATATCTGAAGGAGCATGATAGGTTACAGTATATTAATAAATAATAATTAAAAAAATTACATACATTTTGAATTAGAATTAATTAATAGTAATTAGAAATGCCTGTCACATCAAGGCCTCGAATATAAATAAATAGTTAAGGTCCTATCCTTGAAATAAAATTTCACGAACTTCGGTCGGATAATTTTTTAATACCGACTAAACATTATTCACCTCATCTCTAATAGTCATTCGATTCGTACTTGCTATCTGGTGTTATTCGAATTTTATTGCCTAGTAAGGAAGTTTGCGTAAGTGTTATCTTAGAAGGCAGTGTTAGACGCCTTTCTAATCGATTGATTGAAAAGCGATTTTGTAATCGAGCTTTTAAAACTCGATGTAGGTACAGCGATTATAAAGACGGGTTTCTTGAAATGTTACAATAGGGACGGTCTATTATCAAATTGTTTTAAATTGATATGTAAAATAGCTCTAATACAGAACGTGCCTTAAGATAGTCTTAATTTTTAAACCAACTTCAAAAAGGGGGATTTATTTATGTTTGTTACCTCAAAACTCCGTTATTATAAATCAATTTGGAAATTTCTTTTTTATTTGAAAATATATACTTTTAGAATGGCCCTATAGACATTTTGTTAAATAGGTTCAGTAGTTTGGTTTTTAAATCAAAATAAATGGAAAAAAAATTGACATCCATGTAAACGAAATTGCGTATTTACTAATAATTTTGAACTCTGTTTTTTTTTAAAGAGACAGATTTAAATTTTAGCGTTATATTAAAAAGGAAAGTGGATTTGATAACAAAACATAGCATTAAGCAAAACAATGTACAAGTTTAAATAACTCTAAAGGCAATCGTAAGTTTACTAGATCAAAACAAGGTGTTGTCTAGCAAACTTGAAATTCTCGATGTTGATAAAAACGTATCTGTCAGCGGAGAAATCGAAAACCAGCTCAATAAATCATGTACTAAGAACGATATCAATCAATCTGGACACGAAATACATAAAGCTTTTCATTTTAATGAAATACTAGCGGTGAGCGTATTTATGAGATAAATTCGTACTCATAAAAAAGAAAATAAGACAAGCGATGGAAAAGTTTGGTCGTGATCTTATAGCTTCAATTGAAACTGATAAAATTATTTATTATTATATTAATAATAACTCTTTATTATCTTTATTTCCGTTTATTCATAGGCTGACCCGAAAATTTGTTAATCATAGGTGGGTCCCGAAGCCAACACCAAGAGGCCCTATTGATTACAAAAATACAATTATGGCACGTGTATAAAATGGAACATAAAACTATTGTACATTATAAGATTTATAAAATCTGGGCTATCGAGGTGATCAACTTATGAATCGAAAATCAGATCTATAGGATGAGAAACGGCACCTGCCTTATCCTGTCTCATCTCAAAATTATATTATACGAGTATTATAAATAAGAGTGTGTTTGTTTGATATTCTATCAAGCTGCAGCGATCGATGTGATTTTTAGTAAAAACTGGTCACAATGATACATTGACTAATAATATTTACAATTAATGACTATACAATGAATGAAAGACTAATTGGCGCAATCCCATCAGCTTATACTTATGTATTTTATATAGGTTGTTACTAGATCCCTTACTGTCTGTATATATAGGAAAGCTTAACTTTTATAGGTTAAAGGGTATCACACCTTCGGAAACCCATAAATTAGATAAAGAATTTAACGGAGCGGGTTTATACATCGATATTAAGTTAAGAATTCGGTCATTAAATTCGATACATCGCTTACACATACACTTCTCGTTTAATAGCTTCTTTTTGGAACCGTTATAAATTTTTACGAAAATATATTATGCAAATTATCGTTCGTTCATTCAAAATTACAAAAAAAAACTAAATCAAAATCTGTTCAGCCGTTTGGGAGCTACGATGGCATAGACAGACACACATATAAACAAGTAAAACACCCCTCTGTTCGCGTCTAAGGTTAAAAACAGAACTTAACAGTAGGTAAAATTAAGAATAAAACAATCTTTATTAATATAAGAATCGATGCGTGTACGAGTATGTTCCCTATGGAATCCAAAACGGCTGGTCTGATTTTGACGGGACTTTTACTGGCTGATTGTGATTTCCAGTTGATCTGACACAAACCGTCTCCAATCCGTTTCGTTCCGTTCCTAATCTGTACGGCCAAGGATTAGAACAACCTGCTGTCTTCATTGTTTCCTGAGATATATAATCTGGGCATTTTCAAGGCAAGAGTGAATATTTATCTTCTAAGTCTGCGTGCTTCATCTTCGACCACATCGTCGCTTATATTATAGGCGAATTTAATCGCGATTTAAAAAAAAAAAACTTTGACAAAAGTAATTGATTGCTGCTTCACAGAAAACACTCAACATAATATAGAGTAAAAAAATATATAAATAAAAAACATAATATAAAAACAAGTGTTTTGTATTTTTCTTAGCCAATCATTTCATTTGTTATATCATAATGGTACGTAAGAAAATGTTGTCCGCCATCTTGGGGCGTCCGCCATATTGAATTTAGAGTGACGTCATTTAATGAATTGTCACTCAAACTAAAGTTTTTTTTTTATGATACTGAGTGATGAGACGAGCGAAGTCGGTCGTCGTCGTCGTCGTGAAGAGCCATCACTTCACGCTTGCCCATAACAGCTCAACGCCACTCAGACTTTTGAACTTCAACAGTTCAAAACCCTGGATGGAAATGCACTGCGCTCGTCACCCCGAGATATAAGATTTCAACTCTCTGTGTGCCCTGTAATTTCGCTGGAAACATTGCCCTTCAATCCGGAACACAGTAGTGTTTGCAGACTACTTGGTGGTTGAATAACTGACAAAGGTGTGGTACTTCCCCAGGCGGACCCCTGCAAAAGAGTCCTACCACTACAAAATGTGTATGCACTATTTCAGCTCAATCAGTTGGGGGTAGCTAAATTGAGTTGCAAGTTTGGACCCATACTAACAAGACAAGTTAAAGAAGAGCTTGTAAAAAGAATCTAACCCAAGGGGCCTTTTTGCGAACAAACAGTAAACACAGAATAATAGCCGGTACACGCATTATTTCATTCCAAACACTTGTCATTCCAGACGCCTGTCAATTACAGTATTTACGTTCCAGTAGCCGAAGTTCTTTGATTTAATCACCAATTTACAAATACCACTTGTCAAATTATCGTCTCGAATCTATAAAGCAACAAACAAACATTTTGCTGGAAATTCTCATGCATTTATCTGTAAGCATATAATTTAAGTTTGACGTTTAGCTTCGATCTAGTTTGCAGGAGGCAAATAAAATTACCGTGTTTATCTAGCAAGATTTCTGTCAGTCATAGGTCACTATCATTCTAATATTATTAGAATATAATATTATATCATTTATTATCATGTATTTGTGTTAGCAGAAATTTTACAAATAGAAAATGTTATTTACACTTCTACATGGACTAATCAAATAAATAATTTTACAAAAGCATAACCCAAGTTATATGAAAGAATAATGTTTATAAGGGAAACTAAAAGTGCATTTACACAAGCGCTTGCGCATCGTAGGATGTCTGTCGCCACTTGACTGCTGTGACCCACATTCTGGCTACGATTTATGAACTAACTCGTACGTCGGTTGCACCTAGGGTTGACAAAGATTTAAAAAGGAGGCTTCTCCGTTTCACTTTTATTTGTATGAGGAAAAGTAAAATTGAGGATTGCAAAAGTAGAAATGGGAAAAAAGTACATTTTTAAATTTTTGTCATAAGTTTAACAATTTATTCATAGCTAGCAGCGATTCATGGTTTCCGCCATTTTTATAAGAACCGTTAATTTTTTCGTTTTCTGTAAAGTGGCCTATGTGTTAATCCAGAGTTATAGCTACTTCTTTACCAAATTTCATGCAAATTCTGTCGGGTAAAGCAGCGATTTTCACCGCATCTAGTTCGCACCATGGTGTGGTCAAGACACTGGTTTCTTCTACAAGTTCCGACATGTAATTTTTTTTCAACTTTGACAACCCTAGCTTCTGTCTGTACTGGGCTAATTGGATCTGTTCAAATGCTATCTACATGTAAACCTTTTTGCATCGGACGTTGTTGAAGGATTTAGTTGTGTTCTTCTTGACGATCGACTGATCTTTGAGTTTTGAATGGAAATGCTGAAATCTATGGTTAGATGTGTACTACAAGAGTATGAAAAAGATCCACAACTAGTTTAGACAACTTGCAACTTGTGTATAATTTTTGGTGTGAACAATAAAGAGTTTTCTATCTATCTATCTATCTTGCTACATGTTGTACAGAAAAAAAATAGAATTATTAATATCCTTGCCTTATTAGTAGTATCCTTATATCTACTAATAACACACAGGCGAGTAGTAAGAAATACTTAAGGTGCTTCCACCTGCTTTCCTTCTTCTTCAGTCTCTACCACTGACTGAATGCTGAACGTCGTGATCTCAAATAGTAACTTTCTGAAAAATTCGTCAGCATCTATGCCGACCAGTGGTCTCATAAACGACGTTCTAACCGTACTTTCAAGATGCTGAGACATCTGGTCAAACCATCGTTTTAAGTGTTGCAGCACAGAAATAACACAATCACCTAAATTAGACGCAGAGCTTAAGATACCCTCCTATGTGTATTTAACCCTAAAGTAAAAACTTAAATTGCGCTGAAAAATGGAACGGAAAATTCAAAGTCACAAGGCGACAAATTGGTCAATACATCGTCCAACAAAAAGTAAATAGTACGATGAATATAAATACAAGAAAAGAAGCAGATTAGAATACTTATTACATGAAACTACGCTGCGTTTTAATGATAACTTCTAATTTATTGGCTAACACAATGATAAACAAATTAAGTGGCAGAATTAGTCCAGCTCTTGCCTCTACTAAGGCTTGGAGAATATTGATTATCGTTGATATACGTTACTCTGGCATGTACTTAATGGCAATGTTTGCAGATATCTTTACATTGACTACTTTTAGTTTTATCTGTGTGCCTTATACGCTTTAGGAATTTTAGTAGAGTAGTACACTGCTTTGATAACAAGCACTGTAAGAGAAGCCATTACACTTAGCCGATTTAATTCTATTCCTCCTAAAAGCAGCTTTTTATCGGTCGGCCAGGACGTGTATGAAAAGGTGACACCAGTTGTTATTCCGAAAACCCGAACGAAACGCTTCGATTCTTTTTATTGCGAAACCGCTGGATTGTGGAATGCACTGTCTGAATGTGTCCCTGATCATTATCATCAGCCAGAAGACGTCCACTGCTGAACATAGGCCTCCCCCTTTAACCTCCACACTGAACGACATCCTGCCATCTGCATCAACTGGATGCCCGCGACTCTCACAATGTCGTCGGTCCATCTAGTGGGAGGCCTACCTACGCTGCGTCTTCCGGTTCGCGGTCTCCACTCAAGAACCTTTCTTCCCCATCGGTTAACAGTTCTTCGAGCGATGTGGCCTGCCCATTGCCACTTCAACTTGCAGATTTTAATAGCTATGTCGGTGACTCTGGTTCTTTGGCGAATATCTACGTTTCGGATTTTATCGCGCAAGGAAACTCCGAGCATAGCTCTCTCCATTGCCCGTTGTGTGACTCTGAGTTTTTCCAAAAGGCCAACAGTTAAGGACCACGTCTCAGTACCATATGTCATCACTGGCAACACACACTGATCAAATACCTTTGTCTTCAGGCACTGTGGTATCTTGGACGAGAAGATGTCACGCAATTTCCCGAACGCTGCCCATCCGAGTTAGATTCTTCGGGCGACCTCTTTGCCTAGTTGGACTTACCTAACTGAACAATCTGTCCAAGATAGGTGTAATGGTCAACAACTTCGAGAGTATCGCTCCCAACGGTTACCGGTACAGGTACAACATGGACATTGGACATGACTTATGTCTTGTCCATGTTCATTTTAAGACCCACCTGTTGGGAAAGGCTACTGAGTTTACTGAGAATTGTATTAAGGTCCACCAGCGACTCTGCCATGATGACTATATCGTCGGCAAAACGAAGGTGAAGGAAAGTGATGTATTCGCCAGCGATGTTGATGCCGAATCCGTTCCAGTCCATGAGCTTGAAAACGTCCTCCAATGCGTTAGTGAACAGTTTCGGAGACATAACATCACATCATCAGGGATCAGGGAGGGATAACATCTCCCTGTTTCACGCCTTTATGCAATTGGATTGGTTCCGTGCTCTCGTCCTGTAATCGGATCGACATGGTGGCGTTTCTATACAAACACTTCAGCACTTCGATATACCTATAGTCGATATGACAACGCTGGAGGGACTGCAACACTGCCCAGATCTCGATTGAATCGAAGGCTTTTTCATAGTCCACAAACGCTAGACATAATGGCCGATTATACTCCTCAGTCTTCTGTATAATCTGGCGGAGCGTGTGTATGTGGTCTATGGTGCTCCAGCCTTTACGGAAACCGGCTTGTTCGGGAGGCTGGAAGTCATCAAACCTGCTTTCGGGACGGTTCGTAATGACTCTGGAGAACAACTTGTACACATGGCTCAGGAGTGAGATGGGCCTATAATTCTTCAACGAGGTTTTATCACCTTTTTTGAAGAAGAGCACCACCACACTCCTATTCCATGCTTCAGGCGTAGTACCTTCGAGTACGACGGAATTAAATAACTTCTGGAGGACCACAAGTACCGGTTTTCCACCCGCTCTCAGAAGTTCTGTCATGAATCCGTCATCACCCGGCGCCTTTTTGTTCTTAAGCTGTTTCAGAGCCATTCTAATCTCGTACAAGCTGATGTCTGGGATGTCCTCAGTGTAGTGTCGGGTCAGTTTAGCTCTCTTATCCTGAGCGGCGCTGACAATAGGCTGTCGTGTTGAGGTGTACAACTGTCCGTAAAACCTCTCGAGCTCTCTCAGAATCTCCGGCTTTGATGAAATGATACTGCCATCCTCGATCTTCAGCTTCGTCATTTGGCTTTTCCCAATAGACGAATTTTTCGCGAACACTTTTGAGCCCTGGTTCCGCTCAATTGCGTCCCTAATACATCTTGTATTATAGGAACGCAGATCATGTCGCACCGATTTCGAGATTCGTCTATAAAGTTTGCCATGTTCCGACATATCAGCTGAAGATTGCAGTCTCATCTCAGTCCGGTCTTCCATTAACTTAATGGTTTCGTCTGAGAGCTTCTGAGGTCTTTTTCGGCGTGGGGTCTCAAAGAACTTGGACCCCACTGCTTGGACAGTTTCCACCAGCCCATTGTTCAATTCGTCCACAGTTCCGCATTCAGCTAGGCCCTGGAAGCGATTATGCAGTTCGAGTTGGAAGTCTTTGGGGTTTTGGATTTGAGCATGACCAGGACGGAGCGTGGACTTCACCAGACGAGACCTCTCGAGCTTGATGTTGATATTCAATGTGCCTCTGACAATTCGGTGATCGCTACCGGTTTTCACCTTGCTGATCACGGAGACATCATTGAATATTTGCTTCTTGGTCGTCATGATGAAGTCGATCTCATTTTTAGTCGATCCATCGGGGCTCATCCACGTCCACTTTCTGGATGGTCGCTTCTGGAAGAAGGAGTTCGTCAAATAGAGTTCCTCCCTCTCCATGAAGTCGACCAGGCGCTGGCCCCTCGGATTCCGCTGTCCATACCCATATGACCCCACTCTTAACTCATCGACATTCCGCGTGCCCACCTTTGCGTTGAAGGGGTTGCCATAATCCCCACGCTTGGCAGGCGGCTCGCAGATCGCAGAGCGTTCACCATAAAATTCGGAGGATGCTGCTGCCCATCCTCTGATGGTTCTGGTCGCAGTTTTAGGACATACCCGGGTCACACCCGGTGTCCCTGATACTTAGTTACAATTTGAGTATTTTTTTAAATTTCAAGTGAATTTATTTCTTGGAAGCAAGAAATCAATTCACCTATCGCTTAACATCAGGCGAGGTGGCAGTTATTTGTGCATAACTGCGCCTATATTGAACTCGTACAAAAAAAATATTACAAAACAAGAAACATGTGCCACTGAATAGTCAGTAAACATTTCTAATAATCATAGACCTATTTAAATTTTAGAACACCCCAACGACTTGAACTTGATTTCTCTATAAGTGTACTTATAGAGAAAGTTTAAATTGGTCCTTCGACACCTTCCCAAAACGAGTCCCAGAAAATAAATATTTCAACAAGATATATTTAAGTGTCAATAATTTACTTCATACAGTTTCGAAAGCGAATGATCCGACAAATACTTTAACACTTTAGGCACTTATCACAATAAATAAAACATAAACTACCTTCAATGACAGAGGTGAACTGCGACACAGCTTAAAATAGACTTGGACAAAATTTGAACTAAAACTGTTGTCTTATTTACACATTTTTGTTAAAAAGAGACAAATTAATATAACAGTGCCTCATCAGTCCTTTAATCACAGTTACACATCAGGTAAGATGTGGTCAAACGCCTAGCTAGTCAACTAAAAGTACAAATTGATAGTTTTTATCTCCGGATAAAAGAGCTGATAATCTTCAAACGGCTAAAGATATTTTATTAAATCATAGCTAAAAACACTTTAGATGAAGTCAAACAAAAAAACAACTAAATCTGTGGAACCATTTTACTAATTACAAAGTTATTTTACCGATAGCAAAATACACTATACTCAGATGATGGTATGTTTTTGTTCACATAGCAGACGCAGCCGCGGGCAAATGCTAGTCTGCAATGAAATATGACAAAGAGTAAAGTTTGTTAATAATTTGTAAGTTTGTTCGTAGGAGATAATGTCAGGATCCACTGTACAAATGTTGAAAATTCTTTCTTTTATAGAAAACTATAGGATTGTCGAGTGACAAAAGCAAAGCCGAGCCTATGAGTATCTTGTTTATTACTAGCTGAGTCGCACTGTAATTTAGCTATGCCTATTTCGACAAGGTACCAAAGTATTAATGATCTACTTGACTACAAGACTTCAATGTTTTATCTAGTCACTACAACATACAATATTACTACTCTTGAGGGAAAGTTGAATGGTTTCGATTATGGCATGGCTTATATACATTTTGATATGGAGCCGAAGAGGCGTACCTACTTTTAAGATTTTAGTTTGTATAAGTAACCTCTTTATTTCATGGAGAAATTCCAGTGATGACATTATTCGAATACCATGATATTCCGATGCTCGTTTGACCGATGTTGTAGACAGCCATTTACTGCTGTTTAGGCTCCCACGACGAAACCCTTAAAATTTTATCTGTATTTGATACTTTTCACATCAAATACCTACCACATAACAATTTTATTATTAATCTTACTAAAAGCTAATGCTGGCGCTTTGCTTTTTTCTAAAGCTTCAAAATTGATTGAGCGATGGTGGTCATGCAGTAGCATACATGTGAATTTTACAATCTGACGGCATCTGAAAGCTTTAGATTCGGTAGACTGGGGCGTGCTATGAGGCTGATTGGTGACAGCAAACTAGTCGCCAAAAAATTGCAAAGTCTCGAGTACCGCCGTAAAGTAGCTTGTCTGCCTATTTTCTATCGAATACGTTTCGGCGAGTATGCGCAAGAGCTTCATGAACTTATTCCACCTCCCCCCCCCCCCCCCCTTTTACTACAGGATAAGTAGGACTTCGCACTACCGCCCTTTCCTCGTGGAAATTCCAAAGATTCGTACTCAACGATTTGGGTGGTCATTTATGATTCGTACTGCTCAAGAATAGAACTCCCTGCCGTTCTCCTTGTTTTCTGAGAACTACAAATATAGTCAAACAAGTCATAGCAGTCAGAGTCAAGCAAAGTAAGTCATGGTCATGTCAAACTCTTCACCCAGTTAGGTGGTGGGGGATTTACGAGAAGCTTCTATGTAGTTTTGGAAACAACACTCTAGCACGTTCTCATACACCAAATAAATAATAATCTACCATTATTACACATTAACACTCGAAAATACACAAGTTTAGAAAAATAATACAACGAACCGACTTGTTTTTTTTTTCACTTTGGCGTAAAATAAATGTACCAAAAAGAATGTAAATACTACGTAAGACATTTTACTGTAGAACTCTACAGCGTACGTAGAGAAGGGACGTGTAGTATCCTTCTTTCAGCTAAATAAAAACAAATTCTTTTTTTCTAATGATTACTATATACCTTTTATATATACTCTATCTATACATATGATAAAAACGTAGAGAAAAAATAAATTAAATTGTAAGATATCAAAAAAAAAACAGGGCGTCTTAAAATAAGTAGCTAAACACGTTAAGACAGTTTTTAGAATTTTCGTCTGTTTGTTTATTTGTTAGTTAGTCTACGCACATCTCCTAAACCACTGGACGGATTTAAATGCGGTTTTGACGAATATGCTTAGCTATGACCAGATTGAAGTATAGGCTATGTTATTTTGCGCAAGGGCCGGATTAAGGGAGGAAAAAGGGGTTTAAAGTTTATATAAAAATCTACGCGTACAAAGTCGCGGGAAACAGCACTAGTATATTATAAAGTTCTAAGTCGTGACGTAAAAAGACGTAAGCACTGGAATTAAAAAAATAAAGTAAAAATATTGTTTCCGTATAAACTTGGCTGTTAGATTTTGTTCGGACACCAAATGTATGCAAGATTCGCTATCTAGGAGGCAACTGCAACGAAAATGGAGATTTTTCGTCTGTCGTGATGATGTATACGATGATACCCAACGTTTGAAACCTTGAACGTAACTGGCCTTTGAAGTAAAACACAATAACTATAAATAAATTTATCTATATTTATCGCGAAAATTCCGCGTTTAAACACTATAACTCGCCCGTTGATAAGTGACGATGTGGACAAAGATGGAGCACGCAGACTTAGATTATACCTACGCTGCATTTATATGATTATTTACGGGATATTTACCTTGGTAAGGTTGTGGAAGGAGCTCCCGATATTTCGGCGCAGTTACATGCACCATGTTCACGGGAAGACACGTAAATAATCATATAAATGTAGTGAACAACCGTGATAGTTTAAAACAGTGTTTTATACCTATTCACTCTTGAAAAGATCCAGATTATATCTCTCAGGAAACAAGGAAGCCGGCTGGTTGTTCCAATCCTTGGCCGTACGGATTAGAAACGTAAAAGCGAAACGTTTGGTACGTATCCAAGGAAAGTCCACAATGTATGGGTGGATTTGTCCTTGAAACTTATTCCAAGATTTTGCATTTCGGTCTTAGCTCTACACAGGTGCTTAGATATTTTTCAAATACACAACAGCCCCGTTAGCTCAGTTGGTAGTGTACCTGCCTTCTGCGCTTGGGGGCGTGGGTTCGATTCCCACCTAGGACAAACATTTGTGTTTGGTCTATGTCTGGGTGTTAATATCTATTTAAGTATGTACTTAATAATATATTATGTATGTATATCATCCCGATGGGACCCGGGTATGTCCTAAAACTGCGACCAGAACCACCGGAGGATGGGCAGCAGCGTCCTAATAGTACACGGTGAACGTACTGCGATCCCCAAGCCGCCTGCCAAGCGTGGGGATTATGGCAACACCCCTCTCTATGAGGGAGGCCTTGTCCAACAGTGGACGTTAATTGGCTGATGATGTGATGTATATCAGTCTCTGGCAGCCATATTACAAGCTTTGCTTAGTTTGGGGTCTGATGATCATGTGTGCAATAATGTCCCAGATATTTATTTATTATTTATTGTAACGATTCTCATTGACATGCTAATTTAATTTAGTAAGTACCTTGTCACAACTTCGCTTTGGTCGAAAAGAGTAATAAGTATCGAGTGTATCTCTATACAGGGTGTTTGGTAGAGGGTCCGACAAATCAAATGAGCGTGTTCGGGGGCCCATTTGGAGAATACAAGTTGGCCAAAAAAAATCCCTGACCCCCCTAATTTTTTTAAAGGTTTTTTTTGTGAATTTTCCCATTTTCACCGAAATTGTACCTATTTACCTCCATAACATTTGTAAAATCTGTTTTAGACCGGATGTTTTTACTTGAATTTGGTCTCTAATACACCTTCAGGCCACGCAAAGCAAAATTGGATACAAAACAGAGCTAAATAACTGATTTAGAGCTCATAGAGTGAAAAAATGTAAATAAAAATTACCTCATAGTTCAACTTTCACAGTGATCTAAAAAAAAAACACTAGCAATTCTGGAGATAATATGCATTTAAAAACTTCTCTATTTATTACTTATTACAATGACTTACTAAATTGGTATAATACTTACCAGCTTATTGAGTTAAAATAGGATTCTAAGTAACAACTCTAGAAATTAAAAAATGTGTCATCTACGTAAAGTAAGGGACCAATTACGACGAGCAGGTATAAAACCATTGTTATTAGTTCTTCTTTCTCCGTCTCTCCAAGAATGCAGAGGCAGCGTGCTAAGGCTTTAAGCTACCAGTTGTCTAACCAATAAAATCAGTGTGACTGATTATCAGTCGAGCTTTGACTGCTATCACTGTTTGACGCGTGTACGAATAACCCAACGGTTTCTGTTTTCTGTTTTGATTTGTTAAATTGTTACCTTGTTGATTGTTACCGTTGTTGTCTGTTACCGTTGTTCTGTTACCGTTGTTGACTGTTACCGTTGTTGACTGTTACCGTTGTTACTGTTGTTTTTGTTGACGTTGACTGTTGTTGCTGATTCTTTCTGCGCTGACATGACGGAGTTTAGTAACGAAGAATACGCCGACGTGGTTTTTGCCTATGGCCGAGCTGATGGGAACTCACGTGCAGCCCAAAGAATGTACAGAGAGTCGTATCCCAACAGACATGTACCACATCACACCACATTCTCAAATACTTTCCGGAGACTGCGGGAAACCGGCACCCTACATTTTAGGGAACCACGACTCAATGCTAGACAGCATCGTGTTGTTGTAGATGAAAGTATTCTACAAGAGTTCGATGTGGATCCCACCACCAGCATTAGAAAAGTGGCCCGTGACTTGGGAGTTTCGACATGGAAAGTTTGGTCAGTAGTCAATGCAGACGGAAGGCATCCTTTTCACTACACTCCGGTGCAAGGTAAATTTAATTTATGACATTAACTCTAAACTGTGTTCTAGATTCTGACGCTTGAGATTATTTTGATCACTCTCACTCTTATGACTTTTGAAACGAGAGAGAGATAATGACCTAGATAATATCTCACGCGTCAGAATATTAGAGCTCCTGATTGCTCATTTAAAATACGAACCTTACATAAATTGTTTACTGGACAATGGGCTTTGCTCAAATTCTCTTGAATAGTGGATTGTAATTTTTTTATTATTATGACTTCGGTGGTGTATCGAACTCTACAATAATAATAATAATAATTGCCGTACAAGTTGCCCATCTCATGTTCTCAAACGGTTTTGTTTTGGTTTCAGGTTTAGTAGAAGGGGACCAAGAGCGGCGTTTGCGGTTTTGCCGTTTTCTTTTACATACGGACGTAGATAATGACGAATTCCTGAAGACCATTCTCTGGACGGATGAATCTAAATTCACGAGAGAGGGCATCTTTAACCAACATAATCTCCACAGATGGGAATCGCAAAATCCTCGCGCGACTAGAGAGGCCTCACACCAACATAAGTTTTCGGTCAACGTATGGGCAAGTGTCATTGGGAGAGACCTCATAGGACCCCATTATCTCCCAGATACACTGAATGGGGAAAATTACCTAGAATTTTTAATAAATGACCTACCGGAATTAATGAGTGACCTGCCGATTTTTGAAGATGACCGGGCAGTTGTATTTCAACATGACGGCTGCCCGGCTCACTACCGGAACATAGTACGCGAGTACCTAGACAACGTTTCCCCCAATTCATGGATTGGGAGAGGTGGCCCAATTGAATGGCCCGCACGTTCCCCAGACCTAACACCACTCGATTTTTATGTCTGGGGACGTGCTAAAGAGTTGGTGTACGAAGTTGAAATAAACACAAAAGAAGAATTGGTGACGAGAATTGGGGATGCTTTTTCAAAAATGAAAGTAGAAATGACGCTGAACACGACTACAAAAGAAATACGCCGTAGATGCCGGGCGTGTATTCATAACAGAGGAGCTGTGTTCGAACAAAATTTAAATTAAATAAATAATTGTATTTATTTCTGTTGTTTGAATTTTCCCTTCTGCCTCATTTATTCAACAAGTTGGTAAGTTTTATAACAACTTAGTATGTCATTGTAATAAGTAATAAATAGAGAAGTTTTTAAATGCATATTACCTCCCGAATTGATAGTGTTTTTTTTTAGATCACTGTGAAAGTTGAACTATGAGGTAATTTTTATTTTCATTTTTTCACTCTATGAGCTCTAAATCAGTTAGTTAGCTTTGTTTTGTACCCAATTTTGCTTTGCGTGGCCTGAAGGTGTATTAGAGACCAAATTCAAGTAAAAACATCCGGTCTAAAACAGATTTTACAAATGTTATGGAGGTAAATAGGTACAATTTTGGTGAAAATGGGAAAATTCACAAAAAAAAAACTTAAAAAAAATTGGAGGGTCAGGGATTTTTTTTGGCCAACTTGTATTTTCCAAATGGGCCCCCGAACACGCTCATTTGATTTGTCGGACCCTCTACCAAACACCCTGTATATATATTTAGGTATAGGAATCATTGTATACTCATCATCACACTACATACTTTTACATTGGGACCATCGAGATACAATACCTATAGAATCACAATCTCTTAATGAAAACAGTCAAAAAACGATCGAGTGTCGTTGTTTATACGTAGACATCAATTATATAGTTCACAATGCCACATTTACTTCAATTTAGACGTTATGTCGCTTGTATAGTGTCCAACGTCGCTTGTCCGCTATGGCATCGTAGCACTGGCATCGCGCGGCGTTGTATTCAGATCGCGGTTGCATTACATCTAACCAAAAAGTCTGCGCAATGCGTAGAGTGCGCCGTGTTTCAGGCCGGACGATTTTTTGGCACGTTTGTGACTCTATAGCAGCGAAGTTTTATCCAACTTCGCAGCACTATAGTCCTAATATCACAAAAAAAATATGTTTTTTTATAATTATAAGAACTTCAACAGTTATCCCACTAATATCATATATGTTTGTTATTCAATAACGCAGAAACGGCTGGATGGATTCGGATGAAATTTGGAATATACATTGCTTATATCCGGGATTAACACATAGGCTACTTTTCATCATCATCACTGATTTTCATCACCACGCGGGTAAAACTGCGGGGCGCAGCTAGTTTAAAATATAACATACTTCTATACATCCTTCATCTAGTCTACCTGAGACCACGCACACTGAAAAGTGTTCGAAATGTCAGGAATTAAAATAATGTCACTGAGAAAATCGGTATGTCCAAGAAGATCAAAAGTTTAAAGACATTATGACATTCACTAACCTGTCAAACATGCACTGGGCCAGCTTGGTGGATCAGAGCCCTTCTCTCTCTCTCTCAAGACCTATATCCCAGCAGTAGGAACATGATAGGCTGATAATGATGATGATGAAAATATACGCGATAAATTCTTTAAACAACTAAGGTAATTATAAAGTACTTTGACTTCCTCTACCAGCCGTAGTATTTGCATTTACAAATAAAGCCCGTGCAACTTAAATTCGTATTTCGAGTCCCGTTTTTAATTAAACACTGAGCAGGCCGGTGCGCGGGCGCATAACGCGTCAGAAAGTATTAACTTCTAGAGTTTAGGGATGAGACATCACGAAGCCGGTCTTATTTTAGTCCTTTTTGTGACATTTCACTGATCAGAGCGCATTGTTAGCGCCGCCAGTGTACACATAAATGACATGATACTACGTAAAGTTAAATGATTATTTACGGGATATTTACCGTGGTAAGGTTGTGGAAGGAGCTCCCGATATTTCGGCGCAGTTACATGCACCATGTTCACGGGAAGACTGAAGAATGCGGGTGGGTGGCTTCCACAACCTTACCACGGTAAATATCCCGTAAATAATCATTTAACTTTAGTGAACAACCATGATACTACGTGACTTTATTGCTCCATATTTAGAGAAAAACTTTAAATTATTTATATTGGCAGTCTGCTATGTGTACTTGTAAAGGTCAGCAACTCACCGCTCTGCCCGTATTGAAGTGTCCCTTTATAATAATAGTCATTTATTTCAGGCACATAACCCATATAAATAGTGTAAGGTGATTAAGTAAAAAAAGTTAAAAAATAAATTACACAAAACTACACAAAAATAAAAACTAATAATTATTATTTATTTTTGAAATTTTAAAAAGTTGTATGTATTTACAAGATCCTTATAATAAAAAAAAATGTAAGTATATTATTACACATGTTTTCCTACAATTCAACCGAATATATATATAATTTTTTACGTGATTTGATATTTTTTGTAACGTGAATATAGGTTTGTAAACGGGATTCGGGACACAAGACTGGCAATCCAGTTCCGTCCCGTCACTAAAAGGACAGTTATGAATTGCGGTTGCTTCCTCACAGCGACGTTTTCTTGGAATTTTAACAAAAATTCAAGCA
This sequence comes from Agriopis leucophaearia, assembly GCA_949125355.1. Classification (NCBI taxonomy): domain Eukaryota; kingdom Metazoa; phylum Arthropoda; class Insecta; order Lepidoptera; family Geometridae; genus Agriopis; species Agriopis leucophaearia. The sequence continues at coordinate 16,694,223 of OX421268.1, read as the reverse complement.
TTAAATATTAAGTTTAGATTAAATCTGAAAGGCACTTGATCGATAAAACAAATAAAATCGCTTAATTGATTAAATACTTATGATTATTAGTAATTTTATTTAAACTTTAGCTATGAAGTAAAACAAAACTACCTATAGCTTACATTGAACTATCTTCTCGATCTCTATCTGAACCAATGAAAAAATATTTCGATAAAACTTTGTTAAATTATTTCTAAAACTTTGTAAATCTGTGGTAATGTGGAATTTATGGAACAATAATGGAAATTGTAGATATTTATTAGGCTCTTATTTATTACGTCAACTGATCCCGCTCGAACTGATCCCGCGGGATCAGTTGAGATAATGCATATTTTGAATTGGTCTGCTGGTCCCGTTCACAAAATTTTTAATTTGTATAGACACGGAGAAAAGTGTTTAACGTTAATATAATGAATTTAGAAAACTACCTTTTATCAGGAAGGGATAGTGTTACTTATCAGTGAAATATATTTCAGAACACGTTTAATTGTTTCGGAGATATTACCACAAACCTACAAAGTAAACATGCAAACTTGTCATTATCATCATCAGCCATAAGACGTCCACTGCTGAACATAGGCATTCCCCTTTAACCTCCACACTGAACGACATCCTGCCATCTGCATCCACTGGATGCCCGCGACTCTCACTATGTCGTCGGTCCATCTAGTGTGAGGCCTACCTACGCTGCGTCTTCCGGTTCGTGGTCTCCACTCAAGACCCTTTCTTCCCCATCGGTTATCGGTTCTTCGAGCGATGTGGCCTGCCCATTGCCACTTCAACTTGCAAATTTTAATAGCTATGTCGATGACTCTGGTTCTTTGTCGAATATCCACGTTTCGGATTCTATCGCGCAAAGAAACTCCGAGCATAGCGCTCTCCATTGCCCGTTGTGTGAATGCAAACTTTTACTTCTTTATAATTTTAGTTTTGAGTAGATGTGTAAGCGCGTAGATAATTACCCGCATTTCCCCGTCAAAAATATTCATCAGTTATAACACTATATTTCTAGTACGTATAGATAGATAGAGCCTTTCGTCACTGACCATGATTATCTCATCTTTAATGGTTTAATAATTATTGAACTATACATTTATAAGTTCATATGTTTTTTCAGCAACTAGTTTGTTGTTCAGGTTGTCCTGCGACATAGGCCTTCCCTAGTTCTTTCCACACTTTTCTATCGCGAGCTAATCTTTGACATCCCATCCATCCATCCATCCATCTACTACGTATACATTTACCCAAATTACTAACAAGTGTCAGTAACAACCTTTTTTCGTATCGAACACAACCAAGACGATAATTGAGTTTTCAAGATAAACTAATTAAAACCAAACAGACGATCCAAAAACTGCCCTCGGTGATGGCCTAACTGGCCTCCAAAATCCTGTCGACATGACGTATAATATTAAAATGTGAGCTTGAGACGGCCGGTTACCTTTTGACATGCAATTTTCGGACGATCATTTATCAACGCTGCACAGATATCGATAGTTTTTTATCGATAACCTCACTAGTTCATTCACTCACGAATGGGTTCATTCACGTCGTGACTTGGCTGATGTGTGGAACTGACTAGCGAATTGCGGCTAGAGCTTGGTTTATCTATATACTTACGATTAATGGTCTTATCAATTAGGTTAAATGGCGAAGTACCTTACCGTTCATTCTCGTGAACTCACGTGAAACAGGTTGTCGCGAACATCTTTGTAAAACCTAAAGGGACTAGTGATGTACTTATGTGTACATTTTTGATTAGTGTCTAACTTTTTAATCCCCGCGCAAACAACGTATTATAAGTTTAACGTGTGTTTCTGTGTGTCTGTCTGTGGCATCGTAGCTCCCAAACGGCTGAACCAATTATGATTTAGTTTTTTTTTTTGTTTGGATGGTGACTTGTTCGAGATTATTTTTAGCTATGATTCGTAGAAATATGTTCAGTTTTTTGAAGATTAACAGCTCTTTTATAAGAGTTAAAAAAAAAACAATTTATACTTGAAGTATTTTGGTTAAATGCCGCTAGTTAATACAGTATTACGTTGTTTTTTAATTTCCTATTCCGAGGAATTTGGCGACGCACGTCTTGAGCATTTGCCAGGTCAAGTATAAAAATATTTTTAAGTTTTACTAAATAACGTCAAACAAGTCACTGCCAAATCAAGCCATGCCCTAGTAAAGTAGTGGAGTGTTTCTTTGTTGTTGTTTATTTTGGAAACATTATGTAAAAACACGTTTCACCTCGTTATATTACTAACCCACAATCAAGCACGTTCACGAACACTTAATAAATAATAATCCACCACACCACACATATAATTACACATTAACACTCGAAAATACACAAGTTTAGCAAAATAATACAAAATGGCGACAATTTTCAGGTTAGTCGCAAAAATCGAACTACTTATTTTTAATGTTTATCAGATTTACCACAAAATAATATATAATATTAATAGTATACCCCACACTATTATTTATTCGGTAGCTGTACTTTCGAGGATTTTGTTATTATTTTTTTGTTTTTTCCTCGACATAAGTTCCATATTCCGTTTTTAATGGAACATGCCGTTACATCCATCAGCGTTTTATTTCGATCGTTTCAATTCGCTCGAATCAAAGGTCGATGACTTTATTGATTAGCAATTAAACGCAGATGGTTATTTATCAGATTAATTTTGTAGAAAGTTATAAATGTGTTAATAGGTAAGCATACATTCTTTGATTCTAATATCTAGTACTTATTTGGATGTTAAAAGGTTTCTTATTTTTATCAGAAATCTTTAGTCACAAATTCGTTAAGATTTTGCATGGTAAAAAGCTTAGAAATACATATAACATGTCCCTGTACTATTAAAATTCGAACGAAATAAAAAATCTAAATAATATTATATCGTCTAACAAATTGAGACTAACATGTCAAACCTCATTTGACATAAACACTAGTGACGAAACAATCATAATTGCATTCATATCGATATCGATAAAAAATGACGACCGCTCGAGAGATCGAACCGACTCACGGGAGGCGCTCCGTCACCGCCGGACAGGATCAAAACAATTAATCTTTGTGGTACACTCCAACCAACATATCTGTAGAGGTGAACAGGGGAGACACAATCGTATTTTCTGAACAAAACTGACAGGATTTTTTTTAGTCCTTCATTTGATCAACTCCACTGATAAATTAGTCACCGTTCAGCAGGTTTTGAACTCAACCTTTTGGAAGGTCCTCGCAAGTTAATCAATTTGCGAACGATACCGGTGTCGGGTGAGAAATGAGATTGGATTGTGAATTTGTTTGCTGAGAAATTGTTACTGTTGTTTTTTGTTAATTGTGTTCGTTTTTATCACATTTTATAGCTACACGTTGACTGCAATTAAATATGGGTTACAAAATGTAGGTGTAAATGCGTTTTGCTTTCGTTACGAAAATTCGGCGAACTGGCGTTTTTTAAACAGATAACTGAGATATTATTTTAATGTGTCTCTCAGGTTCATTGACCATTGCAAATGCACTAATCGAAGAAACTCAAAATATTACACCCACACGACTGGAGTTCGTACACAAATACACATTCGCACCAGTTTTTCGTCTCATTAAGCCGACTTAATGCGAACTGCCATCAAAGTTTTTTTTACCACGAGCATCATTTTGAAAACAATTTTCTATCCCGTATGATTATATGTCATTTTGTCCAAGTATAAAACTATCATTAATATATTTCAACGCATATCCTCGCAAGTTATTATTTTTAGGTCTAAAAGCCATTTTAGTTTTACAATTTTGCTATAATGTTATAGAATGTTGAATAATAAGAGTGCGATGTAATTGTTCAAGCATAATACACTGATACAAAGAATATTTTATGATATTTGAGAACTTATTTATCAGAAAACTTTGGAAAATAATAGCTATATTATAAGTGTGGACTAGATATATTTTATGCCGTGTTGATAAAAATATTTCATGCATTTCAATGGCACTGTTATGCACTAAAGGATTCAGATTTAAATCTATATTGATATGTAGAAAGTGAATTAGAATCATGAAAATTGACTATTAAAATTTAATCCAAGCTTTACAGCCGCTTGTCATTATTTTTTAAATCTTTGCATCTCTCAGGAAACGAACGGTTCCACGCCCATCTTGGCAATCTTTTTCAAAAATATTTAGTACACTAGACAATAGTGGTAGATAAATTGAACGGTTCCCAGGGTTAAATGGCATCTAGTAACGGACATACCTTGGCTATTGTTACTGTTATCGCTTTCGCCAGTAACAATTATATTCCATCTTCATCGTGATCTTGTTATATGCCAAAGAATTTTGAATAATATAAACACGAGAAGAGTGTTATTTTCTTTGTGATTTCTAATGTTTATGAGAAAACGTTTAAATTATAGGTGTATAAAAGATTGTCTATAATTTTATTGAGGTCAGTCAGTCTCGGCTATATAAATATTGTGTAGTATTTTTTTCCCCTGATAACTATTTCGTACTAGTCTTTGCTCGCGGTTTTACCCGCATCGTAAACATTCGCGAGTGAATCGGTTTCTTCTTACCGGGTCGCTCCGTAAATACGAACTTGTTAGGCTTAGTTGATCATATATCCGATGCCATGGATCGTGGTTCTCAGGTCGACGTCATATATTTTGATTTTCAAAAAGCTTTTGATAAAATTGATAATGGTATATTGTTAAAAAAGCTATGTGACCTCGGCTTTTCTCCCAGCCCCCTAAATTTCTTTGCGGACTTTATGAGAGACCGGCGGCAGTATGTTAAGCATGGTATCCACGTTTCGGGACCATATCACACCAGATCTGGTGTAAGCCAGGGTTCCATCACTGGTCCGTTATTATTTAAAATGATGGTGCACGACCTACCTAAAGTGCTGACTTCTGCCAAATGTCTCTTGTATGCCGACGACCTTAAGCTTTTTCTCGGAATAAAATCTCCCCGTGACTGCCTTACCTTACAAGTCCTCTTGTAAGGTGAGGCAGTCACGGGGAGGCAAGGAGTGCATTGAAGTGGCGGCGGGCGCGAATAAGAGGTAGATGTTTAGGTAGTAAGTAATAGAGTTTGTAATCATTACAAACATTATGGCAAAAAAAGCCATTGACTAGTTATCAAGAAACACGCACCGTTTTACAAATACGATTTATATGCCAATATATCATATAAGTCACCGGATATTAAGAGAATTTGAAGCTACATTGACATTGGAATTAAAAACATCTATTATGGTACTCGTACATCATGGAAGTATGAGGAACAGCTGTTTAAAGGTTACCAGATACAGATCTGAGCGGAATGAGATGAGTGCCGGTGTGCTATTGAGGTTACTATGAGGTACCTTAATATACGTGGTGTGGTTGCTAGAGATGTGAAATATTATGTTAAATTTTCATCGATAAAATTTATTTAAGCCTGAATACAAGTCAGACTGCCTTTAAAATATTACCAGGGAAAAGACAGAAATGCTCGAGTCTTTTCCGAAAAAGAGTTGGCACATTTAGACGCTTCAGTAAATGTAGGTAAAAAGTGGTCCAATTTTTCCGTGTATATTTACTGTTAATTATAGTGATAATTAACATTCAATTACTACAACCAAAAAAAATTGTTCCACTTTACTTTGTCTTTGACTTATGTCACAGACAATGTAAAGTGGAACTATTTTTAGTGTGTAATAAAAATAAGCATTATTACAAAATTCTATACGTAACCACGTTCCACAATCTCGTAAACTTTTGTCAGATAAGTATTAAATACTTTTAGAACATTACTAATTTTATCGATAAAATAATTTTATCGACATTTTATAACACTAACCGTACCTCCCGTCGCTCGCGTCAATATGCGCTAGCCAATTGTGTATGAGTCGGCAATTCACGACTATTCAATAGCCTCTTCGAGAGATTGATATCGCAACAATGACGCAGTACACCAACTTGCACGATCAGGAACACCCTGTAGGTACCAATTCGTCAATTGTGATAACAATTAAAGTAACAACTTGAGTAGTTAGTTTTATAATTTACTAACTAATTTGACTGCCCCGGTGGCTCAGTTGGTAGTGAACCTACCTTCTGTGCTTGGGGGCGTGGGTTCGATTCCCACCTAGGACAAACATTGATGTGATGAACATTTGTGTTTGTTCTATGTCTGGGTGTTAATATCTATTTAAGTGTGTTTGTTTTTTTACGATAATGAGTGACGAGACGAGCGCAGTCCCTCGCCTGATGGCTCTTCACGCTTGCCCATAACAGCTTAACGCCACTCAGAATTTTGAACTTCAACAGTTCAAAACCCTGGATGGCAATGCACTGCGCTCGTCACCCCGAGATATAAGATATCAAATCTCTGTGTGCCCTGTAATTTCGCTGGAAACATTGCCCTTCAATCCGGAACACAGTAGTGTTTGCACACTACTGCTTGGCGGTTTAATAACGGGCATAGGTGTGGTACTTCCCCAGGCGGACTCCTGCAAAAGAGTCCTACCACCACAAAAAACCTCCACCACAAAGTCCTCCGTCCAGGCTTAAGTCGCTACTTTCCAAGCACTAAGGGATATACTTGGATTGAATCAGAGTCAATGAAAAAAATTCTTCTAAATAATATGGTAGATATTCGAACATAATTCTCAACTAAAAATAAAACTTTCGAAAAATGTTGTCATCCACATGCCAGCCAGTGCTAAAACAAAAGATCGATTTATTTTTTCGAAATCACGAAACGAACACGTTCCTCAATTTGAAAACCGCATTCCATTTTTGAAACAACGCGTTCTCCGCACGTAGTGATGTGCGTATTATCGATAAGGTTGTGTTGGATTACACGTGGTAAGTAAACAAGCAAGTGCACTTACTCGTAGCTGTGATATGAAAAGACGAAAATAGTTTTAATGAAAATAAATGATTAGTTTGTTGTGAAATAACCGTACTAGTTTGGGATCATTGGGCTACAGAATCTGCTAAACAAAGGAAGTCATCAAATTCAAATTCTCCGGCGTTTCTGCTAGAGCCTTGAACTCTGTGAGTCGTCAAAAACATTACCATAGCTGAGCTAACGGCCTTTTAGCACTGAATATAAACACCTAAAGAAGAAAAAGAAAAACACATCAGTCATAGGACTGCACGTCAGAAGTGAAAACTTAAGTAGTAATTCACCTATTCTACAAGAGATGGCGTTGTTTTAAAATACACAGACGATGGCGCGAGTTCCTTGATTTTTGTTCACCCAAAAAGTTTTCAACGCGCCTAAAGAAGTTTTTACTTCAAAAACTTTAAAATAGAAAGATGTACCCAATTCCATTGCTTTTATTGTTCTACTACTCGCACGCCAACTTGCATCGTGTAAACTTCTACATTCGCTTTCAGACGCGAACAGTGCCCCAATCGACCCTACATAACGGGACCCGTCAATCTCGCATCAACAACTTTACTCCTACACATGTCAATCTCCATCAACTATGACTTATGATCATAATCCTACGCAATAGGGACTAAAACACATTACGAGTAAACTTTAAAGCAGCAAATAGAGTTGGTTGTAAGCTCACTAGGTGTCAGATAGTTTGACGGATCGAGGAATCGAGTTTCAGTCGATTTGTACTACTATCCCTATTTTAAACGCGTTCACGATGGGCAATACGGGATTGTTACGAAATGTAATTGCTATTCTAGAATAAAGATGTGTTTTAGAATAGAAAGACTACCCCGATGGGTCAGTTTGTAGTGAACCTACCTTCTGCGCTTGGGGGCATGGGTGCAAATCCCACCTAGGGCAAACATCCATGTGAGCAACATTTGTGTTTGTTCTAGCTCTGGGTGTTAACATATATTTAAGAATGTATTTATAAATATAAATGTACATATATCAGTCTCTAGCAGCCATATTACAAGCTTTGCTTGTGCAAAAATGTCACAGATATTTATTTATTTATTATTATAGAATGTAGCAATCAAAGAAAGGTTAATTACTTAGTTACTTACTTTTAAAGAATGATACACTTCTGGAATAGTCTACGAGAGGGTACAACTACAGAGGTTTCAAATGAGATTGATATTTTGGCCCGCAAGTTACCAAGTTGCAGCGATCTTTCGTGCCTCACACCTGAAAATGTGGAATGAGCTGCCTTCCGCGATGTTTCCGAGAAGCTACACCAGGGGGTGCTTCAAAAGGTGAGTTAATAGAGTCTTAAAGGGTCGGCAACGTATTTGTGATGCCTCTGGTGTTACAAGTATCCATAGCCGACAGTGACTGCTTACCATCAGGTGGTCCGCCTGCTTGTTTGCCACATAAGGCATAAAAAAATTAAAATTGTTTTGAATCTATACTTCGTTGTGAGATATAGGAACTTTTTACCACAACCAAGAATTACTAGTTCTAAGAATAGCGAGAAATACACAGTAAAGATAACTTTGAAAATTTTAGAACACGGTTTAAAAAATATACTTATATCAAATCTAATCTTTTTTATCGTTATTGATTTTTTTATTATGATTTTATTTTGTATCTACAAAGCTAACCTATGTCAATATATTTATTTTTACTTAAATAAAAATGCGTGATAAGTCCCGTTAAAAATATGATAACGTATGGTTCAATAGCCATCCTCGTTCTATGCCTAACAAGTCTAAGCTTAGTTAAACCCTGTCATGCTGCATTTTCACAAATTGAGGTAGTTAAGGAGATGATGACGTCAAATGAAGCCCAATGATCGGTCCCGGGGACGACAGCGCCGCACATTTGGCTAAGAAGCCGCGCAAACTTGCGACAAAATGAGTCAGTAAGTGACTTATATTACTCATTTTGTCTGCAGATTTGACCACAGTTGGCAACTTTTTTTAAAATCATACTGACGAGACGAGCGAAGTCGCTCGTCCGATGGCTCTTCACGCTTGCCCACAACAGCTCAACGCCACTCAGAATTTTGAACTTCAACAGATCCAAACCCTGGATGGCAATGCACTGTTCTCGTCACCCCGAGATATAAGATGTCAAATCTCTGTGTGCCCTGTAACTTCGCTGGAAACATTTCCCTTTAATCCGGAACACAGTAGTGTTTGCACACTACTGCTTGGCGTTTGAATAACTGGCAAAGGTGTGGTACTTCCCCAGGCGGAACCCTGCAAAAGAATACTTGGTAGCTGACGCAAGTTTGTGAATATAATTTTTGCAGTATTTTCTATATTAAGTAAATTCCTGTTTTGAAAATTTTATATTAATACATCAAAAAACATTTTGATATTTTTTCTATTCACATTAGCCATTTCACAAATGCCTCTATAATAAATGACCAAATGAAGAAAAAAAAGCATCTGAAGGTTATAATTATGTGGCTCTAAAATCGTCTGGATTACAAAACGCTGTTTTTAAGGACTACACATGAAAATTATACGACATATATGGATATAAGGATGCTAAGTATATGACGGCTGTCAAAATGACAAATGTCGTTGCAATTATCTACATCACTGGGTGAAGTACAAATATTCGATACGTAAAATAGGCACCTAGGTATGGAATTACATTTAAAATTAAATTTCGAAATTAGTATGGACTTTAATACGAATTTTATGTATCTAATATACGTATTTTGCCTGTAATATGCTATGCTAATTTCAATTGCGACAATTGCCGCATTGAAGAAATTTGCAAGTTTTTGCGACTGGTCGCAAGTGTGCGGTACGCCTTCCTCCCTCGAGCCCGTGTGGGCCGGCCGTGCCTCTGTACCGTTAAGGATATTCTCCTAATCTTCAATCGTACAATGCTGGCTACATTACAGTACTCGCTGATAACTCTTACTAGAACGTACAACTGTAAACTAGACATCGCATCGCTCGGCTATTGTTGGACATCCATCAATCAAAATCTGTTTTAGCATTGTTAGTAGTATAATACTATTTTTACAAAGCAGCTAAAAGTGTTTTAGTAAGTGTCCAAGTAAAATCTGCAATGGGCAGGCCACATCGCTCTAAGAACTGATGACCGATGGGGAAAAAAGGTTCTTGAGTGGAGACCACGAACCGGAAGATGCAGAGTAGGTAGGCCTCCCATTAGATGGACCGACAACATTGTGAGAGTCGCGGGCATCCAGTGGATGCAGATGGCAGGATGTCGTTCAGTGCGGAAGTTAAAGGGGGAGGCCTATGTTCAGCACTGGATGTCTTCTGGCTGATGATGATGATGAAAAGTACAAGTTTAAACTAATAATATTATTTATGCAGCAAATGATAACCATGCTCGCTACCAAAGAGGTTGCTTCAAGGAGGTATATCACATCACATCATCAACCAATTTACGTCCACTGTTGGACAAGGCCTCCCTCATAGAGAGGGGTGTTGCCATAATCCCCACGCTTGGCAGGCGGCTTGGGGATCGCAGTACGTTCACCGTGTACTATTAGGACGCTGCTGCCCATCCTCCGGTGGTTCTGGTCGCAGTTTTAGGACATACCCGGGTCACAACAAGGAGGTATATAACAGGGTTAAACCAGGGGCGCAGATAGTACATATATGTAATCCAGATGGCAATAAAATAATTTGGTACCATCGAACAGATTAGAAGATGGAGACAGGATAGTGGAGTTCTTTAATTGCTTTTAGTAAACCAATTAGTAAACCCTTGAGTAGGGCAATAAAAAAAAAAGTGAAAACTCCGCTTTGAGCGGTTTTTGGTACGGGCAAAACTTATGGGTTTGCATGAGGGAGATGCTAATATGACGAATTACTTCTGTGGGCATTTTTATTTTATTTTTTATTACAGTAGTTATTAACTCTGGTAACATTTATGGCTTCTTTAGGAAAGTGGGTAAAACCGCAGGATGAAACTAGTGAAAATATCTATATAATGTATTTAATACTGAAATTGATTTTTTTGCAGTATAAATGTTGCCATTTATAAAACACTATATAATAGTGATAAAATACCATACAGGTAGAGCACGTCACTATTTTAATCATACTACCGTAAACACCTGATTTAGTGATGCACCCGCGAATATATTCGAATACAGAATCCAGCTGGAACAGTTGTTGTTATCCACGATTGTCGATAAAAGCAGTACAACCCTTTCCTTGTTTGATCTTTGCTCGCAGAACGGTACCTTCACTGCAGATTTTACTATAGGTGCCTATTCATAATTATTATTACAAAGTTAATTATTTAATTTATCACTCGCGAGGGAATCGCTGGTAGATTACGAGTTTAAGGCTGGGGCAAGGTCAGTAATTACCTTCCCGTTGTAAACGCTTACAAAGTGACTACAATAATTTTAATCTCCTTGATACTATGTAGAGATAAGTACGTAATGTGACAAATTTTCCAGATTGACACAATGTTGAAAGTGTAAATCACAGCTATTCCTGGAACCCGGAGCCACAGTAAAGAATAGCCGTTTTCTTCTTCTCCTGTTCACACATGTAGGGTTGGCACTGTTATTCTGCTGGCACTAGGAGACATATCTATACTATATACAAGGTTATTTTTATTATACAAAATACAAAGTTAAAAAATTCACTCATATATTTTTGGTACATGTTATAAGTTTTGTGCAAAGTCATGAAAATTGAGTTTTGCAAGCATTTTTTTTTATTTTTTTTTAATATCTGGGACATTATTGCACACATGGTCATCTAACCCCAAACTAAGCAAAGCTTGTAATATGGCTGCCAGAGACTGATATACATACATATATATTTTTAAATACATACTTAAATAGATATTAACACCCAGACATAGAACAAACACAAATGTTCATCACACAAATGTTTGTCCTAGATGGGAATTGAACCCACGCCCCCAAGCACAGAAAGTAGGATCACTACCAACTGAGCCACCGATGCAGTCAATTTAGTTAGTTTGAACCTTATGCAAGCAGTTTAAATTAATATTTTATCTATTTCAGTGAGATTATAACATTAAACTAAGACTGAACTCTTATACTGAACATAAATTCGATCTAAGACTTGACCCGACCAAAATATGACAAACATTACCAGACCAATTCTTAAGTACTAAACTATTGCAATATATTGCATTGCGAAAGTACATTGTAGTAAATAATATTAACACATCGCGATTGGTCCCGGCATTTTGCTGTTAGCACGACCGCGGTATTTTGGACCTAAAGGTGTGCCTAAGCTGTTAGCGGCAAACGACATTTTATAAGCTGCGACATCGACACGACAAACGATCATGATTACGACTTCTTATTGTCTGCTAGTAATGGGGTGTTCCCCGATAGTCTGAGTGACTTGAAATCTCGAGTGAATCGGTTTCTTTTAGGGAAGCGTGCTCCATCGTACACCGTATCATCGCTTAACATGGGGCGACTTAGCGGTCAAATGCAAGCCTAATTGTGTTTTTTTTTGTAAAATTTATTAGTATTATTCGATATGGAGACAAAAACTTCTACAGTGACGTCTTAATTGGAGTGTTTTCCTTTGCTTATCCAAACCAACTCAGCTCTTTCAAATGTCTAATAGAGGCTTTGGTATTAATGCTCTAGATAGACGCATCATCACATTTTTTATCTACTTATTAAAAATTAATTGAAGGTTAGTTGATAAATATATTACGCTAAAACGAATAATCATATTTAAGCCGACTTGATTTACCCAAAGATTTAGGGTTTATTTTAGAAAGGAAAAAAAATTTATAAATCACTAACTGCAACTAGCTAATAATTAACCCAGCTTTTTTTAAATTATTGATCGGAACGGTGTGTTGATCAATATAGCCCAAACACTGTCAGTCTACTATTATCCATCGAGGAGTGCCGTTGTCCACCGTCACAATAATCAAATCAGCTCGCTTTCACCATAATATTGTATTGTCATCGGAACTTGACAAGTATGAAAAATATTAACTCAATCAAACACCGAGAAGTGGGTCAAATTTAACTTGCATAATTCGATTACAGACAGACAGACACTGAGACAGATGTCGTACAATGTAAAAGCACTTAAACGGCCAATATTTGATGTAGTAATTAGGTGACTAACCGGCTACCTGGGGTTTTGAAAATGACGCTACTTTTTGTTTCTTTTATTTGTCCAGGCAAATGCAAAAACGAAGAGTGTATTTGCTGGAAAAAATGAGCCAAAGATGTTGCCGACTTTCCTTGTAACAATAATACAAGTAGGTACATATGATAAGAATAAATAGTTGTTCGCCCCGAACCGGGGCGTCGCGATCTCTATAACTTCGCAAACCTTTGACCGATTTTGTTCAAATTCAAACCTAAAAATGGTTTTAAGGGGGCTCTTTTCGTCTGCAGCTCTATCACTCGCGCATTTTTACATTATTGATGATACAAAATTACTGAGTGTGAATTCACAAAAAAAGGACACAACCAAGTTTTGCTGACTATCATAACATTAGAAACGAAAAAATATTTTGTTTTTAACTTTTAATTTGACGGAGTAAAAAGGTAACAAGTGATTATTTTCTTGTTTATTTTTTTTAAATATTGTTACTTTGCTGGTACATATTTGCTAAGGATGATTTTATTTGTACTTATATATCTATAGAAAAACAGGGTGTTTAAGAGTTTGGAGTCCTGCATATAAAATCGCTAAGTCGTAATGTTTTAGGCGCTAGCATTTGGACCATAGACTAATATATCGCGTTACTCTCTGTGATTACAAATGAAAAGGCCAGACCTTTTCGTACAATACTACTCATAATTCTTAGTATCAGCATAGAGACAACATATTGTGTCTAAGTGTCTATGGTATGGTATCAGAAACAGTACAGAATAACAGAAGAGGTCTAAAGTAACTAAAGAACAAAAGCTTCTCTTGTGAATCTACTATTTTTATATAACTCATAGTTACGAGTACTTCAAAATATTGTATTAGTTTGTGACGTATTTTTAAACATGCGATGATGACAACACGTTCTTTTGTTAATACAATTTAACATAATTATCGCAGTAAAAAATTATAGCATAGGTAACTACTATTTTCAACAATATTTTTATCTTAACAAAATATTTAAATTTTTGATAAAATAATAATCTGGTTAACGCGACGCGTGACCAAAATGCTGGCGTGTATCTGGCTCAACGCATAAGCAATTGCCATTCAACGTGGTGATGCCGCCAGCACGCTGGGTACACTGCCAACTGAGCATTTGGATTTTCTTTAGACCTTCAACGGTCTATGGACAGTCTAACTGTTTATGTAGTGTTAGTGTTAGCTTGTATTTTGTTTAATTAATAAAGGCACTTGCACCATAAAATAATAATAATAGGAGTCTATCTGTATTTTAATTTATTATTGTAAGTAATTTTTGAGTTAGGAATCGGCTTTTCCCTCAGATCAGACAAATAAAGTATAATCTGAGGCTTTTCCAAATAAATTTCAAAGCGAACGTATAATTTTTGCTGTGGATGATGTGAGATTATTATGAAAATGTTAGTTATAAATGTTAGCACAAAGACATTAAGGCAGGTTGTTAAATGTTAAGAATTATTGTTTATCTTAAGGCTTTAAACCATCTATAATAAAATAAAACGTTGCTCAATTTGTCTCGGATATAGAGTTTCATACACTTCTATTTGCTAAATTAAATCTTATAACATTTTAACACCATTTTATTACTGAATACTTACGAGTAGTTATTTAAACACTGTTTTAAAGTTTCATGGTGAAGTTTCATTTTTAACTGCGTTGGTATATCGGGAGCTATAAATATAATAAAAACGTAAAGATAAAAAAATCTGTAATTACGAGCTATTAAAAAACACACAGGGCGTCTTAAAATAAGCAGCTGAACACGTTAACAGTTTATAGAATTTTTGTCCGTTTGTTTGTCCACGCTCATCTCCTAAACCACTGGACGGATTTCAATGCGTTTTTCACGGATATGCGTAATTATGACCAGATTAAAGTATTAGGCCATGTTATTTTGCGAAAAGGCCGGATAAAGGGAGGAAAAAAATTGTTGAAAGTTTATATGAAAATCTAAGCGTAAAAAGTCGCAGGCAACAACACTAGTCATTAATAAAATCATAAACGTGGAAGTTTCTTGTCTGTATGTCATTCTGTTTTTGCTATCCACGACGCAGCAAAAGAGCATCAATATTGTTAAAAAAAGTAATGTGAAATAAAAATTTATATGTTATACATTATGTCCTGGTAAAAGCGGATAAACTAAACAATAACTAGTAAAGTTATATGATTATTTACGGGATATTTACCGTGGTAAGGTTGTGGAAGGAGCTCCCGATATTTCGGCGCAGTTACATGCACCATGTTCACGGGAAGACACTGTTTCTTTTTGTCTTCCCGTGAACATGGTGCATGTAACTGCGCCGAAATATCGGGAGCTCCTTCCACAACCTTACCACGGTAAATATCCCGTAAATAATCATATAACTTTAGTGAACAACCGTGATAGTTTAAAACAGTGAATAACTAGTAAAACCGCAGGGCAGAGCAGTTAAAAATTCTTCAGTTACTTTTATTACCATTTGATATTACCTAATACAAATAAAATCAATGAAACTCGACGCGGAATCGATATTAAACGCGTAACTCGATATCAATTTTGCGACACGATTATTTCAATTTCACGGCGCACTTCCCTAGTTGTAACTAGGTTTAACTCGATTTAGTCGGATTATTTTAAGATATATAAACGTCAAGGGAGGTAAACTGCACAGGGAATAATTTAAACTGTCTAAAGGCATAAATATTAAAACACATTCCGTTTGTACAACACCTCTATTACGTGGTCTAAGTTGTAAGCGAAAATCCTACAAGCGACCGAGAAATAAGCTTATTAGAATTCGGGTATTAAAATCTAAGTATACAATATTGTAACCTTTTCATACATTTAATATTTCATGTTAATCATAAAAAGACCATAAACCATATTGATCTTTGCTTTTGTCCAAACAGCATATCTTTATATTGCTTCTATCCTACGAGTACATGGTTAGCATGAGCACCGTGAGAAAATCTTGTCGTCACTTTGTAGAGCGAGAACGCGACAATGTGCATACGGTTTCATACACGCCTGTCTCGCTTTGGCACAATAAAAAGAGTCGTAAAAAAATTTTCGCGGCGGCATGCTAGCCCTGCTGGTCCAATCTGGCTACAAGATCAACATCTTAATACATCCTTCTAATGTGTACCATAAATGCGAAAGTATTTGTTAGTTTTTATGTCTTCTTTATCAAAAAGATAATCTTAACCTTTAAATGTAGATGTAAAGAGGGCCAGTACCACAGAATAGTTTTTTTTGTTAGAAATAGAACGGCTGTCAAGGCATTTTTGTAAGAAATTTGTTGTAGCCACTTGCACCCATATAAACCTATAGCAACTGTGACGCGGAGTTCGACGCGTCACATAAACAAGAATGTTCAATCAAGTATCTGTCACAATACCTGGCTACAGAGTTTCCTTCTCACTTCCGTTCTATTTACTTCTCTTTTCTGTGGCCAGTACCATTCAATCCCTAAATGAAAGTAGCACACTACATATAAGTCTGCGAAATATCTTAATCGCGAATAATTCGTAACTTGTACCATATAATCAAATAGCACTTATTGAATTGTTAAATCTGGTATCTAAGCAACAGTGGATACTGAATCTTCTCTAATAATTGGCATACCGTTGTAAAACAGTCTTTCCGTTTTATTATGGATCGATAGGCGTTGTTCTCTGAATTTATTGTGTTATTTACTTGCTTCATGTAGGTTTAAATCGTATTTATTTTGTTTTAGAATGTCCTGTTAACGATCCTGTAAAGCTAATAAGAGCTTATCTAAAATTACAGTAAAATTACATCCCTGTAATTTCGCTGTAATTTTAGACACAGAGATTTGACATCTTATATCTCGGGGTGACGAATTGCCATCCCGGGTTTTAAACTGTAGAAGTTCAAAATTCTGAGTGGCGTTGAGCTGTTATGGGCAAGCGTGAAGAGCCATTAGGCGAGCGACTTCGCTCGTCTCGTCACTCAGTATTATAAAAAATATATGTTACCGGCAATCTGTATAATCCGGCATTCTATACAATGCCTAGGCAATGTATAGAATGCCTAAAACGTTCAGGCAATGTATGAAACATTTTTATTTTATACTTTGCCTAGGCATTCTAAACAATGCCGAATACGCAGCCGGCAATGTGTGTAAAAGACGACTGCGGGAAAGTGGGGGATCATATATAATTACATGATTTTGTGTGTGTGTCTGGGGGTGTGTTTGTGTGCGTGTCATGCAATTTGATACAATTTGTGGGCCTACATCATGGCGCTCCGCTTTTTCAGTTTTAGTGTGTCCTAAGAAGTATAAAAAAAGAAACTATAAAATGTTCGTAAAATATAATTAAACCGTTTGAAACCTTTAGATGCTTATTAAATTCATCTATCTAAAACAGTATTTTCTAATTCCTTTGAACTGGACATAACTGATCTCCTTCTCAGTAAACTGTAATAAAAAACCTATAAAATCTCACAAACATACCGACTTCTAGACATTTCCGAACGCGTTCGATCGTCGATATTGGAGTATCGATTCCATTTTATCGATTCCCTGCTCTATAAAGCTGGGTATTCATATATGTAAGACGTAATTGTTACCGTTTAACGCTTATTGATGTATATACGAGACTTAGAAGACTAGCGCAAATGACTCGCTTATAGATAGAGAGACAAACTCTTTTCTGTATTTTTGACTTTGGAAGTGACATAAGACACAAGTAGATCACGTTAAAACCCGACTTCAAAAATATATGAAAAACGTAACAAGCGCCTATAAAATTTGAGGGTAGTCAGCTCAGCGGATTTTTGATCAAGTGTTAAGATGGATATGCGTCCAATAGTTGTATTGAGTTAGCTTTGTACTGCCATCAAGTCAGTATTCGCACGCTATGTTTGAAGACGCATAGCGAATTTACGTGTCATTGATATCGACTATCGATCGTTCAAAATTCGTGCACTAAATACGTTTTTTTGTTTTTTTACGCGAATATGTCCGCGTTTGACCATTAACTCGCCTGTTGGTAAGCGACGATGTGGTCGAAATGAACCTTATTTCGCTTTAACCTTGAAGAGGTCCAGATTATATCTCTCAGGAAACAAGGAAGCTGGCAGGTTGTTCCAATCCTTGGCCGTAAGGATTAGAAACGTAGAATCGAAACGTTTGGTACTTACATGTAGCTGCAGGTGCAAACAGCGCATGCCAGAGTACGCGTACCAAATTACCACCTACACTGGAACGCACATTTCGTATATACACACCTTTACACTTCAAAAAGTAACAATTATAAGTTCGTGAGTACTCAGCTTAAGCCATTGAGGCACAGAACTGTTTACCATTGAAAGTATATTAGCGTGAAATCTGGTCGGACTCCGTCGCCGTTTCTGTACGGGTGCACTGCGAAATACGACTCAACTCTAACCCCATGGTAATGGCAGCAGTGTTACATTATTATTTGCTTATTACATTTTTATTTATGTTAGCAGACTAAATAAATAAATGAGCTGAATAAATATGGATTTTATTAGGGTCCAGCTTGACCCTAAAGTAACATAAAATATGCTTAACTCTATTCTAAGCATTTCAGTCCAAATTTTACAAGATAGGTTATAAGTATTATTATTTATTTACAAACAGCTTAGATTTAAATATCTTTGTTACATACTATCTTCTTGATGTAATCATTGTTAAATATAGTAAATCTTCATGATACGAGTAATAAGCATTTCCAAATATCAACCATATTTGTTTTGTTAGAAAGGATATTTGAAAAAAAAAACGCCCATTGCTGAGCAGGCTAAAGCCATTAAGGATGTACCGCCTCATCTTCTGTAATTTACTGTCATAAAGCAAAGTAGAGAGAGAGAGAACGAGAGAGTGAAAGAAAAAGAAAGAGAGTGAGAGAGAAAGAAAGAGAGAGAGTTTTTTTTTTAAATCATGACCACCATCTCGCCTGTTGGTAAACGACGATGTATTTAGTAATTACTTAGCATTAATAATATTAATATACTAGTTTTTTTGCCCGCGACTTCGTGTACGCGTAAATTTTCATATAAACCTTCAATCTTTTTTTCTTCCCTTAATCCGGCCCTTGCGCAAAATAGCATAGCCTCTACTTCAATCTGGTCATAGCTAAGCATATTCGTGAAAACCGTATTTAAATTCATCCGCATTTTCTTCCAGGGTTTTAGGAGATGTGCGTGAACAAACAAAAATTCTAAAAACTGCCTTAACATATTCAGCTGCTTATTTTATGTCACCCTGTGTGAAGTATTGATAGAAGCATAAAAGTAAAAACACCGTCAACAGTTTTCAAATCAAAAAGATAATGTGACCACAGTGCAGAGCATGTTTTGAAGTTTTCTTTTTGTCTAAACCATAAAAAGTATATCATGTCATGTCGGGATGATACATCTCTGAAATTTGACTGTCCAGCTTCGCTCGTTTGAATTTTTCTATGACCATGCAATTTCTGAACTATGAATACGACCACAAGTAAATGGCTTTGGCCACGGAAACCTGAATTATGCTGGTCTTGACACGCTCTTGGCTAGTTATTTCTTATTTTGCGTACATGTATGTATACCTTGATTAAAAAGCCATGAAATGGAACTACACTATTTATATGTTAAAATATCACAGTAAAATAACATTCTTTCTTTATTCTTATTGCAAAATACCTATACACTTTCTTCTTCTAGAAGCTAAGTTTATATACCCTGCATAAAGGGTGCAGCAATGACTTATGTAGTGGCTGGTCACAAAACCAGACCACAGACATAGACATTTAAGTAGTTAGATATATACATTTAAGTATAGTCAAAATTAACCTAGGGTGAAGTTCAAAACAAAAAATAAAACATACTTAGTGTGATAAGTTACTTAATTATATGTATTGAGATCATACAAAATTTATGACGCTACTTTCTTAGCTATTTATAGAACGATATTTATTTTTTAATTATAATTTTCTAAATTTTATAGTCGAAAAAATATTTTATCTCGTAATAATATCAATTTTAAAACCGACAATATTGTTAAAAAAAAAAAAAAAAAAAACTACTTAGACTTACTCATTTTCTAGTTTTTTATTTTATTTTGAGATAAACCTTAATATTTTTGTAAATTTGACTTGCCTAGTTTAACTGACAATGTTATAAGGCCAATAAAGATTTCTATTCTATAACATTTTTGGGTTAGAAACTTACGAAGTTGGTTCTGGAAAAGTGTTATATATTATAGATATTATAAAATTATGATAGTCACCCGTTGCCTGTCGCAGTTTATATTATTTATCTAACGATTTTTTTTTTTCAGGTATGTCGCGTATTTCTTCACCGAGTTTGCAAGACAGAAATAACTTTTCTAAATAGGTCCAAGTAAGTCTAAAATTTGTTTTAAAAGGCCTAACACCAAATAAATAAAATACATAATTTAAAAAATAAACTTACTATAACCTTTTTTTTCCGGATTCTTCTCAGCAAATCCTTTCATTTGACTCCTTTTTAAATATTTTATCATTAAATTTCGTTCGCCATCTTAGGGCGTCCGCCATATCGAATTTAGTGTGAGGTCATTTTAGTTTTTGTATTTTTCTCAGCAAAACTTCTGTTTGATGGCCATATAATGGGGATGCATAACAATAACTATTCCGCCATCTTTGGAAAACCGCGATAAGTATTGGATTTAGAATGACGTCATTTAGCTAACCATGCATTATCATCCAAACTAAACGTGTACGCAAAATTTGAGCTTTTTCACTGGCAAGACAGTTCACTTCAAACTGAATTTTCCACTGCCACTTGTCCAGTCAGTATTTGGCTTAAGTATGCTATTAACGCCAAAAATGTCTCCTCAGTCATGAGTACTGATATTTACATAAAAACCAAACCTATCACGTATGTTAATTATAGTACTCAAACCTCCTCTTATCGAACTATTTCAAATTTGACACGCAAGATAAATATGTCTTCCAAAGATATATTGAATAACCGGCGCCTTTGACAACGCCTTGCGAGTCTTATCTATACTCCGAACCAAAAAACGAAGTAACGATTTATAAAAATAATGTCTTAATTAGCTAATAGACGTATTGGATAGTATGTATGTTGACGCTGGTAAAAAATATTTAGATACATATGCAAATTTGTACGTAGGTAAATTGAAATCGGACTAATGAAAAGGCGATGTAACGAGACAATGATTCATGTCAATGATTATTTAAGTGTGAAATAATTAGTAATGAAAGTATTATTTTATCAGATCGGAAAAGGATAAGAAATATTTATTGATACTAGTTTATTACATTTCAAACACAAAACAACATTAAAATAATAATCAATTTAAAAAACCGACTTCAAAATTGGTAAATACGCAATTTCGTTTACTTGGATGACATATATTTTTCAGTTATTTTGGTTTAAAAACAAATCTACTAAAACGATTTTGATGACATTTATATGGAACCACCTCTGAAGTATAGCCTACCACACAAAAATGGAATCGAAAATTAAATTCTTAATTGGCAGAGAAGTCGGTGAACATACATTAAAAAACACATCAGTCATAGGACTGCACGTCATAAGTGAAAACTTAAGTAGTAATTCAGCTATTCTACAAGAGATGGCGCTGTTTTAAAATACACGGGACTGTGTATTATGTATTCTGTGACAGCGTGACGATGACGGGAGTTCCATGATTTTTGTTTTCCCAAAAAGTGCTCCACGCGCCTAAAGAAGTTTTTACTTCAAAAACAGTGAAATATAGAACACCCTTGTTAAGTCGGTTAAATATATATATATAGGTCGGGGGAAAAGTTTCTTCGTATTTTTTAAACAAATTCAAGACATATTTTTTTCAAGTTTAATTACATTTAATTATAATATATATGTGCCATTTTGTTCGATAACTTGTTGCCATCTTGTAGGTAGTGACATGATCCCGTTGCTGTAGAATTTTTGGGACTTCTGATCAAAAAAATGCAACAAGTAGTTTTGACAGTCCTCTCTTGATGTTAATCTAACACTACCCAAAGAATTCTGAAGAGATCGAAACAGGTGGAAATCTGAGGGTGCAAGGTCTGGGCTATATGGTGGATGCATTAACACTTCCCAACCAAGCTCTCTAAATTTTTGCTGAGTGGCCAAAGATGTGTGCGGTCTGGCGTTATCATGATGAAAGACCACACTCTTTATGTTGATCAATTCCGGCCGTTTTTTCTCAATTTCTTGTTTGAGTCTCATCTGCTGTTGGCAGTAGAGATCCGAATCGATGGTTTTGCCCGGCGGTAAAAGTTCATAATGAACGATGCCCTGCCAATCCCACCATACACACAGCATCACCTTATTACGTGTTAATCCGGGTTTCGCTACAGTCTGTGGTGCTTCACTGCCCTTTGACCATGATCTTTTGCGCACATTCTTGTCGTAGGTGATCCATTTTTCATCACCAGTGATCAATCTTTTCAAAAACGGTTCGGTTTCGTTACGTTTCAATAGAGAATCGCAAATGAGTACACGATTCATTTGGTTTCTTTCAGTGAGCTCGTGTGGCACCCAAATATCGAGTTTTTTGTATACCCAGTTTTTTTCAAATGGGTCAAAACTGTTTTGTGGTCAATCCCCAGTTCTTCAGCTACGTCGTAACTACTAATATGCCGATCTTGGTCCACTTTTTCAGAAATGGCATCGACTTTATCCGTAACAGGGCGACCAGAGCGAGCTGCATCTTTGACATCAAAATTCCCGGACTGAAAACGCTTGAACCAACATTGTGCTACTCTTGATGACACTGCATTAGGTCCATAAACGTCACAAATTTTATTCGCGGCGTGTGTCGCATTTTTTCCTTTTTTGTTATAAAATTTCACAATGTATCGAATTTGTTCGTTAGATTCACTCATTTTATCGAACAAAAAAACAATTGAAAAATGGCGGGAAATTGCTTTTTACGTTTTGTATTCCTTTTTTAAAATGTCATATTTTTAATGGTATCAAAACCAGCCAGATACAAACAGTACAACGGATAAGATTTTTACTACAACTTTATACATACAAAATACGAAAAGACTTTTTCCCCGACCTATTATGTACCTATATAAAAAAAACAATACAGGTTTAAGCATCTTTATTTAATGAACTAAGCTCAATTAACAACAGTTATTCAAGTCTAACAAGACATCCGCATCCTTCATATAACTTGGCTCCTTAAACTTGGCTCTAACTTAGGAAATGCTAATTGATCACTTTGTGAGTTCCGCTGCTTGAGCTTCACTTATGCAAATGATATTTTGCATTCCGATCATGTCTTGGAAGAAATGGCTTCTACTTATGTATATCGTCGGTAACATTTGACTCGCAGACATGCGTCAATGGGAACATAAATTATGTCAAACATTTCACGTTTAAGAAGAAGGAGAAGAAGAAATAATTGTAATTCATAATTATCAAGACGATATTATGTAGGGGTATTTTTGTAGAACTACTAAAGAACTACACTTATTTCTTTATTTTTGTATAGGTATAAATTTACCGGTCAGCGTTCAATCTGCCTATTTTTCTCCAACATGTTTTACACATACGGTAGTACAGAAAATAAGGTTATAACAATTTTTAACATAGCCTATGACACTTATGGGTAATGTAGCTTTTTGTCTATGACATAATTTTGAGAATCGGTTCTGTTATTCCAGAGATATCTTACAAACATAAGTCACAAAGTTTCAAACTTTACCTCCTTGTAAAATTTGTGTAGAAGTGTAGATTACTTACAGGTATTAAATATAAATACACGTAAGTGTTAGTAACTAATATTTAACACTATCACGACTGCCACGAAAAATTGATACCGCTTCATTGTTGATATTACGAAAATCCGTACGAAGCGCTTTGATTCCACTTTTACTGTACGAACTGCTAGTCTGTGGAATGCGCTGCCGGAATGGGTGCTACCCGATGGTTACAATCTGGGTGTCTTCAAATCTCGAGTGAATCGGTTTCTTCTGGGCAAGCGTGCATCGTAGACCGCATCGCGCTTAACATCAGGCAACTTGGCGGTCAAACGCAAGCCTATTAGTTAGTCAACTAATTCACTTCGTTTAGGTAGTTAAATTTTAAATTTTTATCGTTTTAATTTTCTATTGTACATTGTTTTTTTTGCCACAAATAAATTATGTCTATGTCCACGTCTATTACTAAATAAAAAATAATAACAAAAAAACACCTTTAAATTTATTTTATAATTTTTAATCGTATTTATTTTATGATTTACATAGTCACTTAATATCAGGTGAAATGTGGTCAAATGTCTAGCCAAAAATAAAAATATTTAAAAATAGTTTAAACTAAATTGAACCGAACCTTTATAAATAACTAGCTGCGCCCCGCGGTTTCACCCGCGTGGTGATGAAAATCGGTGATGATGATGATGGAAAAAATAGCCTATGTCCGTCCTCATGATACATACTATTACCTCGCAAAATTTTATCGACATTGGTTTAGCCGTTTAGCCGTGATTATGTAGCAAACAGACAGAGTTACTTTCGCATTTATAATACTATAGTATGGATAAGTAAGTACTTAAATCCGAAGTTACACAAATAAATAGGTTTAACATGTAAGTGGAGAGTGTAGAGAAGGTAGTTACTCAAGTATTGTGTATTATTAGAAATAGTTTAGTTCAAGTATACGTGCTTGAATAAGGCTTTCACAGAGCCATTTTGCAATGTCAATGCCGTGCACATTTATGGTGATGCGTCTGGGATGAGAGGTAGCGTTTTAAATATTATTCAAAGTTGCATATTGCGATTCGTTTGTCACGTGGTCCACGTGTTCGCGATAAAAATATCTGTTAATACTTAGGAATGACATAAAAGAAAACATTCGTCTGATATTGTTGGAAAAAGATACAAGGGTACGGAAAGCTGATCACAGAAGAAAATCATTGTAACATCCAAGAATTAACAAGAATTATGAAAATATCAAAATGTTTTTATTTGCGGACAAATGATCCTTAACGTATAATTATAAAACTTATACTATTAAACTTATTAAAAAAACATTAAAACTATACTAGTAATAAAATTACTTTTTTAAACATTTTGTGCAGACAAATTCAACGTCACGTCACGTATTTTTATAGAGCACTCTTGTTAAGGGTGTTAGTGGTTGATAAAAGTAAGTACCTAAAAAGTGTAATTTACGGGGTTACTACGTTATTTATCCTTTCTATAGATCATTGATCAAGCAATAGCATTAAGTCTTTGACGTCATCAGACGTATATAGGCTGTACCTACTTATATTTTTCTAAATCTCTATAGAAAAGCGAAAACCTTCTCATACCAAAAACTGAGTCATCCACCAATAAGAGACCGCGAGCTCAACTTATTGCAATAAACAAAAGGACCATAAATTCAGCAACCATTCTTAAAAACCGCTACAACCTATCACTTGACCCAGGACTTAAGCAGTAGCGAAGCGTAAGTGCTCGTAAAAAAACACATTTACAACGTAAATATAGAAATGCGGTCGCCATATTTTTTTTACCACCGCCCATACTCGGCGTGGCATGCGCAGCAGAATTATTACATTTTAAGGACTTTTTGAAACGTTTTTTCGTGACTATCCCACGGGGAGTGATCTAATGTTATTCTAAGTGAATGTTTATATCCGATTGTACTATTTTAATGCATCGGTCTGTTTGTTCCGGGTGATTTATAGTTGGTATTAGGATAAGGCGGTATGTCGTATCTCCTATTATGCCTTTTTGCGCGAGTTGGATCTCTTGTAGTGCAAGGGTTTGTATAATCGTTTTTACCTTAGTGGTGATAAATGGAAGGATTAAATGGAGTGGGCGGGTGTTTTATGTCTTTGAATTTATTTAATCTGCTTCATGTCTTTGTTTTTGTTATCAACTTCAATATCAGAAACAGCAGGTTGGTAATTAATTTAATTCTTGTTTTATTTGGGTGAAGTTAAAACGTGCGATCAGATTACGATGCAATACGTTTTTTCCAAATTTTCATCTGTATGATGGGGATGATCCAAATCTTTGCGTCCTCCCCCTAATTAGGTTGACCAGGCCCCATTGCGACGGGGGGACAAATAGACAGGATTAATCCATCTTGAATCCTGCTGAAGTGGCAGTGGGCCAATCACATCTGTGGTAAGCGTTGGGGTAGTTGGCGTGTTCTAGAGTAGAGACCATGAATCGGCAAACGTAGCGTAGGACACTGCTTGATGGAGTGACGATTTACATAATACAAAAGTACATATTTTTTAACCCACTTCAAAAAAAGAGGACGGTTCTATGTTCACTGTTTTTTTTAATGTATGTTCACCGATTTCTCCGCCAACTGTTAAGGATAAAAAAATGTTTGGTAGGACACAGAAAATAAAAAATAAAAATAAGGTAGGACACAAAATATTTATACTGAATTTACAAAATAAGGTAGGACACAAAAATATTTATACTTAATTAACCGTAGGATGATGATGATGAATCCAACTATAAATCAGTTATCCCCGCAACAATAGTACTCATAATATACTAACAGACGCACCGGCATTTCCCGCTGGTATTAAACAGCTATTTACGATTCTCTATCTCGACTAGCGGACCATTCCTGATTTGCAGTAACGTCTGCATTTCTGTAACTAGGTTAGATTTAACTCTGTGAGCTTGATAATATGGGAACAATTGCTAGCGGCGGGTTAAATACTAAGTTTTTTGTGGTATTTTTTTGATATAACCTTATAATATAATGACGTAATGACAGTGAAAAAGAATTATTGGAATTTATTTATTTATTTCTGCCTTGGTCGTCCCATTGCAGGGCAAAGGCCTCCCTTCCTTTCTTCCATTCCTCTCTATTCTGAATGATTTATGATTCATGATTATGGTTCTGTGCTATTTTAAATAACGAAATAGGTTAGAATTGGAATAAATATTTTAAATAACGAAATAGGTTAGAATGATTATAAAAACTTTCATCCTTTCACCATCTGTCTCCATTATTAAACCAGCTCGTTCGTACCATATAATTCCATTGTCAGCGCACTAACATCATCATCAGCCAGATGACGTCCACTGCTGAACATAGATCTCCTAACCTCTACACTGAACGACATCCACCCATCTGCATCCACTGGATGCCCGCAACTCTCACAATGTCGTCGGTCCATCTAGTGGGAGGCATACCTACGTCTTCCGGTTCGCGGTCTCCACTCAAGGATCTTTCTTCCCCATCGGTTCTTCGAGCGATGTGGCCTACCCATTGCCACTTCAACTTGCAAATTTTAATAGCAATGTCGGTGACTCTGGTTCTTTGAACTAACATTAATATGGAAAAATTCAGCTCAATCGGTTGAGAATAATTGGTCTGAAATTCAGTTGCAAGATTTTATATTATCGCGAACATATTTACACTTATCGCGAACGTACATACTCTAACAGCCCAAGTTATATAAACTCGTAAAATATCTATAATGGGTTCGTTATCAAAAACAAACGATTATCAATTTTCATCGCAAAATTCTACGAAAATAATCATCAAGTTAACTGACATAATTACAATGAAACTAAAAAACGCGGTATTTTAATTATGACAAAATACGCTCGGTGATTTCATACTCCGGCTTTAGGCCTCGTCCACACTAAAAGCGAGTTGGAAGCGGCGCGGCTAGAACGCGGTGCCGCACAAATTGTATCAAACATAGGACGCGTCTATTTCATTAAAATAAACTTGGGGCCCGATTTAAGCTCAGTAGGCAACACTTGCACATAATACAAAACAAAACAATTTCATTAAAAAAAAGATGAATGTATCAATAATGGCATGTACTGTATTGATAATGGCCCTTATTCATAAATTTCTTCATGACCGTTTAACAGCTTCACCGTACCTAATCTGTCTAATCTGTCCGTCTGTCATTAATATAAACAAGAATATTGTCTTTATGACCTAATTTTTAATGTAATTTATAATTGTAAGTATAATGTATTTGACGACGTGTATTTTTTTTTCAATAATTATGAATAAAAATATCAAATAAATTATAAATTTACGAGAGTTAAACCGTCGGCGTTATGAAAAATTAGAATATATGTTTTGTGAAAACAGATGGTACAAAGGTTGATAATGGAAGGAAGCTATCCGCGAAAAATATCCGGTAATATAAACATAAAAATTTAAAATGACTTGGTATAACAATTAACAAGCAAACGTGTATCATTTTAGCCTGACCAAATAATACCCTATTATGCCAAAATAGCACCAGGCTTAGGATAATTTAGTATAGCCTTTCCAAGCACGGTGGCCTTATTACTATACAGCCTTTTAAACTGAGATAAGTTGTTGCAAAATATCCCTGATCTTAGTGTGCCTTTCGGCAAAAGCCTCGTCTAACTCTTTCCATTGTGTTCTGTCAAGGGTAACCCTTCGCTGGCTGGGTCCAGCAGCTGTCAGTACTGCCATCTCTTACACTGTCTACCTCCGCTCCGGATACCTTCTCTGGGGTACTGGGTTTTCTGTGGTAGCTTCAAAGCAAACCACAATGCATGCTGTCTCTTCGCTCATGCGCCGCGATGTACACGTCAAGTTCTCAGTAGAGCAACGCCTTTAGTTCGAAAACTAGCCCGGCCACTATCGAATAATTAAGTATTCGCATTAATTTGCATGTATTTGATCGTATCTCGGGGTTTAACGAACGTACACTTGTCAGCGTATCAGCATTTACAGAGTACAGTGTTTATTGTGTCAAATAGAACCTAACCTGATTATGTTTGACGTTTTCTCGACATACCTAAGTCTGGAGCCGGATATTTCACTCCGCGAAAACGTTTTTAGGTTAGGTTAGACTGTTAAAAATAAACTAATGATTTCTTAGGTTTATGCGATTATTATAAAAAGAACGAGTTTAGATTAATTAAATAATTTTTACGTACATATTTAAAAGTTTTTTTTTCTTCATATCTTTATTTTCTTAACATAACTTATAAAACATAAATCAATTATATAGACAGACATCCACCATCTAGTCTATCTGTGACCGAGGAACTGAAAAGTGTTTGAAACGTAAAATACACTTGATAAAATTCGTTGAAATTATTTAATTTGCGAATAAACTAGGTAAGAGCTCATTTTTATACCGAAACATGTGTTATGAAAAAAAATTCATGTGTCAAATTTACTTAAAAAAATATATCTTTCTTCCATTTGTAGCTAAACTCCTTTCAGTTGGTAGAGACCGATTTTATTTCAGACACGGGACATAAACTCTTCTAGCATATAGATCGATTACTAACACGAGAAGGTACAGTGAAAAAAAAATCGTCCCCTTTTCACATGTACCAGAACCACTCCTAAAATGCAATCCATACTTATACTTAATATTATAAATGCGAAATCATAAATAAAAAAAATAAAATAAAAAAAGTAACTCTGTCTGTTTGCTACATAATCACGGCTAAACGGCTTAACCGATCTCGATAAAATTTTGCTAGGCTATTTTTTTTTTAAGAAATCGCGGACGAAGCCGCTGGTACAGCTAGTAGGTATTATATAATTTTTAAACTTTTAAAATTGAGATCTATAATACAACTATAACTGTGCAAAGTTTCATGCACTTATCTTAATAATTATAGAAATTAGAAGATTCTATAAAATTCGTTATTTTTTTGAAGGCGAATAAGTCCGCGTTTGACCACCAACTCGCCTGTTGGTAAGCGACGATGTGGTCGAAGATGAAGCATGCAGACTTAGAAGATACCTATTCTCGCCTTGAAAAGGCCCAAATTATATCTATCAGGAAACAAGGAAGCCGGCAGGTTGTTCCAATCCTTGGCCGTACGGATTAGAAACGTAGAATAGAAACGTTTGGTACGTATCTAAGGAAAGTTCACAATGTATGGGTGGTAATAGGCCGTTTTCCTACTTGTCCTGTAGTAGAAAGGGGATGGTAGGATAAGGTCATGTAGCTCCGTATACACATTCTCCGAAATGAATCCTATAGAAAATTATGTACGATGGATGTACGTACAGACGGACAGAAAGATAACGAACAGACAGATGTATATAAGGGTTTCTTGTAGGGCTACTGCACCATATATACCTACCCTAAAAAGTGAGTTTTTTAATCAACCTCCGAACTTTTCTGAAAGAATTCCACTTTTCGCCAATTGAGTGATTACGTGCGAACCGATGTTCGGTCGCGTCCGCCGACGTTCGGGCATTCTCGGCTCCAGACTTGAGCGCTTTTTTGCCGTGCTTTCACCCGAGCCGGTGGCAAAAGCGCGCGTTTTTAATTAAAATTTTGCGCCTTATTATGAAAACTATTTAAATTGTAATGATGGGAATGTTTTTGTCATTGTTTTTGTGGTTCAGAGCCCCGGGTGATAGAATTATAATTTTGACGTGTCTTTGACTCGTTCAAAAACCGTGACGATAAAGAATGCCGCGTAAAAAGAGTGTTTTCGTTTGAGTAATAAGCTAATTTAATTAAAATTATTGTGGTGTTATCGGGTATATTGCATATATAGCGTACCATATTGATTTAATCACGTTTTGCAGTTGTATGTTGAATGTTTTGTTTTTCCTGGAAATGGTTTTATAGGGTTTCCTAATCATACCAATAGGTATTTTATGTGAACAGAATAACAAATATCTATGTAGATTTTTTAAACGAAACTTTTTGAAACGTGTTGATTGATCTGCGTTCAAGAAAGAGATAACGCGACACGACCGGGGCGACACCTCAATGTCTCAAAGTTTTTAATTTTTTTTATTTGGAGATGCCCACGCGGCTTTTTATAAGGTTACTCGATTCTTTTTTTTTCTGTTATTAAGTTTGTGTAAATATTTTTGATCTGAAAACTTCTTTTGCTGAGTTGAACGATTTTTGGTAAAGATCAACTTATGGCAACTTATGGGTTCGCGTCACCGACATGCTAATGTGACGTATTAGCTTTCATTTCTGTTGGCAGTCCCCATTAGTGTCTTTTTTTTCCACGAATAATAGAGATACATAGTTTTAGTCAGTCCGTTACATTTCGTCACGAGCCATTTCATTATTTTATTAGTTACTTTTTGCCTATTAATTTAATTTATTCCTTATTAATTAAGGTTAATGTGAAACAAACAAAACAAATATCAAAATTGTTTTGTCTGTTTGACATTAACCATAGACAAAAGAGTAACTAATAACACTAATAAAAATTCTCAAAAGTAAAAAGTATTAATATAACTAATAAAGATTCTTAATCAGTGTTCACATAAAGGATTTTTAATTTTTGCCTTTTCTCAAGACAATTTTTTTATTAATAGTCTTGCGTTTCACTGCCAACTCGCTTAGGGCCTTACTTAAAAACGTTACTCAAGTTGACATACGCTTAAAATGCTCCGTCTCGTTTTCGCGTGTGACGATTGTCGTCAGCGAGAAGTTGACAGAGCATTTTAAAGCACAGATCAATTTGAGTTACGTTTTTTAAGTAAGGCCCTTAATGTTAAGCGAGGATGCAGTCTACGATGGAGCACGCTTGCCTAGAAGAAACCGATTCACTCGTGATTTGAAGACGGGTTTATTCAGACGGGTGTCAGATTGTAACTATCGATTGTATGCATCGCTCTAAATTGCTGCATTACTTCATAAAACATTAACACATAAAATTTTGTATTCAAACGAACGCATTAAAAGCAGCTATTAGTAGTCTTAGTAGAGATGTCAAGGAAAAATGTCTCTTTCACCGACTATCTCCAAAATTAACGGACTTTCACGCGTGTACCAAAAACACTAATGATTCCAATAATGGATATTGATGACACTATAGCGTAATCCGGTTTAATATGTTGCCAGTAGGGTTGCCTTTTAACCGCTACCGTATCTAAAAATCAAAACCCTCAAATTAGGTTTTTTGCTTGTAGAATTGCCGTCTTTTATTCATTGTCGAGAATTAAACGATGTCAAAGTAAAACAACTGAATATGTAATATAATGAAATAATATCTAAGCTTTTATTATTTCATTTCATCTTATATTAATTTTAATGTACGACTCCAAGTAGAAAGCATCGTGCATTTTGTAATTGGAATTCAAAATAATCTGTTTAGAAAAACTGAAGGTAAAAACGCCGCGAGAAGTAACTAACTAGCTATAATCATTTGCGATACTGGTAACCCTAGTTACCTCGTAACAAATCGTGTAAATTTCCAGTTGTATCTTAACCAGTTATTATTATTTATCAAAGCCAAGTTTACTGAGCTAAACCACGGTTAAAGAGAGCTGAGAAAAATGATACAGGAAGACCTACCGTCGCTTGAATCGATCATCTGAACCAAGGGAAATCGATCATTGAGAAACTGGGAGGAATTGTGAATAAAACCTCTTTTAAAATAGCTGGGCAACCTCTACGATTTTTTTAGCGAGTCTTAAAAAAATTGAGTCATAGATAATTATACTTTTTGTAGTAGTAGACTAGTTCCGACCATGTTTTTTTTAATTTATTTTTTAACATAGCACTCTCGTAAATGCCAACTTTCAAAATCGTAAATGCGAAGATTGATTTTTTTTTAATTTATTGTAAAGTGGTTAAAAGTAGACTATCAATTTTTTTTTTTTTTTATTATTATCTGGCTACTTACTGTTTCTTTTTCGATTAGCGCAAAGCTAACCAAAAAACACCATGTAGGTTACTTACCTATGTTTTTTAATTGTTGTAGTTAGACTTTAAGTGGCTTAAAAACTGCATTGAGCATCATAATTTCCATAGAAGGTTCCTTTTCATGGAACAGAAAATTGTAATCATAAACCTTACTTATCAGCGCCATCTTCGTTGCCTATTTTATGTTGTGAAACGCGCACGCCGACGACAGCCACTCATAACGGAGCGACCCAGCTGTTTCAATTAAGCCTCACAGAGGAAAGGGGTGGTTAGGCACTAAATTACACGGTACGCTGGACGGAGTGTCTGAATCTCAGATTAAATATTCTTTAAGACTTCCGCTGGTACCGTTGTGTGGTAATTATCTTGATAGAAGAACGGTAGAGATCGTTGGGTGTGATGTAATTTTAGATATTATTTAGGTGTAATCGAAGTGCTATAAAAATTGTAATATTAATATTTCTAGAATATTTTATTGATTAATCATTAAAAAAACATACTTATTACGATATTTAATTCTATGGTTGTTGAAATTATTTCTTTAATGCACTTATACTTACTAACATATTAGCAACTGAATCTCATATAACAGGTCTTAGGGTATTCAGTTTTTAATTGAAATTTTGTTCAAGTACCTCATAATTATCATTTCAATCATGTTCCCACTGCTGGGAATCAAGCCTTCTATCGGAGAGAGAAGAGTGGGCCTAATCCATAATGCCGGCCCAGTGCATGTTGGTAAATATCATTACGTCTTTAAACTTTTAAGGTTCTTAGACATACCGGTTTCCTCACGATGTTTTTTTTACCGTGATGGCATCGAAACTGCATATAATGCCACTAAGTACCAAATAAGTCACTGGGGCAGGGACAAAACAGGTCTCACTTGCAAACTTTAAACATATTTATGGTCAAAAATATCATTCGTGGGTATCAAGAAAACTACATTTTCTTTAAATTAAAAGATTAATTTTCCTTTTGAAAAAAGAAAAACAAATATCTGCTTTAAAAACTTACTTTAGTGACATCTATTCTTGTTTCTCTCTTGCTTTTTTTTTCTTTCGGTTATTCCATGTCGATTGTAAATGATATTCAAATATAAACACTAAAAACTTTACAACCTTTACACCACGAGAATTCATAACGTTATCGTGTGACGATCGCGATGTAAAACTCTCACGCGCCGCATCAAAAAACATCCAGCCCTAATTATCTAACAATGCAATAAAACAAGCAATTACATTCATAACTTGTTCAAAAAACTTCACATGGTATGAAGATAAAACGCAAATCATAGGTGTTGAGATCGCATTCTAAAATTTAGGTATGATACGAATCAGGATTTGAGATTTGTTAACAATTATTGGGGTTCCTTTGTCTATGTTTTTATCGGCGTTTTTGTGGCGGTTAATTTTGGTTTTGATTGCATTAAAGTTATTAGTTTTTTCTCAGCAAGAAACAGGTGTTATAAATGCCTACTTGAGTCAACGACTGTAGACGACAATTACATATTTAGTTTTTGTGTGCGATCTGTGAGCAAACGTAAGTTTTTATTTCTGCAACCTTCCTGCCAAAACACCAAAAGTATGTATAATGTTTTAACCACAATTTTACTCAGTATCAGTCCGATGAAATTGACAATCACACTTCCTTCACAAATTTCATAAAAATGCGAAAGGAACTCTATGATTTTATTATTTGCTTAGTAATAGGCTTGCGTTTGATCACCACCTCAGCTGATGTTAAGCGATGATGCGGTCTATGATGAAGCTCGATTGCCTAGAAAAATCCTATTCATTCGTGATTTAAACATAAAAAACTGGTCCAGCATAGCATAGGGTTGAGAGAAGTAGAAGAAAGGGAAGGAGGACTTCGCCCAGCGGGGAGAAAGTATTGGCTGAAAAAAAAGTCAAAAATAATTGTCATCCAGTTTTTTTCATTGATTGATAGGGTTACGTTTGACCGTTACCTTGCCTAATGGTAAGCGATGCAGTCTACGGTGGCCATCATAAGAAAATGCGAGAGAATTTGAGAATGTATACAATATAGACTTAATTTCTAGAAAAACTACGATATAAACTAATATCTAACTAAAATTATTTTTTTGAAAGAAACTATTAACTAAAGTGGGTATCTAAATAATTATCTTACTCAATTTAAATCTAAAGCCAGTTGCGTACGCGCATGCGCAGTACTCACGCGAGTAATACTCGCGCGTCGCCTTCTTATAATAAATAGGCTATAGTTTTGTTTTATTTTAAATTTTATTATTTTACTTTCTTTTGTATACCTATAATGCTCTTATTGACACAAAATAAATTGTCTATGTCGATTAAAATTTACTAATAACTATAATAAGAAATATTTTATTTATAGTTGCTTTTATGTCGTTCTTTTGAAGTAAGCAGTGGGATTAGTACGAAAACTTGCGAAAAAGTTATCGTTACGTAAACGATAGCAAATGTATGAAAAATTCAGAATCCATTTACGTCCGATAAAGGCGCTGTTAAATTTTTCATACATTTTGCTATCGTTTACGTAACGATAACTTTTCGCAAGTGCTCGTACTAAGGCCACTGCCCAAAAAGCAAACATTACGTCGTTGAATGGCCAAACTTATTATTTGAAGAATGTAGGGTGAAATTTCGTAGTTTGTTTTTTTATTATTTTACACCAAATTAACAACAAGTAAAACTTCTCAGTATTTCATTAAAATAAAAAGACTATAGTTACATGAACACTGTTTTAAACTATCACGGTTGTTCACTAAAGTTAAATGATTATTTACGGGATATTTACCGTGGTAAGGTTGTGGAAGGAGCTCCCGATATTTCGGCGCAGTTACATTATAGTAGTTACATTGTAGTAGTTATAGTTACATGATTTAAATATTTTAAATATTGCTAATAATTATAGTTCGGGAGACATTATGTTTAATGTTTATAAATGCTCTCGTATTCTAAATAATTTCGTGCATAACATTTTTTTTCTCATCGCCTCGTCTATATTGATATCAACAAATACATGTATTTCATTTAGTTTATCTTACATCAATACTGTAATTTTACACTAATACGATAAAATTATGTTACCTAGAGTTTCGGCAGTGTGTGTGTGGTCCAACTTGAGGGTTTAAACCCACTACGTACCCACTACACTGGTCGGCGAGTGACGCTACAAAGTGTGATGGCTGCTTTTTACCTAACTGGTCATGAAGGACGGTAAATGTTTTTTCGGGCCGATTGTGCGTTTGTTTGTATTTTTTATGTTAATTTTCTTTACTACCTCCTATTATCCTAAATGGCTTAACCGATTTTGATGTTTGATGTGTCGTACAAAGGGATATATGTATATGTATGTTCACTGTGGACTCCAAAACGGCTGAACGGATATTAACGAAATTTTCAAATTAGCCCAGCGTGTGATCCTGTGAAGATTGGTATCGCTCGGATAAAAAAAATTTTTTTTTGGTTTTTTAATATTTTCTTTACAAGAAAAAACAAGAATAAGAATTTAAGTCTCATTGACATTAACATCATAGAAAAAAAAATTGTCATCGAAGTCAAAGGAGGTTGTTGTCGTTATTAAGAAGGTTGTTTTAAGGAGGTGTATAACGCGAGTGAAACCGCGGGATGCAGCTAGCAGCTAATATTTTTTTCAACATAGTATATTAGGTGCAACTTTTTGCACCAGATGAGCTGCGTTCAAACGCCTAGCAGTTAACCATTAAAAATTAAAATGCTGGTCTTGCGCATATCATGTATGATGGGTGGGGGATGGAGGTGATGGGGGCATCGGACGAGTTGCGAAAAAGGCGAGATACGGCATAAAACGAGTTAAATAAATTGACTAGATGCACAAAGTGACGTCCTACTGAATGTGATCTGTAAGAGATAGCGACAAAAAGCTAAAGTGACGAAATGGCGTCAGAACCGGGGTTGCGCGTATATGATACTGTGGGTATCGACCCTAATATAGGCTTTTGGATATATACCGTTGTTCAATCATGGGAATCAGGTGATATTAACTCCTAATTTGCGGAGTAATGGATGGGCCTCGGCAGTTGCGTATATCATGATTTTTTCATTCAATTTGTTAATATGTATTTAATTCGCTTCCTGGATACTATATATTTGGTAATGAATGGAGACATTCTCTGCATTCATATTAGGTACTTAAAAGAAACTGTAAAATCAGTTTACCAGTGGGCAAAATTGAGTATGTAAAATAGTATGTAAGACCATACAATTTTTTTAAACGTATAGTTCTTCTACAGAACCGGACTATAATACAACTTATATCATCGTACATCGGAGTCATCATATTTTTTTAATTCATCTGAAAATATAATGTACCTATAATCTATACATCTATCTATCTATACATATAATAAAAACGTAGAGATAAAAAAATCTGTAATTGCGAGATAACAAAAAAAAAAACACACAGGTCGTCTTAAAATAAGCAGCTGAACACGATAGGACAGTTTTTAGAATTTTTGTCTGTTTGTTTGTTTGTTTGTTTGTTTGTTTGTTTGTTTGTTTGTTTGTTTGTTTGTTTGTCCGCGAACATCTCCTAAACCACTAGACGGATTTTAATGCGGTTTTCACGAATATGCTTAGAAATTACCAGATTAAAACATAGGCTATCTTATATCATTTATTTTAATTCTTTATTTTTACATCAACGAAAATAAAAATCAATGATTTATTTCTTCGTTACCCGAAACGTAATATGAGGATCGTCACATAGCCTCAAGCAAGGAGATCCAAAGTAAAGAGAATGTTATTGACATAGCCATTAAAATTTTGAAACTGTCAACTATGTCAACTGTCAACATGGTCATTCGGTTAATCAGTTTAAATTTAAAGAAGGTTCCTTAACCTTCTTAGATGAATGAACGTGTAGATCAAGCATGTTTTAGGCCTTAAAACCTCTTTGGTGATTCATTCCAGTGCATGGAGTAGGAGTGTGGCGTACTCGTACTCCTTGCGCCAACCTTCGTGAATTTCATTCCAATTTTCCACGACGTGTGGCGCTGGGGCGCGAAAAGAAAAAAATAAAAGAACACCGATTTTCAAATGGAATTGTCATTCGCTTTTTCTAAGATTTGTCTAAGATTTTTCTTTGCATTAAATTTATAATTTCTTTCGGACTCAGCTATTTTCTTCCATTGTCGGTAGCTTAACCCTCTCCTTCTATATAAATAGTACAAATCCACTATAATTGGTGACCACTGAATGAACCGTACACCACCGACAAAGGTCAGAATGCCGCTAGATCGTACTGATAGCACTGCGGCTGACACGAAGAATAAAGATGATGACAATGTATTCCGAGTTGGCGTGCGAATTCCACCGTTTTGGCCCGAGAAGCCGGCGATTTGGTTCGCCCAGATCGAAGGCCAATTCGCGATTTCCAACATCACTGCAGATAGCACCAAGTTCTACTATGTGATTGGACAACTTGACCCGCAATAGGCAGCTGAAGTCGAAGACATCATCGTCAACCCGCCTGTGACCGAGAAGTACGAAAAACTCAAGCTGGAGCTAATTAAACGTTAGTCCGCATCAAGAGAAAAAAGGTACAGCAACTTTTAACACACGAGGAGCTAGGTGATCGTAAGCCTTCTCAATTCTTACGTCATCTACGACACCTAGCAGGCCCCGGAGTTCCAGAAGACTTTTTACGCATGATTTGGACCAGCCGCCTACCGAACAGCACGCAGACCATCATTGCTTCGCAGCAGATGACGTCATCACTCGATGTGCTGGCAGACCTAGCCGACCGCATACATGACGTTGTCCCTGGGTCGCATCTACATCCAGTACCACACCGGGAAGCTCCAAGCTCCATATTACATTCTCATGGTTTTATTCTATGTTAGCATTTAAAACACAAAATATACCGCATCCTATTTTAATACAGTCCCGCGAATAGAAATATTCAAAAAAGGCCCTTTGTACATGAAAATAAACCTATACAACAAAATTCCGGACGCAATAAAGAAAGAAATAAATAATAACATTTTTCCAGAACCAACTTCGTAAGTTTCTAACCCAAAAATGTTATTACGAGATAAAAGATTTATTCGATGATAAATTTTAGAAAATTATAATTAGAAAATAAATATCGATATATAAATAGTTAAGAAAGTAGCGTCATAAGTTTTGTATCATCTCATATATAATTAAGTACCCTATCACACTAAGTATTTTTTTGTTTTGTTTTGTAAAATTACTTCACCCTAGGTTAAGTTTGAATAGTATATATAATATTTATGTAATAGATTTAACTATACTTAAATTTATATGTTTATGTCTGTGGTCTGGTTTTGTGAACAGCCACTACATAAGTCATTGCTGCACCCTTTATGCAAGGTATATAAACTTAGCTTTTAGAAGAATACAGTGTATATTATTTGCAGTAAGAATAAGAATATAGAAATAATTTTATTTTACTGTGATATTTTAACAGATAAATAGAGTAGTTCCATTTCATGGCTTTTTAATCAAGGTATACATACAAATGCACGCGAAATAAGAAATAACTAGCCAAAATCGTGTTAAGACAAGCATTATGTCAGGGTTCCGTGGCCAGCGAAACTGGCCGGAAATATACTTTTAATGGTTTAGACAAAAAGAAAATTCCAAAACATGCTCTGCACTGTGGTCACATTATCTTTTTGATTTGAAAACTGTTGACGGTGTTATTTATTACTTTTATGATTCTATCAATACTTCATACAGGGCGACTTAAAATAAGCAGCTGAACATGTTAAGGCAGTTTTTAGAATTTTTGTTTGTTTGTTCACGCACATCTCCTACACCCCTGGAAGAAAATGCGGACGGATTTAAATGCGGTTTTCACGAATATGCTTAGCTATGATCAGATTGAAGTATATGCTATGTTATTTTGCGCAAGGCCGGGTTAAGGGAAGAAAAAAGAATTGAAGGTTTATATGAAAATCTACGCGTACGAAGTCGCGGGCAAAAAAGCTAGTGAATAATAAATAGCATAGAATTCGTCAAGTGATTCACAAAGCGTATAAAGCCGTTTGTCACATAGTAGGCCTTTGGAGCATTTTACAAGTCCCTAGTACATTCAATTAGTGTACAACCCTGCAATTTGCCGTCGTGTCAAAAATATATCTGTTTCATTCTGATAACAACAATTTTGGCATATGAGTAAAGAATATAACATGTTTAATGTTTATGCTAAATTAGCACTACTTATATGTTAGTCCTTTTTCTGAGGTAAAATGTATATATAGCCCATTTTCTTAGCTGGCCGGACGTAACAAAATCT
This sequence comes from Agriopis leucophaearia, assembly GCA_949125355.1. Classification (NCBI taxonomy): domain Eukaryota; kingdom Metazoa; phylum Arthropoda; class Insecta; order Lepidoptera; family Geometridae; genus Agriopis; species Agriopis leucophaearia. The sequence continues at coordinate 16,654,243 of OX421268.1, read as the reverse complement.
AAGGTTGTTAAGTCCATAATTTGTAAACATTAATTTCTGTCCATTTCGTAAAAAACTATAAGCATTCCATAGTATGCTACGAAACCCCCAGAGGTATTATTAAAAACTAAATCATTAATATTACTTATGCCTGCGTATTTGTACGCTTAGACTTTTAGACGGACCTCTACAATGTAGAGGTCCGTCTAAAAGTCTAAGCGTACAAATTTGGCAGGTAGAGTCCTTATGTCATAAGGACTACCTACCTACCTACTCTACCTGCCAAATTTCAGCTATTTTTCGATATTTACAATGAAACACTGTTTAAACTATCACGGTTGTTCACTACATACAAAAAATTCACATTTAAAAAAGTAGACAAACAATTCTATGTTAAATGCTAGGCCAAATTAATATTAATAGGTTGATAGGTGGTATGTCAAAATAAGAGATACGCGGGCATCCAATGGATGCAGATGTCAGGATGTCGTTCAGTGTAGAGGTTAAAGAGGGAGGCCTATGTTCAGCAGTAGACGTCTTCTGGCTGATGATGATGACATCAAATAAATCGTCCGAGAAAAAATAATGTACCTGCTTAATAATATGTCAAAATATGAATTATTAGTAATTTTATTATCGTCCTATTACTGATCTTTATAAAGTTCTAAAATATCTCTCATATTTCTTATTGACAACTATAATGTATTAAAATGACATAATGTAAAGTGGTATCATGAACACTTATAGCTTCTTTATGGATATTATGCACATTGACGGGCAAACCCGAGTGCTAATCACCGGACAAACCGGTGAGGGTGGGCATCTGCTATACACTCTAAAGGTACGGAGAATGATGCTAGGATTATTTGTACATTTTTATAAAATTAACGATATACTTGAAATGGTTATTATGATTGGGTTGTAATAAAAAGATTTTACCAATTTACCTCAGAACTTCGTCATTTAAGAACCGATTAATAATAATAAATATAATTAAAATTTAAAGCAATTTATAATTTAAAGCAGTGTTTTTCAAACTTTTAACTACGCGACCCCATCAGTATGAAATAAAATATCGGGACCCCCTACCTTCCACAGTTTATAATCTGTATTTTATTATATTACAAATATCAAATACGTACAACTTTTTTTATTTTTATAATTACTCATGAATAAATTTTTCTTAGGTTTTTTTTTTCTTTTACCGAGGTTTCGCGATCCCCGCGACTCCCTTATACAGGCATGGTGATCTCCCAGGGGGTCGGAGCCCACAGTTGGAAAATTCCTGATTTAAAGGATATACTTTCTGATCGGTCTCAAAGAAATTTCTACAAAATCGGTTCTGTAGTTTAGTTTTTAAATCAAAATAACTGGAAATTTTGATATTTCGATAATAATAAATATGACCATCCAAGTAAGAGATATTGCGAATTTTATACTATTTTTTTTTTTTTTTTTTTTTTTATGTGACTTTATCGAGAGTTTGCGATAATTCAAGAAAATATTTTTAGCCGTTTGAAGATTATCCCTTTTATAGGGGATTAAAAAAATAACAATTTACGCATGAAGGTAATATATTATACCTACATTCGATTATTGAGATAACAGTAATTTAAGTACCATAAAGCGGTTTTTGTATAACTACTCGTATAGTACCTGCCTATGATTTAATAGTGTTTTATTACTTTATTCAGTTCATAATTTCCACGGTTTTACGTTTCAGTTCAACATAACATTTTATGAATTCAGAAAAGTAAAAAACTACACAACAATTGATAATTCTCAGACAAAAGATATCTCCCAGTTTTTGTTATCATTTAATCTCATTAGGAGGACATGGGAGAAACAATAACTGAAATAAAGTCGATTGTACTTAAAATAGCCTTCTGCACGCCTTATCAAGTTCCACTATGAACCTTTCTTCCCAGCCTAGGTCTGCGACCTACAGGGTTCCGCTTACACTGGTTCTCTTATAACTCTGTATGTTCAATAATATTAATTGGAGACCATTATTTCGAGGCGTAGAAAGCGGGTCGGAGACGACGGTAGTCGGCCGCCCTCGCATTAGTTTGTGGGGTGACAATTGTTTGCGTATGTTGAAGGATCATATTTATTTATTACTAGTTGCGCTCCGCGGTTTCACCCGCGTGGATTATTTCATTTTATCATCAGCTATCTGCCAGTCGAAGTCCCGTCAAAATCGGTTCTGCCGTTTTGGAGTCCATAGCGAACATACATAGATATAATATACACGTCGTTTTTTATTAATATAAATAGTGACATTTAAGGTAAGCTTAATGTTTTGAGGAATGTGTAAAACTATGTATGTTATGTATATAATAAATTGACAAAAAAAACAGGTAAAATGGTACGAGAAGAGCTTTGTCATTGCTGCCGAAAATGATAATCTGCAAAGCATACATTAAAATTGTGTGTTTATAATCAGTAGAGTTAGTTTTGAAATTATAATATACTGTATGCACTGGTAGTACAGCAAACAATTGATTACTAAATAAAGAAATAAACAGAAATATTGCATTCCACTAGACTGTCATGACAATTTAAAGTATTGCACTTGATTTTTAAGGCAAGAATTGAAATTATAAAACGGAAAATTGACATAATGCCTGTATGTTTCAACTTATCAGATAACTGAAACGAGATTTATGTATTGCTTATTTATTTACGACCATAATATTCATGAATGATTGAACTGAATCGATCAATATTTGTACTCCTGTCAGATTTATCTTTTGCCAGTTGGTTTAGTAGATATGTTCATTAGTTCTCACGATGTGGCAACATTTAACGATATCTAATATTTGGAGTTTTGGCGCCAACGTAGAAAAAAAATATGTCGGCTCGTTGTATTATTGTCCTAAACTTGTGTATTTTCATGTGTTAATGTGTAATAATGATGGATTATTATTTACTAAGTGCTCGTGAACGTGCCCGAGTGTGGGAAAGTGGTATAACGGAGTGAAACATATATTTTTGTGTTGTTTCCAACACTCCATAGAAGCCTCCACCGCTTTACATGAGTTTGACTTGACTGTGACTTGCTTTGCTTGACTCTGACTGTTACTTGTTTGACGTTATTTAATACTATGTAAACTTGTTATTAATATGACTAAATGACTCTGTATCCATGGTCATGAAAATAACTAACAAAAAAGACTTGATATTTGATTTGCAAAACTAGAGAAATTAACATTTAATACAATAAAACGATATCTGAAACATAGTTAATAGTAATTTTTATTTATTTCCAATGTGATCCACATTGGAGCACTTGGACACGACACTTCAACCAAACAATTAAGTTAATATTTAATAAAATACAATAAAAATAACTTAGTGAGCAGCTGTAAAGGGGTCTTGTCATGGAAAATATACTTATAACCTACTGACTGTTTCCTATGAGTAACAGTATTTTTTTAAAGATTTAATTAGTTTCGTTTAGAGCTAGACGATTTTCATTATTTTTTCTAAACAATTAACAAAGAAATAAACGTCTAAATGTTTTGCAATTGTCATTACAAAATATTTAAAAAACTTAGGATTTTTATTGTCATTTTTACGAACAAACTTTTAGACATTTATTCGTACGTTTTGTGTTTCCTATGGGATTGTCTTTAAAAAAGTGTAAGCCATAGGCCCACTACTCGCAGAGTAGAGTTAGACTCTACCCGTTAACGCTTTTGTCCTGTAACGCTTAGATATAATTGTTGAGTTTAATAGGTATCATTCATTTACTTTCTCTTGAACTGCGTACCGTCATTATTATACTATTTTGTTTCTCAGTTATTGACATGAAGAAATTAATGTTGTAATTACCTATTGCGCGTTCTATAAAATTGTACATCACAACATGTTTGACCGATTCAGTGATCTTTGCTGTCACGATTTAAAAACATATTTACCGAAGTTTAAAACTGGATTGCTAGATTGTCATACTGACTCACAATAAAAAATACTTATGTGAATGCTGGCCATCAATAATTAAAAAATCGTAGTCACATAAAAAATTTGCTTATTTACTTCTTTCCTCTTGAGTATCTAGTTTTTCTTTTTCTTCAGGATAGGATTTTGGCGTCTTACATCTTGTGCATTTGCCACTGTTGAATATTGAAATATTTTCAAGTTTTTTATTATAGATGTTGAATAAATTGTATAATATATCTTCTTTAACATATTTAACTGATGAGGTCTGTATTCAAATTTTTTGTAACAACTGTTTAACATAAATTGCGTAAATTTACAGATTTGCTCTAAAACCTTTCAAAATAGCTGCTGGTCATCATCATCAGTTGTCAAACGCAATGACAAAATTTGTGAATGACGCCCATGATTTGAGAAGTTTTTTTTTGAGTGGCAATACTGTACTTAATTTTTACTCGACTTTAAGCGCCAAGCTATGATATAATTATTTTTTTCGTTTTATTTTCTAATTTTACTAGTTACACGTAACCAAGGACATGCCGTTAACTGACACTAAGTTATTCTTGACACTAAGGTAGAGCTTAGGTAGCAATTTTTTTTCCACTAAAAAGTTAAAATAAGTAATTAAATCAAAAATTGCGCGGCAATCTAGCGTTTCCTAAGAATAACGTGAATTTATAGTCGGTATGTACTATATGTACGGTTAAAATTTATATTCCTAATTAGAGGAAAGCAGGCCAAGTTTGAATCAAGGCTCCTTTATAAAGGTCCGTGGGACGGTTAGTAGGACGAATCCGCCCCGAGATGATATTCGATAACGGACTGAAATTATATTGTGAATGTAGAAAGTGCATTGTAGAGCAAGCATTGAATGAATTTTAATGGATTAGAGCATACATAATCTATTTTCTCTACTCCTATTTTATATGGTGAAGGATTCGGATCCGGCAGGAGTCTTCCTGCCCGCTACCGGGTCCAATTGTGTTTTCAAACCATCCAAGAACCCATTGCAAATATACACACAAAATCTCATCCAAATCGGTCCAGCCAATTATGAGGAGTTATGTGACAAACACACGTACAGAAGAATTATATATATATTAAGAAGATAGACCCTTATTCACAAACTTCATGACTGTTTTTGACATCTGTGTCAAATTTACCGCCTCTACGAAAAATATGAATAGGGTGCCTACTGTAGGTATTTATAATAAAAATTGACTTGATTCAAGCATTTATTTGCTCTGACAGCTGCAATAAAATTTTAAAAAGTTGAAAAAAAGCATATTCTTTTAATGTTTCACTCAAGTAAGCATATCGCGTACCTACTACGTCTTACGGTGAGTCATCATAATTAGTATTTTTCATTCGGCTTTTTATATTGTAATGTACTCAGCTGTTAAAACAATTAAATGCTTATTACGAGCCTAATTTCTTCCATCAATAGGTATCAATTTAGTACTGGCACAGACAGCCTCAGGCCCTGATATTTATAATATCTGGGGCAAACAGATGTAGGATGCAGATAAATGGAATATTATAAGTGAAATTATATGCATCTGTCCAGACTGTTTGTATACGCAAATACATAAGGTATTAAATAAAATAGTTGTCAGTTTGTGATAAATTTTATACAGGAAGAACATTGGATGTCGTAGATCTGATAAAAAACTGTCAATCAAGTTTATGGCTGACTCTAAACTGTTGTCGTTTAAACAATATAACGGCAATTACTTGCAAGTCTTTAAAATGTTTACTGGTTTAAGATGGTTCCGAACATCGATGCACGCCATTAATAAAAGTGATACACAGATAAAGAAACTTAATAGGCCACAAGAGGCGGTCTTTTCGCTAAAAGCGATCTCTTCTAGGGAACCGCACACATGTATTCACACTAATTGTGTATAGCAGGTGCTTTTTTTGTGATGGTTTTTATTGCTTTGAAGAACACGAAAAATAAAATGTCGTCGCGAAGAATAAAATGGCGGATAAAATTTTCGTATCTACCATCATGATTATGGGTTTCTTCTAGGCGAGCGTGCTTCGTCGTTGATTGCAAGTTTGCTTAACTTAGACGAGGTGGCGGTCAAACACAAGCCTATTGTTTAATAAAAAAAAAGTATTAAATGAAAAGGTTTGCTGCAAAGAAGTAGAAGTTACTCGGATCGTTTCATTTACCTACCAAATAGTCTTAAAGCAATATATAGCTTTGCTTACGCCACTGCTGAGTTATGGCCTCTCCCGTTCTACTATCTACCTTAGGTTTATGCTAATTTGGTTCACAATCTGAAGACAATACCTGTAGAGCAAGCTAAAGTAGATTATTCATATGCGAGTAAGACATATATTGTAACCTGTAGGTGGCAAGTCTCTGGGTCAGTCAATTACTATTAATGATTAATACCCAGAAACTATTCGGATGTTTTAATTGAAATACGAATGGGCAATTTTGATTTACCACCAGTGCCCTTAATTGGAATTATTTGCTTGAAATTAAACGATAATTGGTAGTATTGAAATTGAAATATCAATTTTAAATTAACGGTGATGTTGCGTTTGTCCACAAAATTAATTCACGCAACGGTATGATTTAGAATGCGGAGAAAATTACAACTCATCGTAAGCTTTAACTAGGAAATAATGAGTTTATCAGAGGCAAAGCAAATTGAGAAATGAAAATAGATCATGGTCCGATGCGCATGAGGTCGTAGATCTGCGATTTTTTAAAGCAAAGTCTTTCTTCTCTTTCTTTTTCACCCACTGATATGGTATTGTTTTTATGTTTTCGTTTGATTGATAGAAGAATGTTCACACTAATAGGAGAAATTTAAGCTGCTCTTCCGATAATAGCGAAAAAAAAGTTCAAGAAGAGAAAAAAAATAAAGTCAAAATTAGCACAAGAAAAGTTTAGTTTTAATAAGATGTAGTTTTTTTTTTTTTTTTTTTTTTTTTTTAATTTTACACTGATTATAAACAGCTGCTAAACAACTCAGTAGATATGAGATAAATAGACAAAAGTTATTAACAATCTATCATGTTAAATTGCTAGGAAATAGGCTTTCTCTCACAATATGTAGTTTTAGTAGAGTAGAAATGACTTTTTATTTTTATTAACTTCCTTTCTGTTCTGTAAATAAATAAATAAATATCTGGGACATTTTTGCACACACGGACATCTGACCCCAAACTAAGCAAAGCTTGTAATATGGTTGCCAGAGACTGATATACGTACATATATATTTTTAAATACCTACTTAAATAGATATTAACACCCAGACATAGAAAAAACACAAATGTTCATCACACAAATGTTTGTCCTAGATGGGAATCGAACCCACGCCCCCAAGCACAGAAGTTAGGGTCACTATCAACTGAGCCACCGAGGCAGTCTGTCTGTTCGGTACTAACTTTAAAATCGTTTGAAACGAAGTTTCCGATGATCTAAAACTTGAAACTTTAAATGCGGTTTAGACATACCAAATAAATAAAAATACTCTTGTTGAACTCGATAGTTAATAAAAAAGTTTAAATCCAAAATTTACTTCCTTTCTCCTCCATGAGAAGCAAACCAGCACTTTACTGGGATACTTGCACAGGTCTCACCACTCTCTCGACCGCCCTTCAAACTCCATCGTTACGCTAACGTGCAAAATTAAGCAACCACTGCACGTCGGCATTATTTAGTTAGACGCGGCAAAAAAGGGCCCCATGTCACATCATTAGTGATCGAAACCTGTATACGCGGCCAGATACGTCTTATTCAACCGGAGACGCATAAATAAGATGCGCTGGAGTCTAGTGAAATATTAGATGCAAACGAACACAGGCAAAAATGTCGAACGGGATTACCATAAGGATATGGCGCGCCCGCCTTTCAGCTCGAAAGGCTTTCTGCTGTTATATTACTTGACATTGGGATAGGCTTTTCGATATGTACGAGTACGTGGAGACGATTTTAAAACGTTTCTTAGATGTTTTATTTCTATGAATTTTAGAAGATTTCTTTTCAATTATAAGTCATCATCATCATTTGAGCCATAGGAGGTCCACTGCAGGAGATAGGAAAAAGCAAAACCAAAAGAAAGAATCCATATCCAAAAGGGCGGGTTGGAAGCGGCCTGCATCCAGCGTTTCCCTGCGGTCTCTTTTAGGTTGTCTGCTTATCTTATGGGTGGATGTCCTACGCTGCGCTTACCGGTCCGTTGTCTCCATTCGAGAACCTTTCGGCCTCATCGGCCATCTGTTCTGCGTACTATGTGCCCTGCCTACTGCCACTTCAAGATGCTAATCCGCTGGGCTATGTCGGTGACTTTAGTTCGATTACGGATCTCCTCATTTCTGATTCGGTCTCGCAGAGAAACCTCGTGCATAGCCTTTTCCATAGCTCGTTGTTTGACTTGGAGGCTTTCTTATGAGACCCATAGTGAGAGATCAATTATATAGGTAGCAGTGATAAATTATCCTTCCTCAGTGCACTGCTGGGCTTAGACCGATCTTCAGCCACTTAAAATAACATTGGGTTTTCGCAAAAAAAAAAAAGTACTTAATTTTTTTTTTATTTTACCCATTTTAATTTAGTATCTACATATTTAAGTCCCATAATACGGGCCAAATCTCATCTCAGCCGATGCCTTACACAAGTCATACTGACGGAGCAACTGGGTGCTCATGATACTCTAGTTCTACATATTTAGAAAAGGTCTGAGTACCAAAATATTTACGAGAAACTTAGGTTTTTTTTATCAAATGTGATAATGGATCCAAGTATATTGAATTCCCATGCATAATCCTGTAGCATTTAACATGGCTATTTATGTAACTATGTTTCGATATAAACTATCCATACGTGTAATGGTATTTAAATGTACCAAATTGATCGTAAAGCCGTATTTCAAGCAAGTTTATATTGTCCAGAAAGTTGTCTGCACTGTTTCAGTCATTGTTTTGCATACTCACATTGTGTTGTACTCATTATCAACATAGTTTTTGTTCGTTTTTATTATTGCGTGTTTTTATAGTGAAGTGTTTTAGTACGGCTTTTTTTCGGAATGCATCTGTGGTGTGAGCTTTTAAGCTGGTTTTGGCGTCAACCTGGAAAAAACATATCGCTTTATTGTATTATTTTTCTAAACTTACGTTAAAAAAGTATATGCGAGTGTTAATGTGTAATAATGATAAATTATTATTTATTAAGGTGAAACGTTTCACTTAGGCGGGAAATTCAAATTTCAAACAGTTTTTTTGTTCTTGTAGCTAGGCCGAGTAATTATTGTAAACGATAACGATGTTCGCGAAAATTAATTATTATTCTTTACAAACTCGCGTAATGTTATTTATCTCCAATGCATATTATTACATACATTTGTCAATAAACAAATTTATGCTGTTTCAAACGGTTTATTGCCAAATGTAAGTAATATGGTAAGTAACTGATTAATAGCCTTACATGATAATGTAAAGAACGACCAACAATTTTCGCGAACACTATGCCATTTCACAATAATTACCCGGCCTAGCTACAAGGACGAAAAAACTGTTTGACATTTCATTTTCCCGCCAAAGTGAAACGTTTCACCTTAATGGAGTAAAACGTGTATTTTCATGTCAATTAGAAAACTTCGTAAGAGAAGAGCCTTTAGTTTTAGTCTCCACTTGAGGGGCATGACAGTAAAATACGGAAGACGAGGCTGTATGGCCTTAATTGCTTTAGCCCACTGAGCAATGGGTGAAAAACAAAAAACAAATCAAGCAATGTCTCAATTGATGGACTGTGTAGCGTACACTGAAGTGAGAATTTTTTTCGTTTACATTAGAAGGGCTGTCAAGGCATTTTTGTAAGAATTCCGTTGTAGCCAGTTGAACACATGCAAACGATACGTCAAAATATAAATACGTAGGAAGGACTGCAGTAATTCGTCAAGATTAGTATTATTTCAAAAGGTTATGAACACCATTTTAATAAAGTTTAAAATTGACCTTCTCGTGGTGCAATACGGTTCAGTTCCCCTTGAATTTTGTGCAATTATTTTGGTAAATGTTGCTAGTGCAAAAAAACTGCACGATTATTGTGCGGTTTATAATACTAGTAGAGAAATATAGACCGTATCGTAAATTAACGTACCTCATTATTAAAACAGTTCTACCTTAAACTGCACGAAAAGTGGTTGGTAAAAAATTTGAGTTAAAGAGTTTTTCAACAATTTTGTTTATTTTAATTAACAAAAGTTGTGTATTAACGCATGTAATTGTGTTATACTAGTGAATTATTATCCTTTAAATACTATTAAGGTAAGTTCGTAGGTTTGCATGAGTGTGGGCAACAATAGGAAGTAAAAAAAAATATTTTCGGTTTTGCCCCAAAACTCCGCACAAACTTAGCTAGATAAGTTTCCATGACCTTAATAGGTCATGCTTTGACCATTATATCGATTTAGGCTATGTTTAGAGCTCGTTTTAAGTGACTTTAAATAGGTAGAAAAATAAATATTATTTGATAAGGTTAAATGCAATATCCATGCGAAGCCATTGAAAATAAAATGATATTATAAAATTTAGAATGTGGTATCACAGCTAGTGATGGGACAGTTTTGTGTGCAGTTTTGATTTTATCGATAACCTGTTATTGTATACCTTATAAAATATTTTATGGTAAAACTTGCCCTAGTCGTTTAAAAAAAATTACAAACTCTTATTTAACTTGCATCGTTGGTATCTCTGTCAGCTTCCCGATTCAAAATTTGTAATCCATTTTTCTAAGCACGTTTCAGTTGCACTAAGTAAATTTGATGTTTGTAAAATAATATGGTGGTACTTAACTGGCCTGATGATGGAGCTAGAAAAGTAGGCCATAGTAACCTCTCTACTACATACTTTTACTTATTACTCCGTCGTGTTTGGACTCGTTGAATTCATTTTGATAAGGACTATTAGACCAAAAAGACAAAAACAATATTTCACATCACATCATCAGCCAATTAACGTCCACTGTTGGACAAGGCCTCCCTCATAGAGAGGGGTGTTGCCATAATCCCCACGCTTCGCAGGCGGCTTGGGGATCGCAGTACGTTCACCGTGTACTATTTGGACGCTGCTGCCCATCCTACGGTGGTTCTGGTCGCAGTTTTAGGACATACCCGGGTCCAAAACAATATTTATTGTCTGTCTAATAATTCATAGATTTACTGACGACTTGCAGCGCCCCGTGGTTTTACCCGCTATCCTATAGGAACTGCTATTTTTTCAGGGTAAAAACTATGAGTCAATCCAGAATATAACCTACCTCCATACCAAATTTTATTTTAATCCATTCACTTATTACAGAATTCAGTGAAAACAAACATATTAATACGCAGACTTTCTTATTTATAATAATAGTGTGATAATGTTGTTGTCTACATCTACATAATAAGACAAATGAATAATAACACAATAAAGTTTAATCTTCAAAAAATACTCCTAAAGTAGGTATTGTAGGAAATGTTGTAAGAAAAATAAAAAATTATCGATATCGATAAAATTATGGTAACCACTATTATTGTCAACGGCTTGTCAAGGGCTTATAATTTAAACACGGTGAAATCACAAAATTATCAACAATTTAGACTATACCGGAGATAGGAAATTCCTCCTTTTTAAAAAATTAAAATCCATTCTAGCTCTACTACACGTAATTACAGCGCAAGACGGCATTGTGAATAAATCCGATGGAGCAGCATACGAATTCGAATTCAGTTAGCAACTGCGATGCGGAGTTTGACGCGTTGACGTGCATACTCATGTTCACTCGTATGCCTCGTAACAAATGTTCCATCTCTCTTCCGTTCTATACCCTTCTCTTTTCTGTGGTAGCGTACAATATCCTCCGAATCGGTCCACGGAGAACGTTATTGGGGTATCCGAATTAAGGTCAAAAATCTTAATAAGTATTATAAGATTTTTGATCTAGAAAAATCTACTCGATAAAAAGCAAAAAAAAAACGTTACCCATAATTATTACCTAAAATTAAAACTATTTATATGTTTATTTAGTAATTATTATTTTATTTCTACCTACCCTAATACTACGGTAGTATTATTATTTAGTTATTTTTTTACTTCATAATTATGAAATAACTTATTTTTTTATGTGTATTTAGTGTTGCTGATAAGCCCTATTATTTATTAGTAAGTATTTAGGTCGAATTAATTAATTGTGTTCAATATGGTACGCATCTGTGTGTTCAATAGTTTGAAACGCAAATGACATTAATGCATCGATTGGTAAGTATTAATAGTACAACTTTTTGTTAACACTAATCAAAATGCTAAACAGCCGTTTTAAATTCAACTAAATGCCATTTGCCTATCACGAAACTGGCTCGGAGTCTCAACACCAAATTAAGAATGAGATATGAAATGACACTACTGCTTTACAGTTTTACGTGAGATTTTGTAGTTTCCCGCAATTTTCCGAGTACACGGAGTTACGCAGATAGTAGAGTGTACCACAGAAAAAAGAAGTAAATAGAACAGAAATGAGAACGAAACTCTGTCGTTAGGTATTGTGACTGATAACTTGATTGAACATTCTTATTTATGTCAACGCGTTCTGCGTCACAGTTGCTAACACAGTTGCTATGGGTTTATATGGGTGCAAGTGGCTACAACAAAGTTCTTACAAAAATGCCTTGACAGCCGTTCTATTAAAAAAATATAACAATAAACTGGAGTGCACCAAGACCGAAAAGGGCGGTCTTTCACACAGCTACTGAGCAAAATCATTTCGACATAGAGGTAGTTGGAAGGCTGGAGAGATTGTCATAGGATCCTTTTTATCCAGGAAAAAAGTACCGTTTATAAGGAAACGTCCACGGCGGTAAAACTGCGGGGCGTTGCTAATTAGATATTGTTAGAAAAATATTTATATATATACTCACTGCTTATTCATTTCGATTTTGATTCAATTTTTTCGTGCTCACTCTTGATATGAAAACCCGCGCTTTGATTCCATTTTTATTGTGAAAACTGCTAGTCTATGGCATGCGCTGCCCCCTGAAATACTGTTCCCCGATAGTTACAATCTAGGTATCATCAAATCACGAGTGAATCGGTTTCTTCTAGGCAAGCATGCTCCAATGTAGACCGCATCATCGCTTATAGGCAAGTTGGTGGTCAAACGCAAGCCTATTAACAATTAATTTAAAAAAAAAATTTGCTATCAATAAAAATACGTCAATTATTATGGACTATTTTCTTTTGTAATAAACTAGTGACCCGCCCCGGCTTTGCACGAGGTTTTATTCCTTCCGTCTAACTGATGGTGAAAACCGCATCAAAATCCTTTGCGTGGTTTGGGAGGAGTTAGCGGATATACAGACAGACAGACGCGGAAAGCGACTTTATTTTATACTATGTAGAGATTTTCATCTTACGCAGTATGCTTTGGATAAGAAGCATAGATAAACCACCATTATTGTAAGTAGGTTAAAATAGGTGAAGCTACCTTCTATCTGCGCCTTATCTAGCCAACAACTTATGAACGGCGAGTACTGGCGACATTAAACGAAATACTGCGCATTTCCCGTCAAACTAGGGTAATGTGCACCATAAAATAATATGAAGCCATTTATTATGTCATTTTCTTGAGAAACCCTTTAAGTTGGAAGGTTTGTCTGCGATCGGAAAGCTATTTATCTTACGGTACAATCTAAACTTTCATACACGAATGTGGTTTCTCTATAAGTATCTTCATATAGTTAGGCTGAGTGGCTGTAAATTTTGTGTTAGGTTTTTTTCAGCTAAATGAGTTTAATTGTTTTTATACAAACGCATTAGTAAAGTTAAATGATTATTTACGGGATATTTACCGTGGTAAGGTAAACGCATTAGTGTTTTGATTTTTTCTATAACTACAAATACATTCAATATGTATAACCAAACAGTTTCTAGCCACGGTTTTAACAACAGTTTGTGTAAGGGAAGGGGGGGGGGGGTAAGGGAAGGGAACAGGGAATTGGCCAATTATATTGCCGCCTTCAGGCCACACATTCCATCCATCCTCTATAAAAACAGTGTGTAATTGTCCCCGAAAATATTAAATATCTCTCACCTCACAAATAATCCTGCAGACATCGCATCGCAGGTTCAAATAATATTTAGCACATATCATTTTAAGGTATCAGGTAAGGTACATCTGAATCGAAGCGTGCAGGAAGTTCCAACGACCTGCCATTATAGCTCTGCATCTTAGCACAACATTAATCTAAGTCTGAAGTCTAGACGAGCCGTTCTCACTTCACGGTGTAGTTATATATATATATAGTCTGTGGCCGCGGTGGCCTAGTTATGCGAACGGTAGCTAAGCGTAATGTTTTTGTCGCCTCGGGGTGACTTATTCATGTACAGGCGGTGAATAAAGTGCTTACGACTTAATTTACTCGATAACGACCGGTTATTATTATAATTATCGTAAAATTATTTTTATAATCGCTTTTATAGTCCTCTTTGGATTGATTTTCGGCTTCTTTGTTATGCATTTGATATTTTTTTATAGTTATAATAATTCTATTGTTATTTATTTAATTATGTAACACTTAAATCATGTCAAGTTTTATACACTAGAGCAAATACAAAAATACGTTTAAAAAAATGTTTGTTGTATGGGGAACCCCTTTAGTTATTATTTATTGACTTTATTATAATTTCTCAGTTAATCCGCCATAACATTACATATTTTGTGAAAATTTCAACTGGTTATCTATTACGGTTCGAAAGATACAGCCGCTAAAAGGTAGGAGAGACGGACAGACAAACAGCGTAGCCTTAGTAATAGGGTCCCGTTTACACCCATTTAGGTACGGAACCCTTAAAAAGAACAGACGTACTCAATTGCAGCCGTTAGACATGTCAGTGTCCCACATTCGACCTCAAAGCGGAATTCTATGTTAAGAAATAGTAATTAAATGTTAAAGTAGCCATTTATTGACTGTTCAGACGTCGTGGGATAAGACTAACGCAATACTTGAGGCAGATACTTACTTATTGCGAATTAATTTGAATGAATGGGAAAGTGTTCGATTCTATGTCTATAAACTAACTTTGTTTATTAATATTTCAGTATGGTTTAACTGTTACTTGTTGATCGAGCAAAGAGGGTTCCGATTCTAATAGGATAAGTCAGCCGAGAGGTGGCGAGTTCTGTTTGCGCCGAACTGGGTTTTCACCACTTTACTCAGGGATGACTTGGATTTGGCCGTGACTAAATTTGCTCTACTCTAACTGTGACTATGACTTTTTTGACGGTATTTAATCAAACTTGAAAAAATCTAAATTCTTGACACTGGCACGTTCCATGCCAAAATCCTAACTAGAGGAAAGTAGAAGAGAAATAAAAAAATCGTCGATAATACATTAAAACCGTATAAAAAATGCATGGTAAAATTTTAGTTATCTGGATATTCTGGCATTAAACTAAAAAATAAAGCCGTAATTGTCAAGATGAATATAAAACAAGTAATCTATAACTATAAAATTGTTTATTTATCATATGTGTCAGTAATTTAACGAAATCCACTCTAAAACTTTCTCCTCGAGTTTTACGAAACACTACTTTTGTAAATTAGAGGCAATAAGTTGATACATATATTGAGTTATTCCCAAAATTGAAGTCGTTATTTCCAATAAAAGTATAAATATTTATTACAGAAATGGTTTTTGTATAGTTTTTATTATAATTTTTTTGTTTGCTATCTTTAGATAGTTGTTTATTGTCAGTTGAATTGTAAAGTTTTTAGTTCATAAAAAAATGCCGGAAATCCAGTTTTTCCTGAATTGGGGAAACTTTTCCAATTTTTCTTTCCATAGAAACCTAATTTGAACTATCACGAAAATTTAAAAAAACAAAATATTGCCTTGGCATTCTAGCCTTTCTCAAGTGACGCGATAACCAACAAACAGCATTTCATTTTTATTTATATAGATAACCAGAATCAAAATGATCACGATGTTTTATTGTATTTTAATTTATACATTTCATATTGGATAATTTACGATAAACCAGCTAGTTTTTATGTTTATTGTTAAATCTAATAATTAAATATCTACTGACGAAGAAACAGCAGGATTTCAAGTTTACGATTTCGTCGAGTGTATAAATAATTCATCTAATATCATTATTATACCAAAAATATTATGTATTTATATCACATTTGGATCATAAAATACACATTTTAATAGCATGTCCAATTGGACATGCTTTTAATATGTGTATTAAGACTGAGTAAAAAAATAATATTACATGACTTTATTAAGTCTAGATCATTCAAATTGATCCTGACTGAATAATGTGTCAAAATGGCTCATATTTTTAAAGATTGACGATATTTAATAAAGTTTATTGTTAAATGTCATGTAACAAAGTAAAATAAACTAATTTTGAATATATTAGAAGTAACTCTGCCTTATTGTCACCTTTTTACTACTAAATGGACTCATCTTATTTCAATTTCGCAAAGAGGTAGTATGTGTCACATGGATGGTTACTTTTCCCCCAGATAACTTGAAGGTTGCAGGCAAACCCGATGAACGCAGTTAGTAAATTTTAATAATCAAATATTGTTTTCATTTTTTTTTAAATATAATTAAAATAAGTGTATTTAGCAGTACGATATCAATATTTAAATATTATGTTTAAAACAACTAGATATAAAAAATAGCTATTGTAAATAATTATATTCGATATTTTATATCCTAATGATTTATTGGGTTTCAATTAAATTAATATAAAACAGCAATAAAATCTGTTAAAAATATTTAATTTCAATTACATAATTATATTATCTTCCCAATAATTATTTTGAACGATTTTCATCTGTGACTGTACAAGCTGTAAAACTTTTTGACACTTAATAATATACTTAATAACAATGACATTAATAATCATTATTCACTAATGAACAAATAATACTACGAACAAGTTCCATTGCCATTCTATTATTCACTTTACGATTGCAACATTGCAATTTAAGTTTTTAGGGTTCCGTAGCAAAACAGGACATTGCAATTTCATAGTCTGTCCTCTCATAATATGTGCCGATTATTTTATTCAGAGACCATAAGACTTATTGTGCTTAATTTCATACACCATTACTACGTTTTATCAGCTCTACGGAAACTATAAAATCAAAATACACTTCTTGTTTATGTAAGCGGTGTAAAACTGCTGTTTAGCATACAAATCATACCAGTACCATAGTACATTGTTATCCTAGGGGTGAAAGTAACAAAGTTCAAGTTTTTTTTATAGTTTGAGTGTCTGTCAGTTGAAAGTGATTATCCCCAGGGCTGAAATGTATTACTTTCAACCCGCTCCTCAAGTAACTTCAGACCTACTTTCCGAGTATGAGTAATGAAAAAATGTTTACTCGTTAAAATTATTCAAACAAGTTTAGTTAGTTATAATATATTTCATGTAGGGAGTTTGCCAACATTAACTTATGTATGGAAGACGCAAATATAATTATTATCGAATGAAATATAAAATTTCAGTTTTCATTTAAATAAAGATATACCTACATATTACCTAAAGTGTCACTGTTTCATTTCGGGGTATTATAATACCCGGCTTTTTACTTTAATTACTCGTGCATAAACCCATTTTATCCTCGACTTAAGGATCTCGCTTTCAACTCGATCTGATAAACGTCTCGGATAAAATGGCTTTTTTATGCACTCGTTGTACAATCTACTATATTTCACTCTGTTCAACCACATTGTCAACTGGTAGGACAGTTGTTTAAAAGTGTGAGATCCTGTCGAACTATACCTATTTATAATTATGCATTTGACTTGACTACAGAACCCTATCGTGAGCATTTCATGACTCGCCCTTGAGATTTTCGCAACTGCACCTATTTGCGTGGGTAGTTCTTAATTGCAAATTTATTTTCGTTTCCGGCTAATCCTGTTGTCACTTTTGAACGGATCATTTTTTTTATCTGTCTGAGTAATCAATCTAGATTTTTGGCAGGTACCACTATCGTAATGCACAATTACAAATTATCGTTGCAGTGCATAAAAGCACTATTGCACTCTTGCAAAATATTAAAATATCTAATTTATAAATATTTAAACAGTGTCAAAAAAATAAAAACATAATGTACTGATGGACAGACAAACAGACAGACAGATAGATATACAGGCAGGCAGACAGGCAGACGGACGGACAGAACGAACTTATAACTACTACTACTTATGGATCCTTGCTACTACTATACTTGATAAGGATTTCTTATCAAGTTACGGAACCAGAAAAAAAGTGATATTTGGATATCTGTGACATAGATGGAAGTGCACATGAAGTGAGCTTTTCCGCGTGTGTTGGTGGCCGCGCGCCATCTTTAATCTGTAGTGTAATGTTTCATTGTGAGAGCACTACACTTCGAAATAAATGGTTTTGGATGCGGCATCAGCTAGTCTTAAACATAGACACTGTTGCCAACTTAACGCTTTCGACCCTAGACTAACGCTTTTTGTCTCTGTCAGCTCCCAACATATGTATACAGCGCTTAGCGTCCGATCTTGTTTTTTTTTTAAATATTTACGCTTGTTAAAATATGCACGTATAATGTTTTTTTTTTTGTGTAATCGGTCATCAGTTGGCGGATAAATTTGTGAACATACATAAAAAAAAGAAACAGTGGAATACTCAATACTCAATATTTTATTGCAAACATATGTAGGTACATGCAGGTCTTAAAGTAGGTACATGTTAATTAGAGTAATACATATGACCCTATTTGGGTATGGCAACACTCTGAACGGAACGATCTATTTAAATTTCGTCAAAACTATCGTTGAAAAATTCGTCCAAACTGTAATAACATTTGGACTGTAAAATTACTTTTGATTCATTTGCGAACCTAACCTCTTTATCTATATCTTTTAAAACATTTGGCAATTTATTGAATATTTTTACGGCCATTGTATTAGGGCCAGAGCTGTGTATTACAAGGTTGGATTTTGGTTCGTCTAATTTGTACCTAAATTGTGGCCTAGTACTGCGCGATTTATCAGATACCCTTTTAAAATAATATGGGAACCTTTTTACAAATTTACTTATTTCCAATATATATATTGAACCTAAGAATATATATAAATATAATATATTTAAAGAACCGTTCTCCTTTTTGAAGTCGATTAAAAAGTTAAAGTAACTTTGTCCTTATGTCTGTTTGCATGCTTTTCACGATGAAACGGCTAATCCGATCTTAACGAAATTTATCAGGCAAATAGAATGGGTCATGAAGTTGGCGGATAAATCTGTGAACATACATAAAAAAAAACAGTGGAATAAAGAACCGTTCTCCTTTTTGAAGTCGATTAAAAATTGAAAGTAACTTTGTCCTTATGTCTGTTTGCATGCTTTTCACGATGAAACGGCTAATCCGATCTTAACGAAATTTATCAGGCAAATAGAATGCGTCATAGGGACCACATTTCTCCCCAGAAATACGGAAAAACTGGAAAACTGGATTCAGCGAGTTACTAATATAACATAAACTTAATGACTTTACAATGACATACTATACCTAAATCACTGATAGCTCCCAAGAAGCAAAAACTTAAAAAGTTTAGTAACTACCAACGCAGGATACACAGTTCATTTAACGGTGGCGTTGGATATCACAACAGGTTCCCAATATAAAAAACAGATGGCGACACAGGTTCCTACGTTAAAAATAGTTGGCGCCTCATTCGAGCATATTATTTTCACACATCCGTACAGTCGCGCAAGCCAGCTCATTCTAATTAAGCAGGCGGGCAGAGATTTATAAGATATGGAAGCATTAGTGAGATTTATACCTAGTACTGAATAATGAGATAAGGCTAATGATTCAGCGTGTCTCTGGATTCCCGGCGCTAAACGCTTTATTTCGCTATGGAAATTAAGGATAATTTTATGAATATATTTAACTGGGAGAATCTAGCTGGTTGGACTGCTGTTGTAAAAGGACCATACAAATTTCCGGAGTGGATAGCACCCCCTATGTTTTAATACAAGTTACCTTCACAATAAATTTTATCCAACATTGATCTGTTATGAAGTTAAGTAAGAATTTACTTACTATGAATAAATACACACATAATTTATAATTATACACATTTAGGAGTACAAATTTTGCACCTACTTTCACATTCATATGTTGTAATACGAAATTAGCTTTGTGTCGGTCTGCTTGTTATCTTATCACAAATATAAATATAAGTGATCATCAATAGAGCAAACAAAATACTTTGATTTGATTTTATATTTATTATACACTAATATTTTGTAAGCATTAAACATTTAAGCATATTTTTACGACATTAATTAGTAAATTAAATAATTAATATTAATAATAAAACAATTGTAAATATTAATATAACAATGAATGTATACGACCTTAGCATAATAACAAATTGAAGGAACCAACACCAAGACACACAGTTTGGCAGTTAGAGCTAGTGACAACGTGGGTGTATATTTCTTGAATAAACAATTTTAAATTTTAATTTGAGTTGTCAAACTTATTAATGCTAATAATAAACACCGAATTTGCTCACGACTTTTTCAATCGGTCCAGACATGCTCCCGTCAATCTTTTTATGTCTTGACAGGATTGTTGATTACAGCTCACTGATTTTAAGTGACGGTGTTCGAAGATGGTAAACACACCTAGCCTGGAATGGAAACTGGCTCCCAAGTGAGGCTGCCGGAATTCAAGGTGCTTGAAGACCGATTTTCAACTTGAGAGTGGTAGCTAGCCAGCCGAGTATTAGAAAGTGCTCTACCGCCATGACATGGTTTCGTCACGATGTTTTTCCGAATCCTGCGGATTGAAATTCTAACGCGCCCACCACTGTTCTTTCATAGCAAATATCATTTTTTTATTTATCCTGGATAAACTAAAAATATCAATAAAAACTTTGAAGCGTAATAAGTTCACTATATTAGTAGAATTGTAACTGGATTTGTCTTTGAAAAATCGCTAGACGTTTCGATTAGGTGAATTAACTTGTATGGCTCTAGTCTGTAGACAGCTGATGTATGAACGTCATTAAATAATGTTTATAGCTAAGTTATGTTGGTTTTTAATCCTCGCTAACAGTAAAATTACTGTACTAAATACGTACGAAATGATTAAATTTAATGGGATGGTAGCGAGATATTTGCATTAGATTAGGAAATCTTAGGAAGAAACTTATAAATGTCAAAAATGATAGAAATCACATCTCTCGCGTAAAGAGACGATGTGATTAATCAACATAAATATATAAAAAAATATTTTTAAATGTCTCCAGGCACACCTCCAGTCGTGGGTAGTATTAAAATCTAACCCAGTTTTGTAGTTGACTGTGAATGGATAAATCTACGAGTCTTGCAGATGACGACGCGTTTTCCGTTAAAGTAAAGAGCGCAAGAATGGCGCCGTCATTAAAATATAAACAAAATGGCTACTTAAAGTTAAGTAAATACAAATTCAACTCCCATAGTCACTCGAGTAGGTAATGAGGTATTATTTGAACTATTTATATTACTATTTTAGTAATATGAGGTATCATTTTTAATTTTAATTTTATTGAAACACAAATTTGGGCGCCATTCCGGCGTTCTATTTGCGTTATATTCTTATTTCAATCTAACACTGCCACTGTGAGATTGCTGACCATCAGGCGTTGGTGAACAAACGAAGATTTATGTCCAGTAAAAAAAAACGCTTGCTAAAGAATGGGTAGTCAACCTAGCTGCATTTTTATGGCATTTCAAATCAAACATTAGATAATATTATAATCCCAATTTGCACCTTATCAAAGTACCTAATCTTAGCGTCAACCGCAAGTGGACCATTGAAAATTGACACCATCATAGACACCATCCGAGCAATAAACCTCTAAAAGTGATGATAATGAGATCCGCTCATTCCTCCGCTAATTGACACAAGAGTTCATTTCAAAATTACAGTTGGCCCCTGGCCTGAGATTAGGGCGGCAGAGAGAGCGGGTGAGAGTTCACCGCATTGAGTGCAATAAAAACATGGTCAATTATATTTTTCATACACCGTCTACCCTCAAAAATAGTTACATATAGAAGCAACTGTTTTTGAGCACAATTATTAATAAATTATATATTATTAATAATAATAAATAATTGAGTATAACTGTTAAACTTAGGTATTTAAAGTGACAATTTCATGACAAAATTTAGCAGTTCTAGGATTTATCAACTTGTTCTAACCAAGATACTTTTTAAGTTTTTAATTCCATCCAGATTTTTCTTTACAAACGCATGCTTAGAAGAAACCGATTCGCTCTGACTTCAAGTTACCACCGCCCACCGCTCCATTACCTCCATTTCTCCGAACATTTGCTTTTCTTCATGAATCGTTATTCTAACTAATGTTTTCCGATTGCATTGACATCTGTCAATATGAATTATGACCTATGTTGTCCTATTAAATTCCGGGAACACAGTAGAATAGTTCTTGCGCCAACGTGTTAAAAATATTTCGCCTCATTGTTTTATGTATTTTCAAGTGTTAATGGGTAATAGGTTATAGTAGATTATTATTTATTAAGTGTTCGTGAACGTGCTCGACCCGGGCCGTGCTCGAGTGTCGGAAAGTGATATAACGAGGCATGTCGTTTCGTGTTGTTTCAAAAACTCCTTTGAAGCCTCTAGTATAACCTTCACACTTTACTAGGACATGACTCTGACTTGACCGTGACTTACTTTGCTTGACTCTGGTCTTGTTTGACGATATTTAATAAAACTTGAAAATATTTCAACACTGGCAAGTCCACAAGACTTGCGACGCCAAGATCCTCTCATGAGGAAAGAAGATGAAAAACACATCAGTCATAGGACTGCACGTCAGAAGTGAAAACTTAAGTAGTAATTCACCTATTATACAAGAGATGGCGCTGTTTTAAAATACACAGTATAGCATGACGATGTCACGAGTTCCATGATTTTTGTATACCCAAAAAGTACTCAACGCGCCTAAAGAAGTTTTCGCTTCAAAAATGCAGTAGAATTTCTATGAAAGTTCATGCTTGTCCGCTTCAGCTTTTCCCTTAGCCAACGTCTAATCTGTAACCGCGCATACCAGTTCTGTGGGAGCGTAACGGGTCCAGAATGCGAGCTATTGCGTAGATAAGCACCTATTAAACTCATATTTTGTTTGACCTTTATGACCGGAATTATAGTTTTTGAATTTCATCTACACGTCTAATTTGAGTTGAGGTAGCGATATATGGTGTTGTCGGAAATTGAATGATATAGAAACATCATGGGTTTTATTATCTGTAAAAGCCATTTTGACATCTAACGTCATTTTTTGAACGCATCGTTATTAAGATAGTAGATTCCACAGAAAAACTCGCTCTTCAGTGCATAGATCAGCGTATTCAGAGTATATATCGGGGAACTTCAGTGGTAGATATAATTTCTTTAGCAAAGCCCGTTCGCTATTGAACTATTGCTGATAGCTGCATATAATATAAATAAAAGAATCTTGTTTAAATTTACCTTGATTGTTTTTTTAACGTAAAGTAAGAAGTTGCAGCCAATATACTTCCTAAAAAAGAAAAAGAAAATAAGATGTTTTCATTAAATTTTTGATGTGAAACGTCTATTGGCGTTCCTTGGCAGTAAATCTGGCTCGTATGCCGTGACGGCGAACGGCATGACGCTCTCCTATGCCGTTACGTTTCACATGAGCCGGATGTGCCATGACGGCCAACTTTTTACAATTGACTGAAGCTGTTAATTAATATTCAATTGCGAACGGACTATAAGTATTATTTAATTTCCCTTAAGTCTTATTAGAAGTTTGTTTAGGTAATATAAAAAGCTATCATAATTTGGTAATTATTTATTCTAAATGGTGTTTTCGTGTTTCAAAATGTCTAAATGGTATTTTATGCCCATTCAGTTCAATGAACGTCATATCATCTGCCTATCGCAAGCTTTAGAGTGGCTTCTTAATGGGTTGTTTTCTGACAGCTCTAAAAACATAGTTCTGCCACCATCGACAGATGGCGCTGACGAGACATTGTTTTAATTTTTTTGCATTTGTCTCGTAACTTTTTTTTATGCCTTTTGGAAAACTTCCCATTCTGGCACTAGAACATGCTTACCACGGCTTTATTAGCATTTTGTTTTTACTGTGTGTCTGTGTGTAATTGTAACTAATTTAATAAAATTTCTATACACATCCGTCACCTAGTCTACCTGTGACTACGGACACTGCAAACTGCTAAAAAATTCAGGAATTAAAATAATGTTAGCAATCGATGAAATCCGTCAAGTGTTTAATCTCAAAGTATTGTGTTAGCCTTTAGGCCAAAGAAACACGTCAGGTTCCAGAAAATACTTTTAGTCTTTCCTTTTTATCGCTTTTATAGCGTAATTACCACTGATACTGTTTTTACACTATAAATACAAGACTAGTTCCCGCTTCGAGCAAAGAAAGAGGGCGGTTATAACGCAACTGCAACTTATATAGTGTTCGTTGACAGTTGTCAGCTGTCAACTGTCAACGAATACACGTGAAGTTTGCTAATACAACATGAAGCTCGTTACAAATGTTACAATGGTGTTGCTAGGTTTTATACATAAAAAAATTGTTTACAATGTTTCCTTGAATTGTATGTCGCTCTACTGTAGTTTATCCAAGATAAAAACTAATTGTGACTCTTAACAAAGATTGTGAAATGGTCACTCAACCCATATGAATGGCGGCAGTGTAACGCCTCTAATAAAAAATCAATTTGAAACCTTACAAAATTGAAACAAAAAACCACCATCGTCAGAATGATCTATTTCCCGGGCACTGGTTGCGCAAACCGGCTTATTGTCACGTTGCGCAAGCGCGGACTTGTCCACAATAATCTCGATTGATAAACTCGACAGTAATCCCACGTGATTGTCTAATCGCACCAGAATCAGGCCACAGCTTGAATTTTTGGTGCTGACGCTTTTAATTATAGCAACACCTACGTGCTGCATGGCAATGGGGATAATCCATATTTGTTTACAAAAGGTTTTATATTCATCATCATCGCCCAGAAGACGTCCACTGCTGAACATAGGCATCTTAGCCCTAAAATTTCCACACTGAATGACAGCCTGCCTTCTGCTTCCACTGGATGCCTGCGACTCTCACGATGTCGTCGGTCCATCTAACAGGAGCCTACGCTACCTACGCTGCGTCTTCCGGTTCGTGGTCTCCACTCAAGAACCTTTCTTCCCCATCGGTTCTCCCTAATAGTCTAAGATCCGGCTGCAGAATTAGCGCGGTCATCGAGTTTTTGCTTAAAACCAATTTTTTACGCATATGTATGATTACGAGAATATATATCAACCAGGGAGCCAATCAAAATGTGGCCGCTGATATTTTAATTAAATTATTGTTAATTAATTTATGTGAAAAAAATCATTCACTTGGTTTTAAAATAAAATATCGTCTACTTCGTTTTACCCGTTCCTTTTGCCTCACACCTGCAATTTGTGGAATGACCCTCCTGCGGCATTTCCGAGTTGTTATAATATGGGGTTCTTCAAAAGGGCTGTTTTAATATAGTATTTTAGGTTCGGCAACGTATCTGTGATGCCCCTATGCAGCTATGTTGCAGGTATCCATAGGCGACGGTGATCGCTTACCATCAGGCGGCCCGTCTGTTTGCCACCTATGGCATAAAAAATATACATACCTATTTTTATATATATTGATTAGTATAAAGCTACTGATTTGTGTATAAAATTTATGGTGTCAAATGTAGTAAAGAAGCGTGAACAAAGTTATCGTAAATACTAACTTCAACATAAAAAAGTCGTAAAGTGGAATCACCTGGTTCAAATACATTTTGACACAAATTATGTCACATTCTACATTAATAATAGCTTGTAAATGTCATAATAATACTAGCAAAGTATGCAACGGACATTAGTGAACGCTATATTGATGTTTTTTGCGAGTTTTCACTACAGGACGCCAGCAACACTTTAAAATTAATTTTGCTTCAAAATGCTGTAAATTTACGCACGTAAACTTCTATACTTATTCGTGAATTGTAGTTTGAAAAGGTCAAATCACTGGTTTTAAGAAAAATCTATAACTCGCACTTGGCTGGTTATTATATTACACTAGCTGTGCTCCGCGGTTTCACCCTCGTGGATTACTCCTTATATCATCATCTATCTGCCAGAGAACGTCCCATCAAAATCGTTCTAACCGTTTTAGAGTCCATACATATACATACACTTTTCGCTTAAGTATATAAGAAGAAGATGAATATACTTAGATAAAAAATATTATATAGGGATCGGCAAACATTTTGATAACAATAAAAAAAAATAATGTGAATAATAAAATAATAACAAAATCTTTATTTTCTAATCATCAGTTACACTTACATTAACACAGAATACAAACAGAGATACAAAGTTAGAAAGAAAGAAAGAAAAAGAAAACAAGAAATCTTTATTTTGTAACAACAACTTTACATAAACTACAGATAAAATATGGTACATGATACATAGTACTATACAGATAAATAAATAAATAAATCGGCTTATTCACAACGTACTCACGCCCCGATCTGTAAATAAAAAATATAAAACGAATGTTAATTATCAAACAAGTTGGAGAGAGTGAATAAATCATATTCACTCTTTCAGGAGTACAATATAATGTCTCTTTGAATATAAGAACTTGTTTTATAAAAATAGCTATGACGCAAAACCATTTTTCTATCCGTCTACAAATTCAATATTTTTATTGTTACTATTGACACGCTACAAAATATCTGACACAATGAAAATATTATGCCAAAAATATGAATAATTAATTAAGAACCTGCCAGCACCTACGCGTTTGCATTTATTCAAAGCTGTCATCAATTCTGCAATAAAATATTAATCTAATATGTATTTTATTCTAACAAACCCGAGAATACTTCGTTAGACTTCAACGCGTTAATGTAACTTGAGAACATTCAAAGAGAAGTACCATGAAATTACGGACCACTTATTAATCAAATTATGGAACTAAATATGTTCAAATTGTGGCTTTCAGTTTATAACTAAATACGATGGCAGCACTCATATAACATTCCAAATAAAGCCGGTCTGCTGCTACCTTATTTTTGTTAGAATTTGGCTCTAACACGTTTTTCTGATCAAATGCAGTATTGTCCTAACCTTTGATAACCAATAAAGTGATTTTTTTAAAGAAAAAAAATACTGACGTTGAGACTAACCTACATGTACAAACTTAAAATGAAAAGTAGAAAAATAAACGTTAAAACAGAGATTGAAAGTCCTCATCAAAGCTTTTGGCGTGGACAACCACAAACCAAAACGTCAAATGTGTAGGTTAATTTTTATTTTGTTGATTTTTACAAAACGCACTGAATCAATTTCGTAATTTATATGATACTAACTCTGAAGTATGACCTACCAATAAAAAAAAACATCCAAATAATTGGCGGAGTAATCGTAACAAACACCAAAACACGGGAGCTCCTTCCACAGTTTTACCACGGTAAATATCCCGTAAATAATCATATAACTGTAAAAACATAGTCGAATTATTGTTTGCTAAATTTACAGTCGTATCGGTTTCTCTCTCGTTTGTGTAGGTACTTCGTTTCAGTACTACCTATTTTAAAATTAACTATTGGTATAAAGAAAACATGCTATTTTTTGCATTGTATTTAGCATAACTTCAAGTACATTAATACTAGTCTGAATTTATTTTTATAAAACTCTCAACTAACATCTATATAAACTTACTAACATTTTGTTAAAATATAGAAATTATAATATTTGTGGCGAAAACACAATAAATTTTACAATAAGAGAACGCAATGTTTTGTTAGTATGTTATTCTAAATATGTGTTATTATATTACAGTTATATGATTAGTTTACGGGATATTATTTTTTCTTCCCGTGAACATGGTGCATGTAACTGCGCCAAAATATCGGAAACTCCTTCCATAACCTTACCACGGTAAATATCCATTAAATAATCATATAACTGTAGTGAATAACCGTGATAGTTTAAAGCAGTGTTTTATGTTTTGTTAGATTTTGGGCGCAAGAGAGCGGGCTTGAGTTGTTGGTCACATTGTTACCTAGAGTACCAAAGCACCGTAAGGGTTATGCTTCGAAAACGTGTATAACTCTGGTGAAAAATTAATAAGGTCTGCTCGAACATTGCGACCGGTCGCGTTTTTGGTGTAAATGACCACTGCACGAAAAAGTTTGGTTAAAGTGTTAAAGTATTTACTGGAGGCTCTTTTAAGTATAGCTATAAACAAATGCTTACTTTTCCTCACAAATAAATATTGATTTGACTAAAATAAACAAAAAATTATGAGAGATGACGAGTCTTAATAATAGTAAACTATATCATACCTGATAACCGATGGGGAAGAAAGGTTAATGAGTGGAGACCGCGAACCGGAAGACACATCGTAGGTAGGCCTCCCACTAGATGGAACGACGACATTGTGGGAGTCGCGGGCATCCAGTGGATGCAGATGGCAGGATGTCGTTCAGTGTGGAGGTTAAAGGGGGAAGCCTATATTCAGCAGTGGACGTCTTATGGCTGATGATGATGATATTATACCTATAACTATAATTATTATAATTTGCCTTATATTTGAATATCTAGTTCAAAACAAATGACTAATCTTCCCGCGATTTACGGACGATGTACTTTATCTTCATTTGATACTTATCAAATAAAGATAAGTATCTTGCGTAAAAAAGACGAGGCGTTTGTGACCAAATCCCCAGAATAGGTAAATAAACATGTAATGAAAGCTCGCGCAGCGATTATAACACCGGCGATGCGACCGCAGCGTGTACGCAGCATAACCGCAGGGTATCGGCTATCCGGCGTCTCTTCCGCAAAACCATTCACACCACACTAAAACAATATCCAGTAGTACAAGTTCTTACAAAGTTACAAATTACGTATAAGCACTAAGTACGTAAAAACTTCTACAAGAATTATAAAACTCTAGTAAATAAATTTTCTTGCTAGATTATTAGTAACTGCTGTTCATCTTTATTTCCATTAAGTCATCAAAATTCATCATTATCATCATATCATGTTCCCACAGAGAGAGAGAGAGAGAGAGAGAGAGAGAGAGAAAGAGAGAGAAAGAGACAGAGAGGATGATCCATCATGCTGGCCCAGTGAATGTTGATGAATATCTTGTCTTTGAATTTTTGAGGTTCTTGGACATACCGCTTTATTACAGTTGTTCTGTTTCAAGTTGTGTTACTGCTGATATTCTTTCTATGGTCACATGCGCCTGCGACGCGTCCGCTGACATGCGTTGATACCTCACACACCAGTACAACTATAAAATTCGTGTATTTATCCCCACCGTACTCCCACACGGGTCGTTTCGCTAAAATATATCGCTTTTTATTCGCCTTCCACGGGTTTACATCGAATTTAAATCGGTAGATGTCAAATCATTTTATTCAGCGCGACACAGAGTGGTTTCGTGTCCAGTGCCTTGTGGAACGCTGACATTAATTTAATAGATGTTTTCTCGTGTGGCATGTTTATTTCTATACGTTTATAAAAACTACTGTAATGATCTAAAATTATATGATTATTTACGGGATATTTACCATGGTAAGGTTGTGGAAGGAGCTCAATAATCATATAACTTTAGTGAACAACCGTGATAGTTTAAAACAGTGTTTACTGTAATGATGTAGACTGTATCTGTACATGACCAACTGTACATAAGTGTACAACTGTACAGAAGGTTACGTGAAATAGTGGACCTCACCCAATTGGAGCAGTCTTTTTACTCATTATTATAAACAACATGTATTATACAAACCAAGAAATAACGAAAAACAACTATTCTATACAAATACGTCCATACAAAATAATATATTGAGCCGCTGTTTTTTTTAAATTGCTATTTTGTGGTGGATCCTTTAGTAAAAGTTGTTAATAATGATAAGTTAAAGAAGGTCATTAGATCATTATAACCATGTATATAAGGAAAGTTAACTATCGATTTCTATACAGTACAAATCAATAAAAATAAAATACGACCATTTTATTGATTATTTATTACAGCCAGAATAACCAATTCCGCTACCGAAGAGGAAATAACTTATAAAATCAAATCAAAAATATGCAACACTCTCCGGCACAAAGTAACATTCCTGGGAGCTCACATATTACTCACATCCTGTCTTCAATTCTATAGAGAATACATCCCTATCTCTTTCGAATAAAATTCTTGATGTACATAAGCTTAGACTTATGGCAGCAAATGATCTTGGCGAGTCTATTCACGCAGGACTAGTATCATTTTACATTGAAGACCGGCTGATTACCGCGCATGTTATATAACTGCTTATAAATTTAATGTAGAAGCTTAGATTGCGAAGCGTAGTTTGAAAATGAGAACGCTACCAGTGCAAGTTTGAATTCAAGTAGGCCTGAGTTAATTAATATTATTAGGATAAGTAAAAAAAAAAACTTGTGAACGGATATTTTTGGGTTCTTGATAACACTAACAAAAATACAGTGAGCCGATTATTAACGGGATATTTACCGTGATAAAGTTGTGGATTGCTTCCGATATTTTGACGCAGTTACATGCACCATGTTCACGGGAAGACACGGCTGGACCAATTTGGATGAAATTTTGTAAGTTTATTTCAATGTGTTCCTGGGTGGTTTGACACAATTGGACCCGGTCGGGCAGGACGCCGTCTACCGGGTCCAAAATATGTTATAAATAAAAAAGAGTGTGTAGTAATCTTGCCAAGTTTGACGCTTGTACGTGTTCATACGTATAGTATAGTTTTACCCTTTTTATACCCCTCTTTAGTTCATACTTGTAGAGTTTATTATATTTTTTTAAATAATTCGCCATAAAATTACATATTCTGTGAAAACTTCAACTGGTTGTCTATTACGGTTCAAAAGATGCAGCCGTTAAAAGGTAGAAAGGACGGACAGAAAGACAGACAGACAAACGGACAGACAGCGTAGGTTTAGTAATAAGGTCCCTTTGGATACGGAACCCTAAAAAGTAAAGGCTGCATTCAATAAAGATAATTTATATAAGGTAGCAAACTATAGAATAAAATTCAATCGTGAAGATAATGCAAGTGTTAAATTAAAAGAAGCAATAAAATTCCATACGTAATCAGATTAAAGCTCGCTATTAACTGTGGCTAAAATCAAATTATCTTTTTTAATTCTTTAAAGCGATGCTGAGAAATAAACTACAGTACAATAAAGAGTTTAATGAATAAAAAGAAGAGAACGCAAAGGTCAAATACGATGGCTTCAAGTTCAATTAAAGAAATTCTCGATAAACTTTTGTCTGTTGATTGTAGTTTATAAAAAGCTACAGTACTTATATTTACTGCCGTAATCAAGTTTATGAGATATATTACTAAAATGAAAACAAAAATGGCTTCCTTGAATATTATATTTATTGGCTTGTTCCGTCTTTAGGTATTTGTTAAAACAGAACAACATACTAGAAATGATTTTACGACCACTTTCTTTTTTAATGAAAGCCTAGTTTAATTGAATTAACATCAATAATCTTGATTGTTTATTATTTTATGGTCCATATAACTTAAAGAAGACGCATATAAAAATAATCACACAAAAGCATGCTCTAAATATCTTCAATTAAAACTAATTACAAAGAAAGTGATAGTCGCGTCGGTATGCAGGTCAGAATTTCGATTTATTTTTTAATTATCAACAAACAGTTTTAAGGCGTTATCGCCGTTATCGTCTACTTTATTATTAGGTAGCTAACGTTCATTTTCGTTTGTGTTAAAGTTGAAGCTGTTCAACTAATGGTCCTACAAATCCTTCGCAGCCGAGTCCTGGTATTGTCCGCTGCCAAGTTTATTTGCTCCTTGCACTACTGTCGCCGGTCCGGTTACCTTTTTCCTTTTAACGCGAACAATTTTTAAATGGTTTACGTTTGATACCATTATTGTGTGCCAATCAGGTTGAATTACAATGTCCTTTACCAACGGCCGAACTCAGTAAGAATTTATACTATTTTTTGTAACAAATCATTTTATTTTATACTTATTTTTTCATTCGAGTAAACAAGGCAGCTGGTTTATTTAGATGAGCCCCTCCTTGCATTTAAATAACTTTTGTTTGACATTTGTAAATTTAAGTATGCTCTTTGAGACTTGGAAAATGGTCTTTTACGGGATTCTGAATGTTGTGTGTTGTCTTTTGCTGCTTTTTAATACATAATTTTTAAGTAGTATTAAATACATTATTTACGACATTGCATTTTGATTTTACTTTTTATACGTGTCACTATAGTTATTAATTATGTGTCAAGTAATTTTATAATAAAAGTAAATTAAATAAAAAAAAAACTAGTTTTAATTGCAGTCATCTTTATAAACTTCGTAACAATATATTCTTGGGAAAAATAAATTTCAACATTAAGTATATACTTAATATATGAATTACGATGTAAGTAATACACCGTAATTCACCGTATCATGATGAGCTTTTATATCGTAAAATATCTACATCTACATTTAATACCAGTACTCTATTTTGAAAATTAATATTCTTACAATCTTGCCGTTAAAGATGCATTTAAGTACCGTGTTCTCGAGCATTTGCAATAAATCTTCCTTTGACCACTCTTATCTGCTTCGCCGTGGTAGCCGATAATAATATAACCTGTGTCAACTTGATTGAGAAATTTAAATACAAAACATCTTAAGTACCAACACTGACGGTCAGAGATACCACCTATCTCTAGAGCACTCATATTTTAAAAGTGGGAAACTCTTGTAATTTTATTTGTACCGCTCTTGGCCAAACGTATTTTATCCTAACTTTTATATAATAGCAATACTATATTTATTCACATCACACACACACACACACATCATCAGCCAATTAACATCCACTGTTGGACAAGGCCTCCCTCATAGATAGGGATGTTGCCATAATCCCCACGCTTGGCAGGCGGCTTGGGGATCGCAGTACTTTCACCGTGTACTATTAAGACGCTGCTGCCCATTCTACGGTGGTTCTGGTCGCAGTTTTAGGACATACCTGGGTCCACTATATTTATTACTAAATCGTAAATAATAATCATATCTTCACTTCAAGATGATCTTGATTATCGAGAGAAATTTAGAAATTATGATATTCATATACAAGTACTTCGAACTGAAGTAGGAGTGATTATAGATATAAATAAAACAAATTAGAATTTCTTATGTCATTAAAAGCGGCTGTGTGGCTCCAAAATGAAAGGTTACGCTTATCAAAGATCTCTTCATTAAAGACTAAAATACGGGGTTGTAGTGACGTAAGTTCTTTCTTAATAAGGGAATCAGTGTGACGGAGATAGCAGGGCTACAGGTTTGCATGCTGCACTCGATCGAGCATCAATCAGACTCCAAACTTCCAATAATAATAAAGTAACCAATCTGATTCGGGAATCAAACCTACAAATGTGTTTCTCCGTATCCAATTCCGTTGCGTGTACGTATTTAATGATTGACAAAACAAAAACGCAGTAGCGACGCGGTAGATGAATGATATAGTGAAGTGAAGTTGTTTTAATGAATGTTAAACTCGAATGGAATAATGATTTCGCATCGTATATTTTCGAAAAGAGTTTGGATCCACGATAAAACCTCAGAATTACCATAAAAGTTAGCATTCAAACTCGTTATAATGAAGTCGCAAGTGTTATTGGACAATACAAAACGTTTAACAATGACCCATTGATTTTATGGTCATGGCCATTGAAATACTGATTTGGCGATGATCTTTAACTAACCCCTTTAGACCTCAATACTGAAGCAATTTATATCAATGACTGACTAACAATGTTAATAAGGCAAGATACAAGAATGAAGCCATTAGCGAAATCACTAAAACTAACACTTAGTCGTCAAAAGCTCTCAATCCAATTTGTACCATAGAATTAGCGGGTCTAAGATACAAATTCCAGCCTAAAAGAGTATGCGCACGGCATCGTTGTTGCCATTTATCTTGGCATTGGACGTGGCCGCAATTAATCAAGTGCCGTTGTCACGTACGTAATATACAGAAGATAAAGAGAAAAAGATGATTTCGAGCTAATTATCGGCGATGTTGTATGATTCTTTTTACTGCCACTTAACACCTACCGGGCCAATTTGTCGGTTGTTCTCTTTTGGTATTCAAAGTTTCGGTACCTTTTCAATCCTTGCTCTGTATTATTTCGGCTGTGAACCGCTTTATCTGTGCATACCACTTCGACACTCGCGAGAGTAATATACGGTGTTGATTTATTTTCTGGTCGGCATTTTCACTCTCATTTATCATCGTATATCGGATGCATTTAGATTGTTTATTTTATAATGAGCTCGTGCAAAGGTCAGTGTCGATTTTGTTTCTTTTGGTCCTTTCCTTTACACGGATCCCTCGTTCGAGATAACTGTTTTGAGATATTGGGAATCAGCTTGAAATCTTTTCTCAATTAAGTGATTAATCATTTTTGTTGCAAACGTCTCGATTTCAAGTTGTAGCTGCTAGGATTTCTTATATTAATTTAAGTGCCAGGGCGTTGTAAGATTCTCGCAAAAGGCATTCAGTATCTTGTTCATAAGTCGAAGGACCTCACATGCACTGATCAATTCACATTGGATTAAATACCCCTAATTAATTACGATGGCAATCTTAACGTCTGTAGGCGCAAACAATTAGTTTCGCCGAGTCCCTTTACTATTGCAGTAAAGTAGCTTTTGTTGCGTTAGAATCTTATAGATGGAGTTTCTTGTTTCGCGTTTATTTCTAGCATTCAAGATAGGAATTTTGATTTGTACTAATAAATCACTCAAACACAGTTTGTTAGATAATGCCATTCTTAAAGGTTAACTAGTAGTAGAACCTTCCAGCGAGCAAATTGACTGGATATTGTTATTTACTCGTATTTAAGTTCCTGACATATACAAGTTGGTATAAATTTTTTTAAACCCCCAATAAAAGAGCTGATAATCTTCAAACGGCTCAACATATTTTCTTGAATCATAAGTAAACACACTCTCGATCAGTTCACCTTTTAAACTAAAAAACAAAACTAAAAACAAAATCAAAATCAATTCAGCCGTTTGGAAGCTATGATACCACTCCGACACACATACACAAGTTAAACTTATAACACCTCTCTGCGTCTTTGATAAGAAGTATTATGCCTTAAGATAAGACTATATAAATTTTTGAGAAAAACGTTTTAATCCTGACATAGGTGATATTTATGTCTCATTTCGTGTCGCCACTTAGTTATTTATTGTATACTTTTCATTAAATTGTATTCTCTCTTTCTTTCCCAGATGTCAGCCATAGATCCAGACTGTGGAGTGAACGCTATAGTCAACTACACCCTCGGAGACAGCGTCATCAGAGCCCAGTTTGTCGTTAAACCAGACACTGGAGATCTCTGCGTCGCCGCCCCTTTGGATTATGAAGCCAGCAGCGATTTTGAGTTCCCAATCATTGCTACTGATAGAGGTACCTACGCAATAAGTTATTATACCTACTGCAGTACATTGGCTTAAACAGCATTCCTATACCTAGGAGGTAAAATATTTAAGAGACTATTATTAATTTCCAAAATAATTAGATTATATAGAAACCTGATTATTCTAGGTAAATTCTCAAGATTTATTAACTTCTAAATTAATTACTGTATTAACTGGAATTAACGGTAGCACGATTTCATGATTTTAATGCGTAATGGTCGATTAATATTCCTTTATACGGTATGTAAAATGTTTATTATCGCAAATTAATCAAATAACCTTTAGTTCAAACACATTATCATTGACATTTCCAGTTTCTCCATTTTCTGACTTGTGGCTATTTTAAAAAGCTGGAAAATTATAGGAAACTCAATTAAATTGCTCACAAAATATTATATCTAATTTTTTTTATTAAATAATATGGTGGCGTTTGACCGCCATCTACCATGTCATGCTGTTTTACTCAGACATTTGTAATATTATCTAGCTATTACTTAATCTATAATTTTGAATACACTTTAGAGATCAAGTAGAGAAAGTAAAGATTGACCCAGCAGTAATAATAAAAGCAGCCCATTACTTGCGCATGTAAAGCCGTAATTTGAGTCGCATCAGTCAATTTCAGATCTCCAACTTTTTGCGTTGGCTCCCCTTTTCTTGCCTTAATTGGCAAAGATGTGACGCGTCAAATGCAGGAACCAGTACATCATCCACGTACTTCTGTACTCAATGTATCGATGCTATAGGTAGAGGACGCTGTAGAATTACCATTGCTCAAAAATAAGGCTGAAGCGGATTGGCCAGCCCAAAATAAATTCCGAAAATGTCTGTCGGCAACCCTACCTGATTTATGGGGCGAGAAGCGAGCAACTATTACTTCTCGTTTTTATTTGCCAAACTTCTGATGGTGACTTTGTGTCGCCGACCACGCATGGGAAAGGAAGTTTTAGCTGGATTTAAGGATTTTATTTCAAAGAAAACATTCGAATGATCGTATCGATTGACGTGGAACATTGGAATATCAAGTTATTAAACGATTCAGTAATATAATATTTAAGGATTGCATATCAGCTTGTCAGCGTCAGCCATTATCGAGTAATATATTGTCAGGTTAAAAATCTTTTATTCGATTCTAAATTGTAATTTTGCATTATTTGCACATGCCAAAGGAATGTTGTTCTTTCTTGTGTTACCAATTTTAGCTATTTGTATTTATGTATCTGGATATGTCTAATTCAGCGATGCTAATTTGACATGACAAGATTTAAGGCATAACCGATTAACAATGAATTTAATAGAAATTCCTATGACATTGCAACATAGTTTTGCTAAAGCATTGCGCATCAGGTTTCATTGCACATAAAATATTACAGCTATTTTCTATTATGTTTCGATTACTTAGTTTAGTAACAGCATTAAAATAAACATAAACAAGAAGATAGTAGTTGTTACCTATTTCGTGCTAATCTACTAACAAGTTATTGCTACAACAATCTCTTTGACCTTTAAATGCACCACAGGAAGAGCATCAGCAGAACAAATACATGCAAAGTAACAAAGCTCAAACAATTATTACCGGCACAACGTTGTTGGCATAAGCATTGACATCCGCATAAATCAAGTGTCTGTCAATTAAACATAGCATTACAACAATACAAACAATCAAGCGACCAATTATTTATTTATTCGCAGGGGGCCTCTCGACAACAGCAATGGTGAAGATCCAACTGCTTGATATAAACGACAACGTACCAGCTTTTACTGTTAAGGACTACAACGTGTCCTTGAAAGAGGGGAGGATATCGAACGAGCCAATAATTGCCGTCTCGGCGACCGATGCAGATTCAGGGAGATTTGGAACGGTTACGTACAGAATCGTTAATGGCAATGACAATGATATATTCCGCATTGATAGGAGCACGGGAGAGATATTGGTGACGAAGCCGGCTCTGGTACAGAATAATGCCAAGTTTGATCTGGAAGTTTCCGCGACTGATGGCGGGGGTTTGACGTCGCCTCAAGTAGCTGTGGTCCATGTCACGGTGATGCCAGCTGGTATGGGGATGGCGCTCTTTGACAAATCACGGTACAACTTTCGCGTGAAGGAAGATGTAAGAGTCAGAACCGTCGTCGGGACATTGAATGCCACTGTTGGAGAGCGAGGTAAGTTACTGTGATTTGCTATTAATAACATATTTAAGCAGGGGTTTGAGGCAGATGTTTGATGAATTTAAATATATGCCCTAGGTTTGGGTGTTAGGTAACTGTGTTCACTAGCATCGCGACACAGATAATTATAGTGGAGTGCTGTGAGTATAACCTCGGAACAGACAAACAAGGGAAATATGCCTTAATACAATTATTGTTCGAATGTCAGAATTGTGTAAGAATGTCTCCGGGTTTCACGCATTATTTCACAACAACTGTAAGTACGGCATACTTACTCTATTTTTCATGCACCCTAAAAACTTACAGCTACACCAATAATAAATAGACTACAAGCAAAAATGGGCAGCAAGGTCAACTGCAAAAGTATCAAACCTGATTTAGACCTTATGCGATGGCACGCCACGCCACCTTACAAATATCTTATTTGTTTAAAGTTCTTCTTAAATTACATTTCATAATTAATCGTATAAATTATCTTATCCTCTGAATGTATTCTCCGCTGCTGTTAAACTTTCTAGGAAAGAAAGCTTTCAATGCAAACAGTTAGGATTACGAACATAGAAATATACTTAGGGAAAAATCAAATATTAATGTACGACGGTAGTTCACGAGAATACCGTTAAAAACTACATTATAACTTCATTTTGCTTGAACAAATTTACTGAAAACGTGGCAGTGCTATTTGTATTCAAATAAGAGACTATAGTGGCAAAAGGAAAAGTGATAAGCGGTGAATATTCGAGAATACATTATTTCATTTACTTTTAGTTTTTATTAGGTTTATCTGTAATATTTTAAATTTCCCCACCTTGTACCTAGAATTCTCGTTTTGAGCACAACTGGAATATTTTCCGGTCCTAGTAGACTTTTTTTTTTTTTTTTGCACACACGGTCACCTGACCCCAAACTAAGCAAAGCTTGTAATATGGCTGCCAGAGACTAATATACGTACATATATATTTTAGATACAGTAGATACTGTATTTAATTTATAACTCCACCGTAAAACTTACACAGACCTTCGATTTATCATAAATTGAAGTGTTCCGTCATCATCATCAGCCAGAAGACGTCCATTGCTGAACATAGGCCTAGGCCTCCCCCTTTAACCTTCACACTGAACGACATCATCATCTGCCATCTGCATCCACTGGATGCCCGCGACTCCCACAATGACGTCAGTTCATCTAGTGGGAGGCCCTACGCTGCGTTTTCTGGTTCATGGTCTCAATTTTTTTCCCCATATGAATGCTGTTTTAGTGATGATGCCATAGTTGAAGACTTCCATAATGATGAGTCCCTCCTTTCGGCTTAGTACCACCATTCCGCGTCACCTAACATAGTCGAAGATTAGTGCAATACTTTTCCACTATCATCATAACTAGTATCGTACGTATACTTTCTGCTATCCGTTGCACGTGCAAGTTATCTAGACTTGACTGAACTTCACGGGGGAGAAGACGATAGAAATACATATAAGCTGAAGAGTAAATAAAACAGAGTCTTGACCAGAGCCAAACTTTAAGGGTCTTACTTAAAAACGTTACTCAAGTTGGCATACGCTTAAATATGCTCCGTCTCGTTTTCGCGTGTGACGATTGCTGTCAGCGAGAAGTTGAGAGAGCATTTTAAAGCACAGATCAAATTGAGTAACGTTTTTAAGTAAGCCCCAAAATGAGTAATGGATGAATAAAATTATTGATATTGCCAAATCAACAGGTGCCAAACAAAATTATTCACATTAATTGGAGCGGAGTAAAAATTAGATAGATTAACTCTTTATTGTTCACACCAAAAATTACATACACGCGATAAAATAGGTTTAAAACTAGTGCAACAACTGGCAGCTTTATTGCTAAGATCTCTTCCAGGCAGCCTTAGGATTGGGAAAATTACTGAGCCAAAGTTAGAATTCGTTGACAATTTAATTCAAAAGTACGCCGAAGCTCACGAAAACTTGCTTCATCAGCATACGAATGGTAAGGCTATCCAGCTCTATGACCAACATTGTTAAAAGGTTGAAAAAAACAAAACCGTTCGAGTTAGTGTAGTAATACACAAAGTGTTAGTGTAAAGTAGTGTAGTGCTACCTCTAAAAAGCATGTGAACAAAATGTATGTCCCTTAATAGACACAATCAGAAACTTTCTTAATTTTTAAAATACGTAGAAGTTTATGTTAGAATTAAACTACTTAATATTTAATACATTGTAATTAAATTAAGGGGCGCCTTTTACATATACAAACTCAATGTATGACATAAATATACATTATTTTAAGACTTCTAGAGCTTCTTCCAAATAATAAGAAAGAGCAAGTCAATCGGTTCACAAATGTTAGAGTAATTGACGTACAAAATAATAAAAAAATATCACGTGGAGAACTCCTTGAAGTCTATTAAAAAGAGTCAACAACTATTTTGTCACTGAGCACCTTCCTCTTTTAATTTGCGCCAACCATAACGAGAGACATACTTATGCACAATAGTAATCGGCCATTGTCCCGGCAGGATCACGACCATCTGATGTGCAGCCATCGTTTCTACACGCTGTTTACGACTCCCGCCTTTCTCTATTCTCTTGGAGACTATTTTCACGAGGTTGGGATGGGACGGTAACAGCTTACATAGATTTTGATCCGTGAGTTCTTGCGGTACTTAAACGTATTAATTTATTTATTTTAACCCGATTCTTAAATAGCAGCTCCTTATTTTCTTTGCTCATGAGTAAAAAGATTTCAAGTTTTATTAAATACTAGTTTAAACCCGCTGTGTTACTCGCGATTTTCCAGTTTTTTCTCATTTCTGGGGGGAAAGGTACCCTATGTCTATTCTTATAATGCACCCTATCTTCCTGCCAAATTTCGTTAAGATCCGTGTAGTCGTTTAGCCGTGATAATGCGACTAACATCCAGACAGAGGTACAGAGTTACTTTCGCTCTTATAATATTAGATAGGATCGTAAAACAAGTCCAAGCCCTAGTAAAGTGTTGGAGACTTTATCACAGGCTTTCACGGGGTTTTGGAAACAACAATTGCCTTCATTCGAGCACGTTCTCGAACATTTATTAAACAATAATCCACCATTCATAAATAAAATAAAATAATTTTCACAAAAAAAATACCCGTGAAATCTGATATTTTAAAGATGTTCCTACTTTTTTCACAAAATTCACAAAATTTTAATAACGTTGAACTGAACAAAATTTTAATATTGTTTTGCAATTTTTTATTGAATTTCAGTCAGTTTGTTGTTTTAGCGATTGATTAATTTTTTGAAATAGATCGAGATACTTAACTAATAATTTCCTACTTTTATTACAACTTTGAACATGTGGTCGAATAAATTAAGTAATATTCTTTGTTCACAAAGCTTCATTAATGTATATAAATACTTTATTTACGTCAGAAAAGAAGCATTAAATCCACCCCACATATAACTTGTAAATTCAGCCATTTTCATTATTCTTTAAAAGCTTATATTTAACATGCCATATTTGTTAGTTTATTCAGATCAATCTTGCAAGCTGAATTATACCCAGTTCCTCCTAACAGATTTTACTGAAATTTTGCATACAGCTTTTTAGTTTTAGTGAAAATACAATATGCAATACCCAATATTTATTCATTTGAATTTGAATATAGTAATATTTTCAAAACGGCCACCACCACAAGTAAAAGCTTGTTTGTAACAATGGATTTTGCCATTAATATATTTATTTTATTCAGACCA
Organism: Agriopis leucophaearia; assembly: GCA_949125355.1. Classification (NCBI taxonomy): domain Eukaryota; kingdom Metazoa; phylum Arthropoda; class Insecta; order Lepidoptera; family Geometridae; genus Agriopis; species Agriopis leucophaearia. Next base: position 16,612,825 of record OX421268.1, on the reverse strand, counting down.
GGAATTCAGGAATTCAAAAGCACAATTGTGTGATTTCTCTATAAAAATGTACTTAAATGAAATTCAACACATCCTTTTCGTGCACAGCCTAAATAGTCTCTATCACACCATTGCGTAACAGCGCTGACAGCTAAAATATAGACGCGGAAAACCATTCGAACTATGCCCATGCGCATTCCAATTTCGAATTCATTCGCTCATTGCCGTCATAATTAACGGCTGATGTGAGATACTTATCGCGGTTCTGTTGTGACTATAAATCTGTCGTGGAAATGTCGTGAAAGGAATAACTTCCTTTGACTGTGAAAGTAGCTAGATTTCATTTTTTTATAGATGCCCTTGACCGCCTCATCGCCTGATGTAATTTTTTTTTATGATAAAGGTGACGAGACGAGCAAAGTCGTTCGCCTGGTGGCTCTTCATGCTTGCCCATAACAGCTCAACGCCACTCAGAATTTTGAACTTCAGCAGTTCAAAACCCTGGATGGCAATGTACTGCGCTCGTCACCCCGGGATATAAAATGTCAAATCTCTTTGTGCCCTGTAATTTCGCTGGAAACATTGCCCTTCAATCCGGAACACAGTAGTATTTGCACACTACTGCTTGGCGGTTGAATAACTGGCAAAGTATGGTACTTCCCCAGGCGGACCCCTGCAAAAGAGTCCTACCACTACAAAAGTAAGAAAAAACGAAAAAAAAATTGCGAGTAACGAAAAATTGCTGTCTTTTATTGTAACTAACTTTTTCAATGTAATTATCTCAATTATAAAATATGTTTCCAATGTTCTCGATACCTGAGAGTGTAAATTAAGCAATTAGTAATCTAATTCAAGATCCATCTTCGATAAATTATAATAAAAGTTTGTTAGGAATTATCTTTGTATGTAATACGAATTCGAATGTCGGGAGGCACTTCTGGGGTCACAACCAATTACATTCTTTTACGATTCATTTAGAACTAACTTTGTAATTGTGGATGGAACTGGCTTTTACTTTAGAACCTGCTCCCATTCAAAGCTAAGCAAGCTAGACACTTAGTTTGTGTTGTGTAATCCGCAGGCAAAAGCTAGTAATATATTTACTTATCTGGCTTAGAGGTCAGTAGGCGCGTAGGTACTCGCTAAACATTGCAATAATTTCTCAGCTAAATCATAATGCCGTACCTTTCAGCCTTTCACAGATCTAGCTATATTATAAAACATAGCTATATTTTGAGCAGCTACATTTCAACATTAAAATGTATACGCCAGCCAAAGTATGAATCTCTTGGTCTTAGCGTCTGTAAAACAGTTATTGAAGTTTTGTAATAAAGAGCTTCTGTTTCTGGAATGATACTTAAGGAGTCAAATTATTTTGAATTGCGAACTTTCCGAAAATCGTGGTTTGGTAATTGAAGCTTTCATAGAAACGTATTATGGAATTAAATATCATTATTTTTTTATACAACGTCACACAACGGGCAATGGAGAGAGCTATGCTCGGAGTTTCTTTGCGCGATAAAATTTGGAACGTAGATATTCGCCAAAGAACCAGGGTCACCGACATTGCTATTAAAATCTGCAAGTTGAAGTGGCAATGGGCAGGCCACAACGCTCGAAGAACTGATAACCGATGGGGAAGAAAGGTTCTTGAGTCGAGACCGCGAACCGGAAGATGCAGCGTAGGTAGGCCTCCCACTAGATGGACCGACGACATAGTGACAGTCGCGGGCATCCAGTGGATGCAGATGGCAGGATGTCGTTCAGTGTGGAGGTTAAAGGGGGAGGCGCCTATGTTCAGCAGTGGACGTCTTCTGGCTGATGATGATGATTTTTTTACACGTATCTACACTAATATTATAAAGAGGAAAGATTTGTACCTATTTTTGTATGTTTGTATATTTGTAATGAATAGGCTCCGAAACTACTGAACTGATTTGAAAAATTCTTTCACTGTTGGGAAGCTACACTATCCCCGGGTGACATAGTTATAAATATTCTGGTAGCAGCGTCCCGCGTTTCAGCCGTAAAGATCTTCCTATATTATTAAATATATTACAAACTTAACCTCTCTGAACAATGTTAGAGTAAAAATCTTTAAAAAATTTAACTAGTGTAACTAGTGCTTAAATAACAAACTTATATGCACTAGCTAGAGCATAAAAACACTGAACTTACTCTAGAAATAAACATGAACTGTACGAGCATTAGAAGTGAAAAGAAAGTTATCTGATGGGTGTTAATCTCCCAGAATCTCCCAAGGCCAAGTTCTGTCTCCACCTCCATTCCCGTGGTATCTGCATGCCATAACAATGGCGCAGTCATAGAGTCCTATTCCCATGGACAAGTGCCGTAACGGAACGGTTTGCGATCCAGTGATTTACAGTGGTGCAGCTCGAGTCTACAGCATAGCGCGATCTGGTGGTGAGATAAAGGAACGTGTCACACCGTTATCAGACACTTGTATTCTAGCCTCTTTATTCACGTTAGATAAACTAATCTATGTCATACCCTATAAACCTCACGCTGATGGCCACGTGGAAATGAGTTAAACCATTTTTATAAGCTTTTATTAAACTCAATGCTTGTTAGCTTGTTTAGGTCAAATCTGGCAAACTGAATTAGAATAAGTTCATCCACTGATTTTACTGAAATTTGCATTCGCTTTTAGTTCTGATGAAAATACATCATCATCATCAGCCAGAAGACGTCCACTGCTGAACATAGACCTTTCGCTTTAACCTTTACACTGAACAACATCCTGACATATGTTGTTCCAGCATCCACTAGATGCCCGTGACTCTCACAATATTGTCAGTCCATCTAATAAGAGGCCTACGCTGCGTGTTCCGATATGCAATACCCAATATTATAATAATTTCAAAATGGCTTTCTAATAATGAAATAAAACTTAGAAATAAAAATTAAAGCAATAATCAAAAAGCTTGTTGAAAAATATTTTTAACAAAAGTTTATATTAATATTTTGAGAATGGAATATGCAGTATTAAAATACTTTCAAATCAAAATTAATTCATCTCGCTTTCATATTATTTACTATAGCAATTCTTTGATTTAAAAAAGTGAGATTTTAGACTGAATGCCCATCCCGTTGAGGTGGCATCGCGGGGAACAAGGGGCCATGGAAAACTCAACCTTTATCTGTGTACCGTAAATGCCAAATTGATGCGCCGCCCTTTAGTACCGCGTTGCGTCTCGACTGTTTTAAACTCTAGTAAATGCGGTACAATTTTGAACCTAACTTGAAGAGGATAAGAGTTGGTTTTTCCACTTCCACTTGTACTGTACACTGTCTACGTCACACTGCCTCAATTCTCAGGTTGGGACTTAATTAAACTCATTTGGTGATGTTTCCGAAACTCCATAGAAGCCTCTATACAATGCATAAGCCGTGTATTTACCAGTATCATTCATTTAGCAAAGAATACTACGATTTAAGTATAACTAGCGTTCCGCCCCGGCTTCGTACGGGTATATGTTTTATTGTATATATAAACCTTCCGTGAAAAATTATCTAACTGATAGTGAAAACCGCATCAAAATCAGTTGCGTAGTTTTAAAGATCTAAGCATATATAGAGACAGACAGAGGGAAGCGACTTTGTTTTATACTATGTAGTGGTAAGTACTATATATTACACGCCGGTGTCACAGCCATCGAAATAGAAAGCCATACTGTATAAATATTAGCGAACGCACCGCTCTTGCTAAGATAACGAACGTGTTTATTGACTACTACATCTAACAGAGATATCAGGAGAGTTAGCTGTTTACTGGATTCTATAGACATCCCCGTTTCTATTAGAAGATCTATGGGATTCTCTTTCTGTAGTGACCTACACACCTTTATTTCTCGTATTCTTAGATGTAAACTCAAGTGAGGGTAGAAAAACACAACACCCGCTCTTCTCCGCTGGGCTCACCTGCTGTTTTCAGGAAGCGTGTGACTCGTGACTATTGTAACATGGTCGAAACGTTGAGCGGGAAGTACCTTTTTTAACCGATTTCCAAAAACGAGGAGGTTATCAATTCGAATGTTTTATTATTATTATTTGATACCTCAGAACTTTCGACTGAGTGAACTGATTTTGATGATACTTTTTTATTTGAAAGCTGGTGCTTCCCGTGTGGTCCCATTATAATTTGGTACAGTTCTACTGTTTTTTTTTTTACAATAAGTTCAGTATTTATCGAAATCGCCAACGACCTCTAGTGGTGGTGGTGAAAATTATTACCAAAGATTGAACCAGTTTTAACAAAGATAAAATTTTGCACTGGGCAAGAATTTCCCTGTTTATAGAATAATGCTTTCAGAATGCCAAGTTTTAAATTAAAATAAAACCAAATAAGAGAATTTGTTCCAGTGCCGACATTTTTATGAAGTCGGTTTTTTATATTGATAATTAATAAGAATGATAATTAATTTATTTTTACACTAATGTACCCATATTTGAATGAAGTCCTGATAGACAATTATAATAATTATGTAAACTCAACCTAACCTGACCCAGATTTGAATCTGCATATTAATACAAACGTGCATATGCAACGATGCAAAAAGTCAATGATGGGCTACCGGACTGATTATTTTTAATTCTTTTTTATAAATAAACCTTGCCATAAATAGAGCCGTTCACGAATATAAAATTAAAATGTGTTCAGAAAAAGAAAAAAAATCTGGTAGTGGGTAGAGTTGGTATTACCTTAGACTTAGTTTTAACACTTTAAATTATCCTATTATCATCTGTAGTAAAATTGGTTTGAGTATAAATGGTATTTTGAACAAATACTTTTGCTAAATCCGGCTGTTCAAACAATAGACTCAGTTACCTCGTGACCATAGCAATGTTATAACTCTATTTGAGTGCAACATTATGCCATTTGGCAGGACCCCATACCAAATAAATTATAAAGTAATTATCCAGGCTAACAATAGCAATATTGCCGGGATTAGTATTGCGAATCAAATCTTTAGATTCATAAGATACCGTGTTTAAAAATCACGTTGTGGTTGCTGCGATTGGTGCAAGTTATAAGAATAGCGATTTCATTTCTGACACTCGATCTTGTATTGTACGGCAATATATTGAAATTTAATTAGAATTTTACTGTACGAGACATGATATAGGGCTCAGATTTCAATGTTTTGCTTTTAGACAAGTTCGTGTTAAGCGGTTGGTGCAGCAATGCTCTTAAACTAACGTAATTCATATTCACCACATCTTCGCGTTTTTAATGTTAAGAACCAAACCAACAAGGGTTTAGTTTAATAGTTTCTATCACTTGTTTTTTTTTATTTTTTATTGTAGAATAGGCTTGCGCTTGGCCGCCAACTCGTCTGATGTTAAGCGATGATGCGGCCTACGGTGGAGCACGCTTGCCTAGAAGAAACTGATTCACTCTTAACTTGAAGACACCCAGATTGTAACTATCACTTCCAGAAAAGTCATTGTTTTTTTTTGCTTATTCGTATATTGCAAAAGCTTTATTTCTACTTATCCTTGAAATAATTTTGATATTAAAACAAAAGAGTTGATAGCGATTGCACAAGCATCTACATACACACTTTTTTTATACAGCACTGGGGCCTTATGCCCAACTCTAACCGCGGGCCCGAATATACAAAGTTAGCAAAATCACGCGAACGCGAACCTTAACGCACCGAGATACGGTTTGCGGTCGCGCAACTTTTCGAAATCTAGGTGGTTGCGAATAGTTGCGCGTGGAAACTGATGTAAAACTGAATGGTTTATAACAGGTTAGCGTTACCGTACTATAATGTAGGAAATAAACACGTGAATTTGCCTTAAAAATCTAAATAAATACAATTTTGTTTTTTACTTATTTTTTTACTTTTTCTTACTAACTCGCTAGTTTCTTTTGTCTTGGCTCTTCCACCCATTCTCAAGTTTAATTAGAAAGAGGTCTGTAACATTTATGTGTGGTGTACAAACGCACGCCCCCACCTGATTTATAGCCGTGGCTCGAGATAAACATCCATTAATTAAAAAATACATATTATATTCGATATTTGGAAGGGGAATATTAAATGTGTACCTGTTTTGGCTCACCGTAGACTGGGCAAATTGGGCGAGAAACGAGGTGTAGAAAGTGTGTTTTCACACTACCGGAGCGTTGGTTTTCCATGCTTCACTACTTAGCAGCACCCCGTAGTTACTACAATGTGGACTTTCCACGGGGCGCGTAAGGATTTTGAGATCAGTAAATTCTGAATATACTAGCTGCTTCCTGTGGAACACTCGCTATTTTTTAGTTTTTTCCAAGTGGAAAAGCATACTGTGTTCGTTTTCATGATACACACTACTTCCTCGCCAATTTTCATCACAATCGACTTATTCGTGACAGGTAAAGTAAAAAAACAGACAGGCTAAAAAGAGGTCCTTTCGCAATTACACTGTTAGTGGAAATTGGTCACCAGACTATAAACAGGTGTCTTTTTCTTCTTTTTGCACGTACCTAATCTACATATATAGCTATACAACTACTATTAAACTGTACTGTACTCTGTATTACTGTCTTATTACTGTATTAACACAATTATAAGCATTTCAATGGAAGGAATTTCAGCATAGCTGATTTGGGCAAAACTATTCCAATATGTAATTTTCCAGGACGCAACCTTTTATCTTTGCTAAATTAAAAGGTAAGAATCTTTCTATCAGTACTAAAGCTTACCAAGGAAAGCCACACAGGTTAGCTAGTATTGTGATATTAAAACTAATATATTTTGTCACAAGGCATTTCTTTAATCACATTTTTGTCTACGGCTTATGTCAAACATTAGGACAACGTTGTTTAACTTCATTTAGTGCTGTCGTTTAATTTTTAATTTTCCGCAGTTTTCTTGTCCATAATAAGCTGGCTTAATATAATACTTATAACGGTTCAAATAATGTTGAACTACGTGTAGTTCATTTGTAATTATGGAAGAGTAGATGCCAGTAATGGCTTGAAATTTGATAAATAAAGTGACAAAGACACTTCTTTGAAAAACTCTCACTCTGTTCTTTAACTTTTTTTCTTTCTTTGAGTAATGTTGAACTACAATTTATCAAATTTCAAGCCATTACTGGCATCTACTCTTCCATAATTACGAATCCATTGACGTTTAATCAAATAACGATAATATGTATATATATAATATCATATACTTAATATATGTACCTTACATGTATTAATTTGTAGTCCGTCGGACCACACGCATATGCTATTTATCATTTATGACGGAATATGCGTTGGACGCTACAACTTGCCGTTAGAATACTGAGAAAACATTTTTATTAATATGCGTAATTATAATATACCAACATAGTAAGTATTGGTAGAAACTGTTTATATACGTGATACTATTTTTTACTAACACAGAAAATAAAGACGGGATCCTGAAATAAGAAAAAAGTCATAAGTACCCCTTTTGTCACAAGAAAGAGGCAAATTAAGAAATATTTTTTACGCCACCTGCTAGACCATCATGCATGCGTTTCATGCAAATCTAACCTAAAGTAAGTCATTTTAGCATTAGAGAGTTGGGAATCATTATATCAATTTTGTCATATGGTTTGTTAGACTTTAGATTACCCAATCGAATTTAAATATAGATAGAAAGATAGATAACTCTTTATTGTTCACACCAAAAATTACATAAGTACATAGTAACATAAAAACAACTTAAAACTAGTGAAACAATTGGCGGCCTTATCGATATAAACGATATCTTCCAGGCAACCTTAGTATGGAGAGGGCACACAGAAGAGGCGTAGTCGTTTGACGCTTTCAGTACCTATGAAATTAACATACATTTTAATACGTATGTGTGCATGAGTCCGTGTATTGACTGGGACTTATTTATACTGGGAATTCACGTAGTTTTGGAAGCTATTTTGACTTCACTTGGGCAGTACGCCGTAATCCATCTATTTTTTATTTGATCTGAGACATATTATGTAGGATTTGCTTTGGTTTGTTTAACATTAACCATAGACAAAATTGTGACCATTAATAGAAATTCCTTGTAACAAAATATACCTTGCTGGTTAGACCTTGGACGAAATCAAGGGTAAGACTATAGATCACCCTCTATTCCAATTTAAATATGAATATATTCTTAATTTAAGTATTAGGTACATTAAAAAAAAAAGTTTTTGATCGTTAGTTTCCAGTAAGACATGATTTTTAAACTTTAAAGATTGAATCCGATGATGCGTTCAAATTTTTTTGGATGCTGCATACACACTTGTCAGATGCCATAAAATAGCATGAAGTATGAATCACTCATGACTAGATCACTCGATAAGCGCTCCCATCCCACCGACCTTTTTCCAACCAACTCCGCATAAAAAATCAATTTTTATTTCACGCTCGCGGAATTGTATAGTAACTGAAAAATTTGAAATTCGAATCCAAGTCCAAGGATACTTTTCGTTGGAGTTGCGCGGGCGCATCCCAGTCGAATAAATCCTTTGGTTCGTCGACCTCGGCCCGCGCGACAGTTTTTGCCCCCAAAACTTTTAGAGCTTCTTTTTTAAAGTCCGCTCAGTCGGTACCTACCACAATTATTTTCAACTTTTTCAACTGTGAGTTATCACGAGTTATGTGTTAAAACTTTAAGTGCTGCTACGCGTAATAAGCGTAATTTCAGCCGTGACATTTGAATGTAGTGTAAGACATTGGAAGCACAGGGAAGGTGTGAAAGACTAAATTAAGCGATTAACATAAGAATAACACCAGATTAGGAAGTCGGCGAAAATTTTAATAGGTGTCATCTATACTACTTTCGTTATCTTTTTATCGGCGCAACTTTTCCCAGTAGGTATTATTATGTCCTATTTATCTTTCCCTTGGCCTAACCATCAGAACATCAATTATTAGAAAAACAAAAACATTGCCAAATGCACTTATAAAATTAACGACTTGAATTCCTGGACGTACTATTGTAGATGTAAATCTGCGATACATTAGCAATTATTTATTTTAAACCGAGGTGATAAACATTAAAATATTTTCACATCGCATTAAAGTCAACCCGAGGTCCCGATCCGATAAACAATAGGATTTCTAAAAGCGGTCCGGTGTCGGCCGTGTTATTCTGAATGCCCTCAGATAATCTAACTTCATTGCATTAGATAAATTAATTCATTAAATTAAATCGGGAATCGCTAACAATTCTCATAGGGAAATCTTTACAACACTTAATTGAAGCACAGTTCAGTCTTCGTGAGTGAGATAATCGGAACGCCATTAATGATTTCAATTTAGAAGGGCGAGATGCAAATTCATTTTGTTTTGTGGGCCGGTACGCCACCGCGTGATGCTCGCTCGACTCTAATGAATTGAAAGAACACCCGGCCCCAAAACTTGATCACCATTGACATCTCTACTTTATTGCTAACATCGAGTTAAAGAAATATGAACGCTCCGCCAATGTTTCGCTGTAATCCTCTCGAGGGTGCGCTCGACGTTATTTAATGCTCATGAATTTAAGATTCCATCTTTAAGTAACTCTAAATCAAATAAAGTTACAATTTACCGTGACTGGGATTAAGAGATCATCGCAAAATTTATCGTCATAGGGTTTGGAGAGAGGGTAATAATGGCAAAGTATTTGATGATCGAGGTAAAATTGGAAAAAGCCTTGAAAATAGTGATGTAGTGGACAAAAACGGAGTGAACAGGGATGCCGAATCCTGCCGAAATAAGACGAGTTTTCACGTCACCGACTGTATCTAGAGAGAAGAGACAAAGGGAGAGCGCGGAGTGAAGGCGGGGAGAGGGAAGCGGAGGCCCGGACCTGTTACACAAACAAAGACTGCCGGGCATGTCCGCGAATAAGACTGTATATCAATCTCCCGTCAGCGGATCTGCCCAAAACGACCGACGAAAAAACGACCGCAAAAACTGAACGCTCAGCAAAAAAATATTTCGACAATGAACCCTTTAAATCGTTGTGAGAACTGCCAATTAAAAATTGATAGATTCAAAATCGTTTCATTTACCACACGCAGTTTTCTTCAAGTTTTCCAAAGTCTATTGATACGTGAGAAGGAAAAACTAATAATAGATCTTAAAAAGAAGTAGATAGTTCTATAGTTTAGCTAAGCAAGCCACGTCTTCCAAAAGCAATAAAGTTATGACAGTTCTATGAACCTCTTTTGGTGAACTAAAAAATTGACAATGTTGCTTATTCAAACCCATAAACAATATTCACAATGTAAATCATACAAATGCTAATTCAGCACCGAGTTAGGACCGAGACACAATTAGCAATAAGAACAAACACACTTAAAGAGACCAAAACAGTTTATTGAGAGACGTAACAATGGCGGACTTGGAACGTGGAAGACATGCCTTGTATTAATCTGAGAGAAGGTGTAATTATCTATAGACAGGTTGGAAATAGATCAAGGGTAAAGATGTTGTGGATCTTGTTTTGCCGGACAGATCAAGGCCTATCTAATGGATGGCTCAAAATCTTTGCGACAATTTACAAACAACACTTTATTGACACAACAAAATTCTTAGTTCAGTTATTGGTGGATACAGAAAAAATCGACCAACCGAAGCTCTGTGGACTTAGCCAAATTTCACAGATGTATCATCCCGACCGCGATCCGGAAGACGCAGCGTAGATAGGCCTCCCACTAGCTAGATGGACCGACGACATTGTGAGAGTCGCGGGCATCCAGTGGATGCAGATGGCAGGATGTCGTTAAGTGTGGAGGTCAAAGGGGGAGGCCTATGTTCAGCAGTGGACGTCTTCTGGCTGATGATGGATCATCCCGACATAACATATTTTGTCCTGTTTATGATTTATTCAAAGAGAAAACTACTTGGGAAAATATTATTTGTTTAGTAATTTTGTGACGATGAAGGATAATTCGAAGCGGAGTAGGTGGGGGTTAAGACCTGCAATGATGCCCTGCTGTGTTGTGTATTGTACATTTGCCCCTGCAAGCCTACCCAAGCCAGCCAAGCTCCTTAAAGTCACGGAACACGGCTTTAGGTAGCTGGCATAACTCTATCACCAGTTTAGTATTTAACGAAGTTCAGTAATAATCAATCAGTGCTAATTCAATTCCTTTTTTTAACTAGGAAAACTGCCGATCCGCTACAGCATCGTCTCCGGAGACCCTAATCATCACTTCACCCTGGACCCGACTAGTGGCACCATCATGACGGCAGCCCAGCTCGATCGGGAGTCTACACCCTCGTACCTCCTTAACGTGAGAGCTGTCAATGGGAATCCGCAGAACTACGACCAGACTCAAGTAAGTTTTTTTTAAATCATGAAATGGGCATGTGGTCTAAGATGGGGCACGCTTGCCCATGAGGTGCCTATTCACTCTTGTCCTGAAGAGATCCAGGATGTAATTTATTGCATCCATTAATTTATTGGGAACACCGAGGCAGGGAGCGCATTCCATTCCTGTGCAGTTCGTAAAGTAAAGTTTCATAACCTCATATTCTTTTTTTAGGATTTCTTACCAAAAGCATGTCATATATTACTCTATGCTGTCTGTATGTCTGTCCTACATTTTAACGCCTACATCTTTTGAACGGTAATAGACAGTCAGTTAAATATGTATGTAATGTTACGGCGGATTAACTAAGAAATAATAATAAAAGAAAAAACATAAAGGGACGGAGACGGAATCCAATACAACAAATATATTTTTCTCTAGTGTAAAAACGGTAATACGTACAAGCTTCAAACTTGTCATGATTATTATTATATTATGTACACACTCTAAAGTAAACAACAACAACAATGTGTCATGAATAATGTTTTTATGTTTAATTTTTTTAAGTATATGTATAGGCTTGCTTTTGACCGCCACTTAATAAAACAACGAACTGAATACCTAAACACTTTAACATAAAATAATTAGTAGTGGTACGAAACCCCCAGTGCGGAAGCCCAAATTGCGCTTGGCCAGTTTATGTTTCATTAAAAAGCAGGCCCAAAGCAGGTAAAAAGTAGTCTCACCGATATTGAGCGGTGATGAGATTTATGATAGAGCATGCTTGCCTAGAACAAAAGTTATTCACTCACACTAGATTTGAAGACAACCAGATTGTATCTATTGGGAAGCACCTCAGACTAGACAAACATTAGAGATATGCTGTACTACAATTATCCACTCCAATTGAGCTGTTATGGGCAAGCGTGAAGAGTCATCAGGCGAGCGACTTCGCACGTCTCGTCATCCAGTATTATAAAAAAACCTTCGGGTTAAAATTACTCCATTTTTAATTTAAAAAAATCTTTCACGTACTGTTAAGCCGCTTAACGTAAAAACTGTTAGTACGGCTCACTTACTTATTTTTTGCGTACACTAAGAAACATGTGACATCTCACGACATCAATGAACTAACCAAATAGTTCACATACAAAAAAAAAGTCGACAAGTCACCTGCTGGGTGAGTTCGACAGCACTAAGCCTGATTTTGGCCAGATGCGTTTGCACCCGCCACACTACCTTACCATATCTCCCTAGTTTGTCCTATCTGAGGGGAGCACTCATTAAGGCGGTACTCTAGAGCAGTGGTTTTCAACGTGTGGGTCGTGACCCTCTGGGGGTCGCGAAGCCTCTGTAAAGGGTCGTGGAAGCTCGCGAAGCCTCAGTAAAAAAAAAAGATAACGATGTCTGTTATAGGTGCTTAATTATGTAATTAGCCGATACGCAATTATACAAAATAATAAAAATGTACATATTTGATATTTTTAATATAATAAAATACAGATTATAAATAGCGGAGGGTAGGGGGTCGCGTTTTTTTTCTCATACTAAGGGGGAATGATAAAGAAAAGCAAATAGTTCCATTCATTTTTGGAAAACAGTAAAGCGTACTAAATATTATATTTATTTGGGATTAAAAGTAGACCATGTGTTAATTCAAAGTCTATAAGCTACTCCACACCAATTTCATCCAAATCCTTTTAGCCTTACGGAGTTGAGTGGAAACGAATAACACGCAAACTTTTATATTTATAATATTAGTGTGACTGAATGACTGGAAAAAAAATTACACTCCACAACAGGCCTAACATCTGTCACCATTTTTAAATTCTCAAAAATGTCTTTGCAGGTCCAGATAACCTTGATAGATGTGAACGATAACGCACCAGAGTTTGGAACGTCATCAGTTCGAGTGTCAGTAGCGGAGTCAGCTGCCATCGGATCCGTGGTGTATGCAGCCAAGGCCACCGACGAAGACGACGGGAAGAACGGGCAGATCAGCTACCACCTGGTGTCGGCGAGTGGACCTTCGAACACGTTTGCTGTGAATCCTCACCACGGACTAGTCACTTTGCTGAGGTATATAGATGCGCTTATATTTTTAATACTTGATAATGATAACTTGTGTGCTGGTGATCCGATCGTTATGAATTTTTTTGGCAAGTATTGTGTGCCAATATATTTTGTAGTTTCGAATATGAGCGAAATTTGTCGAGAAGTGGTGATATAGGGGATGCGAGGTCACCCTTACGCGAGGTCCTTCAGGGCGAACAACAAGTTATAGACTAATTTTTTGATCATAACTTGCAATGTTGTGAAAAGTCAGTTGGTCCATCAAACTTGAAATTGAAGCTATCTCTCAAATAGAACTACATAATCAGATGTATGGTGAAAAATCTATATTTCAAATGCCTATCGTCGGAATTATGTCTATACAGGGATATACGCTTAGGGTCAAAATTTAATTATCAACATTTACAATGGACCTAATTAAAATCGCGGGAAATTTTTAAACCTTTTTTTAACTACTATCTACTACTGATCTACTTTCCTAACCTTTTTTTGACGAAGAGGGAATCTTCCTTCGTGTTCTCCGAGATCACCAGACTAATATATCAAAGCCCTTAGCACTGCGCTACGTATCCTCCACCTACTACTATGTATTCATCTACTTCCAGGGCTCGCTTTGGCTCTACCTCTGACCATCACGAGGCTCGAGGTCCTCTTATAGTAGCCTCATTGCCCCAGCAACAGGGCTACCATTTTTCTAACCCAATTACTATTATCTTCCACAGACCGCTTGACTACGAGAACGTGGTCCGTCACAACCTCGTCATCACAGCTAGAGACAACGGCGTACCTGCTCTCAGCTCCAACCTGACCTTAGTCGTGGATGTCCAGGATTTTAATGATAATCCGCCAGTTTTTGAGCACGACTCTTATATAGCGAATGTTTTGGAATCTGAAGCTGCTAATACCAAGGTAAAAAATCATGAGATATATATTTTTTATTCAAAGTAGGCTTGCGTTAGTCTACATGATCATCCAAATTATTGCATGATATTAAGAAGTTTGAGTTACCAGTGTCTGAAAAACGCAGCGTGGGGTCGCATTATTATAATAGGGTATTTGACTGATTTTACAAAACCATTTTAAATTGTTTATTATATTAAAATAAAGCAATCTTGTAATTTAATCCTCATAATTTTCAGTATTTGTGTTTTAAATGACGGATCAAAATTCAATTTATTAAACTACCGCGTAAACGCTACCTTTGACATTTATGGGGCCACGTGACATTAGTGACGTCACACCTAAACAAACGAGTTAATCTCGCCATACAATAATGTTGCCTCTATTTACTTTTCTGTGACGACATAAGGACATTCGGCTAACATAGAGCGTTTGTAGTCAAGTCACGTGATCAGTGAAAAACATATTTTTATTTTTTCTAGAAATAGGGACTTTATTTTATAGTTTTTAGTCATTAAATACTTTTTGAAAATAATAATCTTCTAGGATTACACCATTATTAATTATATTTTTAATATAGTCAAATACCCTATTATATTGATATTTTTTTTGCGGCACGATGTGAAAAACATCGGAAACCGTACCAGTATGTCCAAGAACCTCATTGCCCATCCTCTCTCTCTCTCTCTCTGAGAGAAATCCTGTGTCCTAGCAGTGGAAACATGATAAGCTGGTAATGAATTAAATGTGATGTGGATTGTAGTACACCACTCAAGCTTGGGTTCATTTACGTAAGAACGAAAATGGCTTTTAAACACCCTAACTGTTTTTTTTTCATTTCATTCTGCCATATTTCAATAATGTATCTAAACTGGCTGTTAAATCTTTCTTTGATGAATAATGCGACACTTAATTTGTACTTATCTGGCAGCTCATAGTAAATGCGTAACACAATTTATTACTTAGATGGTCGAACAAACGTCGATAACAATCTACAAGCATCGGTTTAGATCTCGGCGTCGACTTTCCCAATATGGGCCCAGTCGCATTCCCTTTGCAAGGCATCCATGTAATGAAAATACTCTTTGCAGATATTAGAAATACAAGCGATAGATAAGGACACCGGCAACAACGCGCGGATCACGTACCGTATTCTACACAACGAGACAGACGAATTTTTCAAAGTACAGCCTAGTACTGGATGGGTCTACCTCGCTAAGTCGCTCGATAGAGAAACAGTCGCCAAACACAAGATGGTCATCACAGCTACAGATAATGGAATCCCGCCTTTATCAGCCACCGCCAGTCTCGTCGTTAACGTCATAGATGCAAACGACAATGATCCAGTCTTTTCAAAAGCAGCTTATGACTTTCAAGTTGAAGAAAATCAGAAGATTGGAGCAAATGTTGGGAAAATAGCAGCGACAGACGCCGATTTGGGAGATAATGCTGTTCTCAGATACAGTTTGTTTCCATCCAATACCAGCTTCAACGTCCACCCTGTCACAGGTGAGTGTTGATTCATTCTTAACTCGAAGAATTTGGCTTCTAAATGTAAATGACGGAGCGTCGCAGGCTTCGTTTGTATCGTCAAATAAAATTTCCAATCCAAAGCGCTTCTTCAAAAGACGGTTTATTTATCGATACTGGTGTAGTTATTTATTTTCACTTATGGCAGCACAATTTTTATTTACGTTATTTCTTAAAAATCCAAATAGGTCCGGCGCTACACGCGTCATTACAACACATACTTACTAAGAACAATGCAATTTTACCGTAATGCCGACTCCAGTTTTGTGTTTGACCAAGCAAGGAAGTATTCCAGTGACCAACAGGCCACTCGAAGCTTTGTTTAGTCCGGCGGCTCTTTTGAAAGCTAAAACCCAAAGTGTGTCGTGCCTTAAGACTCATCGACTGAACAAACAGTTTGGTCAAACAAGACCTTTAATACCTGCACAATTTAAATGGATAGGGAGCAGATCCGATGGCGCATATATTTACTTTGGGGCCTTCCCATGAACGGCTTTTTAAGGCCATCTGTCGCATTCCACCCTGTAATAAGATCAGTTTGTATTCTCAAATATTATGCGTATTATTTTTCGGTATCAGTTAAACGCATCCGACTGATGAAACGGCATTATAATAAAACACTTCAGGTTTAAAGGCCGTGTTGTAGCTGGATACGATTGGATTATTATTCATAAATGGGCATAATCTGGGTTCGCATGATTCAGGTTCTTAATCGTACTGATGCTTATCGCCGGAATCGTGTGAGTTTTTCGCTACTCAATATGGGTGTTCGCAAAAAGGGGGGTTGGCAGTTCGTTATTTTGCCGATAACTGACTGATGAATGGTGGATCTTTTCGTCTCAATTCGGTTATCGGAGATCAACACCCCACGAGCTAGTTAGCGAATCTTTACCGGGAGCTCACCCTTTAGTGTGGCGCAGTTAAATTCGTAAATCATTCGCATCGACGTTTGTATGTGGTCCCGATCGGTTGCGATCGCGGATTCAGATTCGAACAGATGCTTATACAATGTTTTCGGTGGCAAAAACTCGCAGCCTTTTATGAGCATAATCACTTCGTTGATTTTATTCGTCGGCGATTCAAAGATTGAATGAATCGCGGCCTTTCACACTGCTCATTCATCTCTTTTCTCTAAACACTTCGCGGTTGTTAATGATGTTAATCGTTTATGGCAATTTTTGTTGGAAAGGTCACGCTAGACAGTGAGGTATCCGCACCGGTTGGGAGGCTGTGCAGGCGCACAATGGATTTATGCGCGTCAATTGCGAGTTATAAACGTCGTCGCGCGCGCATGCGTCGTGACCCGCCATTAACTATTATTAAAATAT
This sequence comes from Agriopis leucophaearia, assembly GCA_949125355.1. Lineage (NCBI taxonomy): Eukaryota > Metazoa > Arthropoda > Insecta > Lepidoptera > Geometridae > Agriopis > Agriopis leucophaearia. The sequence goes on along the minus strand of OX421268.1, from coordinate 16,595,738 downwards.
TGTTATGTAGGAGCCTCGCTATTCTCTCCCATGTTTTATTACAGCCTTACCCCGGCCAGATACTGTCGTCGGGTATTTAAAGCTCATACGTTACAAATGTACGTGTAGGACGCTCCGTGGTTCTACAACTCGTTTGATTGACGGATACCTTTTATTTTCATATGTTCGCAAATGAATTATAGGTGTAAAATGTAGTTGGAATCTGACTCTCGACTGTGCGACTATAAATTGCAATAATACCGGCCGTTGAAACAAAAAAGGTAATTGCGATCAAGGGACGGGGTGACGCCATGGTAAATGAATCTGCAGATACGAATTTCTCAGCCTTTTGAAAAGTTATTCCTGTGGTTCGTCTTTTCCAAGGTACATTTATCTTTACAGATGCTTATGCCCGTTTTCACCAAGAACAAGGTGACGTCTAACTAAGGAACTCCTAATCTAAGCTGAGTCTTAAGCGTAATTTTCTGTTTCTCCAATCCATTTTTAATAGACGACTCCTACAAATCGATATCGTAACTTTAAGTGACGCCTATATTCACTAATTATCACCCAAAGTTTAGTAAAAGAGTTTTTTGCCCTAGACAACTCTTAAATATTCAGGCATTTAATTTAGGTAACTCCTAGGGTTAGTGAAAACGGGCATTAGTGTGTTATATTTCACCTATGTACCTACCAGATAACTACCCCATAATATTTGGATTTGAGAAAGTATCTGGCCACTTTTTTCAATGCAATTGCGTGACGAGACGATCAAATCGCTTGTCTGATGGTAAGCCTCATATTTGCCCACTACAGCTCAGTGCCACCCACAATTGACAATTTGAACAATTTCAAATCTTGCATGGCAATGCACTGCGCTCGTCTTTCTTACCTTGTTGCGCCGATGTCCGGCCCGGTTGACCCGGAACACAGTAAAGTTTGCACACAACTGCTTGACGGTTGAATTACTGTAGCCTTACCCTCGAACACAATACCGATCGATCGGTATTGGAATTTTGACATTTCGTATTCTTGAACACTCTTGAATGCCAATCTAGCGCCAAATTAATTGAATATTGCGCAGATAAGCTGATAATAAATAAACTAATTGGGATTTTAATGCCAGAATTGTTTTCGAGGGTTCAATGATTTGTCAATATTATGTTAAAATTGTATTGAAATTGACATTGGATAAAAAATCGTTTTGGGTTTGAGAATAAGCCCCTTGGAATTGGTGTGGTAGTTAACCGGACTCTGAATAAGTGTGCTTCCACTACAAAAAATAGTACTCTTTAGAGGTTGTTATTTTTCGTCTTTTTAATCCCAGACGCAAAAATCGTCTAAGCCGATTTTGATTTAGCCTTTTTTTATTTAAAAGGTGTCTTGATCGATAGTGTAGCTATTATATAAGAAAATCTGTTCAGCCATTTGAAGACTATCCGCTTTTTATCAGGGGTTTAAAAAAGAAGAATATGTTCATATATAATTATCTGGAAACAGTTTTATATTTTACCGTAATTTCAACTCTAATTGCGAAAATTTTATGACGGTGTTGATTGCAGTTATATCATTAAAAACCAAGTTCTCTTCCTTCGCCGCTTATGTCATCATGAGGTTAGGGTACTCAATAAGGAATCTTCTTTGGATAATCATAGCTATTTCGCCGCAAGCGATCTCTTTTATGAAAGCTTAATTTCAGGGCTGGAGGGTCATGGTAATCGTTTCAAAATTGTCAAAATCTTAAACGCAGTAACATTGTTTATCAGAAGCTAATTTGCTTTGGACGCGAACGAAATTTATTATAATGCAACGATACTGAATATAGAATCATTAATATTCTCAAATTTTTAGTTAATTTGCAGTCTTATTCCTAAAAAGAATTACATAATTGATGACCTATAAGATTTGAACCTGCGCCATCGGGTATATGCCCCGAGTGCTCTCTTCAATGAGCTACGGCCGCCCTTCTGTTGGCTTCTAAATTATTGAGCTGTTTTTGCAACCAATCTTAGCGTTTATGACGTCTATAATTCTTGCTACCTGCAAATAACTACTCAGCTAGAACCTTAACAGATCTCAAATCTGACTGGGAGATGGCATTTTTAGCAAAGTATTTTTTTTTTGTATTTGAAATGTTATTCCTCACTTGAGGACACAATTACTGTATACAGAATGTTCTGTTATTTGTGTCCTACCCACGAAGGGCATAATACAGTTGCTCCTGTTGACATTCAATCAAAATTATAAAGATACTTAGTAAAATATAGCTTCATAGAAAAATTCTAAGTAATTATCATTTTAAGTATCAATAAAAAATCAAAGTTTCCGTAAATATTACACATTTACTAAATTACATCATTGCGTTCACATTTTCAATTGTTGTTTCAGTTACTAGCATTCATATCAAGTTATCATTTAAGCTTACCTATACATATAACTACCTTATTGAATTACACTGATTTTTTATATATTAATTTCATGCAAAAGTTGACAATAAGGAATCACTAATAGTTACTGAATAGGAACCCTCGCGGGTCGCACACGAGACAAGCAACACCTATTCATACATTAACAATTTCCCTAAATACTTAATATTTTTACAGGTGTAATCACTACCAAAGAAATCCTAGACCGCGAGTTCAAGTCATCCTACGCTCTGTTCGCCGAAGCAAAAGACCAAGGTTCTCTGCCGAGGTCTACTCGCGTTCCTGTGTCTATCAAAATCACTGATGTTAACGACAACCCTCCTGAGATCATAGACCCCAGAGAAGACGTGGTCAGCGTCAGGGAAGAACAGCAGCCAGGTGCCGAAGTAGCCAGAGTCAAGGCAATAGATAGAGACAACGGAGTTAATTCTTCTATAACTTACACTATCCTAAATGAAAGAGATATGGATGGCTTTGGAGTATTTGTAATCGATTCTCATACTGGAGTCATTAAAACTAGCACAGGTAAAAATTAAATTGATATGTAAATATTATGTTCAGTACAAAATTCAAGAAAAAAGTATCCTCGTTTTATTGATACAGGGTTACGTGGAAAAGAGAGGACAAAGCCAAATAATACCTGTCTTCTGTCATTTTTGAGCACTGATCCGATATCCATATTGTTAAATATATTTCGTTTTTGCCATGTAAAAACAATAATTGAAAGCAAATAATATTAATTCAATGTTTTCTTTCAGTACTGGATCACGAAGAGAGGTCCATTTACCGTTTGACAGTGGCGGCCACAGATGGAGGCACTCCTCCTAAACAGACAGTCAGGCAGCTGAAAGTAGAAGTTCTAGACTTGAACGACAACAGACCTACTTACACCAGCTCAAGTTTGTCATTCAAGGTAAGATATTATTAATTTCCAAACAATTGCCACTAATAGCTGGCCGCGCTCACGCTGTACACGGCAGCGTAGATAAGTGACGTCAGAGGCGTAGGTTGCCACCGACTGACTGAATTCCTCCCCACTCATCTGCTCCCGCCCGCTCTCTCCCCTTCGCGTGTCGTGACGTTCGTCAGCTATCAGTGTGTGCATGGCTACGTTGAGCCACAGCTCTTAAGTAGCTACCTATGACAGACGTTTCTTTGACGAACCACCACCGTCTAACCAACGGTAGGGAACGAGTAAGAATATCATATTTTCTCCTTTTTCTCTCCCGTTGGTATCGTACTGTACAGTGATTTTGCATGAATGCATTCATGCAAAATCATTTCATATCTACATAAATGTTGAAATGCGCAAGTGAAGTTTCAGTATTCTCTATATCATGACCACTAAATAAACAGAAATCCATCACATGCAAAGTCATGTATAAATATTTTTCTAAAAATACTTATGTTTTAGGTAAAAGAAAACGCCAAGATCGGTCACGTAGTCGGAACCGTGGCTTGCTGCGACAGTGATATCAACGATAACTCCATAAATAATGAAGAAGAGAAACAAATCTCGTACCTACTCATGTCGTTGACATCTGACCATTTACCAGGGACCTTTGAAATTGATAGAAGAACAGGTTCCTTGGTGGTCGCAAGACAGTTAGATCGAGAAATCCAAGATGAATACAGATTAGAAGTGAGAGCACTCGATACTTCAGCCACTAATAACCCACAAAGTAGTGCGGTCACCGTCAAAATTGATATAGTAGATGTCAACGATAACGCTCCGCAATGGCCTCAGGATCCCGTCAATATAGAAATATCTGAAATAACACCTATTGGCACAACCGTGTACAATTTCACAGCAAGAGATGCAGATTCTGGTGTCAACGGAGAACTTAATTTTCGTATAGTCTCCTCTTTGCCGTCAACCAAAAACATTTTCAACTTAGATCCTTTAACTGGCTCCTTAACCTTAACGTCTACCCTAGACTATGAAACTTTGAAAGAATATTGGCTAGTTCTAGAAGCGACGGACTTGGCTGCCAACGTGTCGGAGAGAATGGCTACATCTGCCACAGTTCACATAGCAGTTACTGATGCGAATGATAATGCTCCTACTTTTGTCTCGGCCAACAAAGTCACCGTTTCTCTTAATACTCTTTCGGGTACGTTGTATCAAGCTTTGGCTGTAGACGCAGACTCCGGGGATAACGGAAAGATTTCTTACTACATTTCAAGTGGAAACGACCACGCCTACTTTTCCATGGAGTATGATAACGGAAAGTTGACATTTTCCAACAAGTACTCCTCTGATGTTTCGAGAGTGCGATCTGGCCGGTACAGGTTGAATTTGACAGCTTCAGACCACGGGGTTCCGTTCCCGAGACAAAGCCACATGACCTTGGTGCTGAACTTGCAAGAGTCTACAAATATTCCTCCAAGATTTACTGACTCTTACTACAGAGCAAATATAAGTGAAGATATTCGTCCAGGAAGTTTTGTTACTAGACTCTCCGCCAAGTCCTCTCGAGGAAGTGCAAGTAAGTTAATTTTTCATTTCTCGCATATGGAAAGTTGTTCATAATCATCGCCAAAATCTTAATTGGGAATGCCACTTTTCAATGGAGCTTTCAAAAAGCGTATTGAAAAGTAATTTGCATACATAACAATGAATCACAAAATAAATGTACCAAAGAGGTTTTGGCACAATAAATTATCCCGCTGTTTCTTTTTTTTTATAAAGGCTTCATATTATTAAAGTATCTTGCCAGTGTTTCATAAAATTAATTATTTTTAGTTTCATCAATATGAAATTAATAGCAAAGTATTAAACTCGCGGAAACCGTCTTTTTCACATTGAAAATATCTCGTGTGATTTTCTTCCTCAATAAATATATATTACAATAAATTAAATACTAAAAGCGATGATGGCCTAGCGGTAGCATGTGCACTTCACAATCTGGATCAAGAACCATGAACACAATCAAGAACCTCAAAAGTTCAGAGACAGTAGATTCACCGACATTCTTAGGGCCAGTATGCTAGAATAGAGCCTATATCTTATCTCAGAGAGAAATCTTGTATCCCAGCAGTAGGAACATGAAAGGCTGATAATGAAATTAGCTCTAAAGTCAGTTTTCATGACATGTGCTTATTGACTTTTATTATTGCAGGTAATCTAACATACACCATACCAGCTGGAGTGGCCAATGATAAATTTGTCATAGACGAGCGCTTAGGCACAATCACAGTGAAAACACGAATAGACCGCGAAGAGACAGACAACTACATATTCCCTGTATACGTGACAGACTCCAGCACATTCCAATCGACGTCAAACTTCGACGTTACGACCGTGACGATAAGCATCATGGACGTGAATGATAATGCTCCAACTTTTAAATCAGGATCTTGCTATCCCCTAGCTGTCCCTGAAAATAATGAACCAGAAGTGATACACACTGTCGCTGCAACAGATAAAGACATAGGAGCTAATGGGGTCATAACTTACAGCATCACATCTGGGAATAATGGCAATAAATTCTCGATTGATTCCACGACGGGAAAGTTGACAGCTAGAATGCTAGACCGGGAAACGCAATCGAAATACCATTTAACCATTACTGCTTTTGATCACGGCTCACCAGTAGCTCTCCAGGGATCCTGCAATGTAACAGTAATAGTTGAAGACCAGAACGACAATGATCCAGTTTTCGATACCGGTCATTATTCAGCTGCTATCCCCGAGGACGCCACGATCGATACTTCAGTTATAAAAGTGAGAGCAACCGACGCCGATTTGGGATTCAATAAGCGCATTGTATATTCATTGGCGAACGAAAGTCAGGGACTGTTCAGGATCGATAATAAAACTGGAATCATTTTTACTACTGGGTAAGTTAATTGGATTCCATCCTTGCGAACATATTTCGTATTTTAAACAGATTTAGTTTTGTCGTTTTTAACCCCCGACGCAAAAAGGGGTGTTATAAGTTTAGCGTCTGTATCTGTATGTATGTTTGTAGCATCATAGCTCCCAAACGGCTGAATTGATTTTAATTTAGCAAATTTTCTTAGTTGTTTCGATCAAGTTCCCTGTCAAACAAAAATAACTGAATCAAAATCATTTCAACCGTGCTATGATTCAATAAAATCTGAGCAACCATTTGAAGATTATCAGCTCTTTTACCGGGAGTTTAAAAAATCTATTTATATCTACTTGTCATAGTGTTAGCATGTATTTACGTTGTTTGTTTATTTATTTATATACAGAATCCTTCAGTCAGAATAATAAAAAGGTTTACAAAGTATTAATTAATGTCAAACAAGTCATAGTCAAAATCAGGGTCAATTAAAGTAAGTCACGGTCAAGTCCAAGCTGTGTTAGTGTTAGCCGAAGAATATTATCTCTTTTACCGGGGGTTATTTATTTATCAACTTAAAAAACAGAAAATTAACGAAAATATTAAAAAAAAATAACTTAAACTAAATTCTTGTGTTTCAGGGTTTTTGATAGGGAGAAAAGGAATGTGTATCACTTCGAAGCTGTGGCCACCGATGAGGGGCGGTACATCGCGCGCTCGCAGAGAGTGTCGGTAGAGGTGACTATAAACGACGTGAACGATAACAAGCCAATTTTCACGAAGTACCCGTTCAGAGAACAGGTGGCGACACTGACACCGCCGGGTCAGAGCCTATTGAGGGTGTCAGCCACAGATAACGACATCGGCATCAACGCGGAAGTAATCTACGAACTCATCGATACCAACCACAAGTTCCGCATCAACCCCACAACTGGCGTACTGACGGCTACACAGAGCTTGGCGAGCGAAAACGGGAAACTCATCCATCTAAAAGTAATGGTCAAAGATAAAGGCAACCCGCCGCAGAGCTCCGTCGGCCTCATTGAAATTCGTGTCGGGGATTTTTCCGATCAGATGACTTTAAATTTTCAAAACGCGACATACAACGTCACTGTAGAAGAAAATATGGAGTACGGGAAGGACGTGTTGCAAGTGACGGCCGTGCGAAGCGACGGACGCCGACAGCGGATCATTTATGAAATTGGAAACGGGAACGATCAGTACGCGTTCGAAATCGACCCTTCTTCCGGCGTAATAAGGGTTAACAACTCGGGTAATCTGGATTACGAGTCGTACCCGGGGCCGCGGCGGCAGCTGGTTATCGTCGCACGCACGGAAGGCGCGCCCGTCCTATACGGCTACTGCGACGTTATAATAAATCTGCTCGACCAAAACGACCACGCTCCCAGGTTTACGCAGCAGCAATACATCGCGAACGTTCTAGAAGGGAACACTAAGGGGGAGTTTGTGGTGCAACTCGCCGCGGCGGACGCGGACCGCGGAGCCAACGCACGGATCTTGTACCACATCGTAGACGGGAACCACGATAACGCTTTTATAATCGAGCCTGCGTTCTCGGGGTCGGTGAAGACGAACATCGTGCTGGACCGCGAGATCCGGGAGTCGTACAAGCTGACTGTGATCGCGACGGACGAGGGCGCTCCGCAGATGACCGGTGCGGCCACGCTGCGCATCACCGTGGTCGACGTGAACGACAACCAGCCCACGTTCCCGCCGCCGAACCAGATTTCCGTCTCGGAAGGTACGCCCTCATTATTTCACTGTGTATTTTAGCGTAGACGAAAGTTTATATTACGGTACAAGCGGTAGTTAAATTGTTTAAAAAATATTTAAGATTTCGAAATTTTAATATGCGATGACGTCAGCAAAATACCATAATGATAAAATCTAACCCTTTCTCTAATTATGTTCAATGAAGTTTGATGACGTTTGATTCATTGATGACGTCATTAGAGAGCGAATAACGACCAATCACATCTCTACATAGTATAAAATAAAGTCGCTTTCGCTTGTATATTCGATAACTCCTCCTAAACCTCGCAATTGATTTTGATGCGGTTTCCACCATCAGATAGATAATTTTTCACGGAAGGTTTGTGTAAGTATATAATAAAACTTACACCCGTTTAAAACCGGGGCGGAATAAAAACGCGATAAAAACTGTTAAAAACAGTTTTCAAAGACCGTTAACACAGTTTTCAAAAACCGTTAAAAACAGTTTTCAAAAACCGTTAATAACAGTTGTCAAAAACCGATTATCAAAATCAGGAGACTAACGGTTTTTTAATTACAATGTAAAGAAGAAAAAATGGCATCCCCATTGCTGTCGGGCGGCCTCATATAGACTCCTCGAAATAAATTGGTAGAACAAAAAACGTTTCACAAAGAGGGAAGCATTTTACATAATTTGTATTCTCGACTCCGCGGCCTGGTAACATCGCGACGTTTCGATTCCAGCGCGGAGATTAAATAAAGCTACTCCTTCGGGATCAATATTTATTGGATGGTATTACATTTTTTCCGAGTGCATGTTTTAGCGGTGCCTCCCCGACGGTTCGCGATTCGTTTACAGTTTTTTTTCACTTTGTTTTTGTATCATTGTTGGATTTTTGTTTTATTTTGTGAATCTTCAAAACGGCGGCAGTCGAAATGAGAAAGTTACGTTTTGTTTTTGCTTTTTACAGGAGCGGAAGTGGGGACAGTGTTAACATCTGTGACTGCGAATGACGTGGATACATATCCAGCCCTGAAGTACTCGATAATGCAAGGAGACAATAGGTTCTCTATAGACAGATACAGCGGGAAAGTAGTCTTGAACAGGCCATTGGACTTTGAAACTAAGAAACTTTATCAAGTGAATATAACTGCGTCAGATAGTGAACATATCGCCAGTACTACGCTCACGATCAAAGTGACGGATGTCAACGACAACTCGCCTGTTTTTGACGATATCTCGTATAACAGAATTTTACCAGGTAACTATTTTAACACCGCTAGCTTGCTAGGTACGCTGTCAACTGGTTTGTGTGGATTAAGCATTTGGAATGTCTTTAGACCTTCCACAGCCTAAGGGCAGTCTGTTTTTGTAGTGTTATTGTTAGCCTGTATTTTGTTTAGAAAATAGTTGATTACTATAGGTTCGTCCTAAAAGAGACCGCAGGAAAACGCTTGATGCATGCCGCTTCCAATCGGCCTTTTTGGAGATAGCTGGCGGACTATTATGTCCGGCAGTGGACGTCCTATGGCTGTAATGTTGTTGATGATGATTATGATTATTTAATTTTAACTTGTTGACATGATAAACGTTGTCCTTTCACAAATTTCAGTAAATTTGTTTGAATTATAGTCCTGTACAAATATCCCAAAAAAGCACTTTAAATTTTTCCTAAATTGTCCAATTTTCCAGCCAACCTTTCCAATTTTTCTGTTCTAAACATTACTCATACAATTTTTTTTTGAAATGAGTTTAAGAGTTGCTAGTAACGAAAAGCAGTTTATTTATAACCCGTGACGCAAAAAGAGGGGTGCATAAGTTTAACGTGTGTGTGTATATATATATATGTTTGTGTGGTATGTGCCGTAGCTATCAAATGACTGATGTTTATGTAATTTATTTTTGTTTGAAAGATGACTTAACCGAGTGTTCTTAGCTATGAGTCAAGAAAATCTGTTTAGCCATTAGAAGATTTAGCTCTTTATCGAGGAATTAAAAAAAAACAGTTAATAATTGTTATTTTGTTTTTTTTTTTTATAAAAAAAAATGGCTTGCGCTTGACCTTCACCTCGCCTGATATTATGCGATGGTGCGGTCTACGATGGAGCACTCATGCCTCGAAGAAACCGATTTACTCGCTATTTAAAGATACCCAGATTGTAACGGGGAACACCCATTCAGGCAGCGCAATCCACAGACAATTCGCTCAAGTTTTGGTAAATTAAAAAAAAAAAAAAAAAAAAAAAAAATAGGCACTGTGACTTATATAGCATGTATTGTATGTACTGAAAACCGTCATCTATGTAAATTGTAACCTTTTCAATTTACAGAAGGCACTGATACTCAAGAAATTGGCTCCGTAAGTGCAAGAGACAACGACAGCGGAGACAATGGCAAGATATCGTACTCCCTCCTCCGGCCCGCCAAGGGTTACTACATCGACGCCATCTCTGGGGCGATCCTCGTCAACTACAGCGCGCTGTCAGGCAGCCAGAGAGACACCCAGCTGGCCATCGTGGCTACCGACCACGGGAAGCCGAATAGAAGTGCAGTGGCTGCAGTGAGGATCAGCACCGGGGCTTCTTCGGAGATCAAGCCTTTCATTGGACAGGATACTTACAGGTAATTTATGACCCCACTAGCGTTAATAAAATACCCTAAATATTAAAAAATAAACTTTCAGATAAACCACGTAAACATCCTGCTTTCTGCGCTTGGGGGCGAAGGGTTCGATTCATTTGTATGATGACAAACATTTGTATGATGATAACCATATTTGCACAGAAATGCACAGTATTGGCTATTGGCTGTGTAAACAATGGCTATTAAAATATTTAGTAAATTACCTGACCATTAGAGAAAAAGAGAAAAAAAATTAAAATGAAAGCAGTTTTGCGAAAAATCGGAGAACATATTTAATTAAAATCGCTATTATTTAGTAGATTTTTTTAATGAAAAAATATTATAAACACAGATCGGGCCGCTGCATACAAAATTACCATACCATTATTGGGTCATTATATTAAAATAAGTGTCACCTATTATTTTTTTATGTAATGACTTTTTTTTAAATCTTATTTATTTAAAGTAATAGACACGTAATTCAATAATTTTCTCTCATTTTCAGGATCACGGTCAACGAAGACACAAAGAAAGGTTCATCGCTTCTTCAAATTGGAGGCATCAATGACGTCCTAAAAAAGTACAATCTGGATTTCCACATCACATCCGGCAACGAAGGCGATATGTTCGACGTCACTTCAGAAGGCGCCCTGATTCTGATAAGCAGCTTGGATAGAGAGAATCAAGATTCATACATGCTCGGCTTGGCTGCGGTTGAACAAGGAAAAATGCTAAACTACAGTCAAAATAAAACATCCATAACTGTTTTTGTAACAGTAGCTGATGCTAATGACAATGCTCCAATATTTTCCACGAGCGACTTTGAGCTGACCGTCAGCGAAGATGTAAAAATTGGATACACGCTAACACAGCTATCTGCTGCCGACTCTGACCTGTACGGAACTCTAAATTCTGCTATCACTTACAACATCACTTCTGGAGACGATGAAAATCTATTTCTAATAGACCCGACAACTGGAATACTAACTGTAAATAAAACTCTCGATTATGATACTGGTAATACTGAATACAAACTGGTCACTGTCGCTTGTGACCAAGGAGCTCCATCACTATGCAACGCTGCGTACATAAAAGTTGGTATTTTAGATGAAAATGATAATGCTCCAACGTTCCCAGTCAACGAGTATTTTGAAACTATTGCAGAGAATGAGCGAGTAGGCACTTCAATATTTACTGCTAGAGCCACGGATTTGGATAAAGGAAAATACGGAATGCTAAACTATTCCATTGTACAATCTCCGAACAATTACAACAGAAACGATGATACTTGGAAAATGTTTCTTATCGATCCTTCATCAGGCTTACTGAACACAAATGCAGTTTTTGATTACGAGCAGAAAAATAAATATGAATTTTCGATCAAAGCTTCCGACGTTGGTGGTAAAAGCTCGACGGTTAAAGTGAGAATTGACATCGAAAGCCGTGATGAGTTCTACCCTCAGTTTACGCAAAAAACTTACAAATTTCGGATTCCTAAGTCTGGAGCTTTACACGCCGGATATGTGATCGGTCAAGCCACTGCCACCGATCGAGACAAAGGCATCGATGGACGTATTGTTTACCAACTTTCTACTTCCCATCCATACTTCAAAATAAACCGGACTACAGGCGTTATTATATTGAAGAAAAAGATCGAATCTGTACCTAACCTATTCGGAGGAGACAAATCGATCAGCTTAGTAGTCACTGCCAGCTCGGGAAGACAAGGCTCACTGACAAATAAGACTGCTGTAGAAATAGGCCTGAACGATTTAGCTGTAGCAGCTGATACAGAACAAATAACTGACACAGCTGCGGCAGCCAGCGGTGGCTTATCAGACTGGGCGTTAGGATTACTAATAGCATTTATTATAGTCATAATTATATTCGCAGCGGCATTCGTATTTATTAAATTGAAAAATAAGAGGCATAAAAAAGAGAACAAACCAGGCCTGAACTCTGAAGGTGTAGGAGCTACAAATAGCTACGTAGACCCAAGTGCCTTCGACACAATACCTATAAGAAGTACAGGTAATGTTCCACCAAACCAATTTGCCCCACCAAAGTATGACGAGATTCCACCGTATGGTCCACATACAGCCAGTTCCAATTCCGGAGCAGCAACTACGTCCGAACTTTCTGGATCTGATCAATCTGGATCGAGCGGTCGAGGGTCTGCTGAAGATGGTGAAGATGGGGAGGATGAAGAAATAAGAATGATAAATGAAGGTCCATTGCAAAGAGAGGGCTTACATAGGCCTAGCGGAGTCGACGATGATAATCTGTCCGATGTCTCCGTCCATAACACTCAAGAGTATTTAGCAAGGCTCGGCATCGTGGACGCTGGAACCGGAGGTGGTGCTTCAACTTCTTCTAGACGTTGCTCAGAAAATGTGGGGACCAAGGATGCGATGCTACACCACGCGCCTATAGACTCCATGCACATGTTCGATGAAGACGGAGCCCACGAAAATGATATCACAAACTTGATCTACGCAAAATTAAACGAAGTAACTGGCAGTGAACGAGCAAGTAGTGCAGATGAAACGAGCGCAGCTGTAGACCGAGCGATGGCTTTGGGAGCATTCCCTAACGCTTCGGGTGACAGCACAGTCGTGCCCACTGCTGGACCTTCGATGACAGGAAGCCTCAGTTCTATAGTCCATTCAGAAGAAGAGCTAACTGGAAGTTACAACTGGGACTACTTGCTAGATTGGGGTCCACAGTACCAGCCGCTAGCTCATGTGTTTTCGGAAATAGCGAGATTAAAAGACGACGCAGTGTCACTTCAAAGTGGTAATAGTGGTGCTTCTAGTGCTAAGAGTAAGGGGACTTCTATATCAGGTGGGAAAAGCGTACCTCCTCCTTTATTGACAACGGTTGCCCCGAGGAGTTGTCCAGCTCCATCGTTGTCTTGTCGACAGCCACAGTTATTGTTACCTAGGTCTCCTATTAGCCACGATGTTCCTGGAGGGTTTTCAGCCGCTGCGGCTATGTCGCCTTCCTTCTCGCCATCGCTATCGCCTTTAGCGACTCGGTCCCCATCGATGTCTCCTCTAGTAGGTCCAGGCTTACCGCCTACAGCCGCCGGTAGAAAACTTCCACACTCTGCTATGAGAATATGAACTGTTTCGTTAACTTAGTATAATAAATTAGACTTGTACTTATGTAAATATTATAAAAGACAATTTGCCTATGAGTATTCTTTATCGTATTTATTGACCGATTAAATCGGTCACTTTTGTGTATTTTATCATCATTTTGTGCATGTCATTTGTAATTGACTGTCTCGAATGTGCTCAAAGTGATTTTTTAAGTGTTTATTACCGGTTTTTGCGGTAACTGTATATAACTTACCTATGTCGGGTTTAACTGTAATTTGTAAATACTAGCATACCTTGTATATTTCTAGGTTCTTGTGAAATAATAAATCAAGACTGCCATGTTGTATTTTTATAGAACAAACCAGCTTTACTTTAAGCTATAAGTATTTTAGCATATAGTTTTTAGGCTTTTCACTTTCAATGCAATTACAAATTTTCGTCAACTGAATGCCAATATATGTGCCTTGATACAAATTCTACTATGCTGTATTAGTAAGAATTTTTACTGTGATTTTGCCTTCTATGTGTAAATTACTTTTAAGGCTCTTCCCGTCTAAAGTTCTCTCGCCCGCGCATTTTAATATTTTGTAGATATAAAATCACTCATTGTCAAATTTGCAAAAAGTGAGTAAGCCTAGTTTTAGATAGATCAACTTCTTATTGTTAACACGGCAAATTACATACAAATAATAAAACAGCTTAAAATTAGTGCAAGTTCTACGCAACCTTAGCAGCAAAAGATAAAAATTAGGTTAGTAGTTAGTTTATAGCATTTTTGACAGTTTTACTGACATTAGAAAAACATTTTTGTTTCGATATCTTTTAATTTGATGGAGTAATAGCTTTACTTAGTCTGTGGAGTAACAAAAAAGCAAAAAAGAAAACACTTTTTTACCATTTTACTCCGTCAAATATATTTTAGTTTGTAATGTTATGATGGAAAGAAAAACATCATATTCTCACATATAAGAAATTCACAATCGGAGTTTTTAATATCTGCAATGATATGAAAAATGTGCGAGCGAGAAAACTGCAACCGGGTACGTCGAGAAGTTTACAGAGCAGTTTTATTCATTCTTTAACTAAAATAACGTTTCTGAGTAACACCGATAACATGACTTTTGATATCAATTGTACCTATTTCATAAGTCTGTAATCACCTATTTGAATTGTTTCACGAATTTTGTTAATCATTGTAAAAGTGATATGTTTTGTACGAAAACACAAATAACTGTAAATAACTCTTGTAAAATTTATTAGTTTTAGGTCAGCGAGACTGTCTGTGAAGTGTTTACACGGAAATAAAATTGTAAAATTTTACTATTGATTTTATTTTAGTCCACTTTTTCTAATTTCTATTCCCAAAATCTCCTATGAAGTTTTACCCAGTGATGGAGATTTTAGGAGATTCCCTCGCCATTTTCTTTGGCTTAAATGCCAGCGAAAAACAAGACCTAAAAATCGTTGAGATCATCCTTGTACCCATTACTAATTACTAAAATATTGAGGTGGGGTTAGGTTACGTGGCTGATGGTCATTAGGTGTACTTACCTTAATATAATAGGAAGTTGAATTGGCATCCTTTTTTTTTCGAAGAAATGAAGATTATTTCAATTGGAGAGTGCTTTTATTAACTACTAGCCGACCGTCCCAGCTTCGCACGGGTGTAAGCTCGGCCTTCGGCCTCGCTAAACAATACAATATAGCCTATGTCACCCGGCGATAGTGAAGCTTCACAACAGTGAAATAATTTTTCAAATCGGTTGAGTAGTTTCAGAGCCTTATTCAATGGAAAACAAACAAACAATCAAATCTTTCCTCTTTATAATATTAGTATAGAAAAAAAGATATGTAACATACTTAGTATATAATACCATAAACACCGGCCAAGTGTCTGCGACCAAAACATGTGTTTTCTATAATTCAGCTCGGGATTTTTAGCGCGCGCCCGACTTGGCCGGTCATTTTACCGTATTTGACGCTTGTACGCATCAGAGATATAGCAAAAATTAAATAAGCAACTACGTTAAAATATTTTTTGTTGTATGGGAAGATCCCCTTATTATTTATTTAAAGATGTTCCTACAATACTTTTTTGCAAGGAAGAACGGCTAAAAACAAAAATTTGCTCGCCAATTTGCTAAAACCCACTTAGCCTGCTGAAAATCTGATTCTGTTTGGTTCCAAACCAGGGACCGCCCCATGTTCTTTCTTCGTCGGGTCTTTTGCCGTCCCGTCCCGTATCAGCCCGTGAGTTCTAAAAGTGACGGCGACAAATCGAATTGGTGAAGAACGAATTCTCGATACGTACCTAAATTGAAATATCGGCTTCCAACTAGATGGACCGAACACATAATGAGAGTCGCAGGCATCCAGGGAATGCAGATGGTAGGCTGTTGTTCAGTATAGAGTTCTTCGGGAGCCTATGTTCAGCAGCGGACGTCTTATAGCTGATTATGATAAAATTTAAATTTGTATCGATACGTAAGCATTTATCGAATATACGTATTTCAGCCACTCCTACTCTTTTAGCGCAGGACAATCCGTGATGGATGAGTCAATCTCCCATTTCTCGAAAGGGTATACAGCTTAAGGCTAAGGGTATATAGCTTTTACCAGCGGCTTTACCTGAAAGGCGAAGTCATTTCTCGGACATGCACAACATGCCTGGCAAATGTAAACATTTATGGTGATAATTTTTTTTTTTTTTTAAACTTAAGTTGTTATTTTTTTATTACTATTTGAGTAACTGGCAAAATAAGGAGAGAACGAAAGGTTGACCGCCAACTCGCCTGATGTTATGCAATGATGCGGTCTACGGTGGAGCACGCTTGCCTAAAAGAAACCGATTCGCTCATTAAAAAAAAACTACTAGACCAGTCAGGGCAGACATAAAACTAGCCTGAAATATAAAAAAAAAACTGGAAAAAATAACGTATAAATCTCGATTTTCTAACTAATCCCGGTAGAGGATTCGCCACCATCTTGTTTTAAAGTATTTTTTTTTTAGTTTTTCTGAAATAACTCGTTAATTTTCAATTTTAGAGCAAAAATGACAGTATTCAAAGTTGTTGGAAATTTGATTTCTCACAAGTTTGATCATTATCATTTTTACGCTTGGATCAATATTTGCAGAGTTATACTATCAAGTTTAAATGTCTACCCCGACTGGACTATACACCCATTCAAGCGCGGGAGGAGGAGGTAGAACCTAGTCGAGATAGATAACCCACCACGCAATAATATTTACGGGAATGGAGAAATAAAAATATCTCTTACATTTAATGGAAATGTTTTATTACTTATCATCTGATATATTTATAAGGCAACTAGGTATACAGTCAAACTCGGACCATGCAAAATAACTACTACATATAAATTAGGTACTCTCTAAATTCTTAGCTCTTCGAACAAAATCGCGTTAGTAATTCATTGAAAAATAGAATTACTAACGTTGTAGCTATGACAAAGTTTTATTACATGTCATTAATGACAGGTAAATGATTTTTTAAAGCACTGATTTAGTGAAATTGTTTCTGACATAACTACAAACCTTAAACCTTACAAACGGTAAGGAAAATAGGTAAAAAACACATAATTAGGTAGTAGATTTTTTTTCTTGTAAATTTCCTAAAAGCATTGACTAAGTTTAGTAGTTTAATTTTCTTTCCTCCGGTGTTTTGGCGTCATACGTCATGTGCATTTGCCACTGCCGAGTATTAAAATGTTATTAATGTTAATTTAAGTGTTGTAAGTAGGTACCTATATTAGTAAACACCATCGTCAAGCAAAGTCATATACTCAAGCAAAGGAAATTTCTAAACAAGCAAAGCCTTTTTAGGGAATTGACTTGGACGTGACTTACTTTGCTTGACTAATTTCTTTTACGATATCTTTACCAAAGGCAAAGGAACGACGAGAGATGCCAAAATCGGGAGGAAAAAAAAAAACAATGTCGTCAAACTTAAGACTTTTTTATATCGACCTATAAGTTAATGTTAAGGCCCAATACACTGTGCATTAACTATCTCGCGCTTTAATTGTCTTCTTGCTACATGCCAAAAGAAAACTACAAAATTGAATATCACAGATGTGCCTGATGCTTATCTACTTACTACAGTTTTAACTTTTATTCTGATAAATTTTTGACAATAAACATTTTCTGAACCACAAAAAAACATTTTGATCATCATAATACAATACCTAAAGCTAATTCCAATTGTGGTAATATTATCCCTAAAATTTACCACGGAACTCCCTTCTGGGACAAAGAAAATTTAAATTTTCCTGTAAGGTTAGGGTTACCAACCATATTGTTTTTAGCTCTACAATAATGTTTACTGTTCAACAAGAAGAAAGTATCGAAAACACTGTTTATTTCATCTTAAAGGGCCTGTTCCCGTCTCCAGCTGTCTCGTTTGTACATATTCACATTATTGAAAATATAAAATCAGTGAGTGTGAATTTCCAAAAACTGAAAATAACATGTTTTGGTGTCTATCGTGACATTAAAAACAAAGATAATAATTAATAATACAATAAATACAAATATAATAATAAATAAGATAACAATTTGATATATTTAAATTTGACGGAGTAATATGGTAACAAGTGGTTTTTTTTTCTTATTACCATACTAGCTGTACCCGCAACTTCGTTTGCGTGTACAGTCCCAACAGACGAAGGCGCCGGAAATTGCAGTAGGTAATGTGTTACTAACAAAATTGTTAGTTACATTTCCTGGAGCGTACACAAATAAATTTGTGGCATCGCTCACTCTAGTCAGGGCCGTACAGCTGGCCAAGACTGAAGCAGCTGGTAGAGAGTTATTTTTTTCAGTTTTTGGAAATTCACACACTAATTTTAGGTATATGTTCAATAATGTGAAAATGTAGGAACGAGAGAGCTGAAGTCCTGTGTTAAGGTGGCCGTAAAAATGCACGCGCATCGAAAGTTTATATTTAAAAAAGGTTTATGTCAAGGGTGACATAAAGGTTGACGCATTTTTACAGCCACCTAAAACGAAGTGGTTTAAAAACATTAAATAGGTACAGTTTCTTTTTCCAAAATACATTTTCTTTCTCTCACACCTTAGTAATACTTTACTTAATTTGCAAAATGTTGGCAACCATACTTTTTGTATACACCATAATGAAACGAAATTTCTCGCTTCAGTTTTTGTTCAGTTTTGATAGAATCTAATACGTGTTTTTTTATATATAACCTTTATCTATTTTCTACAATATGTGAACACAATATTTTTGTTGCACAATAGTTTTGTTTTTGTACATTACATATTTTTTCATACGCAGTAGAAAAAGTTTACTTACCTTTGCTGGCAAAAAAACTGGTGTATAATTATTTATTCTTATCAAAATCTTGCTGTCAGTAAGCATTTTTCATTTATTTTAGTTTACTGTGCACCCATTTATATTTCTTACATGAAAATACACTTATAAAAAAAAAACTTAATTCCGTAAAATAAAAATACAACCTTAATTGATAAGGAATTTTTAGGTACCTATAGCCACATAATATGGCAACATTTTTTTTGGGTACCTGTGGCAACATTTTTGTTGGGTACCTATGGCAAGTTTTTGACTGTTTTTCTTTCATATTAAATAGTAGTATTTTCAAGTAAGTACATATTTAAGTATACACATTTAAAATTAAAACTAGGTCAGTATACGAAGATGTAAATGAATTGCATATTTTCAAATTAAAACTACTAAATTTTAGCAACATTTCATACCGTGATGAACAGTCTTACTACATATGCCTATAAAGCAATCACTAAAACTAATAATAAGGAGTATGTATACTTGACACTACTGAAATCTTAATTGACAATTATTAGGGCCAAATTCACCAAATACGGAGTCTAAGTGAAACGTTCCCGAAGACGAAACACTTCTCATTATTATACTATCGAAACATAAACTAATACGAGTACCAGTAACCATTTTCCTCATGCTTGTTTTAGTGTTTTTCTTGTGGCTTATAATTTTGCAACCCAGCAATGTAACGCGTACAAGTGTGCGCGCGGCGCAGGTCGTTCGTTGACCTCTAGATGTATTCTGTGCGCCAGCTGATATTTTATTTGCATTACATTGCGTACATTGAAAAAAAAACAAAGCATTGTTTGTGGTATCGTATCAGCAATTACCAGTCTTCGTTTTAGAAGAGTTTTACTTTCACCCAGTATTTAACTAATAAAAAAACAGGACGAAAAAAAAATGGAAAAAAAAAGATATGCCTAATTAGTAACATATGAACTTTATACTTAAGAAATTAAAATAACAACAATTTTTTTCTCATCATTTGCTTTTAACGCATTGCGATTAGTAATTAAACTAGATTTTATGTCACGTCTCTAGCGAAATTTGCTACCGTTTTATCTTTATGCAACATCTTTAACCTAAACGCAATTTTATTTGCCCAAATTTTCAAATGGCACGCTCACAAAATGGTCAATTGTCCCCAAAAGTCACAACTCCATAAGTTTAGAGATATTGGTAAGACAACAATGAAACATTTTCATAACCAACACTAACAACACAAAATGTTTCCATTAAAAACAAATCTTAATCATAAGTTTAAAATAATCACATCATCAAAACTCTTACAGATGTAGCGAAACAATTAGGTATATAATCTATTTGAAAACCCGACTTTAAAATGGGCCTCAATTCTACTAGACCAATTCTTTATCAATTGTTAATGAATTGCCACATTTTTCTTTTTCTTTTGACCCTTATCTATACTAAAAGTGTCAAAAGGGTAATTTTTGAGGCAATTCATTAACAATTTAAAAACAATTGGTTTAGTAGAATGGGAACTTGAGTAAAATTATTCCTCTTTTTAAGCCTCGATGCAAAACAAGGCGTGTTATAAGTTTATGTTTCTGTTTATCTGTGTGTTTGTCTGTGGAATAGTAGCTCCCAAACAGATTAACCAATTTATTTTTTGATTTGTTTACAAAGTGACTAGATTATTCTTAGCTATAATTCAAGTATATATGTTCAGGCTTTTGAAGATTACCAGCTCATATATTGGGATTTTATGAAATATTTCAATTCTTTGGAGCTAGATAAAAAAATACTGAGTTTTTATTAACAAAGTAAGTTAAATTATTTTGGGACAACCTCAAGAGCTTCCTTTACATAAGTAAGGAAGTAAATCTGTTTACAAAATGTTGGAGTAATCGTTTTATGCATAAAAATATATTTAAAAAACGGATCTCGGAGAATCTCCCTCCTAAAGTCAGTCAAAAAAGATTCTAAATATCAGGGTGGTAAATACTAAATTCTATTGATGGAATTGTGGTTCTCTTTGTGTAAATGCATGTCGATGATGACGTCATCGGATGCGGGCGACTTGTTCCCCGGGCTGATGATGAGGTTTGCTTCCGAACTTGGCGTTACGCCGTTAGCCGACTCCTGAAAACACAAAACGTGCTAAATTACTTGTGAAACCAAAATGATAAACAGCACTTCAAAAATTACAAAGAAAATGAAATAAAACGAAACAAAAGCTTTTTCATAAAGGTAGGACTAATATATTAGTAAAATAAAATAAATAAATATCTGGGACATTATTGCACACATGGTCATCTGACCCCAAACTAAGCAAAGCTTATATGCAAAGTAATATGGCTGCCAGAGACTGATATACATACATATATATTTTTAAATACATACTTAAATAGATATTAACACCCAGACATAGAACAAACACAAATGTTCAACACACAAATGTTTGTCCTAGATGGTAATCGAACCCACGCCCCCAAGCTCAGAAGATAGGTTCACTACAAACTGCGCCACCAGGGCAGTCAAAGGGATCAGGGTAGTATTCAAATCGCGCGTGAATCGGTTTTTCGTTGAGTTCCGTGCATCCGACGCTTTCATCTAACGCGCGCGGCTGATGCAACAATACTTCGCACTATGAAAATGTCAAAGTACCGTAGTCGCACACACCACACTAGGGCAGTGTAATATCTCACCGAAATGAGGGCGTCGCATGCCATGAGTTCGTTCTTGGAGAGATGCTCGACGATAGCTGCCGTGTAGCAGTCGCCCAACATGTTGTTCGTGGTCCGTATACGATCTCTGTGAACACAAGGATAAGTACATATTAGAGCCAATGTCTGTACCTGTCTACAGCTCTCTCACTCATATATCTTCTTCTTCATTATCATCATCAGCCAGAAGACGTCCACTTCTGAACATAAACCCTTTCTCTCGCTAGCATATTTCCTTATAAATCACTGAGTGTGAATTTCCAAAAATTTAAATACCATGGTTTGCTGTATTGACTTAGTACCTTATTTTTTTATCATAATAATATCGTTTTTGTTCAATATTGTTTCCATGTTACACCAACGTTTCTCACTATACGAATTTTAAATTTGAAATTGTCATTTGGCTATCTATTACTGTTCGAAATATACCTACAATAAAGTCGTTAAAAGGTGGGACAGACAGACAGACAAACACCGTAGGCTTAGTAATAAGCTCATGTTTACAGCCATTGAGTACTGACTACACTTTCTGACTATATTTACGCTGCTGATAAGAATTACGTACCTATTTAGACAGATACCAATTTTCAATACACTCACAAGAGCCAGTCAACAGCGAAGAGCAGCGAAACGTCGTGCGTGGGCGCATCCACCGCCGACAGCACGACTAAGAGCAGCACTAGCGCCGCTGACGGCACTGACGCTGACGACACTGACGCTGCAGTTGATGTTAAGCTAGAATTAGAATAAACAGTAAAGTCAGCCTCGGCATCGCAGCAATTATTTATTTAGTGGAGCGATGGTGGCCGAGCGGTAGCGTCTGCGCTTTACAAACTGACGTTGCCCAGTTCGATCCTCGGTGCTGCACCAATGACTTATTTACTACTAACATAAATTATATGCAGTTTCGATGTCAAAAACGGTGAAGTAGAACATCGTGAGGAAAACGGAATGTCTAAGAATCTCAAAAGTTCAAACACATGAGACATTCACTAACGTGCACTGGGCCAGCATGGTAGATTAGAGCCTATTAAGGGAGAGAATAGAGAAGGCCAGAGCTCCAGAAGCAGGAACATGATATCAGAGTGAAATGGATAATGAGAAATGTTCTGAAGACCATCAGGCTCAAATATAATAGGCATGAGATTTACTTGACCATGACATTGCTTAACAAATGGTTATAATGCACTGCTTATTGCTTGTCAAGACATTATGTCATGTCATGGGACTTGCTTGTTTTTTTCAAAACTTATGTTTAAAACTAGCGATTACTTGAAAACTCCGTTTTACTTGAGATAAAATAATGGCTTAAAATGTTTAGAAGCTAAATTTTTAAGCAAAAAAATGCGATAATAATCATAAATAATGTGCTCACAAAATCGAAAAAGAAAAAAAAAACTTCCAATGCTTGACCCAGCGGACCACAAATCCAGTCTCTCAGGGCCACCATGATCAAGCGCATGAATTTGTCCCTTAAGGCAGTCACCGATTAGGGTGATGCCAATCTGGTCAACGCCGCTAAGAACCAGGCGAGTGTTCTCAATGCGCAGCCTGAATGGGTGTTCCCCAGATAGTTATAATATGGATGTCTTCAAATCACGAGTGAATCGTTTTCTTCTAGGTTTGCTCCTTTGTAGATCGCATCATCGCTTAGCATCATGCGAGATGGCGGTCAAACGCAGTCTATTATTAATAAAAAATATACGAACAACAACAAAAAAATATAATAAACAAAATTAACTTACAATATAGTAGTGAGCTGAGCGAATCCCAAGTGTATGTTGTTCATTTGGCAGATGAAGACGCTGGCCACGGCGACGAAAAGCGCGGTCCCGTCCATGTTGATATTACATCCGATGGGCAGCACGAACCGCGTAATACGAGGGTCAATCCGGAGAGGGCCTTCCATCGCACGGAACGTCACGGGGAGGGCGGCGGCACTGGACACAACAAATAACACTCACATAAAAAAATAACAATGAAAATAAGTACGTATGTAGTCTCAACGTTTCACGAATTGCCAGGAATGGAATGCCCTTAGTCTCTGTGTTCTCCTTAAAGTGCAATCTGGGGCTCTTCAAGAGCGGATAACTTATGGGCATCAAGCGTGCTCCTTATATCTTAGAACTCATTGTCACTTTCCATCAGGCGAGTCGTAGTCAAAAAGCCCATTTCATCATAAAAAAGATTCATACTCATCATCATCAGCCTATCATGTTCCCACTGCTGAGACACAGGCCTTCTCTCAGACAGAGAGGATTAGCTTTGATCCACCGTGTACCGTGTTTGCTCAGTGTATGTTACTGTATGTCTACACTAATATTATAAAGAGGAAAGATTTGTACCTATTTTTGTATGTTTGTATGTTTGTAATGAATAGGCTCCGAAACAACTGAACCGATTTGAAAAATTCTTTCACTGTTGGGAAGCTACACTATCCCCGAGTGACATAGGCTATATTATATTTTGTAGCGAGGCCGAAGGCCGAGCTTACACTCGTGCGAAGCCGGGGCGGACGGCTAGTCTTTGATAAGTTCAGAACCTGAAAATTGCTAAAACAAAATGTTCAATGAAACTGCTGCACTGACTACTGCAATAAATATAAAAATCAACCAGAAATAGTTGTCGGTGAGTAGTCGAGTTATCGAGTATTGCTTAGTTGATTGATATATTTGGTAGTTGATGGTTGAATGGCATTCAAACTTACGTGGAAGCCGTAGCAGACGCCGTGAGCATCGCGTGTGATAGTCCCCAGTAGAACTTGTAAGGGTTCTTCTTGAGGAACAGGAAGTAGATTAGTTGCATCACCACTAGTTGGTAGAAGAACACACCGATGGTGACTGTGGTAATGAACCAAGCGAGTTGCGACATTACTTGTGCTGAAACGACAAAAGAAAGTCTTTATTTCTCCTGCATTTTGCTTACAAATCTATACACTAAAAAAATATTTATATCGGTCGCAGAAGTTGCTCTGTTGCATAGGCCTACCCTATTCTTCTCCGTTCCTCTTTCTCCCTTACCCTCTGCGTCCAGTGTGGTCCAAATATTTTTTATTGTATCTTTATCTTCTTCTCCGTTTTCCCTTGTTCCTTTTCCCATCGATAGAGATCCAATCTCGACTCTTTTTGTCTACGTTGTGTTTTCAAGTCTGTAGATGTATGTCGCTCGTTACCCTTTAAATGTATAGATGCCTACAACGTTCTTTAAAGCCTGGTAGTTTTATTATGAACTGTCGGAATAAACATTGTCATCAACCATATTCTTCCCACTGCAGACTTTTCCATCCCAGGCATGTGCTGTCTCATTTATTATTTCCGGTCTACGATATCGTCCAACATATATTAGAAAAAATAATTCCCTAGCCGGGGTAACCACCGATGGCCAAACTAGAATGAAACTTTACGTTTATTTTATTTCATGTGATTTAAAACTCACCTACATTTTCCACGTCAAGTATTTTGCCAGCTATGACGCTGCTGACTCCGACGGGAGTGAACCACATGACCCCAGTCACCATTTTCATGATAACATCGAAGATGGCTTGAAAGAAGTCTGTCACTACTTGTCCCTTGGCTCCTAGCGTACCAAGCAGACTTCCGAAGACTAAGCAGAAGCAAACAAGACCCAGTGTGTTGGTCCCAGATCTGAAAAAACACCAATTATAGAGGTTGCAGAGGATTGATTATGACACGAATTTCAACGGCTAGATCAAGAAGCACATATTATTTCATATATCTTGCCGATTCTGAGCTTAGTACCTCAAGCATCATACAAGGAGACAGTTTAAATTTTGCTCCTTAACGGCTTTAAGAGGTGGAACTAAATGGAATGCAAAGATGTGGACTGATATGGAAAATGATATGTCAATATTTCCGGTAATAATAATAATAATAATAATAAAAACGCAGGGGCGGCTTTATGGCGAGCCGTCGGTGAGTGGCGACACCGCGTACCCCGATTCCATGGGGCTAAATGAGACCCCTGACCCCTGGCTTGCCTTAACCGGCCGTCCAGGGGTGGAAACCGCAAGAGCTAAAAACCTAAGCTCCAGGGTGGAAGTGTTAAAGGGCATAACGCCGCGAGTAGCTCTTAGTGAAAGTGCAGCACACCTCTCTACACCCTAAGCCACCCACGCCGATGTTGCCCCTCCGGTGCCAAGATACGGCAGCCTTTATGGGGGGCCCATTCAGTGGGTGGCAAGTCATCACCTGCCTAAATATATTTTGAGATGAGACAGGATAAGGCAGGTGCCGTTTCTCATTCTATAGATCTGTTATTCCATCCACAAGTTGTTCACCTCAATAGCCCAGACTTTTTTAATCCTATACTGTACAATAGTTTCTTATTCCTTTTTATACATATTCCATAATTGTATTTTTTATATTCAACAGGGCCTCTTGGTGTTGGCTTCGGCTCCACCAATGCCTACCAAATGTCCGGGCTAGACCCGAGAATGTAATAAAATAAAGTGTCATAATAATAATAATAATAGCCTTTATTCGGATTGAGCAACAAAAATTATTAAAGTAACAACTGATTTTGATTTCATTCTTCTGCTTCAAAATCCGTTTGTCCTAGTTTGACATAGGCCTCTTCCAGCTTCTTCCATTCCTCTCTGTCTCTGGCTGTTCTTGACCATGCTTTCCCAGCGATGGCTTTGATGTCGTCTTCCCACCTTTTAAATTGTCCTCCTCTCTTGCGCTTTCCGTTGGTTGGGTACCAATTGATTAGAGTTTTACTCCACTTTCCGATTCCCCTTATAGTGTGTCCTGTCCATTTCCATTTGTTTTTCCGTATAACGAACGTAACGTTTTCTATTTTGGTCTTCTTTCTGATGAGTGAGCTTCGTATCCTGTCTGATTTCTTTACACCAATCATACTTCTCTCCATTGATCTTTGGCATACTTCCAATTTTTTATTGTGGGCTTTAGTTAAGGCCCATGTTTGGCAACCGTACGTTAGTACGGGGAGTATACAGGTGTTGTACAGTTTCCTTTTAATTGGTACACTGATGTCCTTGTTCTTCATTATTTCCTTGAATGTCCAGTACCTCTTCCAAGCATTTCCTATCCTTGTATCGATTTCTTTTGTAGTTTGATCTATGGGTGAGATAATTTGCCCGAGATATGTGTATTCTTGAACATATTCAAGTGAGATGCCATTGAGTATGATTGGTGCAACCTTACTGTTTGTCATTGTCTTCGTTTTAAGCATATTCATTTCTAACCCTACTTTACGGCTTTCTTTGTCTAGGCCCTGAAGCATCTTCGTAAGTTCGTCTGGAGTATTAGATATTAAGATCAGATCGTCTGCAAACCTTAAATGTGAAAGTTTTTCTCCATTTATTTTAATACCGTAATTGTCCCAATCTAAGAAGCGAATTATTTCTTCTAGGACTGCAGAAAATAGCTTGGGAGATAATGGATCTCCTTGGCGAACTCCTCTTTCAATTTTTATTTCTTTGCCTTCTTTTTCCAGTTTTATTTTTGCAGAGCTGTTTTGATATATGTTCCTAATTATTCTAATAAACTTTTCTTCAATTCCTTGATTTTTTAAAGCTAGCCATATTTTTTCATGCTCCAGCGAGTCAAAAGCTTTACTGTAATCTACAAAGCAGCAGTACAGAGGCACGTTATATTCTTTGCTTTTCTCGATAATTTGTTTGACGACATGAATGTGGTCAAGAGTCGAAAAACCGCTTCTAAAACCTGCCTGCTCTCTGGGTTGGTTTTCGTCCAGTTTCCTTGTTATGCGGTTAAGTACTACTTTGGAGAACACCTTGTAAATGTTGGACATTAAACTAATTGGCCTGTAATTATTCATGTCGTTTTTGTCGCCTTTTTTATGCAATAGTATTATTGTAGACGTTAGCCATTGTTTGGGAATATATTCTCTGTCTATTACGTCATTGAATAATGTTGTAAGAATTGGAACGATTACTTCTTTGGATGCTATTAAAAATTCGTTGGTGATATTGTCAGGCCCTGGAGCCTTGTCTTTCTTTTGGGTTTCAATAGCTCTCTCAACTTCTCTTGTTAGGATGCAGGGTATGCTGTCATGATTTGACAACTCAGTTTCTGTGGTAGGATTTCTACTTTTGTAGAGATCCCTATAAAATTCAGTGGCTGTTGTGAGTATATTTGTACGATTGGTTACACATTTTCCGTCTTTGTTTTTCAATTTTGGAATCCATTCTTTTGTAACTGACAAAACACGTAAGGCCTTTTTAATACCACCAGTTTTAACTATGTGTTTTTCAAAAGTTTCCATTCTTTGTCTTTGTCGGTCTTCCCTCATAAATCGTTTGATCTGTTTGCTTAAGTTAGATATCTCTGTTCTGATTATTTTGGTCTTATCTTTAATATTGATCATTTCGGCTCTCTTTTTTAGGAGATTTTGCACAGCGTCTGAGTTTTTGATTTTTTCTCCCTTGCTGTTTATTTTTGCTTTGGCTGCATTATTTAGTATTTCACTGAACTTGTTATATTTGTCTTGCAGTTTGACATATATTGATGAATGTATAAAATTTTCTAATTGTGATTTTAAATCACAGATTTTAAAATCTCCTTTGTTAGTAGATGTTCTGTGTAGTTGGAATGGTCTTTGTTTTGTTTCCTGATTTATTTTAAGTTTTGCTCTTATCATTCTGTGGTTGGTATTGAAATTAATGTTTTTGACATTTCTGCAATCTTCAAAAAGTTTGCTTTTGTTAGATAAGATGTAGTCTATCTCGTTCCTATATAATCCATTTGGTGAAACCCAGGTCCATCTGCTGCGATTTTTATATTCAGTATTAAGTATCTTTAGGTTATTTTCATAAGCCAGTTCTATTAATTTATTACCGTTCCTAGTTCTTTCTCCGTAGCTGTAGGGTCCTATTATAATATTTTCTCCGTTAGAGCGTTTCCCTACCCTTGCGTTGAAGTCTCCCATTATTATCAAGTTTTTGTGTGAATGATTATTTATGGCAGTACTTAGCTGCGAGTAGAACGAATCAATTTCTGAATTGCTTGCTTTTTCGGTAGGAGAGTAGATTTGTACTATTGTCCAATTTTCTTTGCTAAATGCCAAATTCAAAATTGCTATGCGTTCTGATATACCAATAAATTCTTCGATGTAGTCTCGCATATCTTTTTTTATTAGGAAGCCTACGCCATGTTTTCCTGGTGTTTCACCATTATGGTAGAATATAAACTCATCGTATTCTTCAATCTTTTCTCCGAGTCTTCTTACTTCGCTAAGTCCGATAATGGTCCAATTTATCTTTTCCAATGCATTGACGAGTTCTATTAGACTTTCGTCTGTTCTTAACGTGAGAACATTATAAGAAGCAATGTAAAATAGGGTGTTTTCTTTTTTCTGGTGTTGCTGGGAAATTTTGATGTTTCTTTGCTGTTGGAAGGTTGTAGTCAACTTCCCCCACGGTGACTGGCCGGATTGGGGTGCAATTTCTTTGTTTAAAACGTTTTTGTTTATGCATTGTTTTGGTGTCCGGTTGTCGATGTGCGGTAGTTTTTTGCCTCTGGTAGTAACGTCGATAGTGATGCCGATCTGCCGCGAGTTACATAGTTATCTATTGTAGTTTTGTTCATCTTTTTTGGTCCTGATAAAGGTGCCTGGCGTGGTGAGTTGTTGGGTGATTCTATTTCGTCACGCTTTCTCTTGAACTTGCTGTCTTCATTAGGCTCCTTCACGATCAGCTTATCCTTCCTTATGAAAGCGATTTTGCCTTTTTGTCTTTCTAGTAGCATTAGAGGCGTCAACTCCTTTCTTTTTTCCAATGTTTCTTTTGAGAAATCTTCTTTGATGTAGATCATTGAGCTAATTTTACTTTTATTTTTGTAGATTTGGTTTCTTTTCCATTGTGAGTTAAAACTAACAAGTAGTGGGCGTGGGTTTTCTCCTTTTGTTCCTAATCTGTGGGCCTGATTTATCTCGAATGGTTGGATTGTAATATTCATTTCTCTTTCAATTATTTTAATTATGCAGTCGATTGGAGAACCTTTTTGTTCGGATTCACTAACCCCAAAGAATACTAAATTGTTTTTGCGTTTTTGGTCTTCGAGAAAGATAATTTTTTGTTGCATAGTCTGCACTATTGTTTTTAATTTTTTGTTTTCCTCCGAAATAAATGCAAGTTTCTCTTCCATACTCTTTGAGACACTTTTAGTAACTGCTTCAGTAATTTCTATAGTCTGCAATGCCATTTGCTCTTTGATTTTTTGCAGAAGCGTATCCATTGAAAATTGCTTTTCCATGTTTTTAGGGAGAATTCCCGAAGTGGTAACACTTTGGTGTATGAACACTAAACTTTTGTCTATTTCTTGTTGCTGTCAGTGTCAGCTAGAGATTTGAATTTGACGTCAGATAGAATGCCAGTTTCAGGTAACTTTTGACATTCAAACCATATGACAGTTTATGTTTTCAAGTTGTCAGTACTCACTCGTTAATAACCGCACTTTTGCAATCTCAATAACGGATTATCGAGTCTTTTTTCCTTTTTCATCTAATTTCTTGCGTGATTAATAGGTGAATGTGTCTATGTGGCTTTCCTTTCGATTGTTCAGCACTTGCACTGTGTTTTTGGTTCGTATACTTAGTGATTTTAATTATTGTTTGTACGAGCAACGATAGTACGTGTTTACTTGTCTGACACCGGAACCGGAAACGGAAACCTTACCGGAAAATATTTCCGGTAAGCTACAGGCAATAACCAAATAACGATTGAGTTCGATAATAAACCAGTTTATTTATAAACCCTTGCATGCAGCTTAAACTATTCTAGGCATCAGTAAGTTATGGGTAGCACGCAATGCGCCCAAGGGAGCCCAGAAAACCTTAATCGCGAGCAATCATGCTATGATGCGAACCCTGCCCTTGAAATCGGCTCGTGTAAACTTTGGCTTACGTAAGACAGCTGTTAGGATTGATGGCACAGTTCATTTTGTAGTCTATGCGACGGAATATAAGGTATAATACTGTAAACTATCTTACTATAACTAACATTTCCTAATGTCAATCCCATGTCGGTTCAAGATGAGTAGTACAAATACTTATAAGTACAAATATTATGTTATTCATAATTTAAATAAAATTTCAGTCTGACGTGACGATCGGGGAGCAATATGTCTCTTTTCTGAAAATTCAATAAATATCAATAAAATTTATCAACGTATTCAGCTATATTGTATTGGTCATGCCTGTCAAAAAGGGACAGATCACTCCTGGATTTACCATGTAATTTGGATAGGGTTTGGGGGAGGTAAATGTTTACTATATAATCATATCTCTGATGAATCTGGATACTATTTTATAAGATATTTTATAATGTATTCCAATAATGGTTTACTATAAGTAGATTTTTAATGTCCGCGATGCATTTTAGTATAAGATCCTATAGTATAGTTCTATAGTAACATGGTAGTTATTCAGCTCTCTCTGATAGCGCCAAGGTCGCGGGCAATTAGTAATGCTAATTCCACAAAACAGTTTAAAATGTTTTCTTGATACTTACCGATATGAAACTACTCGCACTAGAGCCAGCGTGTCATTTTCCGTGTTATTCTTTCCGAACATAGCTGATGGCTCGGCATACACTGTGTGAGCTTGCTGGAACGCAGCCTGAACTAAATTGTCGGGGAAAATATTCCTGAAATTACATTATTCGCTAACTATGCTACACGAAGGCTGAGTATGCGCAGTTTGGTTAATGTCAATTGATCAAAAATACGCGTAGGTTTACAAAAACATGTGTATTCAAATTTTAATTTAAAAATGGTAACTCAAATAAGTACATTTTTGACAGTAACCAAACATCGCGCAATTACAACAAAGAAAATAAGTCAACAAATTACGAGTAAGTACACAATATATATATATATAAATCAATTGATGTTGTTTGTCTCGCTAAAACTCGAGAATGGCTGGACCGATTTGGCTAATTTTTATCTTGAAATATTTGTCGAAGTTCAGGGAAGGCGTAAACGGCTGGACCGATTTAGGTGAAATGTTGTGTTCCTGGAGCGGGTCATAGCAGCGAGGCCGTAGGCCGAGCTCTACACGTACGAAGTAGCGGGTATCAGCTAGTAAGTAATAATAACAAAAACAAGGCGAAAAATTTCATATTTTAAGTGGGATTCACTTCAATCAAAAAATAATAATTCAAAGGGGTTTCAAGATTAAGGGGATCTTTCCCTTTTTTTAAGTTTTTGAATAAACACTCGTAGGTATACTTTTTTGAATACCTCCAGAACTCGTACCGTCACTTTAACGCAATTCAATTTGACTGCAAAAAGCTACGTGACCAGAAACCGTATAACTAGAGTTCACGGTATGACCCCTGGATATATTAACTACGCATAAACGCTTCATAACTTAAATATACTCGTATGCTATAAAACGGTCTGTCAACCTCCTAAATTAAGTAAGTTTGTGAGTGTTTGTTAGTAATTATTCTTATTCGAGGTCTGATTCCTCGTAAGCTGGTGATCGCAAGAGCTAGATCAATGTAGAGTAAGTAATCTAAGTAACACTGCTAAGTAGCAGAGCTACCTATATATAACATCATATCCTATATCCTGCTATATATAACAGGTTTCTGATTTGAGCCATTTGTACTTTGGCGGGCCATAAATATCGCATATGATACTCTTGATAAAAAAGTGATGTATGAAACTTTAACCATTTCAAAAATTATCCCCATTTAACACGTACCGGAGCCACTAAAGATCTAGGACGGAGGGACAGGCGGTTAGACGGACTGAGCGAACTTATGAGATTTGCTTTTTCTACGGAACCCAAAAAAATACTCTAAAATACTCTCACATATAATAACTAAGTATAGAGGTATATTTTCTTTTTAACCAACTTCAAAACGGAGTTCTTAATCTGGTTTTTTTTTTTATGTTTGATACTAACTCAGGGCTTTGTTATTACTTTATAAACCGACATAGAATATAATTTTTGAATTGATATACATTATTTCAATAATTTCATCAAAATCATTACAGAATTTTGGATTTAAATCAAATTAACTACAAGTTTCTGTAAACGAAATTGCGTATTTTATTCATTTTACAGTTTTTTTAACTGATAAAATTAAGTATCTAATAATTAAGTTAAAAAATTACTAACCGACCAATATCCAATAGGCTATCCAAAATACTATGATCTTTCTTCCCTTCCACTGGGCTCCCCACATTTTCTTTCAGCTCTGGTTTCCCAGGATGTATCAAGATCGCCAGTAGGATCCCCAACAACGCATTAAACATCGAAGTGAGGATGAAGTAGAGCAAGGTTCTGACTGCAATCTTCCCGCTCATCTTAGCGTTCAAACTGGCAGAGCCAGCGATAAGGCTGGCAATGATTAGAGGCAGAATCATCAGCTTCAGAACCCTCATGAACAGCTCCCCAGGGTATGATATGATTATAAGAGCGTCCGGGCCGAGGTTGTAGGGGCGAAGGCCGAATCCTGAAATTTGATGATTTGGTTACGGCGAAAACACACAGTAAGTAGGTATAAGTGAATCTAATTTTGTCGGTGAAGATGTCGTTTCAACCACAATTTTCACTTCAGGTTTTTGTCGCTAGACTAATAAGTGTATTGTGTACCTTACAGCTACCTGTTTTAAGCGATTTTGTTTAGGTGATGCGAAAAGTTGCGCTACCACAAACTGTATCTAGGCGCGTTAAGATTCATGTTCATGTGATTTTCCGCATTGCGCTTGTCGAACCCGCGTTAAGAGGTAGCCGTAAGGTACCTGATACAATACTGTAACAATAATTCCACACGTAAATATTCAGAAAATGTCATATCTATGGCATTTTTTTTACATCAAGACAAAACAAAAAAAAAAACTGATTTATAAGCTTTAGAAATGTTCAAATAATTTCATATTAATAATTACTGATTTTAAATTGAAGGCTTAAAAATATACAAATAATTAGACTGATGTTTTAACATAGACCCTTACTTAAAAACGTTACTCAAGTTGACATACGCTTAAATATGCCCGTCTCGTTTTCACGTGTGACGATTGCCGTCAGCGAGAAGTTGAGATAGCATTTTAAAACATAAATCAACTTGATTAATGTTTTTAAGTAAGGCCCTAATTGAACAAAATAAGTAACGTCTATTCTGGAAGCTAAGTGAACGCGTAAGTGAAGTGATAAGCTAAGTAAGCTTTTTTCCTTTTTCAACCGCCAAAAAAAGGGGGAAGTCATCATCATGTCATCGCTTTTTTTATCTATGACCACGCATAACTTTTATCAGAGCACTCTGATTTTGATACGTATATATTTTTTAAGCCAAAAAATCCTATAATCAACGCTCTTGCAAAAAATATAACCACGAAACTTTCTGCGTTTGTGATATAAGTTTCACAAATTACTTTTTCTAAGTTTTTAAATTAAACTCACCAAAAGCGATCCCCGTGAGCACACCAGCTAAAGTAACCACCAGCATCGTGTTCTCTACAAGGCATTTCTTCCACCCAGTGGGTTCGATAGGAGCAGACCGGTCCTCCGTGGTCTTCGGCCCTCTATCAGCCGGCCCCATCTTCGCAAACAGATACTCTGAAAACCGTTCACTCCTCTCCATTACAAGCTATCCGAGGACTTTACACCAGACCGGATCGACCCAGACTGGTCTTCTATCGTTCCAAGCAGACACGTCCGTCACGAGCGATTATCTCTACTCTACGAGTCCTAACTCTATTCACATGATAAAGTACTTGTCTTGACGTTAAATCGTATTTTTAATCAGTCCAATTGAGACGGCATTTGTTTCAATAAAGTCCAATTTATGCTGTCATGTTTTTTGCCGATAAGTTGAGCCGGCCTCCTTGTAGCTGCACTTAGCATCACTAACCTACAGGTTCTATTTGTGTGTCGTTTACCACTTTACTTGCATTGTGTAGTTGACCTCGTATTCATCTTTTGGCGCACTAACCATTGATGGTTTGCTGTCATAACGTTTCGTAAGTAGGGATTAAATGAAGCAATGTTTGGTGGTGTGGGAGAAATGTCATAGGAAAGCGATGTTAGTTGCAAGAAGCCATGTTATGCGCGCGCACTCATCGATTTATTTCCATTTACTTAGTTTTATTAAATATCTATAAATACATATAGATTATTAAATTATAGCTTAGGTAAAGGATGGCACCTTGAGCTTGTTATATAATATGTAGCGTGACTTATGAAAGTAAAAAGAGAGAGTCATTGTCTGCGCAATTTTATATTATAGAGTACACTTGAAAAGCTAATAGGAATTTCGTCCTTCCCATTTGTCTGACTATTTTAATTTCATTTAATTTGTTTAAAACAACAGAAAGCAAATATGAGCTATAAAAAGATCTCTCAAAGATAATTTTTATCCAACTATAAAAAGGGGGCGGGGGGGGGGGGGGGGTTGTTACCTCAGAACTTCGTCATTTATAAACATATTTAGATTTTTTTATATTTTATCTAAAAGGATGTACTTTCCGATTGATCCCATAGAATTTTCATCAAAATCAGTTCAGTAGTTTGGTTTTTAAATCAAGCATGCCCAAGCGCAGAAGGTATGTTCACTACCAAGTGTGCCACCGGGGGTATGCGAGCCCGACTTACACTTGGCTGATGATTGTTTATAAAACAGATTGGCTCATCAAGAATTATAATGTAAGCATTCAAAGAAATGCGGAAGTGCCTTTAATAACTAAATAAAATTGGCACAAGCTACCTAACACTACAGAAACAGACTGCCAATAGACCGCTAAAGCTATAAAGAAAATCCAAATGCTTAAGCCCTGTACCAGTAGGCAGCGTACCCAGCATGCTGGCGGCATTACAACTCTGGCATTGCTTATGCGCTGAGCTAGAAACAAACCAGCATTTTGGTCACGCGTCGCATTAAGGTGCAAGGGGCGCAGGAGTGGTGCCCTCATTGAAGAAAGGCATTACAGGTTCAAATACTATAACATGGCTAAATAGTTCGACTCCCATAGTCGCTCGGAAAGGTGCTGAAGTGTTTTTTTAACTATTAGTTTTGGTAACATGGGATATCAGAGTTATAAAACTTATTACCGTCAAAAACGGCTGTTTTTTAACCGACTTCCAAAAAGGAGGTTCTCAATTCGACTGTTTTTTATTTTTTTATGTTCGTCACCTCAGAACTTTCGACTGGGATAACCGATTTTGATGATTATTTTTTTATTTGAATGCTAGTGAATGTGGTCCCATTTTAGTCCCATTCTGACATGTTTATGAAGTCGATTTTTTATATTGATAATTATTAGCTAATCTGCTCTTTATAATCTGTGCAATAAGTTGTTGCTGGAAGTATAACACCAAAGTTGTTCTTTGCATTGTCAACTTAACGGAGTCAAATTTTTATTTGCTTATCTTTCAGTATACCTGAAAAGACAATGAGAACAATAGACATCGGGACGCGGTCCTTTCACGAGAAGGATATTATATAGAAGAATTACTCATGAATGAAAAGGCCAAAGCTATATTATTTCCATCCTACACTACATGTCCGGTTATTTGATGGCCAGTCCTGCAACTGGTGGCAGACAAATCAAAACATATTGCTGAAAAGAACTGTGAAACCCTTAGATTTCTGTAATTTGTGACTTTGTTGATATTCCCTAGAAGTGTATTTAGTGTTTAGTGATGGTAAATTTCTGTATAATGGGCCGAGGTGATTGATATATATGGTTTTCTGTTTTATTTGGACACGTTATCCCATATTCTATAGATACCTATTCTCTCTGATGCCTGATATGTTTTTTTGATGGGGGGGGGGGGGGGGGGGGGGCACTCCTGCTTTCTCTTCACTCAAGATTTTTGTAACGTCTGAAAATCTTCGTGTATGTTACGAGTATGTCTCTCTCATTTTCATTGAGAGAAGGTCTATGTTCCAGCAGTGGGAACATGAAAGCCTGATAATGATGATGAACTACGTGTGTAGTATTAATCAAAACTCTTGACGTCGCTCGCTACCGTTGTCCGCTGCAACATTGTCTATTCCAAATGCAGTAGATTCAGTTAGATCTCGTCACATGTCTCATGCAGTTATAAATACTTACATCGACTCACGCGCGTCGGTCACAAGCCAACAAGCATTACATGCGATCGATGTACTCATTTATAGATCGTTGATCTTCGTCAATGGAAGATTTTTATCAGACTTCGAAATAAGGGAAGATTTTTTTGAAGTAAAAACCTCTTTAGCCGCGTTGAACGATTTTTGATAGGGGCAAAACTTTACCGATATGCTAATATGACGTATTAGTTTTTACTTCTGTTAGCTGTCCCCGTGACTTCCTATATTTTTTATATGTAGAAATAGGTAGTTACCTAAAACGACGACCTAAAAGAGACCGCAGGGAAACGCTGGATGCAGACCGCTTCCAACTGAACCTTTTGGAGATCGATGGGGGTGGCCTACATATGTCGAGCAGTGGACGTCCTATGGCTAAAATGATGATGATGATGATGATAAATTGTTATATTTCGGATAAAAACAAAATACCGCTTATTCACTGATTGACTTATCACGAAATCTCAAAAGCAGGTAGATCATTTATGGGGTGCAGATGTCCAGGTCACTAATAAAAGATATTGCGAAAGGGCCAGGCTAAAGGCCAAGGTGGACAAAAGTTGTAATATTACAAAAGTCACGGACGGTGTCTGTGGTGTTGCATATTAAATAAATAAAAAGTTAAAGTGGTCAGTTTTTTTTTGTTGTCTTTCCGTCTATACTTCCTCCTGCGCAGTCATGTCAGAGACATTGTTAGACCAAACAGAGTTTATAAAATATGACGTCAACTGGGGTTGCCTTGCGTATATTTACGCGGTTATGGCTAACAGTTACAAACCCATATTTCGGTTATGAATAGTTGAGTTTATAAATAAGTTTAATGTCATATTCGAAACATATTTGGTGAAACTTTTCTCGATAGAATAATTCGGTGAAAACAGGCCTTTTAAAATGTTTTCAGTTGTTTCTCCGAGTCTAGAAGTTCTTGACAATTAATTTTTACGGTTCTTTTGCCCAACAAGGAACCTATTGTGGATTTGTACTATTGATATAGAAGGAGAGGTTTAAGCTACCGACAATGGAAGAAAATAGCTGAGTCCGAAAGAAATTATAAATGTTATGCAAAGAAAATCTTAGACAAATCTTAGAAAAAGCGAATGACAATTCTATTTGAAAATCGGTGTTCTTTTATTTTTTTCTTTTCGCGCCCCAGCGCCACACGTCGTGGAAAATTGGAATGAAATTCACGAAGGTTGGCGCAAGGAGTACGAGTACGCCACAAACCCTTATAAATTCGTTTTGTCCGTCTGTCTGTCTGTCCGTCCGTCCGTCCTATTTTTTTTTTATCTAGACTTTTGCGCATGAAACTTTGCACAATTACAGTTTAAGTATAGATCTAAATGTTTAAAGTATGTATAAGTACAGGTGAAATGGGGACGATTTTTCTTTTAAAATGAAGGGAAGGTTTCTTACATCTCTTTTTATCAAGTGTATATTTTGTGAAACATGGTCCGCCAAAGTAGCAAAAAGTTGCCCCCCCGTGAATTTCTAAATTATTAGACATAAAAACTTGTAACTTACCATGCTGATAGATTATAATTAAAAACTTTCATTCAAAATTATTTCAATATTTTTTTCGGAGAAGTCAGGATCTGATAAGATCCCAGGGAAATCGAGGGCAACCCTCAAATTTTATAGGCACTTTTTACGTTTTTCATATTTATTTATTTTATTCGCTGTTCAAGTATTTGCGTCTGATAATCATCATCTCATATGCATGATCTGATGATGAAGGGTACAACTCCTCAACGGTTAGATGTTTAAAGAAAATTCTTTCAAAATTATTCGTACATAAGGACCGATAGCTGTATTCTTTCAGGCTATTAGAACTGACTTCAAAAAAGGCAGAGGTTCTATGTTCCACTGTATATATATATATTATGTATGTTCACCGATAACTACGCCAACTGTAGACCGATAAAAAAAAATTTGTTCGCTAGGGTATACTTCTAATTTAGTCCCCTTGTCTCCAAGTCAGGATCTGATGATGGGATCCCAGGGAAATCAAGGATAACCCTCAAATTTTATGGGCACTTACGTTTACGTTTTTGATTTTGAAGACGGTTTTTTTTTTCGTTTTTAATATGTTTTACTTGAATTTCAAAGCTCTAAAATTGTTGCCAGCCTTCTCTCAGAAATACTGAAATTATAAGAGACGCAAATAATTTTAGTCCTGTTACTTTAACTTAGTGAGTGAAGTATGAATGAATCGACGTCAATAATAAAATATCTGGGACATTTTTGCACACACGGTCATCTGACCCCAAACTAAGCAATGCTTGTAATATGGCTGCCAGAGACTGATATACGTACATATATATTTTTAAATACATACTTAAATACATATTAACATCCAGACATAGAACAAACACAAATGTTTATCACACAAATGTTTGTCCTAGATGGGAATCGAACCTACGCCCCCAAGCACAGAAGTTAGGTTCACTACCAACTGAGCCACCGGGGCATAATAACAAATACAGACGCTGCTACTGTTAATGCTACGTTTGTATCCCTGAACTTTGGTTCCTCTTTGATAACGGTAATTCAATTTCAAAGCATTAAAGTCCAATTTTCGTTAAATATAAAACCTTCAAATTATGAAAATTTTCACATACATTATATTAGAACACAATGACGTTGAAACTGATGAGCAATTTACGAAATTAAACTAAATTTGATAGCTCTAAAATTGTTGCCATTGTTTTCTGACGCATTGAAATGAAAGGAGTCGAAAAAAAAGAGGAGAATAGTACAACAGAACTAATGCCAGTTACTGGTTACTAAGTATTACTAAGATTAGTAGCTTATTAAGGTGTACTCACAGTTTCTACTGGTTTTCAACGACACTCAATACAGAAACATCTGTATAGTTGTTTGAAAAACTTTTTAAACACTCGAAGAAAATTACAGACAAAGTCCCCAAAGACACTTACCCTTTAAATGCTTAATTTTGGCAGTTGCTTTCCACACAAAACAGATAAATTCAATTGTAACAAAAATAAAACAAAACAATATCAATTATTTAAAAAAGTCACAGACGCACGGAGGTTATAAGCAATTAAACTCATTTAATCGCAGTCTTCTTTTGTTTTCGCGCCAAGAGTATAAAATAAAGCTAAATTCAGCCTGATTTTTTTATATTTTTAATGACGCTGATATTTTATTATTATTAGTCGATGTTTTTGTTTGTTTATTTTTCTAATAAGGTAACATCTATTGTTACTGGATGGTTTCTTTCGACTGTGTGTTTAGATGCTTAGTTGGCAACTGCAGCGAATAGTTGGTGCATCCAAGGTTATTTTAATCATGCAGCCGGCTGATATATTGAACTTTTATTCAGCGTCATTGATTCGATACGTCCAAACGACGTTTCCTCGTTGGGTAGATGGAGAATTATTATGACATGCTATGCAAATAGATTATGATGATAGGAATGCCGTGGTTATGCACCCCATTGTATTTTTCCATGACCTGTCGACGTTGATTTCCGTGATGATTTTATTTTATGATGATTTAAATTCTTTATATTAAGTACCTACTTACACACTGCGGAAATACAATATTATATAAGTACATAGGTAAGTAAATAGCGAACAAAACAAATCAATACAAACCAATCGTTGATTTGTAAACACACATCTTTTGGGCCAATGACAAAAACAATTTCGTCCAGACAACATGCATGAGATGAGGACAGATAGAGGTAATTGGTAGATGCGGTGTGCTGTTACAGAAAATATTATATTACAGAAATGACATTAGTGCCGCCAGGCTTATTTCACATAATATGACCACAACGTCAGCACAATGTCACATACCCCAGCCTGTCAACTACAAAATAATGCAGATATATCAGGATTAGCGCCATCTCTACAAAAGTGTTTAAACTAAAATAATATAAGGTTGCTGCTGGTTCTCATCAAGTCGCTTAGTTAATGGAACACAACATAGATGTCGATAAATTAAACGAAATAGAAAAATAGTTATTTGTATTACGAGGGGACAATGTAATATTTTGTTTGTCAAGAGCATTGAGGTAATGAACTACGAGGGCATATTTTGAATTCAGAGTGATGCGACAAATCCTATAGAAGAGACTCGAGCATAGCGTGGGATTCTAAAGAAGAATCCTGAGCGTGGTGAATAATTTCAGCCCGAATTTCATTTTTATACACGCAGCCCGAGAAGGTATAAAATGTTTTTTAGGGCCCCGAGTGAAACACACTATTTTACATCACTACTTACTCATGGGAAAAAGAAAACGCTACGAGTACCTATCTACTCGAAACTCGTTTTTATTATTATTATTTTAATCTCTATTTATATTTGGTTAGAGACAGACATGACCATGCCATCTTTATATAGAGACATTGGATTGAATGTGTAAATAAAACTCAAATAATTAAGAAAAAATAAACACCAATAAATGTATAATGCGATACATTTTGGCAGTTCGCCGACTAACAAGTAGAGAACACTCTTTTTAAAAAAAGTCTTAAGTAAAGTTTTTTTTTCAATGTTTCACACAACGTGTAACAAAAAGGTGTGGTAGTACTGAAGGGTATAATATTATACTCATCTTAATGAACTACTTTTACTATACCAACTCAAAAATCTCGGAAAAAAACAAGTGTTCTTAACATTTTGTTGATTGTCAATGGCCGTTTTCTTTGGAACAGCTGTTTTTTTGAAGTGAAACTTCTTATGCGACTTCCAACAAGGTTGCGGGACTCCACGCACAATTTTTTTATCACGATTTCAGGTTTGCTCTCATAGTGAAAGTTGTTCATAATGATGAGTACATACATACCCTTCAGTATCACTACACCTTTAGTAAACACGTTGTATTCGCACGTTTACCAAATTTCAGTGCTATAACTCGTTTAAACGGACACAACTGACTTCATTAATTTGCTAGTACCTTAAAAAGATCCGGAATAGTTAGAACCAAACTTTTCTATTGTACGTAAATATGAACCTTTTAGCGGTAAGCCCAAAAACTGAACTTGCCGAAATGCATTTGCTGTAGTGCCTCTCGGATGATACACACGGACACAATGGCTAGTGATCTCTAACTGTAAAACCGTAAGATAAGATTTGCATCCCAATGTTAGCACTCTAATCACTATCGAACGATGCTGAAAAAAAAAATCATCGATTTACATTTTCATAATCGATTTAATAAAGTCTGTGGGTAAGATGTCGCAATATATGGCATTTTGACTGGAAAAATACGGAACTTCATGCACGTGATCCCTATTTGTATGCCAAATTGTCAATGTCAGCCAAGTTGGATAAACTGTGCTGGCCAATGTCACTTGTGTCGTCCTATATTAAATTTGTCGTACTGTTTTACGTTGCACTGTATTTTTACTATCATTGACTCTCACTTCACTTCTCTTCCTTAATAACGATAATCATAATCATAAGTACGTATTGTAAGTACCTTTTGACGGTAGTCGAAGCAACCTCTTCCTTGTTATTTTTTACAAAGCTGGAATTAAACATGGAATTTAAAAACGATAAGATACTGAAGACACTGACGTT
This sequence comes from Agriopis leucophaearia, assembly GCA_949125355.1. Taxonomy (NCBI): domain Eukaryota; kingdom Metazoa; phylum Arthropoda; class Insecta; order Lepidoptera; family Geometridae; genus Agriopis; species Agriopis leucophaearia. Next base: position 16,553,402 of record OX421268.1, on the reverse strand, counting down.
GATTAAATTTAACTTATCTGAGAGTATTACAATTTATCTGCATCAGAGAATACATAATTCTGCATTTCTTTGAGATTCAATATGCGAGAGAACTAGAAAAGAAGAGGGCCTTACTACATCCTTGGATTATTGATAATGTTTGACAAATGGCATACTCGTATGTCTATTTCTGGTATGTTTGAGGCTTTGACTGGATTCTTAGAGAAATTTCCAGTCTTGGATTTGGCAATCGTCAACCAGTGCAGATTTAATTTGATCTCACGTACATCTGATGGATTTTGGAGACTAAAGTATATGTAAGACTATTCTATCAGAACAGGTACATTATATTCTATCAGAATCTGATATATGAATTTAGAAACAAGTATTAAAACAGACCACTACACACAGACTACAGCCACCAGATAAAAATGGAAAAGCATTCAAAGTTGGAACAGCTCAGTGAAAATGACAATGGTGCAGAATTTCTTCGTACCATCGATAAAACCAAGATCACTATTATTGTCTTTCTGACAAAACTGACTAGAAGTAAAAGTATTTTAATAATGAATTTTAAATATTATGTGACCACTAAAGATTTCATACTTCGATATAATCATAGGTAATCACATTTTTATACGCGCAGCGTAGGCGTGGAATTCTTAGCCGCAGTCAGTGTTCTCCGAAAAGTACAATTGCGTCATAAAATCTAAAGTAAGCAGGTTCTTTCTAGGCAAAATCAGACGTTGATAAAAGTTTAACGAAAAAAAAACGTTGCTTTGGTACTCACCTTTACCGAAACAATGCTGAAATAAATCGATGTCTATCTAAATATTTGCCATTTAATTGACGGTCTTCCACTACCAACACACACACACTTGCCAACTTTATAGTTTTACCACAAATATATTAACAGATGGTCCTCTAGTGAAGTGTGTAGTGACCCAGTGCTTGGCATTAAACTAAAAAAGTAGAGTGATTCTGCACTAGAGTAGGACGTGTGGATCGAATTTTTATGCAAGGCAATCTAAGCAATGCTCGGTTGAATATGATTTGATAAGGTATTATTATTGTATTAGTGTGAAAAAACTAGTCTAAACAAAGTTTTAAGTATGTGCTTAAACAAAGGATGTTGATATAAATATCTGAGTACTTATGAGAATAATATTTTGATTATCTCGTCGGGCACTTACGAGTATGTAGTTTTTTTGTCTTATATGTATTACTTTGTAAAATACACAATTTAACAAATAACATTAGATACTTCTTCAAAATTCAACAATGTAACCTTATAATGATATTTTTTTTTTAACTGCTTGACTTTCTTCAGTTAAAATACGTATTTATTGTAATAATGACAAAATAAGGCAACTTTACGATTTACTTTGACAAATAAACAATAAACTGACAGATGTCAAATGTGATCTATTAATTTGAACCTACACTAGTAACTAATATATATTCTATACTGTTCTAAATACCTCTTCTATTTATGTTTTGGTTGGGTTTGTAATAGGAGGCTAAATTTAGATTTTCGTAGATTTTGACAGCTATGCTATACTTACTAAAGTCGTCCAAAACTAAGTAATTATATACCTACAAATATTTGTGTAGCTGAATCTCGCAGCATTTCCCCATATTTTCCGGGATAAAACAAAACATCATCTTCGTCAAATTTGTAAAAGCCGACGTCACTGAAAGTGGATGAAATTAATTAAGCAGGAATCCGGTAATTTTCCACTCTTTGAGGTTGAATATTTTAAGGTTTTATAAAAAAAAAAAAACACAAATTCAGATTCTCCGGCGCTTCTGCTAGAGCCTTGAACTCTGTGAGTCGTCAACATTACCATAGCTGAGCTGATGGCCTTTTAGCACTGGGTAGAAACACCCAAAGAAGAAAAAAAAACACATCAGTCATACGACTGCACGTCAGAAGTGAAAACTTATGTAGTAATTCACCTATTCTACAAGAGATGGCGCTGTTTTAAAATACACAGTATAGCATGACGATGTCACGAGTTCCATGGTTTTTGTTCACTTCAAAAATAGGTTTTATACAGAGAGTTCTTTGTGAAAATTTACTATTGATTTTCAGAATACCCCAGCGAGCAATGAGGTCCCCTCATCTGCAGTGCATTACCGGCGTAATTGCGATCAGATTGATGACATACTTCCCCTATTTGTTATATAGAACACACAATAAAAATGTTCTGGGATATATAATAACTTCTCTATAGTTTTGGGTGCACTTATTCTTTATTTCGCAACTCTCAGGTAAAATTATACGCCTACCTGTTACCCACTTATTATGCTACCGCAGCGACGCCAGCGACCAAAATTGTGTCTTGACCTCCGATACCAAAAGACGCCACTCTTTCTTAACTTGTGCAAGTTCATGCCAATCATGAACGACCAGCTTGTGCAGATCTTTTACCACTTCATCTTTTCATCTTGAGAATCGACGGACCTTTGGCCATCCAGCAGCCCTAAGTGAGCCTTTTTACACGCCATTCTCTCCCACCCTCTACAGTCTTTCGACGAAGCTCCTAGCTGCGATATTCGGGACCTTATTATTCTTATTTTTATATACATAGAAGGGAAAGCTTTTGTTGGTTTGTTTATTCCTCTTTCACGCAGCAATAGTTCAACGGAACATTATTTGTATTGTATATTTTGTGATGATTTTTTTTTAAATCCACACGCACAAATTAAATAGCTTACATAATGGTACAGACGGCCGGCCATACAATGAGCAGGCGCACGCGCCGCACGCACACAAAGACGCGTACGTACAACGGTCTCGTATCTAGCCGATCGAACGCCAGTCGCGAGTGTTCGCGCCTTGGTTCGCGCTTTGTATAAATACGTAATTATCGTTTCATGTGTCAATTGTCATAATTTATAATGATTTTTCCATTGCCATATATTAAAAATGAATTATAAATAAGGCTATATTATTCTTTAAAATATAATAATCGTGCTTTTCGTACGTGCCGTATCGACGAAACTTCTTTTTTTGGTAATAAACCCATAGACTTTTATTGGGATACTTACTATTTTACGTTTTTTAATAAATCGTTGAATTTCCCAAATCGAAACTTTTCACAGAACACTAAGCAATTAGCTTTGACAGCCTAAGCGCTACGGTTGCGGATTATTAAAATTAGGGTCAGCTGAAGCCGACCTTCTGTACCCTATTTATTTTGTGCCACACGGGAGCTGGAGCCACAAATCATCCTTGGAGCCACTTACCCAGAGCCTAGCCTCGGCAAAGAGTTGAATGCTCGAGGCCGATCACTCCAACCACGGGAGAGAGGAAGAACTCGTGGTACTGGATACTTTTTATATCGTTTTTTAGGGTTCTGTACCCAAAGGGTAAAACGGGACCCTATTACTAAGACTCCGCTGTCCGTCAGTCTGTATGTATGTCTGTCTGTCTGGCCGTCTGTCACCAGGCTGTATCTCATGATGTCAAGCCATGGTTCCACTCTTTACGCAACAGAGTTAACGCTTGGAGAAAACGCCTACTCTATACATTTAAAACTGACGCTCGAGTAATTCTGGCACAAAATACCGCGAGGCCCTTGGAGTCACAGCTGGAAATTGGAACCTGGTGGGCTACCACAACCACAAAAACATTCCTATAATAACTTTACAGTTTTTGTTGTAAATTTTTCATGACCATAGATACAAAGTCCTTCGGTCATAATATTAATCAAGTTTTCCTAATCTTAAATAGCGTCAAAAAAGTTATAGTCAGAGTCAGAGTCAAGCAAAGTAAGTCACGGTCAAGTCAAACTCATGTCCCAGTAAAGTAGAGGAGGCTTTACCATAGGCTTCTATGGAGTTTTGGAAACAACAGGAAAAGACATGTTTCACCTCGTTATATCACTTGCCTACACTCGAGCACGTTCACGAGCCCTCAATAAATAATAATCCACCATTGTTACACATTAACACTCGAAAATACACAAGTTTAGGAAAATAATACAATGAGCCGACATGTTTTTTCCACGTTGGCGCCAAAACTATTAATAACTGTACATTGAATTTTGTCTTACTCTCTCATTAGCCGCCGAGAGGGCGAGATAAGCTCAAAGTAAGATTATTATAAGAATGTTTTGAGGTTGTAGTAGCCCACCTGGTAAAGTCAATAACTACTCCAACATGTCCGTTTGAGAAAGAAATATTTTTCTCCCATTATTATTTGATCCCTTTTGTAACCTCCGATCCAAAAAGAGGGTTGTTATAAGTTTAACGTGTGTATATGTGTGTCTGTCTGTGGCATCAGAGCTCCCAAACGGCTGAACCGATTTTGATTTAATATATTTTGTTTGAAAGGCGACTTGATCAAGGGTGTTCTTAGCTATGATTTATGGAAATCGGTTCTTTAAATTTTCGGCGTTTTAAAATTTCCTATCTTTACTTGTTTCCGCTCCGCAGTCCGTCCGCAGTTACGTTTCTCCAGCGATCGTTTCTACATTTGGCTACGTCGGGTTAAAAAGCACGACTGTGGGCAGTTTAAGTATCTATTTAAGTATGTATTTAAAAATATATATGTATGTATATCAGTCTCTGGCAGCCATATTACAAGCTTTGCTTAGTTTGGGGTCAGATGACCATGTGTGCAATAATGTCCCACATATTTATTTATTATTATTATATTATTTATTAGTTTAAACTGAAAGAGTGTTAGTGAACACAAGGAACGATGGATATCACATCAATATTTCCCAGTGACAGCTCCCTCACGGTTATATATTCCCCTGAATTTTCAGATAAAAGCCAAGGCAATGAAGGGTATCAGATAAAACTTCACACGCATCGCGATGGAAAGATGAACGAGACTCCGAAGTTGATTTATGTTGTGCTGAAATTATTTTATAAAAGGTACGTACTGTACACCCGTACCTAATTATGTTTTTTATGTACTGATTTCAGATATATATTGCCTTATATATTTTGAGATGAGACAGGATAAGGTGCTGTTTCTCATCCCATAGATCTGTTCTTTTAGATACAAGTAGTTCACCTCAATATTCCAGACTTTTTTAATTCTATACTGTACAATAGTTTGATATTCCATTTTATACACATTCCATAATTGTATTTTGTATTCCACAGGGCCCCTTAGTGTTGGTTTCGGCTCCACCAATGCCTAACAAATGTCCGGGCCAGACCCGTGAATAAGTGGAAATAAAGAGTTATAATAATTAATACATTAATCTACACTAATACATATAAAGAGGAAAGATTTGTATTTTTGGATGTTTGTAAAGAATAAACTCACTATAATGATTTAAAAAATCCCCACCTGTGCGAAGACGGTCGGGCGGCTAGTAATATTAAAGAGGAAAGATTTGTATGTTTGTAACGAATTAACTCAAAAACTACTGGACCGATTTCAAAAATTCTTTCACCATGCTATATTATACTTGAGTAACATAAGTTATATTTATTACTAGAATGTTTAAAAAATAAATCTCCACCCGTGCGAAGCCGGGACGGGCGGCTAGTATATTATAAATATTGGTAAAAATAAATAAAATTTCAATTTAAATGTATGTTTCAATTTAAATGTATTCAGAATCTGAATTGGAGAATTGGAAACAATTCTCCAATTCAGATTGTGAACTATTTTAAACTGGATAAATACGTTTAAAAATTTATCCCAGAGTGTTATCACTCTAGTAGTTAGCACTCTAGTAAGCTGGTAAGATCACACACACACACACATTATCAGCCAGTAGACGTTCACTGCTGAACAATGGCCGTCTGTCATGGTGACTCTTAGAGAGGGGTGAAAAGACACAAAAGACACAGAAAAGAGAAGAGAAAAATTTCTGTGGGTATTCCCCAAGCATGGCTGGCGGTCAAAAGTGGCTTAAAGATAGATAATAAAACTTTATTAATATAACGTAATAGTATATCTGTGCATTACGTATACTAATTATTATTACAAGTAAATAACAATACATGACATGATTCATTTGCGCCTTATCGCGCCTGCTGGAAACGGGAATGATAATGCAGTAATTACGAAATGACTTTATTTTATTATCAATAAAAATTACTTCCTAAGTATTTACTTATTGCAATAATTGGTCTGCCTGTCGCGGTGATTCCACACAGGCCTCGCATTTCTTATCGGTAGGTAAATTATAGTTTTACCATTAAATCACCGCAGGTGTTTTAGGGTATAAAAGTTTGACTGCTATACCCATTGTAAACATTGCATTATGTTTGTGTTGTAAAATTTATTTTCTCAAATACTTAAATTGACTTCAATTAAACTTCGAATTAAATTAAAATTGCTGTACTGATCAAATAGTTGCAAAGAGCCGGACGATCGGCCGGCAAAGTTATCCTATAAAAATCCATATATTTCGTGTTAGCAGGCCGGATAAAATACCTACTATAAAAACTCATAACTGTCACGTTATTAAAAATGTAACGAAATTTTACTCCGTATCATGGCAACTAATTCATAATTAATTAATTAATTTACCAAAGAAGTTACAGGAACTTCTTTCGAAATTAAATTTTGCTTGGTTATAACTTTTTCTTTGGGAAGAAAGGTTCTTGAGTGGAGACAAATTGCAAATAAGTTGGTTGGGCCGCGCTTTAATAGTAGGTACATTGTTATCCTAGGGGTGAAAGTAACTTAATTAGTCCTGAGACGGGGTTTGGCTAATAGTTCAAGGGACTAAATAAGTCTTTAACTCAGAATTTTTCTGTATTCTGACGTCTTTAACCCCGAAGTAATCACTGTGCTTTTCATTACGAATACAAGGAAACTAAAAATAAAAACATGAAATGACACTGGCAAAGGCACGAGAATTGCGGGACCATAATCCTCTGAGGAGAAAAACAAAGTTGGAACATGGTTCAATACAAATGTGAAAATAGATCCAGTTTTTTTTAAATAATTTGAGTGTCTGTCAGTTCTCAACTGTCACTGTCAGTTGAAAGTGATTCTCCCTAGGGCTGAAATGTATTACTTTCAACCCGCTCCTCAGGCAACTTCAGACCTACTTTCCGAGTATGAGTAATGAAAAATAATTTGCGCGCTATTTTGGAGCTAAGTATTTTCCGAATATTATTAGCAGCAACGCAGCGAAATATTAGCCAACAGTAATTGCATCAAACCTGTCAAAACCTCTGCAGCTTATTGGTGGAAAGCGACTGTCATGAGTTCCGTGACCGCGTTCGATGGTCAATCAGCTCAAATATAACTAGAAAAGACAACATAAGACGACCGATTATTTTGCGAATTTATAATTGCGTTTTTGAACCATATACGTGACGAAGTTGTGAGCGATGATGGCTTTTGTGAGGATACCCTCACAAAAGCCATCATCGCCAAGAGTTGAAGTTGAAGTAAATAAATTATGACATTTACAGCTCTGTCATAAATTAATTTACTCGGTAAATGTTGATTGATCTAAAATAATAAGGGTGGTGGTCATGGGGTTCTTACCTACACTACACTGCACTACAATAGTTCAATCATGTATAAGTAGATGTCGCTAAAAAAGATAGTTTTTTCTTCTCTTAATAGTACCTACAACGAGACCTTTTTAAGATCATTTACTCAAGACATGCCAGTAAAAGTATAAAAATGATTAAATGCATTTGTATAATCTAAACTATACGAATAAAGAAAATAACATCACCAAAGTTTCTCTTTAATTCAAACAAAAACTGGATAAGATATTAACTATAGATATTAATCAAAATTATAAGAGTTCTCAACATTTTGTAATGTCGTTTTCTTTATTCGTGCAGCTCAGATTTTATATAATTATACATTCATTAATTTCATAGCTTCAAATGTCGCGAGACCGAGATAGAGAACGAAGTGATAGCATTGCCCCCTAAAATAGTTACAATCATACCTAAAAGGTAAAATCTAGTAAGATAATTTCTAACTTAAACTTCAAACTAATTTAAGTATTATTAATTATGTTCAATAAGTACGTCTACTAACATTTTTCTTATTAACCTAATAAAAAAATATTTAGAATGTAAACTATAATAAGTAAAAGTTACTAAATAAATCAATATTAGGGACATTTTTGCACAATATATAAATAACAAAATATAAACTAACTTTAATCTTAACTTAAATTTAAACTAAAACACTATCTAAAACTTTAAAAAAAAAAAAAATGCAATAATAAATAAATAAAATATTTATCCGGCGAATGGTGCCGCCGCGATTGCGGCTTCGTATTCTTCTGCAGCTGCCAGCTGTGCTGCTGCTTCAGCACGGTGAACCCGTATAGCATCCATCTTAGCTTCATCCACTATGTACAGAATATTGCTGCAATAAGGTATCGGGCAGTCACCCGTCTCCTGGCAGTGCTTGATGTGGAAACTCCACAGCGCGACCAGCTGTACGCAAAGCTTACAGTTGCCCCTAGCTTGCAGCTTGCAGACCTTCTGGTGCCTCACCACAAATCTCATCTTATGGCAAGCTCCCCGCCGACACTGAGCATCCCTGCACTCGTAAGCGTGAACCAGTAGATTAAGGGTTCTCTGCATAGAAATATCAAGGATGAAACATTTATGTCTTTGAACAACACGCGCCATATTTGTCTCTTTCAACGAAATACCACCGTTACCCAAACCAAGTTTCAGCGTGTTGTAGTCACACGCAAAGACTAACTCCTGTAGCCCTAAGATCGTAGCCTGTTGCACGTAAAGATTTACTCACAAAGGTTACTAAGGTATAAATTATGACCTTTATATACACTCGGTTATGACTAATTTATCTGTACAGTTGAGCGAGGGCACCACCAACATATTTCAAAGTTATCCGTAGAAAATTTGAAGTTCCATCGTTTGGCCAACTGTGCGTACAGATAAGTTTGTCGGTGTGCATTGCTATTGATCGTGGTTTTGAACTTTAAGATGCGCGCGCTACTTTAGATATCCGCCAATGATGAACCAAGCAGCGAAGTATTAGCCAATCATAAAATTCGTAGAATTGCACTAAGCTTGCTTCAAAATCTGCGTTGAGCAATGGTGGATAGCCGCTATCATGCATTTCTGGAAATTGTTAAGGCGTGAAAACCACGGACCAAATAAATGGTCTGCAGACTGTGACGTACCATCGTAACATTTATCGAGTCACACTTTTAAACGTCAGATTCAGATCAGCTCGAAGTTCATCATCATCATCATTAGCCAGAAGACGTCCACTGCTGAACATAGGCCTCCCCCTTTAACCTCCACACTGAACGACATCCTGCCATCTGCATCCACTGGACGCCCGTGACTCTCACAATGTCGTCGGTCCATCTAGTGGGAGGCCTACCTACGCTGCGTCTTCCGGTTCGCGGTCTCCACTCAAGAACCTTTCTTCCCCATCGGTTATCCGTTCTTTGAGCGATGTGGCCTGCCCATTGCCACTTCAACTTGCATTGCAGATGCTCGAAGTTGCTGATTGTAAATCATTATTATAGTTTTGAGACACGCTTTTGTAATTAGTTAATATAAACCAAAGGAGCCCAAATTAGAAAGGCTTTCTGGTAGTTATTGTAAGTTTCTACTAACCACCGTCTTCGTCAACACACCTTCGTTAACAAATTTAATGTACGGAACTCGTTAAATCAAAATAAATTAGCAAACTGGAGGGCTTAAGTGGTAGCTATTAAAGAGTTCCACTATCCATCCCCCGGCTCCATCATCAGACCCTCATGACCAAATTACACCATAAAGTTGGAAGCAGCCTGCATCCAGCGTTTTCCTGCGGTCTCTTTTAGGTCGTCTGTTCATCCTGCGGATGGACGTCCTACGCTGCGCTTACCGGTCCGTGGTCTCAATTTGAAAACCTTTCGGCCCTATCAGCCATCTGTTCTGCGAGTTATGTGCCCTGCCCACTGCCACTTCAACTTGCTAATCTGGTGGGCAAAGATTTCATACTTATACTTCGTTATATAATCTTAGCCGGTGGGCCATGTCGGTAATTTTCGTTCGTCCACGGATATTCTCATTTCAGATTCGATCTCGTAGAGAAACCCCGAGCATAGCCTTCTTCATAGCTCGCTGTGCAACTTTGAGCTTGTTTATATTATGACCGATAGAGAGAGATCACGATTCAGTGCCTTATGTCATCACTGGTACATTGGCTACACAATTAGGTAGAAGACTTTTCTTAAGGCACTGAGGTATTTTGGACGAGAATACGTTGCGAAGTTTCGCAACGTCTGATTGACCTCTTTCTTGAAGTTGGAACTGCCTAGTTGGACTGTTTGTCCGAACTGGCTATCTATTACGGTTCAAAAGATACGGCCTTTAAAATGTATAGGACATACAGATAGACAGACAGCGTAGGCTGTCCCGTTGACACCCGGTGGATCTGGACCTTAAAAATGTACAGTGGTATATTTTAAATACGAAGTTTAATCATTATTGCATTCACTAAGTACCTTCTTATCTTTTGTTGTGGAAGCAATTTGAATGAGTTTATCAGTCCCCGACTCTGCGTTCTGGGATACAGTTGTGTGATTAATTATTATAATACTGCTTGGAGTGGAAGAAAAACGAACCCAACAATATTTATTTATATAAAAATTACATGGTGTGCAGTGTCTACAAATAATAAGTGTACTTCCATTGTAAAATATAAAATACATTAAGTTGACTGACACAAATGAAAAAAAAAACTTGGAAACATCCGTTTACAAGATTTTTTGTTTTCATGGAGGTAGTTTAATGTGAATTATTTTTGTATGCAGAGTTGGCCAGGAAAGTTTTATAGGAAATAGTGTTTGTTTTCCCTCTTGTTTGGTTTAAATTACTTGTATCTATAGAATCATCATGACCTATCATTAGTCTGATTTTTATTAAAAGTAGGTAACTTTTTTTTTGTGTCGAGCGAAATATTTAAAATTTCTCTGGATGTATTGGGGGTCAGGTGTTTGTACAATTGCACATAATATAGTAGGGCCAATTTAATAGATCCCATATGAGACTTCATCAAAATTCAACATTGAAACCTTGTAACGGAGGGTACACAATATTATTTATAACTATAACTTAGAACTGCATAATTGCTTAACTTTTTTTTAGTTAAATATACATATTTATTGTAATAATGACAAAAGAAGGCAATTTTATGATTTACTTTGACTTATAAACAATAGATTGACAGATGTCATATTATATCAAGTTATATGTGATCTTTAAAATAGGCCCTACTTTAAAACGCCTTCGGTGGCCACGGCCTTTTTTGTTTCTTTACTTTCTCACCAAATCATCATCATCATCATATCAGACATAGGACGCCCACTGCTGAAAATAGGCCTCCCCATTTGATTTCCATAAAGACCGGTTGGAAGCGGCCTGCATCCAGCGTTTCCCTGCGGTCTCTTTTAGGTCGTCTGTCTATCTTGTGTCTGTCTTACCAAATAATCTAATCCAATAATTGTTTTTTTTTTCTAATTACTGTTTTTCGGATAGGTGATAAAAACGTATAAAACAATTTTGAACAAAATAGAGCACGGGTAAAAAACAGTGAATATGTGTTTCAAAATCATCATATTAGTGTGCATTATAAGTGTAAGTAGTAGTGGCATATATCACGAGTACACAAAAGTTACTTTCCGTAATCCTGCGGCTGATGCTGAGTTTTTTGGATACTCAGTTGTGCTGAATCGTAATGGGTACGTAAATATTCTTGAATTTTATTTGTATATCTATTAAAATCATGTACAAAAAGTAGTACGTGCACAAAATACATATAAGTACAAGTACCGATTCACTCCGCAAAATCATTTACATAATTAAGTAGCGACTCTTGCTACTACTATCGTTCGCGCAAAACTTTATGAGCCCTCTGAAGTTAGGCCCAGTAGCTGCGCAGTACGCATATTATAGGTATCCGAGGGACTTTACAGGGCGTCGGGGAGGCCTCGCGCCTAACTTCAGAGGGCTCATAAAGTTTTGCGCGAACGATACTGTATTCTGTGCTACTGCACAATAAAGTGCAACTCAGGACGTGCAAGCGCTAACTGCCTACAGCTAAATTAACCTAGAAGTTGCCTCTCTGTCTATCGCATAACTCTTGTCGCGTTATCTCTGTTTATCACGCGGCAGCGGACAGCCGGACACGGCAAGTCCGACAAGACGACTACTTGTAGCTTCATACCTACAGTGCGGAGTACGCCAGGCCTGGTACGTGAAGCTGTAAGGAAGACGTGCCTACTGTACTGTGCCAATAAAAAAATACGTTTTTTTCCAAACCCACTTCGATCAAATAAACAAAGAATATTGCACAGACCGCGCGCGGCCTTAAAACTCCGCCGAAACGCGCCGATGCAGCAGTTTGCTCTCAGTTACTCGTTACCTAGCGATGCGTAAACATCACGTGCTATAAACAAATGAGTAGCTAGTATGTATTGACAAACATATACCACTATTTTTGCAGTGCATGAGCGGACTGCGATAACTTTGGTTTTTAATTGATCAAAGGAACTGTGCCAAATAATAAAAAAAAAAAAAAAAAAAACAATATGTTATACTAAAGATAATAATTAATTGGTTATAAAATCTCCATTCAATGTTTTTTTATGTTCAGCATAGTATGAAAATGTGCTAAAGAAAAGAGCCGTGAACCAATACTGCGGAGCCTGTTCGACTTTAGAGGCTCCCGTGCGAGGCTGCTCCATTTGATTGATCTCAAGTTTTTCCTCATATTCCAGGCTTATTGTTGGTGCACCAAAAGCGCGAACCAGACCTGGGCAAACAGGGTTGGTGTTCAACTGTACCTTATATGGATTGGATTCGATCGATTCACGGAATAACATTGTTAACTGCTTGCCAGCCGTGGATCCTAGCGAGTTATGTAAGCAATTGGTTTCTTATAGTTTGCATAACTTATCTTTGAAGTTATGGGGCTACATCGAGAAAAGCTTTGCTCGGCGTTCCTCTAAGGGATCGGATTCGAAGTTATTCGCCAGAAAACCAAAGTCACCGACATAGCTCAACGTATTAACAAGCTGAAGTGGCAGTGGGCCGGTCATATCTGTCGCAGAACCGATAACTTTTGAGGTATAGACGTATTCTAGAGTAGAGACCATGAATCGGCAAACGTAGCGTAGCATGCCCTGAGACTCGATGGAGTGACAATATACGTATATAAGATAACTGACAGTGGCTAGAAGCGGAAAGCCGAAGATCAGGCTAAGTGGCGCACCTTGGGACAGGCCTATGTGCAGCAGTGAACTAGTAGAGGAGAGATTATGTTGATGATGATAATCGAGAAAAGAATAGCAAAGATATGAAGATCGCGCGTTACTTAAATCATGAAAACATTTAACAGTATGGATAAAAAATGTTTCAGCTGACTCGAAATATAGCGATATAACTGATACATACTGATATATACTGTCATACAACTGGAGAGAGCTATGCTCGGAGTTTCTTTGCGCGATAGAATCCGAAACGTGGATATTCGACAAACAACCAGAGTCATCGACATAGCTATTAAAATTTGAAAGTTAAAGTGGCAATGGGCAGGCCACGTCGCTCGAAGAACCGATAACCGATGGGGAAGAAAGGTTCTTGAGTGGAGACCACGAACCAGAAGACGCAGCGTCGGTAGGCCTCCCGCTAGATGGACCGACGACATCGTGAGAGTCGCGGGCATCCAGTGGATGCAGATGGCAGGTTGCCGTTCGGTGTGGAGGTTAAAGGGGGAGGCCTATGTTCAGCAGTGGACGTCTTATGGCTGATGATGAACTGCAACTATCCAGGGTTACGCATATACCCTGTACTAAACCGAAAGGAGGTTATTGTATTCATCGTTATGAATATCTTTTACAATGGGACCAACAATAAAATCGCCATAAAAATCTGCTGTTCCATACATTTTGTCGAATGTCTATGATCGTTTTCTATGAAACATAGAGAAAAAATATTTAATTCCATAATTTGGTTACTGTACAGATAAGTTGTATAGGCTGTACAAATTTCGTACTGGTTTAGGTTTTTTATTTTTAACTAACTTAATTTGACTTAATAATTGGTTAATTTTTAGCTCGCTTTTTCAATGACGACATGTGGTTTGGAGCAACAGTAGCTTCGTTATCTGATGGAAAATCGTTGGTATGTAGCTAAGTAATTAATTATCTATCTATTATATCTTCTATCTATATATATAACAAAAACGTAGAGAAAAAAAACTTATCAAAAAACTCAGGGCGTCTCAAATTAAGCAGCTGAACACGTTAAGACAATTTTTCGAAATTTTGGCTGTTTTTTTGTACACGCACATCTCCTAAACCACTGGACGGATTTCAATGCGGTTTTTGCGAATATGCTTAGCTATGACCAGATTGTAGTACAGGCTATGTTATTTAGCGAAAAGGAGGAAAAAAGGGTTGAAAGTTTATAAATGAAAATCTACGTGTACGAAATCGCGGACAACAGTGGTAGTACCTAATACCAAGAATGATGGACGCATAATGACATTTTTTTTAACTCTTCTACGATATTCTTACGCATAATTACAATCTACTAATTCTTATAATTTTCAATATAATAATCGACTTTAAAAATAGTTAGAAAAGTGCAGCTCTTAAGGTCTTGGTCCCTGTAAATATTTATTAACTTTAATTCTAATAATACGTAAAATAGTTTAATTTTGTTCGAGCGCGTGATTTGGCAATATCAATAATTTAGTTTTAAAACTTACTAATTTTGAAGTATGTAAGTTTTTATATTTATTTGATTACTTGTACATATTATCCAAAACATATTTAAATTGCCTTTAAAATGAAAATCAGCACAGATCATAAGTTCCACAGTAATCCTGCCTGTTTCATCAAATAAAAATAATAAGGGATTCTTTGTACTCATTATGCTTAGTAATAGTTAGCGTTTTTTAATTCTCAGTACTTTAAGCGGGGATTATTATCCTGTATTTGTTAGCCAGTCTTTACCAGTCATGTAAATTAAACTTTGATCTATTATGTTATCGGCAGCTTTAAAACTGCGTGTTTATAATGTAATTACCATTGACAGTATTTTTATATTATTTACTCACCCACGTATTTAGGAAAAGAGTAGGAATAATGCCTCCATGACAAAAGAGAAAGGAGTATCTTCTGGGCTACCTAAGAGGTGGCGTGTGTCTATGATCTTATGATGAAATAAGGAGCAGGAATCTTCACAAGCTATGGTTATACCTATATATACCTATTGGTTTTTTTTATTGGAAATTAGTTGGAAATGGTAGTTTTTAGCCATGTACGATCAACGAATCTGTGATTTAAAAGTTTTGAGCTCATTTTATTATGGAAACTGACGTGGTTTTCACACATTTTATTTATATTACACGCGCTTTCACCTTGATAAAGATCGCCGAATGCGGTTGAAACTATAGTCGGAGTAACCGGCCTAATCTTGCGTAATTCCCGTGTAATATAAATAAAAAGTTTTGAGCTCCTTTCAGAATTCATCATGGTTTCATTTACATTAAATATATTAAAATTTACCTTTTCTTTCAGTATTGCGCCCCAAGATATACCGAACCATACAACTCTAAACATTTACTCGCACATGGGGTGTGTTTGATTTCCATTGAAAGAGGGTATAGGCACAGCTCTGTAAATCCACTTAGTGAAAAAAGTGAGTATCCCGTGTACAAAATATCTATCTACATTCCGTGTACAAGTATCTTGCCCAACGGGTCAGTATTGCAATCCAATGTTGCAATGCGGCCAGCTTTTGGGAACCACGTCTTGGAGAAACGGTTTATTAGATTAGTGGAGTTTATCTACACTAATCTAATACACGGCTATAATTATTAGTATACCAATAATTTTACAGATTTTAAATCAAAAAGAGTATTTAATTTTTAAGAAACGATTATATATTTCATAAATAAATTACTTTCATTGTCTTGGTAAACAATGTAATAGAAATTGATTGTAACCAAATGGGTCAATTTTGTGCAGCATTTTTAGGTGATCCAGGTAAATTTTAGGTCTATATTCACTAAAATTTTACGTGATGATTATAGTTTACTGGCATTTAATACATGAAAGAGTTGCCAAAGCAGCTGTTTAAACATTTTAATCGCTTTAAAGCTAGGTTATCCCACTTTTAGACCATAAAGCTTAATATAAATATTGTATTAAAGTTGAATTTAGTGGAGCAAAACGATAGCGCTTACACGCAGTCGTGCGTTTCACTACTCCTATTTCCTAGGTTTTCTTATATTTTTCGAAAAGTATAGCTGTAATGTAAAATGTCCCTATACAGGGGCCTTACCCCTAGCTTCACTTTTGCGAGCCAACTTTTAGTAGGTACCTGATAGGTAACCTAAAATTAACCAGCTCATTTAAGCTGCATCGTTTAAAAGCGTCTAACTTGAACGAACGTAAATCCGTTTTACTATGCGTGTGTGCGCGAAAATAACAAAGCTTGGCGGCTATCAAATAACTAACGCTTTTCGTAGTTGATGGTACCGTTTAGACAAATAACACCTATGCAGGTCAACTTTTCGAGCTAGGGGTAAAGCCCCAGTTCGCTTTATTATTATGAAATCTGTATATTAGGATCTCGTAGACATCATTTAATAAATGTGTATTAAAATTATTTTAAAAAACAGGGAGAAAATGCAAATGTTACTTTTTTTTCTATCGAGCGAAATGTCCTTAATCGTGTTTCGGTCTTCACAGTTTCTTAGATTAAACAATACATTTTGATATGATAGCATTTTAATAATTTTTAAGCTTACCATGTAAGTACACGAACTTAAACAAGAATTAACAAAATTGCTGAAACAGGGAAAATAGAGCTTTAGTAAATTTCGGTGAACTTTGCCCTTTACCACGCCAGAAAACTTGTGTCATGTTATATTGTTGTCTACTGATAATAATGAAGTTGCATTCCTGATAATTCTCTGTAATGATGTCATTTACATTGATGATAAGAAATCGTCAAAACGGTACTTATAGCGGCGAGTTCGCAGTCACATAGTTTTGATGATTTAAACACTCTAAATATACCTACTTTATTTGCTACTAGTAGTTAATTAATATTTTCGATGGTCATATTACGAGTTCATGAATTCATAATATCAATATAAGTTACTTTGAATATAATAACTGTCTAAAAAGATTTAGAATAAATATGGAATGTAGGTATCTAGGATATACATTCATATTTTATCTCTGAATAGGTTCAGTTCTAATTAGATAGCAGATAATCAATATGAATCTCATTATATTATTGTTAGTAATCAAAGCATGATTGATGATCATGTTTTAATTTTTGATGATAAATTTTCCATTTTTGATGATCATGTTTGCAATTTTCGTGATCATTGTTGTACATTTGTAGATAGTAGTCGACTTATTAATGATCATAGCATGGTTTCAGGTCGGCAAGCTTTCATGACGGATGGAAAGCGTCGAGAGTATGGCGAGTACGGCACCCACTTGAACTTCTACGCATACGGGCAGGCTGGCATATCCGTTAAAATTGTTGAGAACGGTAGCGTCATTATTGGAGCGCCTGGTCTTCTGCAGTGGACAGGTATATAGGCAGGTATATTTGTAGCGATAAGCTTAGTGGTTATTCATTATCAGCCAGGAGTCGTATACTGCTGAACATTGGCCTCCCTCATATATTTCCAAATCGAACGAAGCCTGCCATCTGCATTCACTGGATGGGCATCCAACCCTCACGATGTCATTCGTCCATCTAGTGGGAGGCCTACCTACGCTGCGTTTTCCAGTTCCTGGTCTCCACTCAAAAACCTTTCTTTTGTTATCAGTTTTTAGAGTGGCTTGCCCATTGCCACTTCAACTTCCAAATTTGAGCACCTAAGTCGGTGACTGTGGTTCTTCGGTTTAAAAGAGAGAATGTATGAAAGAATATATCGCACTGTGTCGAAACTGTGGCTTCACAGATATGTGTGAATCGACCTCTAATGATTTTTCTGATTTGATGAATTTCACCAAAACGGCTGGACTGATTTGGATGCCTTTTTTATTTGAAATGACATGTGTGTATCCTAGCTTTGTTTGAACAAAATCTGTTCAGCTGTTACTAGGCTGTGAGCTGTGAATCAGCAAGAAAAGATTATTAATGTTTGTGACATTTCGAGAACTTAACTTCGGGAGCATTTAATTATCTGCCATTTTTGAGGGAGCAAAGAACACGCATTAAAACGCTCACACTTGTTTTCATATATGTACGTTTGTTTAATTTGTTCTTTGATAAAATCTTGTTTATACTCAAACTGTAACAAACTTGTAACAACACGCAAACAGTTATAAAATACAGTAAGCTTCACGATGATGTTTGCATAGCCAAGAGGTCACATATTTTTTGGCATATAGGACTATGATTCAACATGTTCCCAAATTCTTGAAGTCCTAATACATTACACGCTTGATTAATATTAATATTTCTTTTTCAGGTGGTATCATAAATTATCGTTTCAACCCACGTGGAGGAAGCAATTACTTCAGTAAGCAAATTATCAGTAACCCTTACTACACTCACGAATTGGGACCAGATGACTATTTTGGTATGTACTGATTTTATTTTGTCAAGGTTCGAAAATCTGCACTCTTTAAATACGGATTCTTGGAAAAGTTACTACACCTTTTATATTTATCACCTAAATAAAAAATAATAGACAACACGTTTCTAGTACATGCATTTGTGCGATGTGGAATGCGCTTCCTGAATGGGTGTTTCCAGTTGGTTCCTAGTTCTTATAACCTGGGTCTTCATGTGAGAGAGAATCGGTTCATCCAGATCAGCATGCTTTGTCGTGGACAGTAATAATAGTATTTTAAAATCAGGTGATGTTGGGGGTCAAACGCAAGCCTATTCAGTAAAAAAGGCATATCTAAATAGCACACTTTTAGCTACTCTAATGTCTACTGCGCTATGTAATTCGTTTGACAAATTGTTAGCGAATTCTATTTTTAACCCCCGGCGCATGAAGAGGGGTGTTATAATATGCCCAGGTGCCTGATTGAGGCTGTTCTTAGCTATGATTCAAGAAAATCTGCTCAGACATTTAAAGATCAGCTCTTTAATTATCGGGGGCTTAACAAAATAAATTTGTACTTGTTTTCCTTTTCAAGATTGCTAATGGGGCATATCCCCATAGAAAAACCTACTAGATACGCTCTTAGTACATAGTTAGGTGAATAACCTGCATTATCTGGGTTTCCCCCTTCATCAAAAACATATTCTTGGAGTTAGTTTTTATCGTAGTTACAGAAAATAAGGTCAAACGCAATCTAGAGTTAAAAATAAATGTTTTTGTTATATGACAGCCGAAGTCTTATTTAATTGTATTTCTTTTCCCTTTGTAGGATACAGCGTAGAAGCAGGAGTGTTCCAACATGCCGCTATGACTCTTTTCGTGGGTGGAGCCCCTCGATCCAAGAGTGGATATGGCCAGGTTACAAATACTTTATTTCTTGGCCTTCCTTTTCTTTGTTTGATGTATCTGAGGAACTTGTAAATACTTATGGATACTTATGGTTACGTGGAAAGGAGTCCATAGTACTCACCATTTTTAATCGACTTCCAAAAAGGAGGAGGTTCTCATTTCAACTATATTTTTTAACCGACTTCCAAAAGGGAGGAGGGTCTATATTTTTTTTGTTACCTCACTTTCACTTTCCTTACTTTCTAATGGGTAAACCGTTTTTTTTTTAAATATATATTTGAAAACGGGTGCTTCCCGTGTTCCATTTCAATTTGGTCCAGTTCTGACATTTTTATGAAGTCGGTTTTTTATATTAATAATTATTTTGTGATGAAACGGGCTAGCGTTTGACCGCACCTCAGTTTTTTTCATTTGGCTGCATTTTTTTAATCTCTAGGGGGGGCAGGGGAACAGCTGTCTCTCCCTGCCCTCCCTTGGCGACGCCCTTGATGATGGATACTATGGACCCCTTACGGCTTAGTAACCCTTTCCATGTAACCTTGTATAATGAAGCTAAGAAGCGGGTATAATTATAAAGTAAAATAAAAATAAAGTTATTATCACCGTAGCATAAACTTATACGCACAATAAAAGTATTATTATATACGTATCATAATATTGTAGTTATTATACGTACCTATATAAATGTATAATTTGCTTATCATTGTCTTGTTTTTTTTTTTTATTATTTGGTTGGTACCTAATATGAAAAATGCTTATCCTTTAAAATAAACACGGACTCGCTACTTATACTTCTGGGAGAAACCAAAAAAATATGAACATAATCTATACCTCAATATTTTTTGTTATAATTCTGGCAACAAGCGTTACAGTCATCTGCCTTTATAACTACAGCACTATAGTTTCAACATTATAAAATTGTAAAACACTGTTTTAAACTATCGCGGTTGTTCACTACAGTTATATTATTATTTACGGAATATTTACCGTGGTAAGGTTGTGGAAGGAGCTCCCGATATTTCGGCGCAGTTACATGCACCATGTTCACGGGAAGACTGGACTGGACTGGATATCGGGAGCACCTTCCACAACCTTACCACGGTAAATATACCGTAAATAATCATATAACTGTAATAATATTGTGTTCTTTACTATAATCATTTCTCAATTGCACGGCTGTAAATAACGGCGTGCTTAAATTGGTATTTATTTATACTGGGTGACTTGTTAGACAGTTGAAATATTCGGATCATTATGGACAACTTTCACAGAGGTTCTAACTCTGAAATGATAAAAAAACAATTTTTTTAATGTCCCAGCAGTTGTTGCGATTTCAGGGCTAGCTCATAAAGATGAGTAATAAGATATCTATCCCCGAATATTTTAACTGTCTAACAAATCACCCAGTATAAATTAAAGCACGCCATTATTTTTAGTCGTGTAATTGAGAAAAGAGTCATAACAGTAAATATTATCTTTTGGTCTATCTAAGTTTAATTGTAGATCA
Organism: Agriopis leucophaearia; assembly: GCA_949125355.1. Taxonomy (NCBI): domain Eukaryota; kingdom Metazoa; phylum Arthropoda; class Insecta; order Lepidoptera; family Geometridae; genus Agriopis; species Agriopis leucophaearia. The sequence goes on along the minus strand of OX421268.1, from coordinate 16,532,481 downwards.
CAATACCTTTTTTATCAGCGAAAACCATTTCGGGGTCTGTGCCCTTTGTCAAGTTATAAAAACAATCTGTCAGCTTTAAAATATAAATTTTTACAAGAACAATAGGTATACAATAACATCCATTCTGATGTACCAACCATTTCTTAAACTAAATTTGACAGTTCTATAACTGTTGCCATCCTTTTCTGACGTATTGAAATGAAAAGAAACTCCGATAGTTTTATTTCTGTCAAATTAGTTTAATTTTGAGAATGGGACATCAAAATTGACCGTATTGTGCATTGTTACTATGTTGCGTGTATAAACCAAGCAGTCCAGTGACCTTAGTACGAGCACTTGCGAAAAAGTTAGCGTTACGTAAACGTTTAGACGACAAAAGACGGAGTAACTATTCCAAGACTACTCTACGGTAATTAATAGGGATCGCTATCTAGATGGCACCCAAGATATGGATGGCACTGCTCTTAATTTAATATGACGTGATCAAATAGGTAAACGCACTTGGAAAAACTCCCATTCGGTCCCGCAAAAAGCACCCGTTCACAAGTTGCCCTTGCAATATTCACAGGTTCTAGTTTTCGAACCTGCTGTACGCGAACAGTATCCCCTGAAAATCCACGCGAAGCTCCGGGGTCCACAACTTGGTGCGTATTTTGGAGCCAGTCTGTGCTGCCTGGATATAAATGGAGATGGGCTCTCAGACCTACTAGTTGGAGCCCCAACCTACGTGACCAAAGACGGTGGCTTGCCGTATGACCAGGGAGCTGTCTTTGTCTATATGACCAAGGAAACGGTAAATATAAAAACTACCTTTCATCCACGTACTGAAACACAGCGTCTGGAAAGTTGTAACTTTATTTCAGTAAAAGCATTTCTAGAATAAATAGTTTCAGAAATAACCTCCTTCAAATTGGTTATTTATAATTATCGTATATGTATGTATACATTCTCACGTATAAAACCGCTATCTTAACAATGTTATCTTTTTAACTCATTAAATAATATGCTTGCGTTGGAACAAAATTCGCCCTTTTATTTTTGGCTTAGTAACTACTAACCGTAATGCCCTTCGTACACAACGCTACGCAAATCTTCGATACTCGAAGTCGTCGAAGATGTCGCGTCGCCGACAATGTCGCCAACGCGACGCAATGTATGGCGGTAGTCGCTTGGACTAAAATCGTTGAGTATCGAAGATTTGCGTAGCGTTGTGTACGAAGGGCCTTAGCCGTTACCGTACCCTGTGTCCTGTGTATCGTAGGCGTGTGTGTGGTGAACATGGTATGCTGATAACGATTATGTTGATGATGACTAACCGTTCCGTCTAACTATTTCAGGACACTGGATTCAACCTGACCGACTGTAGTCATGTTATGGGATCTGGTGCAAGCGGCGCCCGTTTTGGGACAACCATAGCTGACCTAGGAGACGTGGATGGAGATGGGTTTAGAGGTGATTTTACAAACATTTTACTAGGCATTTTATAAGAATGTACGAAGCCGAAAGATCCTATATATTTATCATCACGAACAACTTCTAGGGACCAATACATAAATCGCGGAAAAGAGAATCATTTGTCCCAAAAAACCGGTAATTTACACTGTACCATTATATGGAACGGCAGATGATAAAACACTGTTTTGAACTATCATTGTACACTACAGTTATATGATTATTAGCGGGATTTTTACATTAGATAAGGTAGTGAATGGAGTTTCCGATATTTCGGCGCAGTTACATGCTCATGTTCACGGGAAAAATGAAGAAAATGACAAAAAAAAACTGATAATAATCGTAATACCCTGTGAACCCCCCTAGTAAACTTTTTTTCTTGAAGGCGGTTTTTATTTTATTTTAAACATTTATTAATTATAACGAGATTGTCAATAAATATATAAACACGTTTTCAGTTATCACTCCGACAAGCAGCTATTGTAGATGTTACACTTCCTGCCTCATGTCGTGAATTTTCAACTAAATGCTTATCTCTTTATTTATAAACCTTTGAAAGACAACTGTTATATGATTACTAGCTGACCCGGCAAACGTTGTTTTGCCTTATAAATTATACCCTGTATGGAAAATAGTAGCCGATTCTCAGACCTACTGAATATGCATATAAAATTTGGTAAAAATCGGTAAAGCCGTTTCGGAGGAGTACGGTAACTAACATTGTGACATGGAAGTTTTATATATATAGTAATGATGATGATGATTAATGGGATATTTAACGTGAAGGTTGAAAATATCCCGCTAATAATCATAATTATTACTATGTAGTGAACAACCGTGATTATTAAAAACAGTGCTTTTGTATTAGTAATTTTTAAACTTTCGCGATTCTAACACATATCGAGCGAAAGGTATCTATTTTTACCTATATTTAATAGTGCGCGATAAGTCGCGATAAATATGAAAACAAGTGCTTTGTATGGTGATTTCAGATGTGGCAATAGGAGCACCTTGGGAGAATGATGGATCGGGGGTGGTCTACATTTATAGAGGGTCTGCCAAAGGACTCAAAACTCAATATACGCAGAAAATTGAAGCCGAAGGAGCACAAAGCTTCGGCATCTCCATACCTAAAGGAATTGATGTTGATTCGAATAACTGTAATGGTAAGTTGAATAATCTGCTAGTGGGTAGAACCCACAGAAACAAGAAGGAAACGACTTATATAATTATGACCACCGAAGGTCCCCAGTCCACGGAGGGAGCTGAGACTCCAGCTGTCTGACAGTACCGGTTGGAAGCCCTTTCACCTTCCCTGGGGACAGTGCACCCCTGAACCCAGCCTCCTGAGGAATACCCTTGCAGCCGATTTCCCTGCCTGTCCCTATGGGTAGACGAAGAAGAATCCTAGATCGATATAACGACGAAATGGTCTTTTCAAAATTTAATCAACTATTTGAACCGAGCATGTATTACGCTATAGTTTTACGTTCAACATTGACCTACTTGCAAACAGCGGCAAGGAATTTGACCAAGCGCTGATGCAGGAATTACATCGACGGCAAATTGTAAATAGGTAGGTAGGTGTATTGGTTTAGTATTTAAGTTTGAGTTGAATTGCACATTGGTATAACGGGACTATATGGCTCGTCAACCACGCCCTTGGACCGGAAAACCCGTACCCTGGTGTGGTACGGGTGAACCTCCTCTTAGTTCACCCTTACGGGATATTTACCGTGAGCTCCGATATTTCGGCGCAGTTACATGCACCATATTCACGGGAATTATTACGGTAAATATACCGTTAATCATCATATAACTGTAGTGAACAACTATGATAGTTTCAAACAATGTTTTATTTGTGTTTTTTAGATCTAGCCATAGGTGCAGCAGTAAGTGGCATGGCGTATTTGTACCGCTGTGTTCCCACCATTACGGTGCACGCTTCCATCAAAGTGCCCGACGCAATGAACCTCCCTCACAACGCTACTGGGTTCACAGCCTTGTTCTGCGTCACTGCAGCGGCTAGGCCTCAGTGGCCTCATGTGAAAGCTGGTGAGAAATATTTAAAAATCCCAAATAAGACGTTTTTTATGTTCTATCTACTAGTCGCCATGTTTAACATTATATTCATTGCAAAATCTTCATCTACAGTTTTCTCATCTCCCAATGAAATATATATGCAGTTCCGTACGAATCAAATTGCGATAGAAGTTGTATGTTGGCTTTAAGGTGAAGATAGAGCAGGAGTGGCAAACCCCATCTAAAAAAAGAACACACTAAAAGGCAAGAAAAAAAAAAAACTCAGAAAGTCGACTGCGAATGCAATGGAGCACCTTTGGAGTACTATTTAAACACACAACGTATTAACGTATAGGTTATAAAATGCAGAGTATTTAACATTAGCAGTTTTTGGCGGTATTGAGTTTTATAATTATATGCTACCCCATGTTACCAAAAATAATAATTCAAAAAACACTTCATCACTTTGCCGAGCAACTAAGGGAGTCAAACCCATACATACATGTTCTTTTAGACATGTTATAGTATACTTGTAATGCCTTTCCTTAATGAGGGCATCACTCCTGCGCCCCTTTCACCGTAATGTGACCAAAATGCTGGTGTGTTTCTGGCTCAGCGCATAAGCAATGCCATTCAGCGTGTTAATGCCACCAGCATGCAGAGCATTTGGATTTTCTTTAGACCTTCAGCGGTCTTTCCCGAGCGACTATGGGAGTCGAACCCTAATTTAGCCATGATATAGTATACCTATAATGCCTTTCCTCACTAAGGGCGCTACTCCTGCGCACCTTTCACTTTAAGTGTCATTAATGATATATCGTTTGGTTTTAGTATTCAAAACAAGAATAGTAATAGATCCAGAAGGGAACCGTGCGATGATATCTGATGATTCCCAGTACAATGTATCCATCGTGCCTGGAGACACACGGTGTAACGAGCAAACCGTCGACGTAAAGGTAATATTATTTACATAACATAAACGTAGTAGATATTTTTTTATTTAAGCCGTGGTCATCCCATTGCAGGGCAAAGGCCTCCCTTCCTTTCTTCCACTCCTCTCTGTTCTGTGCTATGGTTTACTAGTCTATTGCGTGGGAGTCAAGCTCGTCCCGCCATCTTTTTCTGGTACCCTTCCAAAGGGTCGTATGGCATACGGCAGCCATTCTGTAGTGGTTCTAGCCCACAGCTCATCCGACATTATACTTACGAGTACGTGGCCGGTCCATACCTTCAGTTTGCCGGCTTTTCTCTAAATATATATATTTATTTATACATATCTACTAAGAACGTAGTAGATATATTTAAAATTTATGCCCCTTTCACATGACGGATGCGTTTCGCTTACCGAGTCTATTTTATTCCCATCTTTCAATCGCTCTCAAAAGCGCATTTGTCCATACAAACAGCGAAAATTAGGTTAAATTTTCTTCTTTCCATATTTCGTAAAAACTTCATAATTGTAACGATTAAATAACAAATAACGACTTTGTTGCGTTGAAACTATGACGAAGAAGTCGTTATTTTACGCAAAAATAGTAGGTATACTTACATTTCTTAAATAACAATTTCATTATACATTTATAGTGTTCAGTGCTAAATTACTCATTCCATATAATGCCTTTTATGTTTTTGTATATTTATTTATTTGATGAACACTAACTAGATATACGTCATTCCATGATTGATTGCTCCTATGCTGACGTCGGTCGCTAACGTCGGTCGCGAGTACTATGAACATAGATCGCGTTCTTCCAACATCGCACTGCGACAGTGATGATCAGTGGCGCGAGAATTTTTATCAGGGTTACGCAAAAATGATGTATTAAGCCGGAAGGAGGTCATTCTACTCATACTATGAACAACTTTTACAAAACATGAAATCCTGAAAAAATATCTAAGTACTGTTCTATAGCTACTGAATGCTATCTTAAGGAGGTTTATTACGCCTATATCCACTCAATAATGTCCTATGGCATTATTCTGTGGGGTAATTCCACAGACAATAAGCGAATATTGAAAATGCAAAAACGCGCTATTAGAGTTTTAGTGAAAGCCAAGTATAGAGACTCGTGCAGAGATCTTTTTAAGAGTCTAGGTATACTTACATCAATATCAGTATACATTTTCGAAATTGTTAAATATGTTCGAATGAATCTCCATATGTACCAATCTCGCGGTGAATATAAAAATTTAAATTTACGGAACAAAGACAATCTGTTGGTAGTAAAGCATAGGTTGCATAGGTCTACTAAAAATCCTATAGTGATCGGTCAACAACTTTACAATAAACTCCCAAACTGCATAAAATCAACTACGACATATAATACGTTTTGTGCAAATGTCAAGCATCTGTTGCTGTCTAGGACTGTATATAAAATAGATGACTACATAAAACATGACTATCGCAACTATAAAATTAATATTGACTAAATACAATTATTATGACTATTGCATATTTTTATATTTCACTAGCTAATGCCCGCGACTTCGTACGCGTAGCGCAAAGTAATTAGTGGGTGGACGATTAGACTGACATATCCAAATAATATAAATGTTACACTAACGAACACGAACGGAACTTTAAATAGGCACAAATCCATCGGATTATTTATACTGAATATTTTATAGATAATACCTACACATATGACATGATTGTAGATTTATTGCTCTCCATTTTAATGCGGATTGTCATACTATCGTCATAGTATGATTTTAGTCTAGTTTTAATCTGACTCGATACAGGTATCCCGACATGTCCATAGTTTCAAATATGTTTCAAGCAAATAATATATTACTTTCACTGGTTAAATACTTTGGAAGTGTGGAGCCATGGAGCCAATAAGGAAAAAAAATTGGTATAAGTCAAGCGAAATGTCATGCATGACAAACGTTATTATTGAATTATTAGTAAATAGTAAGTAGGAAGCATGGAGCGGTATCTATAATTAATCGCTGTTATTTAACATTACTCCGCGTAAAGACTGCCAATCAATGATGTCTAAATAATTTTTGCCCGCCTTCTGCGCCTCGACCCTTCCAACAACTAAACCGCTTTCGTTCACCACCAAAATAGCTGCTAATCATAGATCAGTAACAGATTAGATGCCGCGAGTTCACCTACTTTGCGTGTCTGTTATTGGTCTTAAGTTTGATCCTGGCAAAAAAATGTATTCATTTTAATCTCCGTCGACTTGGTATATTAGCACGTCAGAAGTCAATACAAAAATAAACGTACTTTAAATTATGCCATAATAAACTGTAAAACTTCTTCAAAAGCAGTTGGCTGTCCTGAAAATAACAAACACAAAAAAAACTATTTGGTGCAGTCTATCAGAAGTTATGCGGGTACATACATTTCGGCGATTCGTTTTTATTTCATCATCATCATCAGCCAGAAGACGTCCACTGCTGAACATAGGCCTCCCCCTTTAACCTCCACACTGAACGACATCCTGCCATCTGCATCCACTGGATGCCCGCGACTCTCACAATGTCGTCGGTCCATCTAGTGGGAGGCCTACCTACGCTGCGTCTTCCGGTTCGCGGTCTCCACTCAAGAACCTTACCTACTTCCCCATCGGTTAACAGTTCTTCGAGCGATGTGGCCTGCCCATTGCCACTTCAACTTGCAGATTTTAATAGCTATGTCGGTGACTCTGGTTCTTTGGCGAATATCTATATTTTTATTTACATATAGATTATATGGCAACAGCCGCTTCAGTCTTCCTACCTACCATGTCTGCGAGTAGAAGTCTGTCATTACGACAACATTACTATAAAATAAGCTAGATGGCGTTATAAATAATTATGAAAAAAATTTTTTTTTACTATTTATTATCATAAATTAATATAGCCTATGTTTCAATCAGGTATTTTATAAGCATATTCATGTAAACTGCTTTGAAATCCTTCTAGTAGTTTAAAAGATGTTCGCGGACAAACAAACAAACTGACAGCCGTCAGATTTGTAGTTCCATAGTTTGAAAATAGATTGCGTACTAAAACGATGTTTTGCGAAAAAATTGTAAATTTGCTTAAACTTTACGAATAATATTATTAAAAACGTAATAAGGTATTCAATAATTCCTAAAATAATGAGTGTAAATGGATCGTAGTTTCACAAATATGAAAAGTGCGTCTATTATAGGTAAATACGACACTTTACCTGAATCACGCAAACGGCATTTTTTTGCAAGTTAAACCAATATCAGGTATTGCTTCTACTTAGTTAGAAGTCATGTGTGAAGGTATTTGATCTACACATTTATAATATGGTAGGGATAGGGATAATTATTGACGAAGCCCATATACAGCTAATCTACATTTTAATTATTTTTTTAAGCCCTTGTACAGCTTAATTTTACTAATTGTGAATAGATAATTTTATTGTACACTGACATTGCATTTCTATAAAACTTACGTACAATTGTGTAAATCAGACGAGTCCATAAATTTAATCATTATTATACTTAGATTATAATAATTGATATGATCTTATGACAATAAATTATCTTATCTTATCTTATCTTATAGACTCATTTCAGTCGCACGCAACAAAATGTATGGAACAGATGTTTTATATTTCAGTGTTGGTTCCATAATTAAAGCTGTTCATAATGGTGAGCATAATAACCTCCTTTCGACTTAGCACACCCTTTCTGTGTAATCCTGTATAATGTGCGCACGTATAAATTATAAAGTTACGCGTTACCGACGTCAGCGTAAAGCAAACTCATAACTAACGGAGACAGATACAGACAGGGCCCTTATTCTGCACGGGCAAACGCGCGCTATGTTAGGTTTACTTCAAAAATTTGGCCTCTATTGCTTAGGAAATAAAGTTCAACTTTTGGAGGTTAAGTTAACGCGCCACGATTGAGCGCGTTTGGCCCGTGCAGAATAAAAGGTCCAGATAGAAATTCTAGCTAAACGTATTGTATTTTGTAATACATTTACAGTCGACAGCAGATCTGTCAAAGCCAATTTTGATGAAACTCTTCTTGGAACCTGTGGAACTATTAAAAAGTAAGGTCTTATAATTCCTATATTATTATAATTTTGTAGCTCAAATACACTTTATTCAATACTTAGATATTGGATGAATATATCGTTTATAGATATGTAAATATATATCAAGTTTCATTTGTATATTTATAATGTCAATAATGTCAAAAAAAAAAAAAAACTTTTACTTGGACTTGGGATCATATCTGAATACGCAATTTTTTTTAACATAGGTAAATTCCGTTGTGTAAACAAATAATTATTTTCTATGCAACAGCTTTCTTTGCGATTTCAGTGTTTAACCCATATTAAAACTTATTCATAATATTGATTACAATTAAATTATTTCGTCTTAGTGCAACCTTTTCGTGTAATCTTGTATTATATTTTCATTAGGAAGCGGTAAAAAGATCTTGAAATATTACCATCCTCATCATTTCAGCCATAGGACGTCCACTGCTGAACATAGGCCTCCCCAATATCGATTTCCAAAGGGACCGGGTCCAAAGCGACCTGCACCCTGCGTTTTCCTGGGGTCTCTTTTAGGTCGTCTGTCCATCTTGTGGGTGGACGTCCTACGCTGCGCTTACTGGTCCGCGGTCTCCACTCGAGAATCTTTCAGCTTTCGGTTCTTGAAATATATTATCTCTTAAATTCTCAAAATGTTTTTGTTTTCTGTATCGTTTAATTTCCCAGATGATTCCACTGTGTTCAACTACCAAGCAGCCAGGGTTTCAGAAGACTCTGTCCTGGAGTCTTCATTCCTCATACAGTTAGTGAGAGACTGTGGTGAGGACATGATCTGTACTCCGTGGCTAGAGATGACATTGGAGGTTTTAGAAAAGTGAGTTGAAATCAATGGAGTTAAATTTCTTTATAATTACACGCTTTATATGGGGTTACGTGGAAAGTGTACTAAACCCATCGAGATACATTACATATAGAGTCTCAATCTCTGAGTGAAAACAATCAAAATAACGTCCGAGTGTCGTTGGACATACTAATACTAAATGCTAATACTAAAACCCTCGAGTTTAGGTTTCTTTTGTTTTTTTTTCAATATCAAGAATTCCACTATCCACTTCCCGGCTTCATCATCACACCCTCGTCACCAAGTGTCACGACCCCTCAAGTTTGGGCTCATTTGGTTTGTTTTAACGAGTCACTTACCAATCTCCATCGGCTCTCATCACCAAGTGAAACAAACTGTCGAGCTTGGGTTCTTTTGATTTTTTTTACAGGTCACTAAACTATTTTTTTTGGTTTGTGTACTAAGATTTTATATACAGGATGCAAGGAAAACGGTAATAGTGCTGGTGATTGCTGGTATTTGCTGATGCCACAAAAAAATACTGCTTTTTTATGTTCGCAATGTTATGAAAATAAAATATTAGCTGACGCTTGAGGTACACGCACTGAGGCTGCGCGCACGCTTGTACGCATTACATCGCTAGTTTGCGCAATTCTAAACCACAAAAACAACACTAAAACAACAAGTATAAGGCAATTAGACTTTAGATAGTATAATAAATAGTGTTTTCGCTTCGGGAGCATTTCCCTTACATCCGGTATTCTGCAAAGGCATACACTATTCATCAAACTATTTTATTTTCAGCCCATATACTCCAGGACTCAGTGAAAAACTTGGCGCAAAACTTTCCATCTTAAATACGGAAGAACCGGCTTATGGCGCAAGAGTCAACATTACTTTACCTTTGATTCCAAAGAGACTTCCTAGCCCTTGCAAATTAGAAGACTTAGTGTTGACCTGTGACGTTCCAGCACCATTGTTCCGCGATGAAGAAGTATCCTGGGAAATAGAACTAGAGTACAAAGAAAGCAATGAGACAGATTTGAGGATAATAGCTCAGCTTGATGATCCACTATACAACAGGAATATAAGCAAGGAATCTGTCGTGGAAGTGATGATGGAAATTCAGCCTGTCGCTGTTTTTAACGTTGCTGGGTATGTTGTTTTAATGAATTCGTTTTATCTGTGGACCTAATTTTGGTCTCCAATCTGGGCCAGCGCTTGAGGGAGAGAGGGCGTGATCCCCAATCAGGCCACTACTTTGGTCCAAAATATATCGTTGGCCATGCAGCGCGGGAATGCCGTTTGGGTGAGAGGTGAAAGTATGAGTTTTTTTTTGTAGTATTCAATTTTATTCCCAACAAGATCCAATGATTAGCAAAGATAGCAAAAACACTGCTGACGTAAACTACGTATTTACTCGACTGCCCCGAAGCAGGTCCTACCTAGAAGTCCCGATAGACTTTTAAAACTTTTATTTTTACATTATTTGGAAATATTTTAATTTATTAATTACACACCAGTTAAAATAACAATCATGGACATAATTACAGATTAACAATTAACTAGCCGCAAAAATAGTTGTGCCAAGGGGTCCCAAACTAGGCAAAGCCTGTATCTTGGATGCCCTATAGCCAGTTAACAGCCTCCGGTTAATGCGCTTATGTTTACATTATTTTATATTAATAATAGAAATAGATATTTATAAATGCATTCAATAAAACAACACCAAAAATACAGACACACCATTGGAGAAAACTTAAATTTACTTTAAAAATTATATGTTGGTGTTACAAAGTGTTAGTGCTAAGTAGTGTGCTACCTACGAGTATAAAGAACACGAGAACAAAGTGTCTTCGCCTTAATAGAGACAATAATAAACGTGCTTCATCTTCGACCACATCGTCGCTTACCAACAGGCGAGTTGGTGGTCAAACGTGGACTTATTCGCGTAAAAAAAAAAAAAACGTGTTAATGGACACATTCTTAGTTTTTAAAACATCATACTTAGAAGTTTAAGTTAGAATTAAATTACTTATTAGCTTAACATTAGGCTAGATTGTGATTAAATTAAGGGGCGCTATTTACTAGCGCAACTTACACACATAAAATATATATATATATAATGGATATGTAATAGTCATAGTAATATAGATTATGATGATTCATAAAAATAATTAACGATGTATCCTTTGTTTTTAGAAAACCTCTTCCAAACGATACTATTCCTGTCACAAGAGAAAAGTTTTATGAAGCCGATAATGTCACATTCATGCATTATTATGAGGTGAGTCATAATTTGAGAACTTAATTAAAATATATTGACCGGTGTACATGTTAGCTCCGTTTCGGGTGGAGACAATGGTTCCGTGGGGGCCGGCTATTTTGGGCTTTTATCGGGACTTAAGCCAAGCGATTGGCGGAGGCGTCGGGTGTCCAGAATGATGTCTTTTATTTCGCACAGAAATTCAACCAGGCAATGCCGCCAGCATTCTGGGGAATTGTGATCTTTTAGTTTAAGTTCTTATTTAGTTATTTTAAGTTTTAGTTTTTAGTTAATATTTTAAGTTTTCGTAATATTAGCATATTTTCATGCTAGACAAATGTTTTTTTTTTCAGATTTCAAATATTGGCCCATCAAACTGGTTGAATACTGAATTTACTATTTCATTACCAACAACGGTATGTATCACAATGGCAATAGCTTTGTTTTTATCCAATAATATCTGGGACATTATTGCACACATGGTCATCTGACCCCAAACTAAGCAAAGCTTGTAATATGGCTGCCAGACACTGATAAAAAAAAAATATATATATTCGTCAATAATTATTATAGGTCACCAAAATTTTAGGGTACTGTACCCAAAGGATGTAAATGGAACCCTATTACTAAGTATGTCTGTTTGTCTATCCATCCGTCCTTCCTTTTAGCGGTTGTATCTTTCGAACCGTAATAGATAGCCAGCTGGAATTTTCACAGAATATGTTATTTGACAGCCATATAATAATAAAGTCAATACATGATATGACATTGAAGCGAAAATACACATGAGATTCGTCTAAGAAAGTCCTGGTGCTTCAACGCATATCAAATCAATCCATATTATTTTTACTGTTTTTACATTCGTGAACCAACTTACGCGCTTATTTTTTTATGTAATAGAAACTCTTTTGTAATGTAGAGGAAAGTTTTATAACAAGCTTGAATAATAAAAATTTGCTTAGTTGCCTTGATTTGGCAATATCTATAATGTTCCAGCGCCTACTTATTTTGACGCCGGTTTTTAAATAGATAATTATTTTCTTACGTTGCTGTATTTGTTGATTTATAAATTTAAACTAATTTTATATCCACATGTACCAATCACCAAAATAATGTCCCACCCGTTTATGCCAAGCTGCTACTTTGAAGGCTAAGCTAGACGGCAAACGGCCAAGATGAATAATTATCAATATATATATACCGATTACATAAAAATGTCAGAACTGGACCAAATTGTAGTGGGACCACACGGGAAGCACCAGCTTTCAAATAAAAAAAGAATCATCAAAATCGGTTCACCCAATCGAAAGTTCTGAGGTAACAAATATAAAAAATACAGTTGAATTGAGAACCTCATTCTTTTAGAAGTCGGTTAAAAAAACGTATATAAAGTACAAACAACTCAAAACTTCACCTGAACTTTGCAGGTGAATCTGTCGAGTCCAATCAAGGGCTGCATACAGGAGAACGAAACTAGAGTAGACTGCGTCTGGACTATTCCTGCCAAAGTTTCACATGCAATCATCCTGCCGCTGCGGTTCGACTTAGCTACATATAGTGAGGATTACTTTATTTAGTATTATATTTTCGTGTTGAGTAAATTATTCAAAAATCTTTTAGAGCGTCTGCATAATGCAACGCCTGACTAAAATGCTGGCATGTTACTATCGCAACAGATATGCATTGTTAATGCCACTAGACTTACTCTAGTCTTACTAGTAAAATCACCTAATTAATAAATTAACTGTCTGCGAAAAGTACGACTTCTCATAACAGGAATTGCTAGGTTATAGGAGCCCAAAACACAGGCTGAGCCGAGAAATAAAAACTGAGCAGAGAGTAAAGATTTTTTTTATTTTAATTTTTGCGATTTTATAGCATGTTTTAATGTTTATCGGGACTTGTCGCGCAATATTATGTACAGTTAAAAATAGATAGATAGAATACCGTTGAAGTTCTAAACACAATCAAAATGCTCAAACCCACTACCAATTGGCAGCGAACTCAGCACGCTGGCAGCATTACCACGCTGAATGGCAGGCGTTGAGCCAAAAACACGCCAGTATTTATACTTAAAAGTTATATTAATATTTATATGAAGATAGATAGGTAATTCTTTATTCTTCACATCAAAATTTACATAGGTACATATGACAAAAACAACTTAAAACTAGTGAAACAATTGCGGCCTTATCGCTAAAGTGATCTCTTCTGGGCATGTATGTGTGTATGTATAAGTTAGTTTACTATTGGTTCTGCAGGAGATCCAGATACACCTAGTTTAACTACGATTATATTTTTTGAATTAGTGGTTTAGCGTTTAAATGTTTCTATTCTTTGAAGAATGAAAAATAATTTGGGTCCTCAGTAGATACTTGTTTTTTTTTAATGAATTAATAGGCGTGCGTTTCAGGTGTACATTGAAATGGGTACTTAGTATATTTTGCTATCTTTTCAGGGGACCTTTTAGAGCAGAACACAACTCTAAACATTACAACTGAAATCGTTTTAGCCAACATACGAGATGGCAATAGGTAAGAGAAGTATGGTTTTTAAATTATAATAAGACATTAATCGTTATCCTCATCAGAATTTCTGTTTATATACTTTTTATATATATATAGAATATATCTACGTTTGGCCACCAACTCGCCTGATGGTAAACGACGGTGTGGCTGAGGATGGAATACGTTTACCTAGAAGAAATCTATTCACTCTAGCCTTGAAGATGCCCAAATTGTTGATTGAGTCAGGCGTTAGTTTGCGGAAGTACATCTTCAAAACTGTTTTTCTGATGAATGTCTAGTGTAATTCAGCTTCTACGCTTACGCTTTACGCAAAAAAGTAAAAGCGGAATTACACTAGAAATTCATCAGAAAAACAGTTTTGCCCAAATTGTAGTTCTCAGGAAACAAGGAGGACGGCAGGCCATTCTTGGAATTATTATTATCATTATTCCATTCCATTCAATCAGTTCCATACTTAAGAAGATAGGCTTCTTCTTCTGATTGTCTATGAATCTATGGTATGAAAATGATCTATCAGCGCCCGCGGTTTTATCCGCTATCCTCAGGGTAATTGTATGTTTTTCGAGATAAAAAGATTATTTTTTATTGGTACAATCTTTAAAAAAAACTTGACTGGCGCTTGGCCGCCAACTCGCCTGATGTTAATCGATGATGCGGTCTACGATGTATCACGCTTGCCTGGAAGAAAATATTGCTTGCTTCTATACCAAATTTCACACAAATCCTTTCGACCGTTACGGATTTCAATGAGATACACCATCATACGAACATTCGCACTTCTAAGATTAATATGGTCCTGTTACTTTTAGATAACTTTGAACATGCCTGAAAATATCATTTTTTAGTTAATCATTTAAATAGTAAAATCTCAAGTGTGGAAACACTTCAAATAAAAATAAAAAAATGATTAAAAAACGTTACGGTTTTCAGTGTTTTTCTTTTTCGTTTTCAGTTAACGTCTTCCTATAACAATTTAAATACTATTCTAGTATTCTAATAGTTTTTTTTTCTAGTAGGATAATAAAGTTATTTAAAATGACTATGTGATATGAAGTGTGTAAAATTAATTTAATTTAATGATTTTATGGTTTATTGTTATAATTCTAAAATTGTTTTTTTTTTAGTTTAATTTTAATGTTAAATCATAAGTTGACTTACACTATTGCATTAGGCTATCCCTGTAATAATTACTTGTAATTTTGATAGATAAATAAATATATTTCAAGCTTTGTAGTCAAATTCGTGTATAAATTAACCACTGATTGCAAATTTTTGACACAACAATTGTTACCTTAAAAGTGATTGTTTATTTTGATATTCTTCAGGAGCGCTACAGTGACCACCACACTAGTTTTGGACCCAGCCTCGCCCATTTGGCACATAATACTACTCGGCGTAGTGTCTGGACTCATCTTACTGGCTGCTATAGTATATTTGATGTATAAGGTAAGTGAAAAGTAAAAACTTGTCAGATATAATATATGACGTTGTCCCACGTTGTGAAACGTGGAACTGCAGCCACACTGCAGCGAATCTTACTTTATATTTTCTCTCTTTTAGTTAAGGACTCCCTTTAACATTAAAAGAGTGAACAAGCAAAAAGTAGTAATGACGTCCCATGACCATGTCGCACTGTATCGTTTGTTTCTGTTGAGATGTCTAACTATGTAAACAAACATGGGAGCAGTCAACCAATGATAATCACGAGCCAGGAATTTCAGAGCTGTTATTTGTTGAAAAACGCTGTTTGTTTATACCTATAGTTAGCTATGTAAACAAACATGACAACATCTAAAAAACACAATTGTAGTCGTAAGTAGTGAAGATTGCCACATTTTTTGAAGTTCCGCAATAAACGTTATGATCAGTGATCAGTCTAAAAAACGTGACATTTTGTATTATTAATATCTAACTTCGATTGCTCGACGGGCCATATTTTCAGCGCTTCATTTTGTTTTGTGACATTTATTTGTTTTTAATCGTCTTCCAAAAAGGATGAGGTTCTCAATTCGACAATTTTTTTTTATGATTGTTACCTCAGAACTTTCTACTGAGTGAACCGATTTTGATGATTCTTTTTTTTATTTGAAAGCTGGTGCTTCCCGTGTGACCAGTCTAGTTCTGTCATTTTTATGTACCTCTTTTTTTGTATATTTTAAAGAATTTTATCACTTCATTTACCTTGGAGGCTTATGGTCAAACCTAGATAAAAGATGAATCACTATCCCTACTAGGTACAGAGTTGAACCACCACAGTAACTTTTTTTTTATTATTATACTTAATGACTAGACGAGCGAAGTCGCTCGCCTGATGGCTCTTCACGCTTGCCCATAACAGCTCAACGCCACTCAGAATTTAGAACTTCACAGTTCAAAACCCTTGATGACAAAGCACTGCGCGCGTCACCCCGAAATATAAGATGTCAAATCTCTGTGTGCCCTGTAATTTCGCTGGAAACATTGCCACAGTAGTGAACACAGTAGTGTTTGCACACTACTGCTTGGCTGTTGAATAGCTGGCAAAGGTGTGGTACTTCCCCAGGCGGGCCCCTGCAAGAGTCGTATACCACTACAGATACGTACCTACCCGATATTCAACTAACATTGCAATGCCAGTCACCCTGGACCCCGGACGCTGTGTTATTAAAAAAGAGCTTCAAAACGGTTTTGATACCATTAAACCTTCCTATCTTTTCCAGTTGGGTTTCTTCTCGCGACAGCGGCGTGAAATGCTCAAAGATCTGAAGGATGGACAAACCCAGCCCCTCACCGAACATGACACCAGCAGTTCCACCGAACCGTCAACTGTAGAGCCTGATGAGTCAACACAGGAGCTCTTGGATGATTCCGACTGATTTAATAAGTTCTACACACAAGTTTTTGTGTGATATCGACTGATTTAATGAGTATGAAACCGAAAGTTTTGCGTGATTTCGACTGTTTTAATGAGTTTGACACAGAAGCTTATACGTAATTCCAACTGATTCAATGAGTTTGATACAAAAGTTTTTGTATTATTTCGACTGATTTCATGAGTTTGAAACTGAAAGTTTTCTGTGATTTTGAGTGATTTAATGAGTTTGACACAGAAGCTTTTGCGTAATTTCAACTGATTTAATGAGTTTAACACAGAAGTTTTTGTATTATTTCGACTGATGTAATGAGTTTGAAAACGAAAGTTTTGTGTGATTTTCATTCATTTAATGAATTATTATATATGTAAAAAAAGTCAATTGCTTTAAATACAAATAAGTACAGTTTTAATCGATTTTAAAGAGAAATAGGGGTTCACGATGTTTTTTTTACCTCTGAACTCTGTTATATTTACTCTAGTTATTTATAAACCGAATTTCATTTGAAAGAGTGTATTTTCAGATTGATCCCATAGATATTTCATCAAAATTGGTTCAGTAGTTTGGTTTTCTAATCAAAATAACTGAATAATGAAATAGTATATAGTAAATGAAAACTGAAATACGCATCTAAGTAAACTAAATTACGTATTTATTCGGTTTTTTGAATTGATAATTATATGCTTAATACATTTTGGTAGGATTTACTAAAATTAGGAATAGTGCCACTTTAGCATTGCTTAGCGTTTGCGGACGGCTTCGTCTGTGTTGTAAATAACACATACCTAGCCTATGTCACTCAAGAATAGTGAAGCTTTCTGTCAATGAAATAATTTTCGGAATCCGCTCAATAGTTCCAGTAATTCTCGCATACAAACATACAAATTCACATATATTTTTTTATAGTAGTATATAGATTAGATAGTGAATATAAACTAGGCGTTCAAACACAACTCACTTGATGATAAGTGTTGATGTTGAAAATGGTTAATACGCCTAATATGGATTGGAAAATGGCTCTCAAATTCGACTGATTAGTTACATACTTTTTTTAATACTCAATAAGTATACAAATATCTTTATTTACCTAAAAATACATTATAAGTGTATAGTTTTCTAGTAGTCCCCGCACAGGGCTAGCCTGTATAATAATAATTACAAGTACTATGTCATAAGTCATAATTATAAGTACTATGTCATAAGTCATAATTATAAGTACTATGTCATCATGACGTAATAAGAGAATTGAGCGATGATGGCCATGCTTTAGCGTGTGCGCTTTACAATCCGACGACACTGTACCAAGCACAAGTTCGGTCGTGCATGGAGTACTGCTCTCACCTTTGGGATGGATCAGCTAAATACCAGCTCGGGGCCTTGGAGTCAATTGAGAAGCGTGCTAAGAGGCTCATCAGCAACGAAGCCCTAGTTCAGACTAAGCTTCTTAGTCTTGAGCATCGGCGCAAAGTTGCTAGTCTATCGGTTTTTTATCGGATACATTTTGGAGAGTGTGCATCTGATCTGCATGATTTAATTCCTTCCTGCCCTTTTTTCTATCGGACTGCCAGAGCGGGCACGAAAAATCGACACTGCTTTATGGTTGACATTCCGAAAACCCGTACGAAGCGCTTTGATTCCACTTTTATTGTGCGAACTGCTAGTTTGTGGAATGCACTGCCTGAATGGGTGTTCCCCGATAGATACAATCTGGGTGTCTTCAAGTCACGAGTGAATCGGTTTCTTCTAGGCAAGCGTGATCCACCGTAGGCCGCATCGTCGCTTAACATCAGGCGAGCTGGCGGCCAAGCGCAAGCCTATTCTACAATAAAAAAAAAAAAAAAAAACACTCGTCCCCCAGGCCAGGCATTAATAAATTATTGGATGAGGAGGACGAAAATGAGGAGGTTCTCAATTTTTTTTGTCTTCCCGTGAACATGGAACTGTATTTTTTTTAAATATTATAATATAAGCGTGGACAATTAGGGAACAAATATCGTTAATTGAACGCCCGTAAAGTCAGCTTTTATAATTTTGTAAAAATGTGTTCATTAAGAACTGTTATAAATAAAATATTATATCATTACTCGCCGTCGCCTAATGCTCACCTACCATCTTTTTTCTCTGAGAAAAGGGGTATGCTGAAAACCAGCCCTGCGTGACCTATCGGGACCTGGCAGCACGGCCCTATCGCCAAACATTGTTTTTACCTTATGTACCTATTCATTGTTTTTGGCAATAAAATAAATCTTATTCTTATTAATTAATTATACTTGCATTTCTATTTACCGTCCTCTAATTTGTAAATATCTGCGAACTGTCTCGTTGCCAAGTCAGCTAACTGATGGGACATTTCCTGTGAGATTTGTGTCCGCCAAACCAGTAACACTATCTATAGCAATATGCCTATACATAGTAGGTAATAATATTTGCACAATTTCTACTATTTTGTTAAACTTTTTTTGACCCTAAGTTTTTATCTTGAAAGTAAAAACTGCCTAGGGTTACAATATGTTTACTGAAATCCGCCGTTCCCAGATAACCCTTGATGCATAGGCCTCAAATATTCACAAACAAGCACTTCAGAACATTTTTAACAACCAGCCGGACTGGTGCCGGGGACCGATTTTCGCGGGTCGAGAGGCGGTTTGCCATGCACGAAACAAAAATGCGTGAGGACGCGTGAGCCGATAAGAAGGTAAAAAAAACCACCTCATTCATAGGAATGCACGTCAGAAGTGAAAACTTAATTCACCTATTCCATACGAGATGGCGCTGTTTTAAAATGTACAGAGTGAATCGGTTTCTTCTAGGCAAGCGTGATCCACCGTAGGCGAGGTAACATCAGGCGAGTTGGCGGCTAAGCGCAAGACTATTCTACAATAATAAAAATGTACGGTACCGTGTATTATGTATTCTGTGATAGCGTGACGATAACGCGAGTTCCATGATTGTTGTTCACCAAAAAAAGCTCAACGCGCCTAAAGAAGTTTTCACTTAAAAAATTACGCAGCGTTCGTAAATAGCGCTAACAGCGCCTCCACTCAGCGCACTCATTCAACGTCAGACCAAATCAGAACAATAAACGAAAAAATTCTCACTTCAGTGTTATTACCTAATAATGATTAGATGTACATTGTGGTCAGCCTGTTAAATTTATTCAATCAGTAGAGTAGAAATAGGGGAACGGTAAGTTTTTGGGATGATGGATTCCTTAATAATATATAGTTGGTAGTATTTTACATGAATGAAAAAACTCGAAAACCCCGGGTTCTCAATTCAAGAGTTTCAAATATATCGGTTATTCGGGCTTTGCCGTTTTTTTTTTCGCTTGCATTCTTGCTTTTCGGGTTGCATGCCCTACCTACATACTTCGACCAAAATAAAAGAATGGACGGGCCCTAACCATTGAACTTGATCAGTAAAAACGAGTCAAAACCGTCGGACATATACTTCAACACCTAATTATAAAAATGTACAGTATATATGTTACAAAAAATAGATATCGGTTTTATTTGTGTATTTACACTTCGGTAAAGCATACGAATTCATAATTTTGTCAGATGTTTCGTTATCGCGTAACAATAGACTCGTGTTTCACTTCCTACGGCTAGAGACCGACTGAAACAAAATGAGAGCTGGCGCTCATTTTGTAATCTTCAAAAAAGCTCTTCTACTGGGCCCGTCCATTCATTTTATTTTGGTCGAAGCCTACATAGATAAACTAACCAATCTTAGAAGCAACATACCGACCGACATACCGATTTACCGACGTAAAACCACTTTGCAAGCATTGCTGTCTTAATTAATACTAGCTACGTCTTGCTGTTTCCACTAGATGGACCGAAGACATTGTGAGAGTCGCGGGCATCCAGTGGATGCAGATGGCAGGATGTCGTTCATTGTGGAGGTTAATGGGGGAGGCCTATGTTCAGCAGTGGACGTCTTCTGGCTGATGATGATGACGTCTTGCTGTTTCACCCACGAATATTACTCCTTATAATATCAGTTAGCTGCCAGTACCAGACTCCGTATGGAACATACATCGTATAAGTAGGGTCATATTATGTAAGTAATTACCTCAAATTCACTTGCTAAACTAAAAATAAGACTACTTACGCAGAAATAGTTCTATTAACAACACAGTCACGTAAGCCTGACCCTAATAAAAACTTCAAAAGCCCTTTCTATTTTTGGATTTCATTTAAAAAGAAAGCCTAAAAAGATTCTTAGAAACTTTCGCCGCGTTCTGAAATCGTGAAAAACCCTTCTAAACTTCATAATGGTTGATGTAAGTACCTAACTATACGCATATTGTGAAAATCCTGAACTTGCCAGACCAAAATAATTTCTTTCGTATTAAAAATATTTTCACATCACTTGACAATTAGTGTGTAATTGAAAAAAATTATTTTTTTATTTTTCAGTGGTTAATCTTGTAATTAATTTAGCTGTGTTCTTTTTTAAATTTGATTTTGGTTTTACTGATTTTGGTTTGAAATGGCGTGATTGAAATTTGAAACCTCATTTGTATGAAAAGTTTTACCATAGATCAAAAAGAACTTTTTCGTTAATCGAACTCGCCGCATTTTCGATAAATGTACCGAATAATAAATTAACCCTAAAATTCTTGACACTGGCAAATGCACAAGAGTGCGACGCCAAAATCCTCACAGAGAAAAAAAAAACTTTGTTTTACTCAGGATTTAATATGCGTCCGTGATCAAGGGTATAAAACAGTTCTAGACATTGCTATAAAAAATACAAATGAGTTTTTTAAACTCGCCGTTTTATTAGGCCTATTAAACTTATAAAGCCAAATTTTAAAATTATATGATGTCGTGTTGTGCAGGTGTCATGTGGAGAATAAAGGCTCCTTCGCAAGCGCCTGTCAGGTGTTGCAATATCCCAGCCTTGTTTGCTGACACCATCATGCACGATATGCCATTTATTCGATCTACACCATAGATTTAGAAAAAAAATTAGGTCTGTGATCTACACATATACATGGACGACAAAGTGACGTGCAGGTGTCATGTGGAGAGTGACGGCCCCGTCGCAGGCGCCTGTCAGTCGCTTAACCGCTCCAGGGTTGTCTGCTAACACCGTCACACACCTCATGCCATCCAGGACCAGCTCAATCTGAAAGAACATTCATCAGTCAACTTTTATCTTTGAAAACACCATAAGCGAAAATATAAGAAATAAATCATACGTTTGGAATAATGATTCTAACAATCGTAAAAAAAAGACAAAGAGAAGCTACTTTTTGCAATATGGATGATACAAAAACAGGAATTGGTACTATTAAGCTAAAAGAAAGTCGTTATTCATCATGAAAAAATTTCACTATCTAAAAATATCTGCCGATCCATACATTTTGCTGACTTACATTTTTAAATTGAACAGCTGATTGTATTACTATTTCTCTTCATTTCTTTTTATTCTTGGATCTAGCCCGTACATTTGAGAGGCATTGGTGGGGGAAATCCAAGACCAAGAAGCTCTGTTGAATGGCAAACTTTCGATGGATTCTAGGACTGATTTATGTAATAATAGAACGCCTACCATTACCATTAATAGTAAAGTAAAGGTTAGTTTTTATGGTAGTTTCAAAGGGATTAAAGTTTTTGTTATGTTTTAAAGAGTACCAAACGTGTTTTTTTTTATTGTGTTTACGTTAGTACGTTTGTATTTTGAACGTAGTACGCTCGTAGTAATGTTTTTAGACGTCATTAAATTTACAAAAAAAATATACTCACCTGAAAGGTCAAAAAAATACGTATAAAACAGTGTATTCGTCGTGTTTTTTGTCTTCGTTTCATAACAAATCGAGAGGTTAAATGTCATGGAGTGACGAGATAAACAAAACATGTGCTACGCCGTCATCATCATAATCATTCAACGTTATTCCACTACTGGACATAGACCTATCCCAAGGCACGCCACTCAGCCCAATCTTTGGCTTTTCGCTCCCAACCACTGTCAACTTACGTCCTAATTTCTTGCGTCGTCAGTTTTCTCTAATACCCACTACCCAGCCAGGTGTTTAAAAGATAAATAAATTGTATGTTCTAGGCAAGCGTCTTCCATCTTGATACAATGACATCTTCGGCGACATCTTCGCTTTACACTAGGCGATTTAGAACCAAATGCAAACACATTTGATGTTTTAAGACGTTTTGAAAGGGGTGAAAATCACGTTCAAAGATTCCGTTGCATGGATACGTACCAAGCTAATAAAAGCTTGTTAAAAAGGAATGAACCGCGAAACTGGATTTATTATCATCAATTCAACAATTTATTTACCTTTGTCTCTACATCATCATCATTTCCGTCGTCAGCTTCGACATAATTTTCTTCGCTGTACACTATTTTGGAATCATCTAAATCGGTGCAGTTCCCACATTTCCATATACCGGCCGTGAGATTTACTGGTTCATCTACGAATAATAATAAAATATACATTATAAATATAAAACCAAATTACTAGCTTTACATACCTGCGCTTAGTGTACTTGCCCACAGATTATTCAAATGGATGATCAGAGATTCTGCCTTACCTATGTAACATTAAACAGGGTATAATGAACATTTTTAACTGACGAAAAATGATGACGGTTCTATGTTTCACTGTTTTTTTTTTAATGTAAGTTCACCGATTTCTACTCCAACTGTTGACTGATATCAAAAAACTCTTTTGTTTTGTATATACTTCCAATTATGGGGGAGGCCTATGTTCAGCAGTGGATGTCCTATGGCTGATATGATGATGATACTTCCAATTTGATCCCATTGTCACCCAAGTCAGGATCTGATGATGAGATCCCAGGAAAATCGAGGGAAACCCTCAAATTTTATAGGCACGTTTTTCATATATTTTTGAAGTCGGGTTTTAATGTGATCTTTTCATTGTTAGTTAACGAAAGTTTTTTTTTTTTTAAATCGGTCAACAGTTGGCCGAGCTATCGGTGAACATAAATAAAAAAAATATACAGTGGAACATAGAACCTCCGCCTTTTTTGAAGATGGTTAATAATAATTCAACATTATTATACGAAAATATACAAGTTTAGGCAAATAATAGAATCTGGCGACATGTCTGTATTGTGCTTTTTTGTTCATGTTGGTGCCAAAACATGAAAGAAGTCCCGCAAACGCGGCGCTGTCAACGCTTATAAATAACTATCAGCATCACTTCTAGAGCCTTTAACGACTTTAGGCATTGTACGATGGCAAATTTATAAAAATCTCACTAGCGTCCAAACGCAGTAACACCTGACAACTGCAGCATGGAAAATTAATTCTGCTGTTTGCTATGGGACTTCTTTGAAGGGACTTCTTTGATGAAAATCACACTAAGTACAGATTTTTCTAGAGAATATTTGCATAATAACAGACCTGTCACATTGTCTTCAGAACGCGACTCCCCGTTCAGTAAAAAGTCTATGACAGGATCAATGTCTTCTTCACTCACGTGTTTTGCAAAACTCTTCACTGACAGTAATATTGTTATACATAACATTAACCTTAACATGTTCATTTAAATGTAAAAAAAAAATGAAACAAAATGTACTGTGTCATTTATTGTTATATTAAATTACAATTGTTTTATTCTTTTCGTTATTTCTCAATATTAATTTCATGTGCTGTGACTAAATTACAAGTAAATACTGATCAATAGTACTTAAATTATTAGACGTAACGTTATCTGTTACATTGACCTATGTTATTTATTGTTAAGAGTTCAAGAGTTTCGCTCGTTGTTATGTCATTATACAAATTTAAATTAATATTTCCTTGATTGACATTTATTACCCTTGATATGATATTACAATACAAATACATTTATTGGCAATTGTTTTTTTTCCAACAAATATAATTTTAAAATAATTTTTTTTTTCAACAATCGCGCGCGCCTAATAATAAACACAGCTGAATTTTAGCCAATAAAGTACCTATTTCTTACTATTACGATTCATTACAGGCAGTGATGAGAACCATTTAATGAAAAATTTTATTGAAGATAACAAACTTCAAAGTAACTACAATTTTTCTTTTTTTTATGCGTGTGTTTGACTTCACTTATCGCGAGAAAAAGGAAATTTGTGAATAATTAAATATGATTCAGAAAAATTGATAAGTAAATTAGGCCCAGGCAATTATTTGCTTTGACAGCTGTAATAAATGAATTGAAATAGTGTAGTAACTAAACAACGAGGTTCAAGGCTTCGTTCGCTAAAAATGACAACATAATTATATAAGACTAATTTTATATTCATAAAATATTCAGAAAGATTTGGAACTGAATATTTTAGCATAATTTCAGTAAAGCAGTAGATAATTGTCAGTTTTCTCGTCCAAGATACCACAGTGCCTAAATACAAGGGTCTTTGACCAGTGTTTGTTGCCAGTGATGACATAATATGATACTTAGACGCATTCCTTAACTGTTGGCCTTTTGGAAAAACTTAGAGTCACACAACGGGCAATGGAGAGAGCTATGCTCGGAGTTTCCTTGCGCGATAAAATCCGTAACGTAGATATTCACCAAAGAACCAGAGTCACCGACATAGCTATTAAAATTTGCAAGTTGAAGTGGCAATGGGCAGGCCACATCGCTCAAAGAACTGAAGACCGATGGGGAAGAAAGGTTCTTGAGTTGAAACCACGAATTGGAAGACCAGCGTAGGTAGGCCTCCCCCTAGATGGACCAACGACATTGTGAAAGTCGCGGGCATCCAGTGGATGTAGATGGCAGGCTGTCGTTCAGTGTGGAGGTTAAAGTCGGAGGCCTATGTTCAGCAGTGGACATCTTCTGGCTGATGATGATTAAGTGATATGCATGTCAGATTTTTATGATTTTGCTTTTGCCGTTAAATTACAGTGACATCGTAAGACAGGCATAAATATCAAACCTACTTCTACAAAAACAAAGTTTATAATTATTAGTTGCTAGTTGATTGAATCAGGCGTTACTTTGCGGAAGTCCATTTTCAAAACTGTTTTAATGATGAATTTCTAGTGTTATTCCGCTTCTACGTCGCTTCAAGTACAATAAGGAATTTGTGATAAATATTTGTATAATATTTATCACAAATTCCATATTCCTATAACAAATATTTATCACAAATTCCTTATTGTACTTGAAGCGACGTAGAAGCGGAATTACACTAGAAATTCATCATTAATTTTTTATTTTATTTTATTAGTTGCTGTTTATTAAGTATTTTAAATGTATGTAAGATGTATGATTCATAGCTAGGCGTGAAGAACTTACGCTAAAATCGAATCTTTACTTAATTTTTGGGTGTATTAGTTAGGTAGAAAAGTGCTAATTCAAAATAGACGTGTGCGCCGATACTAAAAACATTGTCGGCAGACGCCGGTTAAAAATCGGCTGCGGCGTGTTTTCAGCGTGAATCTGGCGTGGGAACAACTTATTATAGGCTATAATAAATAGGCTTTAATAAAACCAAGCTTTAGATTTATTATCTATATCTTCTATAAATATAATAAAAACGTAGAGATAAAAAATCTGTAATTGCGAGATATAAAAAAATACACACAGGGCGTCTTAAAATAAGCAGCTGAACACGTTAAGACAGTTTTTAGAATTTTTGTTTGTTTGTTTGTTAGTCTACGCACATCTCCTAAACCAGTGAACGGATTTAAATGCGCTTTTCACGAATATGCTTAGCTATGACCAGATTGAAATATAGGCTGTTATTTTGCGCAAAGGCCGGATTAAGGGAGCAAAAAAGTTGAAATTTTATATTAAAATCTACGCGTATATACGAAGTCGTGGTCAACAGCACTAGTTACTAAATATAACACTAAAACAGTTTTTCAAACTTTTCACGACGCGACCCCCTTAGTATGAAAAAAATCGGGACTCCTTACCTTCCACAGTTTATAATCTGTATTTTATTATATTACAAACTAGTCGACCGCCCCGGCTTCGCACGGGTGTAAGCTCGGCCTTCGGCCTCGCTCCTATGACCCGCTCCAGGAACACAAAATTTCATCAAAATCGGTCCAGCCGTTTTTAGAGTATCCTATGTCCGTCTC
The DNA here is from genome assembly GCA_949125355.1 of Agriopis leucophaearia. NCBI lineage: Eukaryota > Metazoa > Arthropoda > Insecta > Lepidoptera > Geometridae > Agriopis > Agriopis leucophaearia. The sequence continues at coordinate 16,505,478 of OX421268.1, read as the reverse complement.
CTGGTTCTAAGCTACCTCCCCACCAATTTTCAGCCAAATCGGTTCAGCCGTTCTTGAGTTATAAATAGTGTAACTAACACGACTTTCTTTTTATTATATAAAATACGTATAACCTTTTTTATTTTTACTTAATTACTCATTAATTTTTATATCATCTTAATTACTTATTAATATTAACTTTAATTACTTATTAATTATTTTTTCTGTTTTCTTTTTTTAACTTTGTTTTTTCTTCGCTTCGCTTCGCAACCACCGCAACCCCCTTATAGAGGCATGACGACCCCCCAGAGGGTCGCGACCCGAAGATTGAAAAACACTGCACATAAACAAATGTCAAATCGTTATCTAACCTCGGCGTTAGTCAAAAAGGGGTTCGAAGATTGTGGTATGTAAGGTAGCCTATGATCAGTCATATCCACATGCTATGCTATAAATTTCCACTATGTTTAACATATGTAGACTATGAGAAAGCCTTTGATTCGATCGAGATATGAGCGGTGCTCGAGTCTTTCATAATATCATAATACAATACAATAAATTATTTAGTATTGAGTCTCTCCAGCAATGCCTTATTGATCATCAGTTTGTCGAAGTGTTGAAATGTTTGTACAATAACGCCACCATGTCGGTCCGAGTACAGGAGCCGAGTTCGAAAGCACATTGGAAATACGTTGGGGGCTGGTCCAATGATCGCAACCTTCCCCTACTTAAAATGGTAAGAGTATAAGAAGTAAGTCGATTAGAAGGTTTATTTGTCTACGTATGTACTTTTTCTCAAGATTTTTGTGTTGCACATTAGTCTTCTGCATTTACCAATAATCAAAAGATAACGAAATAATAATTTCACTTAAAGGTGCGGGTGCTCAAAAGATACTCAAATAATAATTTGGATGGAGCCACCTGTGGTCACCTAGGTGATTATATTCACAGGTGATGTCACCCCGGTAATCAAAGTGGAATATAACTGTCAAGTGAACGTGAACACATTGACATTTGAACAATTTTACAATAATTAACGATATAATATGCGCAAGAAAAATCATCTTTTGTCTAATTTTTTTGCATGTTTGAATAACCTACGCAACCACGCAGTTTGAAAAAACCACGTAATTAGTTTGACTAGCTGTACCCGCAACTTCGTTTGCGTGAACATTAAAATAGTCCCTGCAGACGGATACACCGGATTTTACAGTAATATGTTACTAACAATATTGTTTACAGAACTTTTATTAGTTGCCTATCATAACATTAAATATCACATAACGCAAAAACATCAGACCAATATTTGCGAATTAACAAAACTCAACAAATCCCTAAACTTAACGATAACGAAGATCTACTTATGGATGGAGTGTTATTGTTGGTTATATTAAACCAACAATAACACTCCATACACCAAACACAATACCGGAGGTTTCCACCTAGGCGCCACTATACGATGTTGCTAGCATTGCGGTCTGCTTGGGCCGACAGATCTTGTGCTCCAACCTCACCATTCTTCCATGCGTCTGCGCACTGCTCGAACACAACACCTGGTAGTGGAAGTGGCACGGTTGGACACGATAGCAATATGGGAGCGGTGCCACATGACTCCACGTCAGCCGATGATAGTCCGTGGGTACCTACGTCCCACGTCCTTAAGAGATGGGCATCGGTCCACGGAGGGATGACACTCGCTCCTCCATCTTCCCTGGGGGCTGTGCCCCCCAGAGCTCAGCAATGGCAATGAGGTTAACGCTCGCCGCCGATATAGTAGTTGGTATGTATGGGAGCACCTGTTAGGCGACTACGAAGTAAAGTCTGCCCTTCAATATTTCAACCTTTTTTCGTCGAGATTCGATTCCTGGGATGGATGAACTATCTACATACATGTTTATTAAGTTTGAACGAAACCCTTAGGGTGCGAGTCCTACTCGCCTTCACGAATAGATAACATTCATACAAATTTAAAACACCATTTTATCACATGACCTCCTTTCGGTGCAGTGTAGCCTATGTTCGCAACCCTGTTTAATAATTACCTCTTTTCGCCACAGTACAGCCTATGTGCACAAACCTGTGTAAAAACATCCGTTCTAACAAAAAAATTACGAATAAAATCGGACTTCGCTTTAATGAATTACAACTCAGTACACATTTTGACTTTCATCCCAAGGGAACCATGCTGAATTTCAAGATAAAAAGTATGCATTAACCTACCTCGTAGTATGAACTCTAATCGTTCTAAGTTTCGTTTGAATTCATTCAGTAGTTCCGGCATGATGCGCGGCCATGATACAGACAGACAGACAAAAAAAATACAGTTATGGCTTCAGTATCAATTATAGAGTGCCGTTCAAAAAAAGTACAGACGGACAGAGCGAACTTATAAAAGTTCCACGGAACCCTAAAAACACTGTCAAAGTTCGGCATTATTTTGAAACCATAGATGACGCTTATATTATTGTTTGCGATATTATGTTTAGTATGGTTTGCGATTCCTTATAAAGTTTCAAAAGTAAACATTTGCATCATTCATAGATTAAACGCCGTCGGCGTCTCCACAGCACGCTGTGCGCGTTTTATTACTACCGCTGTAAATTAATTAAAATTCATACTGCAACTAAATATAATTGCACAGAAACTCAAAAAAAAATTATACATTTTTGTTTGTTGGGATACTAATTAGAAATTTAAACAATTAAGAATTGATCATGTGTAGTTACCAAAGTGAAATGGGTGTAGAAAATTATGTGCCAGTAGCCGAGTTTTACGCGGGTAAATCAGTGTTCATAACAGGAGGTGCCGGATATCTTGGAAAGGTGACGATTGAAAAGATCTCATAATTTTGCATTTTAAGGGTAGCTCTGGTACATTTCAAATGTGTGTGAATATATTTTTTAGCTGCACGCTCGTGTTGGGTATAGCTGAATAGGTCTTTTAAAATGAAGATTTCAAATACTTATCACTTTTTTATCAAGTTCTTTGTGAAATATAGCCCGCTTAAGTGGCAAAATGTTGCCCCCTGCATTTCTAAACTATTAGACACAGAAACTTGTAACTTACCACACGGATAAATCATACTAAAAACGGTCTCAAATAGTTTTCTTCTTGATTAAACCATAAAAAGTATTATGTTATGTCGGGATGATACATATCTGAAATTTGGCTAAGTCCACAGAGCTTTGTTCGTTCAAAACTTTTCTATGACCACCAGTCATTTTTACCATACCTACTTAGTCTACAATCGTCACCAATCGAAACGAACGTCAAACAGTACAAATTTTGAGGATATAACTAATCTTAGATCTTGCTTTAGAAAAACGATTGGTGAATTTTTACTCCATTGAATTATTCGACGAAAAGAGGCCTCCTTAACTTCGAAACTTCTTAGACGATTTTTTTGTGTTTTCTCTCTAATATTTAAGTTACTGACAATTCCTATATACATATATATTAATATGTAGGTCATTTTTGTCACCAAATCTTGCATGTATACCTATTGTTTAGAAATTAAATTACATATTTTAATTTATATACAATACAATTATCTGTTTATTACACACCGAAAAATAGAAATGAAACTTAAACTAACATCAAAAATAAATATTCGGCAGTATAATTGGCAGCCTTATCGCCTAGATGATTTTTGACAAAATCAGGGTTTCATAATTTGTCGCCTACGTCATTTACTTTATAGATTCTGCAAGGCCGCGCCCACCTACGCCAAACATGGTCAAAAACACAAATTTTAATTATTGCGATTTTAGATCACGGCTATATAACCTCTCAGCCTACACGTCAAGGAAGCGAGTAGGTAATGGGTAGGAGATGAAGTTACCTACTTTTTGTAGTAACTTATGTAAGGGATTTTGAAATCTGAACCAATGAACTACTTAATTACCTGTAACTGAGTAGTGGTTGATGTCACAGATTGCGGACGTGAAATTTATTAATTTATTTAAGTCCACCTACAATGTGTACATCAATACGATCAACAACTTTAAAAACAAACAAAAATATAACTATATGTCACAATAATTACAGGTGAAGACAGCATGCATTAATATTAAGCGAAAAAACACAATAATTAAGTATAGTTAAACATAAATATAACTATGACATAAAACGAACAAATTAAAAGTAAAATTTAAAGTTTTGTCAAAATTAAAAAGTCAAGTAATAAATGTCAAAGAAATAATAATAATATTCAAATAATTTAAAACTCTTCAGATAGGATGTTAACTGTTCTGTTTTGTTTCCATGGCCCCAATCAATGTCAATTTTGCAATCCACTTCAATTAAAGCCATAGGTAAAAGAAAACCTATATTTAGTCAACGTGTTTATTATTTACGTGGTAATTATTTGTAAAATAAATAAAAAATATGATATGAAAAAAAAAACACTGTCTAAGTTCAACATTATTTTGAAACCACAGATGACGGCTATGTGTTTGCGATACAATGTTTACTATGCGATTACTCAAAATGATCCTAAAATAATAATTATCATATTGTTATTTGATTTTTTCACATAAATTTTGAGGTTATGTAATAAAATTGTTAATATAAAAGTTGTAGACCTTTTTATTACCTACAACTTTGCCTTTTAACTTTTTTTCATAGGACTTGTAGTTTTACCGGAAATCGAGATAAACCATTTTTTACCCTTAAACCCCCCCCCCCCCTCTCCCACTTCCCGAACTCAGAACGCCCGTAATTTATTTTTCCTTTAATTTTTATCATATTCCCCTCCTTTTCTAATGAGTTTCATCCTACTACATTTTTTTTTGGATTCAAAAAATATCGGCCCTGGTCTAAAACAAGAATAAGACAAGTGAAATGGGTGCAGAAGCGTATGTGCCAGTAGCTGAGTTTTACGCGGGTAAATCAGTGTTCATAACAGGAGGTGCCGGATATCTTGGAAAGGTGATAATTTTGTTTTGATAACTGGTGTCCTAATCAAAATTTTCCTAACTTTTAAAATTATTTTGGCGTCAACGTGAAATAAACCGGCCAAGTGCAAGTTGGGCTCGCAAACTATATGTTCCGTGCTACCACATAAATTACAAAAACTTAAAAAAAAAACTTATTTAATTTGTCTGATTTCACACTGAAATATACTCGATTTCAATTAAGGCCATAAGCTACTTAAATTGTTAACTACTAAAGTACAAAAAAGTAGTGCAAAAAGACATCACGCTCAGGCGGTCACCCATCCAAGTACCGACCGCGCTCGACGTTGCTTAACTTCGGTGATCGTACGAGAACTAAACGATATTTTTTGAGAATTAAACGTCTTAAACCATAATGTTAATACCAAAATATTTTTTCAGTTGTTATGCTCGTAAAGTTCTTTTTTAAGCCATGTAAGTAGATTAAAACTGCTTTTTATGCTCTAGTGCATAAAAGTTTTATTTTTGTGCACTATACCTACAGCATAAAAGCAAGCAGACACTCTGTAAATTGTTTAAGTGGTTCAGTTTGTATATATTTGTTATATATTTCGTGTAGGAAGTTTGCTTCGGTCTCTAGAATTAACACTAGATCCAAATTCAGATTATTTATCTTCTAGACTTGTAATAAAACTGTAACAGGTCCAATTCTGTCCAACAATGGCGTTCTTTTTAGAAAGCACTCTATAATCGATACTAAAGCCAAAACTGTTTTTTTTTCATTTTTGTCTGCCTGTATCATGGCCGCGCATCACGCTGGAACTACTAAATTAATTCAAATGAAACTTAGAACGATTTGAGTTCATACTACGAGGTAGGTTATTGGATACTTTTTATCCCGAAATTTAGCATGGTTTCCTTGGGAGAGGGGATTATAGTCAAATTGTGTACTTATTTGTAATTCATTAACGCGTAGTCCGATTTCATTAATTCTTTTATTTCAAGGTCATCGGTTTCGTGGTTTGGAAATTACAGACATCACAACCCACAGTATAAGGTCCAAATAACATGACCTCCCAGAATGTACAGGAAATTTTAAACATACGGGTCGTCTTAAGCTGGTGTTGCATTTTATTGTATAGGGCTATTGTCACTCAGACCAGTCCAAAGGAGTCATAGAGATTTTGTCAAACGAAAAATATTTAAAATAACTTTAAAACAAACAATTCAAATTTAAATCGGTCAATTAACTTAAGGGTTGCGCACATAGGCTACAGTGCTCCGAAAGGAGGTCATCAGCAGCGTGGTAGCGTAAAACTCAAATCTTTTTTGTTTTGCTATGTTTCAAATTAAACTGTATTTATGATTTTCGAAGAGAAAAACCGAATATCGGGCTGCGTTCCATGGGAGAGGCTTATGTCCAAAAGTGAACCAGTATAGGCTGAGAATGATGATGATGATGTGGCGGATACAGTAGAGATTTTGACAGATGGCGTTAATATTTCACTGGGTTTCAAATATTCGAATAATCACATCCTTTGAGATATTTGTCCTATTGCTTGCTTATTCTACTCAAAAGCTTTCAAAATCATAAAAAAAATATGTATCTTCATTTTACAGGTATTGCTGGAGAAACTTCTCTACAGTTGCCCAAAAGTGGACAAAGTTTATATATTACTGCGAGACAAGAAGAATGTCAGTGCTGAGCAGAGACTGCAGAAGATCATTCAGCTACCTGTGAGTTCATTTTCTTATATCTCTAAGTTTCAAGGAAGTTATAATTTAATACGTATAATCATATAATTAATTAGCCTTTGTTTAATTGCCGTTTGTGTTCAAATGTCTCCGTGTTTCATATATTTTTCACTCCACCTGCACGTGTGGGGTATCGTTGAAAAGATCTTTTAAAATGAAGGTAAGGTTTCATACATCACTTTTTTGTAAAGTCTATCCTTTGCGAAATATGGCCCGCCAACGTGGCAAAAAGTTGGTCTCACCTGCATTTCTAAACTATAAGATATAGAAACTTGTAACTTACAATACGGATAGGTCATATTAAAACCCTTCATTCGATTTCTTTTTATTATAATAACATGATATATTTTTCCTACAGATGTTCTCCAGGCTGAGGAAAGAACGACCAAATGACTTCGAGAAGATTGTATTGTTGAAAGGTGACATCGGCGCACAGAACTTAAACATGCAGGATGAAGATTTGGAAAATATTATAGAAAAGGTATCTGTAATAATATATTTGACATAATTATTGTGTAAAAATTCCTCAATGTCACTATTACATTCGCACGTAAAGTTGATAGCGTCTAGTCAAGGAAATAGCTTAATTTCTTTCCAATCGCATCCAGCGTGGACAAGGGTTTGACAGTATCTCAGTGCGGCGTAGGTATATTTTTAATGAAAAGACCATTATCTATTTTAGGTCTTGCAAAAAGCAAATCAGAAGAAAAAAACGAACTGCGGCTTTGTTCGCACTGGTCGTAAACAGGCAAAATACGACAGTGTCTTTTTAATGATATTTTAAATGTGTCTACGTTTGGCCAAAAATTTGCCTGATGGTAAGCGACGATGTGGCCCAGAATGAAGCATGGTGCATCTTGTAAACCTTTTGAGTTTAACTTTAATGAAAGAATAGGAACATCGTAATACTCATGATAAATTGTTTTACTTTACAGGTGTCTGTGGTGATCCACTCGGCAGCAGCAATAAAATTCAACGACCCTCTGAAGATTACGCTCAAAGCCAATCTTGAAGGTACCAAAAACGTGCTCAACCTATGCCACCTGATGAAAAACTTACAGGTAAAGCCTTACAGTTCATCATCAGCCTGTTTTTGTCTACTGCTGGAACTAGACATCTCCTAATAAACGTCACTGAGCTTGGTCTTCACTTCTCTGCATCAGGTTATGCAAGTGGTCACTCTACATTATACTTAGTCTATGTTTGAGCGACGGATAGTAAGCAAGTAGGATGTAAGAAGATGACGTCCTTTAGAAGATGTTTCCATACAGCAGTTGACAAAATGTGGTGTCATATCCTTCACAAGGTCAATTCGTAGAATGTTTTATAGCAAATCGATGCATCGAGAAAATAGCTGGTTTCAAAACCTCTAAATCTCTTAATTTCCTCTGGATTTCAAAACTTCTTGATTAAGGTTGCTTGGAAGAGATCGCTTATAGCGATAAAGTCGCCAATTGTTTCAATAGTTTTAAGTTGTTTTTATGTTACTATGTACCTACGTATGTAATTTTTGGTGTGAACAATAAAGAGTTGTCTATCTATCTATCTATCTATTGCAGTTACGTGGACTGATAGTTATGTTGTATTTCCAGGTGTTTATCCACGTATCAACAGCTTACTGCAACACAAATCAGGAGGTATTAGAAGAGAAAGTCTACCCACCACCAGTCTCAATAGAAGAGGCATACGAATTTGTAAAAGAAAATCCAAGTGAAGCCGAAACCGCGCGGTTTTTGAGTAAGTTATGAGAGTTTTTAACCCCTAAATCTCCAAACGGCTACACTCAGCGGTCTTACTCACTATGATTTATAGTGGTTTTACCTTTTTCAAGACATAAACTATCACTTTGCAGTCCTTTAACTTAATACTATGTGATGTGAAATGACCACATAAATCACTCGTTTAGGTGCAGAAAAGCAAACTTGCCCAGAAGATTAATAAAAAACTGTTCGTTCTAAGACTAACGAATCAATGAGTAACAATCATACCAATGAGTTTGTATTATTTCCTCATTGAGTAATACACAAATACTTAATTGTTACACTAACAGCGACGCCATGGCGTGTAACAAGTCATAATATTCAAAAATCAATACAATCTATACACCCTGAATTCGCGAACAAAATATTACTGATTTTAACATATTTTCGTGTGTCAATGAGCGTTTTCTATAGAGTGGCTGATATTTTTTTCGCAATTTCACAGTTGCTCTCTTAGTACAATTTGTTCATAATCTTGGCACTATGAACCCCTTTTGGCTTAGTTCGCCCTTTCTGCGTAACTCATGCCTACCCCACCCAAGCCTGACAGACAGTGTCAGACAGACAGATAGATATTGTGTCTATGAGAATAAACAAGTTTTTTTAATTGACCTTTTTTCGTCTGTGGTTTTGCAAATTGTTCTCGCCGTAGGAGTATTACATTCTCTTGGATTGTTCATATCCATGTCTCGTCTACGTCATCTATCGCATATATATGTTTTTTATTGCCATTTGGAAATTTCCAATTGGATGACAATACAATAATTTGGTAGCATTGATCTGATAATGGAGTCGGGAGATCGGGTGTGCATATTGAAATTCTTTAGGTAAACTCCTTAATTTCGAGCATCTTTGGTTTGTTTTAAGGAGTCACTAATAAAGCATCTTATTAGTTTTCTGAACTATAATAATTATAAGTAATTCTACTAACTGTAAATGCGAAAGTGTGGTTGTCAGTCTGTTTGTCCCACTTTCATGCAACACAGGGGATTGGCGTTTTAAACAGAGACAGAGGACTGGAAAATGTCATAGAATACTTTTTATCCCAGAAAAATTAACACTGTTATATTGTTCATGTTGGGGAAACCCATAAGGCAAGATGGCAGGCAAACGTAGCCTTAATATAAAAAATTTAAAAACCGCGAGTGCATTTGGTAGGTTATATTTAAATTGTTGATTGAATCAGGCGTTACTTTGCGGAAGTCCATTTTCAAAACTGTTTTAATGATGAATTTCTAGTGTAATTCCGCTTCTACGTCGCTTCAAGTACAATAAGGAATTTGTGATAAATATTTGTTGATAATGTTAATTTTATTGAGTTTAATTTTGCCTAACCTGATATAAAATATGGATTACATAAATTGAAAATTAACGTAACCTGAAACAAAAAAATATTAATTCTGAATTATTTTTAATTATAAAATTATTAAAGTAATCTGACACAAAAATTAATTAATTCTGTCACATGAAATATGATAATACTAAATCTGAAAACAAAAATGTATTAATTCTGAAACATAAAATATATATTAATTGAACTACATGTATTTTAATTGAATTTAAAAAAGTAATAAATTATACCCGTTTCGTTAGTGCACTTTGTCGACACGTGTTTCGCCTCTTCACGAGGCATCCTCAGGACGTGTTGACTCGTCGAGCGCTTGGCCGAGAAACCAAGCCAAGCAAATTAATTCTGAATTATTTTTAGTTATAAAATTATTAAAGTAATCTGAAACAAAAATTAAATAATTCTGTCACATGAAATATGATAATACTAAATCTGAAAACAAAAATGTATTAATTCTGAAACATAAAATATATATTAATTGAAATTACATGTATTTTAATTGAATTTAAAAAAGTAATAAATTATACCCGTTTCCTTAGTGCACTTTGTCGACACGTGTTTCGCCTCTTCACGAGGCATCCTCAGGACGTGTTGACTCGTCGAGCGCTTGGCTCGGCGTCGTTGTTTTTGGCTTGGCTTCTCGGCCAAGCGCTCGACGAGTCAACACGTCCTGAGGATGCCTCGTGAAGAGGCGAAACACGTGTCGACAAAGTGCACTAAGGAAACGGGTATAATTTATTACTTTTTTAAATTCAATTAAAATACATGTAATTTCAATTAATATATATTTTATGTTTCAGAATTAATACATTTTTGTTTTCAGATTTAGTATTATCATATTTCATGTGACAGAATTAATTAATTTTTGTTTCAGATTACTTTAATAATTTTATAACTAAAAATAATTCAGAATTAATTAATTTTTGTTTCAGGTTACGTTAATTTTCAATTTATGTAATTAATATTTTATATCAGGTTAGGCAAAATTAAACTCAATAAAATTAACATTATCAACAAATATTTATCACAAATTCCTTATTGTACTTGAAGCGACGTAGAAGCGGAATTACACTAGAAATTCATCATTAAAACAGTTTTTATATTTAAATTATTACTAACCTATAGGTAGATCCACAGAAACGAAAAGAAAATCTTCTTTTTTCTGTGGGTAGATCATTTCAGTAATTCAGAGCCCACCAGAGCTGAAAACTAACATAAATAATTGACTATTAATATACCATTACTCTACCCAGTACAAATCTTAACTTAAATTTTTCCATTCCTATATTTTATCTGTGAGATTCATCAATTACATCGGCAATTACCAACGAGTGAGTTAAAGGTAAAGCGCGGACGCTTGAGCAACACATTAATATGATAAAAATAATACTTATCTTTTTGCACAGACTAGATATTACCATAATATAAATATTATATGGTAATATCCTATGCATTTGCCTCAATAAACAAAAGATATAGACTATTAACTTAAAGAAACATTAAATTATGCAAAGAATAAGCATCCTGTAGTCATATAAAATCCAAGGTCTGTGGCTTTAGTTTAGTATATTTCAAAGTAAGAGCTAAAAATAGTCATTGAATTAGGTATTATGCTAACACCAAACATGCAACAAACGCCTTTGCTCAAGTATAAAAAGGGTAATAAGTACAAGCGTCACACTTGGCGTGATTATAGTACACACTCAACAGTCTAACCGCTAAGATAATGCATCTGATAGCTGCAATAATGAAGGAAAATATTTTCTGTAGTACACATATTGGATACCACGTACACCTACATGTACAATCTTAATTTTAAAAGATACTAAAAGTTATCTGTTTTCGTTTTTACAATGTTATGGCAAATCATTGTAATTATGGCAATCAATTGATTAGCGGCCGCATTTTAATGTAAATTGCTTCAACTAACAGTAAGGGCATACATACAGCTAAGATTAAATAAAGCAAATTAATACAGCTATTATAATAAAGTTAATTGTTAGAAGACAAATAAAAACCGAATATACCTAAGTACATTACAAACTTAAACTAAAAAGTAGAACATATATTTTTGTTTGATGGTATTTTAAAAAGCTCTAAATAAATTGCGATAAAAAGTACATGGGACTAATTCTAACCTACCAAACAAAAAAAATAATCATCAAAATCAAATCATACCTGGCGGAGTAAGCACGTGACAAACAAACAAAAAGTATTTTTTGGAAGTCAGTTTAAAAAAGTACTTGTATGCAAGAGCCACTTTGAGTGTTGCCAATCCCATAAATAATCGTCAGTATGTGTTATTATTATTAAGGTGGTCAAAAAATACAAAACAGCCGACTCATAAGCTAGCTAGGTATATGTTTATACTCTTATGCATCAACGCTTGCGCCAATAAGTTGTTTAATATTTTTTTTTTATTATAGATGGAAGACCAAACACATACACTTTTACAAAAGCTCTGGCAGAACATCTTGTCTTCGAAACCCATGGGGATGTTCCAACTGTCATTATTAGACCTTCCATTGGTAAGTTAATTACGCTGTAGATTATTTTGTGCCATCGGTGGTGAACGAGACGAAAGGACAGCTGCCTCATGGTAAGCAGTCACCGTACCCTAACATATTTGTCACTAAGAAATTCTGAAATTTTGTATAGTAGCATTTTTGTGCTAACCAAGTTTAAAGTTTACAAACATTGCTAATACAGTTCTGAGATATAAGCGTTTTTAATCGGATTAGGAAAGGATGCTCTGCCTCTTTCCCGCAAAGTGCGTCTCAGTATGGAGTATGGTGTACTTACGAGTACAAATGGCGTCATACAAAAGTATAGTGCACTAGTGTCTCGATGCTTATAGGTATATCTTTAATAGCTGTTACCCGCGACTTCATACACGTATACTTCCACCTAAACTGTCAACCCTCTTTTGGGCCCTTGAATGTGGCCCTTTTGAAATATAATTTTGGATTACGGTATAGGAGTGGAGTGAGTGGACGGATGCAGGACTAGATCAGAAAGGGCGGGACGTAGGGAGGATTACCTACGGGATGGATTAAGGGAACAACGAAACGTAACAGGAGTAGAGTGGATAACGGGACGAATGCAGAACTGGAGCGGAAAGGGCGGTACAGGAGTAGAGTTGATAACAGGACAGATATGAGACTGGAACTGAAAGGGCGGGAAGGGAGTAAAGTGGATTTCTTCTATACTACGCGATCCAAGCCGCGGGCTGCAGCTAGTGACTACAATGTCCTAATAAATAGTAATTTCCAGTGACTCCATCAAAAGACGAGCCAGTCAAAGGTTGGGTAGACAACTGGTTCGGAGCCACTGGCCTTCTCACTGCTGTTGCTAAAGGCATCTGCCGCGTGGTCTACACTACTGACAACCACATCTTGGACCTGATTCCTGTGGACTACGTGTGTAACCTCACGCTGGTGGCAGCTGCTCGAGCGAAACGGTGCGTACCTACTTATTCGCACGATTACCCTAATTATTTGTTTTATTAATTAGGCTGTATTGACTGATTACTCCTTGAAGGCCTCTGTGTCATTGTCTTTTATTTGAGCTACTCTTATTTACGAGTTCTTAAGAAATCGATTGGCAAAGTATGTATATTCGATACGTAGAATACTGAGAATTTTACATACCAAATTTACTTACTTCGCTCACACATCGTCGTCGATATGAGAATGGAACATCCTAACCTACCTTGTCGGGGCTTTACCCTAGCTGCTTGCACCACGTTTAGCCACGTGTTCTGCACCAGCGTCACTCGAGTCTCATTAATGTGTTGGCACCATTACATGGACAAATCGACCTTGAAAACAATTTTTTGTTATTGACTTAATTTTTATTCAACTTTATTGGTTACAGTGTGTTCTTTTTGAACGCAGCTAAAAAAGAGAAAGTGCACAGATCATATCAACTCATGATCTCATATTTGACACTGACATTCCCTGTTTTAACGCTATACTGATCAGTCTGTCGCGACTTAGAAGAAAAAAACGAGTATGAAACGAGGCGAAAATGTATTGCATATCTGTGGCCAATGTGTGGTAAAGAATGCTCTTTCACTCACTTCCTCAACGGTTCTCGTTCTTTCCTTGATTGTCAATCAGTCCCGAATTCTCCCGTGTTTTGTATTTTTTCCTGAGTGAATTATTTAGGATTTTGTTTACTTCTCTACAACTTTACTAAAAGAGATACTTATTGAAAAGGGGTTTATATTACTAGTGTATGTTTTGGTGTGTGTAATGCCTCCGAAAAAGTATCTGAGCCAAACGAAGTGCGAAATATGCGGCCTCAAAACAGCACGAAAAAACGGCACAAAACGTGATTTTATGGCGAGATATCCTCTGGATGAAGATCGGTATGTTATCATTAGTTAAATTATGAGTCCCATATACTTCTTTTGAGCCAAAATATCTAAAAATCATCATTATCTATTTTGATTCTGAAAATAGTGTGGTGCAACGTAACGATATATTTATAAAATATCGATAACGATACTCTTATTTTTTAGCGTTAAGAAATTGGTGAAAATGTCGGTTCACGAAGATTTAGCGCATATACCGATCGAAAGTCTTCACCAAAATAAATTTGTATGTGGAAAGCATTTTGAAGATAAGGACTACAAAAGAAAAAAACAGTTGAAGAAATCTGCAGTTCCATCAATAAGACCATTGTTGTGCTAAGCCATTGTCAGATGACAAATTAAAAATTAATTAATCATTTAGTTAATTAATTAATTAAATTAATCATCTAGTTTTGAAGTCCAAACTTTTGAAATTGTGCGGGACTTTTTTCGTGAAAAAGAACACATTTTCACGTAACTTTAAAAAATCATAATAACAATATCTATTTCAGGTCGTTTCATCCTACAATTAATTACCGCCGTGACGACCAGAACTGATTGACCGTATTATAAATCGATGGTGGCCGAGCGGTAGCATGTGCGCTACACAACTCAGTCTGTCGGCGTTGCGTCCGGCGTCAGGTGCACAATTATGTTTTTACTACTGTAGCTATACGAAAATGATGAAGATGATAATAAATAAAATACAACATTTTAGTCTGTGTTTTTATTGTACTTACAAAAATCACAATATACTGAATGTTGTGGCACAGATTTTGTTTTGCACCACTAAAACAAAACCAGTGGCGCAAGGTTCTGTAATAAATAATATTGGATTCCATATGTAAAAGGTATGAAATCGATATCGATACATTTTGGATAGGAGGTGGCACATCCCTATTAAACCTGACATTAAATCGTGTATAATTATTGACATAAAATCTCGCTCCGACTTGACGTTTGGCAAACTTTTTTTTGTCTATGGTGTCCCGTCTCTTCTTCTATTGTATTCTCTTTGATACTGATAAAAAAAATTACCAGCCCGTTCCTTTCAGTCAAACCGAGGTTGCAGTATATAACTCGTGCTCTGGATCCTCCAACCCAATCACCATGGGGCAACTCAAAGACTTGTACAGTAAAGCAGGTGTCAAAGATAATTTTAGTAAGTTTTTAAGTATTATATTTTAGAAATCAATATTTTGTTATGTTATTATGACATTATTTGTGAAGCCTTAATGCAGCCTGTGCTGGATTGATTATCATCAAACAAGTAATAGTCATCTAAAGTAGTGGGGACTTTACTGGAGACTTCAATGGAGTTTGGAACCAGACTACACTCGAGCACACTTAATAAACAATACTGCATTAGTATTATATTATACGGTTACACTAATTTATACGCTCTGAGACTCTCAACGGAGTGTAAGGCAGCTGGCAATGGCTCGAAGAGAAAAGCCGAAGATCAGGTTGAGTTGATGCCTTGGGAGAGCCATATGATAGGCCTCATGTTCAAAATTGAGGATGATATGTCTAAGCTTTTTAATGTCTTACTAGACAGAAAGCGCACTATACTTACTGATGATGCCACTTGTAAGTGCGCCAGGTGCGCCATGAAAACACCATACCTAACTACACTCAAAACTGTTTTAATGATGAATTTCTAGTGTAATTCCGCTTCTACGTCGCTTCAAGTACAATAAGGAATTTGTGATAAATATTTGTTGATAATGTAAATTTTATTGAGTTTAATTTTGTCTAACCTGATAAAAAATATTAATTACATAAATTGAAAATTAACGTAACCTGAAACAAAAAATTAATTAATTCTGACACATGAAATATGATAATACTAAATCTGAAAACAAAAATGTATTAATTCTGAAACATAAAATACATGTAATTTCAATTAATATATATTTTATGTTTCAGAATTAATACATTTTTGTTTTCAGATTTAGTATTATCATATTTCATGTGTGGGACATGTGGGACATTATTGCACACATGGTCATCTGACCCCAAACTAAGCAAAGCTTGTAATATGGCTGCCAGAGACTGATATACATACATATATATTTTTAAATACATACTTAAATAGATATTAACACCCAGACATAGAACAAACACAAATGTTCATCACACAAATGTCCTAGATGGGAATCGAACCCACGCCCCCAAGCGCAGAAAGTAGGTTCACTACCAACTGAGCCACCGGGGCAGTCAATGTGTCAGAATTAATTAATTTTTGTTTCAGATTACTTTAATAATTTTATAATTAAAAATAATTCAGAATTAATATTTTTTTTGTTTCAGGTTACGTTAATTTTAAATTTATGTAATTAATATTTTATATCAGGTTAGGCAAAATTAAACTCAATAAAATTTACATTATCAACAAATATTTATCACAAATTCCTTATTGTACTTGAAGCGACGTAGAAGCGGAATTACACTATAAATTCATCATTAAAACAGTTTTGAAAATGGACTTCCGCAAAGTAACGCCTGATTC
Source organism: Agriopis leucophaearia (assembly GCA_949125355.1). NCBI lineage: Eukaryota > Metazoa > Arthropoda > Insecta > Lepidoptera > Geometridae > Agriopis > Agriopis leucophaearia. The sequence continues at coordinate 16,488,872 of OX421268.1, read as the reverse complement.
AATCAACTAACTACACTCGCTTTTCGGGAACGGGTCAGAACATATCTTCCTAATCCGAACAAAAACTTTGAACGCTTATATTTCGTAAATATATTAGCCGATTTAAATCAATTTTTCAACTCTTACTAAGCCTTTTATTTCTAAGAAATCTATAACCTGTCCGGTAGCCTTGTCTATAACATCTAAATCAAATTGATTATTTTGTCTCTCTCCTATCCATGACTACTTCTTTACTAAAGTTATTTATATTTGCAGACCAGTTGCCGTATCCCGGCGTCATACTGTTGACTCGGCGCTACTGGTTGATGCGTCTGATCACTCTCCTCACCTACCTCGTCGCATACGTCACCGACATGCTGGTGCGACTCTCTGGGAACAGACCTAAGTAATTTAACCTTTTTTTTATTCTTTACTCTCGAGAGGATTTTGGTCTTGTGCATTTGCCTGTGTCAAGTATTGAAATTTCAAGTTTTATTGTATCGAAAAACCAGTTAGAGTCAAGCAAAATAAGTCAAATCATGCCCTAAAGTAGTGGAGACTGTAGCACAGGCTTCTATTGAATTTTAGAAACATCACAAAAAGTTGTTTCAATTTTATATCACTTTTCTACTCTGAAGCATGCCCATGAACACTTCATCAATAATAGTCCACTATTATTGTCGTTGCTTCCTATTATCCTGAGTATGTAATAAATAAATAAATATAATGAATAATCTAAGGTTAAGTCCAAAAGGTCCTTTAATCATTCTAATTTTATATCTTTCAGATACACAAAACTCTTCTCCCAATCCATGATGGTGCGTGACGCCTTACAGTACTTTACATCCCACTCCTGGGTGATGAAGACAGATAAATCCGAATCTTTGTACGAGAGCCTGTCTCCAACTGACGCCCATCAGTTCCCGTTCCTGGCGAGGGATATTACCTGGACCGAATATATACCCATATACTTCCAGGGGGTTAAAAAATACCTGATCGAGAAAAAATAGCTTTGGAGAACTTCCCAAGTACATTCACTACTAATAATGCGGAGGGTGTGTATAAATAAGGAAAAAATAAAATGTCTTTATATCAGGCATTAAAAACGCCGTGTTCTAGGCATGTCAATATAATTTATGAGAAAATAAATGAATAATTCAGTTTTATTTTTCTAAAACCCAATGGTTCCTTCTAACAAAACTACTTAAATGTGGGTTGATTCCTTGTTTATTAAATATATTTTTACAAGAATCGTACGTAATTACATTGTGAATGTTATTTTAAAATGGGGCAAAGTTTTTAAAGGCAAGCATGACGATTGTCGAAAATAAACGATTTATATGTGTATAGCAATGATGGAAGTACCTACTACTATCTTCCCTGTTGTCGACAATGTCATCATGTCTGCCCTTAAAAACTTAGTCCCAATTTTTTATAAAATTTACTAAGTAATTATGAGTTTTTAGGTTTTCATACCCAAAGAGTAAAAACGGGACCCTATTACTGAGAATATATTGTCGGTCCGTCCGTTGGAACCCTAATAGATAGCCAGCCAGATAGAGCACATGCAACTGTATTGACACCTATGTACTATATAATTACCTAGTTTCACAGACCATTACGTCTGTGTTGTCAGTGATGACATATGGTACTAAGACGTGGTCATTAACTGTTGGCCATTTGGAAAAACTCAGATTCACACAACGGACAATGGAGAGATCTATGCTCGGAGTTTCTTTGCGCGATAAAATCCGGAACCTAGATATTCGCCAAAGAACCAGAGTCATTGACATAGCTATTAAAATAAGGAAGTTGAAATGGCAATGGGCAGGCCACATCGCTCGAAGAACTGATGACCGATGGGGAAGAAAGGTTCTTGAATGGAGACCACGAACCGGAAGACGCAGCGTAGGTAGGCCTCCCACTAGATGGACCGACGACATTGTGAGAGTCGCGAGCATTCAGTGGATGCAGATGGCGGGATGTCGTTCAGTGTGGAGATTAAAAAGTGAGGCCTATGTTCAGCAGTGGACGTCTTCTGGCTGGTGATGATGATGATGACGATGACAGACGAATAAAGCATGATTGTATCTTCGCTAGATGTCGCAATTTGATTTGGTCGAGGTGTGCACTCTCGAAGTTCTTAGATCCTTAGAGTTAAAGATGATATCTGTGTCAGGCTATTTCACGCCAGGCATGTACTGCAGGAACATTAATAAATTTTCATAAAATTCAGTTCCTTGATAAAAAAAAAATTAATCACACTTGCCTGTGGTACGCAACACCTCTTCATGTAATTTTTTTTTCTGCTTTCTTTTATAGGGTTCCGTACCCAAAGGGTGAAAACGGGACTCTATTACTGAGCCTGCGTTGTCTGTCCGTCTGTCTGTCCGTACTACCTTTTAACGACTGTATCTTTCTAACCGTAATAGATAGCCAGTATTTAGGATCTGGGAGTAGCATTCGATCGTACCTTAAATTTCTACGATCACATAACTATCACCAAAGAGGCCTATCGTCGCCTGGGCTCCGTATTAAGAAAAGCTAAAGATTTCAAAAACTCGTAAGTCAGAAGCAGGCTGGAGTCGAGCGCACGTGTGCGGGTTCCAGACACATGTGCGGATGTTTAAGTAAGCCCAAAAAGCTTTCTTAAGGTCACTGTATAAACTTCACGGTTATTACCCGTACATATACCCGACTAAAGTTGTGCTCGGCCAGCTTGGCTACAACTCACTAGAAGTAAGACGAATGTCGGACGGGCTCTAAATTTGCTGCAAGGTTCTCAGAGGATCGGTTGACTCCTTGCATCTGCACGACTTATTCATGCCAGACGAACCCGAGGTTTCGGCGCAGGAAATTGCCCAAATTTTTCCACGTGAATCACAGCCACTGTGGCGCGCCATGTCTCCCACTAATCCGCGCCCGCTGCCACTTCAATGCACTCCTTCCGCCAACACTGATTTTTATATTATTTGTGACAATTGGAAATATAGCGAATGTGTTTTTGACTTGTTGTGAAAACTTAACTGAACAATGGGACAGGGGCTAAAAAGTCGATAACTATGATGGCAATTTTATGATATACTCATGTTATGTTGACATATTTTACAGCAATTTTTTTGTATCAATTATATTAGTTTTTTTTAATTCCTATATTTATCAGGAAATCGATTTTTGTTTACCAGTTTGTCAGTTTGTATAAATGACAATGTAAATTAGGTATCCGTTTTTATTCTCAATCTAAATAATTTTTGCGATATAATGTTTGGTATGGTTTGGGATTCCTTATAAAGTTCCTAAAGAATTATTTTGCATCACTAATTGATGGACCGCTGGTGTCTCCAGTGCACGTTGTGTGCTTTTTATTACCGCCGCTGCAATTTATCTGCTTTTCATACAGCAACTAAATAAAATTGCGCAGAAAATCGAAAAAAATAAATTGCCTGCTGAGATACTAATTCGAAATTTAAACAATTAAGAATTGGTCATGTGTAGTTATCAAAGTAAAATGGGTGCAGAAGATTATGTGCCAGTAGCTGAGTTTTACGCGGGTAAATCAGTGTTCATAACAGGAGGTGCCGGATATCTTGGAAAGGTGATTTTATTTTGAAAACTGTGACCTATTCAGATATTACATAACACGTTTCAACAGCGTTTTGGAACCAACGAGAAAAAACCATGTCGCTCGCCTCATTGTATTATTTTAACTTGTATTCATTTTAAATGTTACCTAATCTATACATACCTAATTATAATAATACTATAGCCGAGCTAAATTTACATTAAATATTTTTCGGGAATTTTTTCAAGTGTTTATAAAGGTGGTTATTCTTCCGTCCAATAATAGACCGTTAAGTGAACAAACCTAGTTGAAAAGTCGAACTGATTATTTACGAACCAAATTACAATGACCAATAACCAAAATATCCTTTGATATTTTTGTCTTATTACTTTTTTATTTCCACGGAATAGGGAAGCCCTTTTCCGTATTCATTCTACTCAAAGAGGTTCAAAATCATTAGAAATTATGCATCTTCTTTTTACAGGTATTGGTGGAGAAACTTTTATACAGTTGCCCAAAAGTGGAAAAAGTTTTTATATTACTGCGAGACAAGAAGAATGTCAGTGCTGAACAGAGACTGCAGAAGATCATTCAGCTACCTGTGAGTTCATTTTCTTATACCTATTAAGTATCAGTAAAACCTTAGATCAGACAAACAATTATATTTTATTTTTTACTCCTACTATTTAAAATTTATTGTAATTTATTTCGATTACGATTGTGATTTGGACTGAAATAATGTTTTATTTCATATAATTCTCGGGTCTAGCCCGGACATTTGGTAGGCATTGTTGGAGCCGAAGCAGACACCAACAGACCTTGTTGAACATAAGAAGATACAATTATGGAATGTGTATAAAACGGAAGATGAAACTATTGTACAATATATAATTATAAAAGTCTGGGCTATTGAGGTGAACAACTTGTGGATGGGAGAACAGATCTATTGGATGAGAAACGGCACCTGCATTATCCTGTCTCATCTCAAAATGATCATTATTACTAAACAAGGGAGATAGTATAATTATTGTTCGTGTTCAAATGACTCCATGTTTCATAAAAAAAAACTTAGTTTTAGCGGTATACGCTAAACCGCTTAACAGAAAAACTTTCCTGGAAGTACGCTCACTTACTCATTTCAATTAAATTAAATTCATTTATATCGGGTCTTAGGTATAACTAATATACACTTGACGACGTCATAAACATAATAAAAATCACATTTTAAAATTAACTTGACACAATAATTACACAATATAGGTACACATTAGCGACTGTAAAAAGGCCTTGTCCGTAATTCAGCTGTAAAGAGGCTGTATCAGTGTAATAATAATTGAAAAAATGCATTAAGGTCATAATAATTGAATAAAAAAAACGAAGTCAGGTTATTATTATAATTTTAAAGGCGAATTCTTCTGTACCTAATGATTTTAATACAGATTTTTTCCATTGTACTCTCATGTCTTTAATTAACATATCTTCAGAGTAGTATGCTTGGCTAATCGAATAATTCTTAATGGTATTTTAAAATTTACTTTCGCTGAGATCTAATAACTATTCTGGAGTGTCATTGTAAAAACGCACACTGTTTCTAAGAATAGATTTATTTATTTTTAGAGTTTGTTGAGCATACACCTAGGAAATTCGAGTCTGTGTTTATAATGTGACGCTTCAGGATTTTTGTCAATCCTACATAGATTCTTTCTGGCTTAAATAATTCATTCGTAGACGTGAAGAGACGGCTAAGATATTTATAGTTTTAAATTTATGTCTCAGTTATATCCTGGGTCTTAAATTATAAATAGCACGAATTGCTCTTTTTTGCTATAAAAAAACCATATCTCCATAATAATATTCTATATGACATCACGCCATAGAAGTATCCAAGTAGCTAGCCTAGCAGTCGCTGATGATCTTATTTGATAAACGGCATGAGCAGCCGAACTAATATTTTTCAGCCGGTTTGGTAACATGCGAACCCCATTGGATCTTGTAATCTACTGTTATACCTAAAAATACTTTATCATCCACTGGTTTAATTGTTTCGTCCTTCAATACAATTTTTAGATTGGTGTTTCGTACATATTATGGAAAAGTAAGTAGTTGTTTTTCGCCGGTTCTGCCGCAATGACGTCACCAGCCACTACCAAAGTGATGTTGCCGATTCTGCCACAATGACGTCACCACAGTAACGTCGCCGGTTCTACCGCACTCGCTAAAGTTTATCGGTCTATGATTGATTTGGTGTGAAGAATTGAAAAATATATATGGAAAGATATTTGGAAAGATGGTGGTATGTAATAAAAAACTGTTGAAACTGAAGAAAAAAACTTTAACTTCAAGCGTGGGACGAGCGCATGATGATGGTATTGCATATATATTTCCATTCCAGAACAAGTCAGTGCTACTCATCTTATAAAAATTGAAATGTACGATTTAAATAAAATTCGGGAATTTCACAAGCTGATGTTCCGATCACTGATATCAATAAGGACAATTAAAACGATAGAAAGACAATTTTGTCCACGGCACGTGCTAGGCCTGCTGCATCATCAAGGCTAGAAAGAGTATCTTCTGTGTCTACGTGCTCCATCTTCGGCCACACCATCGCTTTCCATCAAGTGAGTTGATGGGTGAGCGTCATCGAGTTGTATCTCGATGCCAAGCGTATATCTATAATCTATACTTATATTATAAATAGGAAAGATTTGATTCTTTGTTTGCATTGACATCGTCAGATAATTAGCTAATGATTTTACATTAGTTAAGTATTAGGTTGATTGTTTTGATATTAGCTAATGATTTTATATTAGCTAAGTATTAGGTTGATGGATCTTTAGTTGATGAGATAAGAAAATTAAAGTAAGTATTTGGAATTCACTAGTGTAAGCACGTGTGGTAAATTACTAATAATAGTTTGATCTATGGGGTATAAAACCATTTGTGTTAGCCTTATAATAAATCACTTGTGAATAAATGCTCATTCAGTGCGCACCATGGTGGACTATATTGATATTTCTCCTATACTCTTTGAAAGTAGTCAAAATAATACTGATTTGTGTGAGTTGTTGGATAATTTACAATTGGAATTTGATGAAGTGGCTGCTATTGATTGGGAAGAAGAAGAATTCATCCTTCTCTCACGTGAAAATAATAAACGTGTTGTAATACAATCGGACTATAACAGTAAAATCCGAAAAAAAAAATCGTCGACCATCAGTGATTCACAAATAAACGAGGTTTTTGAAAATGTAAATTTTGACAAGGAGATGGTTACTATTACTGAAATAATTGAAGAAAGTTTGTGTCACTCAACTCAAGAATTTGACATACCATTTACTCAACCAAGAGATCAATGTAAAGACAAGGAGATGGTTACAATTACTGAAATAATTGAAGAAAATTTGTGTCACTTAACTCAAGAATTTGACATACCATTTACTCAACCAAGAGATCAACGTGAAGACAAGGAGATGGTTTCAATTACTGAAATAATTGAAGAAAATTTGTGTCACTTAACTCAAGAATTTGACATACCATTTACTCAACCAAGAGATCAATGTGAAGACAAGGAGATGGTTACAATTACTGAAATAATTGAAGAAAATTTGTGTCACTTAACTCAAGAATTTGACATACCATTTACTCAACCAAGAGATCAACGTGAACAGTGTGTATCCATAAAAACCAAAATGTGTGTTAGTGATGATAAAGTTGGTTATGCTTCCATCGTTGAACCAGACTTCAGGAATGAACCATCTACTTCAAGGGATCATTCTTACAATGATAATAATTCTGGTGGTAGCGGTGAACAAGTTGGCTATGGTGTCGTCAGTGTGCCGGACTCCAGGGTTGAACCATCCACTTCAAGAGGTCAGTCTTCTAATGATAATGATTCTGTATATTGTGAAAATTGTAAAATTCAGGTAGCAAAAAGATACTTGACTAGTCATTTGATGTCAAATAAACATAAGAATGCTGCGTCTGTTAGCTACTTACCAAATGTGAGTATAATAGAATCAGCATTCAAACAAAGGATTGTCACGTTTAGGATTTTACCAAACATACCTGATACGTTTGCAACAACCAACGTATTTTTTGATAACATCAAAGACACTTTCTTACATTTGTTGAATGAAATGGTTGAAAGACATACTGCTATAAAAGTGAATTTTATTTTATCTGGTACCTTTGTACAAGCAACAAAAGATTTGATTAATAATTTTGATTTTCAATCTATAAACAGTGTGGTATGTGCGGACGATAATCTTGAAACGTTTTACAAATCATTATGTGATATGTTTTTCATTAAAATCGAAGATTTTGAGCAAAAGGACAGTGGATGGTCTTTGGAAAACTTATTACATATTGATGTAAACATCAATAAGTATAATCCTTTGTCTGGATCATTCTTTATTGATCTACCAGTGGATATAAAGCACAAAAAGGCTGTTATTAATGTAAAAAATGATGATGATATGTGTTTTACATGGGCACTTTTATCTGCTTTGTATCCAGTTGATAGTAAAGTTGCTAACGGAACTAGTTCTTATGAACAACATTTTAATGAAATCAATATGGGGAGTATACAGTATCCTGTAGCCTTAGCAGACGTATATAAAGTAGAAAAATTAAATAATATTAGCATTAACATTTTTAAACTAGAATATGATGCTAACTCAAAAAAAAAAATTGTTGTCGGACCCATACATCACACTAAAAACAGGAAAGACAAACACGTCAATTTACTCTTTCTATCCAATAATGGTAGTGGGCATTATTGTTATATAAAAAATTTAAGTCGATTAATTAGTTCACAACTAAATAATCGCGAACACCAAAAGTATTTGTGTGATGGATGTTTAATCAATTTTATTTCTGCCGAGAAACTTTATGATCATATGAAGTTTGATTGTGTTCACATTAGAGTAGATATGCCTAATTCAGATTTGAAAAAAGATAGACAAGGTCGAGTGGTGCAAGCAAATATTTTAAAATTCGAAAACCACAACAAGCAGTTAGAAGTCCCTTTTGTAATTTACGCAGATTTTGAAGCAGTTCTATCTCCCTTGAATACTGAGAATGATTCTCTGAACCAAGATAAATCGTATACTAAAAACATTCAAAAACATGGTGTTTACAGTTTTGGTTATTACATCAAATGCTCATATGATGATAAACTTTCTCGGTATAGGACTTATACTGGAATAGACTGTGCTAAAGTGTTTGTTGAAATCCTTAGTTCCGACGTGAATGAAATATGTGATGCACTTCACAATAATACACAAATGGCTGATCTGTCAACTGAAGAACTAAATAGTTATATGCAAGCTATAAATTGTCATATTTGCAACGACTCTTTAAATGGTGATTCTGTCAGAGATCATGATCATCTTACAGGAAAATATAGAGGAGCAGCACATAGTAATTGTAACTTAAACTATAAAGTCCCACAACATATTCCTATCTTTCTCCATAATTTATCAAACTACGATGCACATTTCATTGTTCATGAACTAAACTTTGTTGATGGTGATATAGAAGTGATTCCGCTGAATAAAGAGAAATATATATCGTTTACAAAAAACATAAAAGTGAACGGTAAAACAGTTAAATTACGATTTTTAGATTCATTTAGGTTTATGAGCTCTTCTTTAGACAGTTTAGCAAAAAATTTAGAACGCGAAAAATTTATAGAGCTTCGTAAATTATTTCCAGAAGATAATGATTTTAATCTTTTGATTCGCAAAGGAATATATCCTTATGAGGTAATTAAGTCTTTTGAAGACTTGGAAAATATCACATCTTTGCCAGATCAAAACGATTTTTATAGTCATCTTACAGATTCAACTGTTAGTAATGAAGAATATAATCATGCTTTAATGGTTTGGAATCATTTCAAATGCAAAAATATGTCTGAGTACTCTGACTTATACCTGAAAACAGACGTTTTGCTTCTAACAGATGTTTTTGAAAATTTTAGATCTCTTTGTTTGAAAACATACAGCTTAGATCCGGCTCACTACTTCACCTTGCCCGGGCTCAGCTGGGATGCAATGTTGAAATTAACCAAAATAGAACTTGAGTTAATAACAGATTTTGAAATGCTATCTTTCATAAAAAAAGGTATCAGAGGAGGTATATCGCAATGTTCTAGTCGTCATGCAAAGGCTAATAACAAGTATTTACCAACATTTGATTCAAGTAAACCAGAGTCGTACATTGCATATTTAGATGCAAACAATTTATATGGATGGGCTATGTCCAAACATTTACCGTACAGTGACTTTAAATGGGTTGATAATGACACAAATTATAATGTTCCAGAAACATCTGACGTTGGGTATATACTTGAGGTTGACCTAGCATATCCAACTGATATTCACGATTATCATTCTGATCTACCTTTCTGCCCTGAACTTACTAAAACTCCTACTTGCAAAGATAACAGATTAATTGTCAATTTAAATAATAAAGAAAGGTATATCATTCACTATCGAAATTTGATTCAATGCTTAGAACACGGTCTAACATTGACAAAAGTGCATCGCATACTTCAATTCAAACAAAAACCATGGTTAAAAAACTATATAGATTTAAATACTTCTTTGCGAACAAAATCGAAATCATCATTCGATAAAGATTTTTACAAGCTGATGAACAATTCCGTTTACGGCAAGACTATGGAAAACATTGAAAAACGGGTGAATGTTAAACTTGTCACTCATTTTGAAAATATTGGAAAAAAAAGAGGGGCTACAAGTTTAATATGTAAACCCGAATTCCATAGTAGGTCAGTGTTTTCTGAAAATTTGATTGCAGTTCAACTAAATAAGACAAAATTGGTCTACAATAAACCAATATATTTAGGGTTCTGTATTTTAGAATTATCTAAGACCTTAATGTATGATTTTCATTATGATTTCATGAAAAAGAAGTATGGTGAAAATGTTAAGCTAATGTACATGGACACAGATTCTTTTACTTACCATGTTTACACTCATGACTTCTACGCAGACATAAAAAACGATATTTCGTCACGTTTTGATACATCAGACTACGATTTCAATAATCAATTTGGTTTTCCTTTAGTTAACAAAAAGGATATTGGTTTCTTTAAAGATGAATTCAATGGTTCAATAGTCAAAGAATTTGTGGGGTTGAGGTCAAAAATGTATGCAATAGATGTTCAAAATGATGAAGATAAATTAATTACAAAAGCCAAAGGTGTAAACAAATGTGTCACTCGAAAACTCACCATGAACGAATACAAAAAAAGTTTGATGAATCCAGAAAAGGGTATTTCTAAAGAAATGTACAGATTTAAATCGATAAAACATATTATATATACTCAAAAACTCAGGAAAAATGCTTTATCATCCAATGATACGAAAAGATTTTTGCTTCCTAATACAACAAACACTTTAGCATGGGGACATTATAGAATTAGTTCTTTTAACATTAATAATATTTAGAAAGTGTTATAATATTTATGTTAAATGTATGGTTTTATATGTAATTTTTTTATTTTTTTGTAAATAAATAGTTTTATTCCTACAATAACCAATTGCAGTACCGCATTTTTTTTTCATTCATCTGCTAACATTCCTTAAAGTAAGACTTCAAATATGTTACATTTCTTTCACCCGTTTACTGCAATTATAGCTGGACCTAGTGGGTGTGGTAAAACTTATTTTATTACACGATTTTTGAAAAGTATTAAAGAAATATGTGATGTGCCTTTTGCAGAAATAATTTGGTGCTATGATGAAATGCAAACTTTATATCAAAAAATTGAACATGTTACTTTCCATCAAGGTATACCCGACTTGTCATTATTTTCTGGAGATAGCTCGAAATTAATTATAATAGATGATTTGATGCGCGAAACCGATGGTAGAATAGTAGACATTTTTACAAAAGGTAGTCATCATAGAAACTTAAGCGTATTTTATATTACTCAAAACATGTTTCATCAAGGACGAGGACAGCGAGACATTTCTTTGAATGCTAGTTATATTATATGTTTCAAAAACCCTAGAGATAAAACACAAATACAGTACATGGGAAGACAGGTATACCCTGAAAACGTTAAATTTGTACAAGATGCTTATAAAGATGCAACTGCACTACCTTATGGATATTTGATTATTGATCTTAAACAAAACACACCTGATTGGTGTAGATTCAAAACAAATATTCTACCTCCTAATGAATACTGTACTGTATACATACCGAAAAAAGGACATAAATATAAAAGTAATCCTATGCCAGCCATTATTTATAAATAATGACTGATAGCGTGCGGTCCCATCGTGATTTCCTGCAAGCACTTCATAAATTGAAACCACATTATAAAATTGCATTATTAAAAGCAGCAGATGATTCAACAATAAACTGCATATGTGAATGTGTTTTTAACATTTTAAGAGGCACTTTGCCAATTTCTAATAATGAGAAAACAAAATTAAGCAAATTCAAAAGAATATTACGTAAACTAGTCAAAAAAGGGAATTTAAAAACAAAAAAGAGAATAATTGTTCAAAAGGGAGGTGCATTCTTACCTATTATTTTAAGTACCTTATTAAGTGGAGTTTTAAGCAGTTTGATGAAATAGAAATTAATTAATAATATTTTAATACAATGGAACACGCGCAAAAAATGTTACTTATTGAACCGGAAGCTATGGAAAGGTTACGGAGACCTGTTGATACGGTATCACCCTTATCTTCTTTAGATCATCAAATGCAGGATATACTAAAATCTAAGAAAGATGATACTGAAAAGTGGAAGTTATATCAACAGACGCTTCAGAGATATCTTCATTTCACAAGACAAGATCGCCAACCAATCCCATTATTTAATATTGAAACAAGCACCCTGACAAATACAAAGCAATCTAATAATGATAAAGGTGATATGGAAACGTCAATAACTGAAAGTGGTAAGCAAAATAATAATATGCTAAGTTACTCCAAAAATGATATTTTAGCAGTTCTACCAAAATCTTATGTAAGAATGGGAGATAATCTTCTGAAAAAATTAGATAACCACAAAGAACGTATAAGATGGGATAACAAAGGTGTAGTAAGCATCGATGGTGAGAAAATTTTTGGAAGCAATATTGCCGATATGATAGGAGATCTTGTAAGACCATTGAAAAGGAGTAATCCTGTAGGTGTTAGTAAATTTCTGGAATTAATATATGAAATAAATTTACCCCTTGAATGTATCGGTAACCCAAAACGTACTGAATATATTCATAAACTTCACATGCAAAAGCATATAAATCAATTGAAAACTACACCTTCACTAGATCTAAACAAACACCAGAAGTCATTAGACCTCCTCGCGACAGAAAGTGAGAAACACAAAAAATCTCTAAGCGATTATTCTATTCATTCTACTCCTAAAACATCGACTCCTGATTCAGGACAAGCTAGAAAGATATTAAAATGGGAGAAATGGAGTCCTTGAATGATTTATCTCAGATATATTACAAAGCCTCGCATCCAGGAGGTTTCAGCGGTGCAGACAAATTGGCAGATGCAGTTTCTGAAAAATTTACAAAAAAACAAGTAAAAACTTGGTTACAGTCACAAGACACTTATACACTTCATAAAAGTGCACGAAAACGTTTCTCACGTAACAAATATATTGTATCAAACATCAATTATTTGTGGCAGGCAGACTTAAGTGACATGAGAAGTTTAAGTCAATATAACGATGGATATAACTATATTATGTGTGTAATAGACGTTTTTAGTAAATTTGCGTATGCTCGTGCCTTGAAAAAGAAAGATTCTACTAGTATCATAAAAGCATTTAAATCTATCTTCAATGAACATAATTCAAAACCTGAGCACCTACAAACAGATAAAGGGACCGAATTTACTTCTAAGCAAGTAAGGGATTTATTCAAATGTTACAATATAAACTATTATGTTACTAATAATCCTGATATAAAAGCTAGCATTGTAGAACGGTTCCAAAGAACTTTGAAAGGTAAAATGTGGAGATATTTTACATATAAAAACACATACCGTTACATAGATGTTTTAGATAGTCTAATTTTATCTTATAATAATTCCAAACATTCAAGTATTAAAATGTGTCCTAGTCAAGTAAATAAAGATAACATTTCTACTGTTTGGCAAAACTTGTATGACAGAGGTAGCACTAAAAAACTTAAAGTATGTACAATACGTCTCAAAATAGGCGATCATGTTAGAATAACTAAGATGAAGTACACTTTCGAGAAAGGTTATGAGACTAATTGGAGTGATGAGATATTTGTAATATCTTCAATTATACTCAGAAAACCTTGGCATGTGTACACATTAGAGGATTTAAAAGGAGAAACTATACAAGGTACATTTTATGAAAAGGAATTGCAAAAAGTGATTATGAATACAAATGCATTATATAAAATAGAAAATATTATAAAATCTAGGTATAAAGGACGAAAAAAGGAGGTTTTTGTTAAATGGAAAGGTTATCCGAATAAATTTAATACTTGGATACCTTATTCAAATATTAGTAATATAACATGAGTAAATTGATTATTGATAATTATGTTAATTAGATTATAAGGATCTTATTTGTAAATGTTCATGTAAGATACAGCATATACAATAATATATTTTAAAAATGTCATTGATGATTAAATATTAAGAAATTGATTAAACTGAATAACAATACAATTTATAGAGTTTATATTTTTTTCATCTCCTATTTCTTTTACTATATTTAGGTACAAAATATTTGTCTTGACTTAGATTGTCTTTACATATAAAAGAGGAAAGTCGTTCAAAATGTTAGAAAGCGAGTTTTATTTAACACTTTTAAGTAATAGCTCAATGAAATATTTTCCTGGAAATACTACAACAAACTTTATTACTAAGCTCCCGAAATCTATGAAATTGAATGGAGAATGGAATGTGGGGGTAGTAGAGTTTCAATATCCTTGTACTATTTACAGTGTTCAGAAAACCGAAAATTATGTACGTATTATTGAAAGAAAACCTGTAGTCATAGATGGTGTTGAAAAAGGATTCAACGATGTAATAATAACAGCTTATATTCCACTTAGTAACTACGATGCAATTGAAACAATTTTGTCCTTGATAAATGATCACAAGTTATTACGTAATAAAATAAAGTTTCTTTATGACAATAATTCAAAATACGTCAAATTTCAAAAATTTAGTGATAAAATTATTGACATTGAAATTGCATCTAAGCTATCCCTGCAATTGGGATTCAATCCTCATGATAAAATTATGATTAAAACTACTGGGACACATCAAGCTAATATAAAATTGGGCTTACCTTCTCAAATGTTTATTTATTGTGACATCATCAACCCTCAAATAGTTGGAGATGCAATGGCACCACTATTACGAGTTGTATCACTGGACACTTCAAAATATATTTTCGGTGTTAATAGAATGGAAACATTTCCTAAACCTTACTATATTCCAGTAATGAGACGTGAATTTGATACTTTAGAAATAGATATAAGGTCTGACACAGGGAAGATCATACCATTTCAATTCGGAACGACGTGTGTTAAACTTCATTTTAAATGTATAACAAAATGAAATACCGGAAACATGAAAACATGTGTCCTTATGAGGATTACTATTTACAACAAGCTGGGTCAGGTATTGGAACAATTTATAAGGGAACTGCAAATCAACGAGGACATGGTATCGGAAGCTTTCTAGGTGGGTTGTTTAGAACCATTTTACCTCTATTAAAGAGTGGAGCTAAAACTTTAGGAAAAGAAGCGTTGACTACAGGGGTGGGTGTTTTTGGTGATATGTTTCAAGCAAAACCATTTGAAGCTTCTATAAGAGACCGTGTTAAAGAAGCTACCGGTAATTTAAAACGTAAGGCAGATGAGAAAATTGAACGTCTTATGAAAGGATCTGGATATAAAAAGAAAAAAATTGTTCGAGTTCAGTTAAATCCTTCTCAAACCTTTGAGCGAAGAGGACGTGTCAAAAAAATTAGAACTAGTGAACTATCAGATATATTCACCTAAAGAATATGGCATTTTTACATAGTCAGTCTTGTGAATGTGTTAAGTCAGAACTTGATTTATTTGCATTACCATCAACACAGACAAGTATTGAAAATGGTCAATGGGTTCATTATAAAGCAATATCTTCTTTAACTGATGACGGACCGATAGAATTTTTAGTTCCTGGAAATGGCGATGAATATTTAGATTTATCACACACATTGTTACATGTGAAGGCGAAGATAACCAAATTAAATTCAACCAACTTAGCTCCAACGGATGTAGTGGCCCCGATTAATAATTGGCTTCATTCTCTTTTTAGCCAACTAGATGTTTATTTGAATCAAAAACTAATCTCACCACCTAACAATACATATGCTTATAGAGCCTACATAGAAACTCTTCTAAATTATGGACCAGCTGCGAAGTCATCTCACTTGACGTGTGGGTTGTGGTATAAGGATACTGCAAACAACATGGACACTATTGGAGATGCTAACAATGGATTCAAGATACGTACACAAATTGTTAAAGAAAGCAAGGAAGTTGAAATGATAGGTCATTTACATGGTGATATATTTAATCAGGAAAAGTTTTTGATTAGTGGTGTTGAAATGAGGATAAAATTAAACCGTTCTAGAGATACATTCAACTTAATTTTTGATGAACAAAATGTCACACCTAAAGTTAATATTATGGATGCTACATTAATGGTGAGAAGAGCTCGATTAAATCCAAGTGTTTTGATAGCACATAACAAAGCTTTGTCTGGAACTACTGCTAAGTATCCTATTACACGCGTAGAAGTAAAAGTTTTAACAATACCTTCGGGTGTTCAAGGAAAAACATTGGATAACATATTTCTAGGTCAACTTCCTAAAAGGTGTATAGTTGGTTTCGTTGAAAATTCTGCATTTAACGGTACCTTTAACAAAAATCCATTTAACTTTGATAATTTCAATATGAATTTCTTCAGTATATACATAGATGGTCAACAAATTCCATCAAAACCCATTCAACCTAATTTCAATGAAAATAAAAACTTGTACACTCTACCCTATCATACATTATTCTCTGGTACTGGAATACACTTCAATAATGATGGCGATGATATATCATGGTTAGAATACCCAAATGGTTATTATTTGTTAGCTTTTGATTTAACACCTGACCTATCCGCTAACGTCGCTACTCATTGGAACTTAATTAGACATGGCAGTCTTCGTTTAGAAGTACGTTTCGATAAAGCATTAGAGAACACTGTGAACTGTATAATCTTTTCTGAGTTCGATAACGTTATTGAAATCGATAAGAATAGAAATATTACAGTTGACTATAATAGTTAAAATATGATATAAAAGTTGTACCTTTGATTATCAAATGACAGTATCGTTTCTTCTCGCCATTAATTTGCATGACTCTTCTATATGTAAAATGAACACATTGGAAATTCAATTAATATTACAATCTAAGCTAGGACCCTTAAATTATGAAAAAAATGTGTATGCTGCTAACCGTTTACCAATACTTGTAAAGAAACCAGCATACATTATTTCTAACTTGGATCCAGATACAAAACCTGGCTCACATTGGGTAGCGATACATATTGATTGTAATAATATTGGTGAATATTTCGATAGCTTTGGAAGAAAGCCTACCTGGAGCCACAAGCTTTTTATGATTAGAAATTGCAAAGTGTGGAGGTATAATAGTAAGCCACTTCAGAATGAACTGACATCAGTTTGTGGAAAATATTGTTTAGTTTACTTATATTTCAAGAGTAAAAATTATTCTACACAACATCTTCTAAGCTTGTTTGATGATGTAAATACATTGTTTAATGATTACATGATAAGTTACCTATATAATAAGATATTTTATGAATATGAATAAATAAAATGAAAAAGATTTTTTAGTATTATTTATTTTTCAAATCATAATTAAAAAAATAACTTTTGCATTTAGGGTTATCAGCTAGAGACTTAGTTATCTTAAAGATGATATCGTCACAATCTTGTTTCAATTCATTTGAACTAGAAGTAACATATTTAATCCGGACATCAGCGTGCTTCCATATTTCAGCTTGTGAAATTCCTCGAATTTTATTTAAATCATACATTTCAATTTTTATAAGATGAGTAGCACTGACTTCTTCTGGAATCGAAATATATGCAATACCATCATCACGCGCTCGTCCCACGCTTGAAGTTACAGCTTTCTTCAGTTTCAACTGATTTTTTTGATTAAAAAACATATCGATGGTTTTCTTAGTTTTACATGAGTTTTTGTGTTCTATTTTCCTTTTTTTGTTTATTGGCTTGATAGACTCCTCGTCTGTGTCATAGTCTCGTAACGGGTTTTGAGTAAAATAATAAGGATCTAATATATTCTTAGTCACCTCATCCATTTCATCACGTTGCACTTCATCAATGATTAGGTTGTTAGGATACTGAAAAAATAAAATAAAAAAGTCATCTTTCGCAAAATAATATAAAGGAAGCAACATTAAAAAAAAAACTAAAATAAACATACCTCCATTTTTTCAGATATATTTTTCAATTCTTCACTCCAAATCAATCATAGATAGACAAGCTTTAGTGAGTTAGCACTTCACAACAATGATAAGTATAGTACATACAAAGTAGCCTTTTATAACAGTTTAAATCATTATCTATACATATTTAGCTAATTATCTGATCGAAACAATCAACCTAATACTTAACTAATGTAAAATCATTAGCTAATTATCTGACGATGTCAATGCAAACAAAGAATGAAATCTTTCCTATTTATAATATAAGTATAGATTATAGATATACGCTTGGCATCGAGATACAACTCGATGACGCTCACCCATCAACTCACTTGATGGAAAGCGATGGTGTGGCCGAAGATGGAGCACGTAGACACAGAAGATACTCTTTCTAGCCTTGATGATGCAGCAGGCCTAGCACGTGCCGTGGACAAAATTGTCTTTCTATCGTTTTAATTGTCCTTATTGATATCAGTGATCGGAACATCAGCTTGTGAAATTCCCGAATTTTATTTAAATCGTACATTTCAATTTTTATAAGATGAGTAGCACTGACTTGTTCTGGAATGGAAATATATATGCAATACCATCATCATGCGCTCGTCCCACGCTTGAAGTTAAAGTTTTTTTCTTCAGTTTCAACAGTTTTTTATTACATACCACCATCTTTCCAAATATCTTTCCATATATATTTTTCAATTCTTCACACCAAATCAATCATAGACCGATAAACTTTAGCGAGTGCGGTAGAACCGGCGACGTTACTGTGGTGACGTCATTGTGGCAGAATCGGCAACATCACTTTGGTAGTGGCTGGTGACGTCATTGCGGCAGAACCGGCGAAAAACAACTACTAAAGTACTTTTTTTGCAGGGTTTAAGGCTAAATTTATTATTAGCATCAAACCAATTACACAAACTCTTCAGAATTTAATTTATAAAAGATACAGACCTATGTAAGTCCTCTCTTTGATTTAAACATGAGTGGGGTATCATCAGCAAAGAGTACAATACTCCACTCAATCGGATCATCGTCTCAATCGGAGTTTTAGTATGTTGGACAAGAATTGTTTGCAATATAAACAGTTGACGCATACTAAGAACGTTGCATTCTTTAAGATTTTAAGAAGACATAATCAGATAATTTACGACACGTCACGTTTATTATTATTAATTCTAGATGCAATACGGTGGTCTCCCAAAGGTAGTGGACTAGTTTTTTTTATTACACCGTCATGATACGGGTATCAAATGAAAGAATTTTCTGAGAAAAATACGAAAACTAAAATGACATCAGCACTTAATTCAATATGGTGAACGCCCCAAGATAGAAAGCAGAATTTTCTTATCAACCATCATGATAACATGGAAATCAAATGAAAGGGTTTATTTACTAAGAAAAATACAAAAAAAATCGTTTTCAAAAAGCATTTTTTCATATTGATAATTTTATTAACTATCATATTATGATACTTTCTACAGATGTTCTCCAGGCTGAGGAAAGAACGACAAAATGATTTAGAGAAGATTGTGTTGTTGAAAGGTGATATCAGTGCACAGAACTTAAACATGCATGATGAAGATTTAGAAACAGTTATAGAAAAGGTATCTCTAATAATATATTTGACATATTTTTTATATTATGTATAATAATTCATGTCAATATTACATATGCACATAAAGTTGATAGCGCCTAGTCATCGTGGTAAACGATGCATCTAGTCAAGGGAATCCGCCCACAGCTTGGACAAGGTGTTGGCAGGGTGTCGCTAAGCGCGGCGTGAGTATAATTATAACGTAAAAAACATTACATTAAAAAGGCTTGGCTTAAGATTGTCTGGAAGAGATCACTCATAGCGATAAGGCCGTAAATTGTTTCACTAGCTTTAAGTTTTTGTCTTATGTATGTCATTTCTGATGTGAATAAAGAGTTACTTATCTATTTATGTATTTTAGTTATATGTTTATATTATGTATATGTTTTTCTTATAATTTCTTTCACCGAATACAAAAGACACATTTTTTTTAAATTCTGGAGTTGTTTCTATAACTGACTTCCAAAAAGGATGATGTTCTCAATTTGACTTTTTTATGTTTGTTACCTCAGAACATTCGACTGGGTGAACCGATATTGATGATTATTTTATTATTTGAAAGCTGGTGCTCTCCGTGTGGTCTAATTTGGTCTAGTTCTGACATTTTATGAAGTCGTTTTTTAATATTGATAATTGTCGTAAACGCTTAGTGCACGAGAACGACTCGCATATGGCTGGTTTTATTTATATATATTTTATATACATCTACGGTTGGCCAACAATTCGCCTGATGGTAAGCGGCGGTGTAACCCAGGATGGACTATGGGGTACCTTGTGAACCTTTTGAGTTTAATTTGATGAAAGAATAAGAACATCGCAATATTCACACTAACTTGTTTTCCTTTACAGGTGTCTGTGGTGATCCACTCGGCAGCAACAGTAAAGTTCAACGACCCTCTGAAGATTGTGCTCAACGCCAATCTTGAAGGCACCAAAAATATGCTCAACCTATGCCACCTGATGAAAAACTTACAGGTAAAGCGTTACAGTTCATCATCAGCTTCTGAATGTCTACTCCTGCAGGCCTAGCACGGGCCGTGGACAGATTGTCTTTCCACTGTTTTTATCCCGCTAGAAAGAAACAAACGTATCCATATTCTAGCTCTGTCGCGTCTACGCGCGGATAAAAACGGTGGAAAGACAATCTGTCCACGGCCGGTGCTTGGCCTGCTGGAAGTACACATCTCCTAGTAGACGACACTGAGCTTGGTCTTCAGTTCTCTGCATTAGTTTACGCAAGTTGTCACTCTAACTGGCCATCATACTTAGTCTATGTTTGAACGACGGAAGGTAAGCATGAAATATGTAAGAATAACGTCCTTTAGATGAAGTATCCCTCCAGCAGTCGACAGAATGTGGTGTTAGGTATATTCTTCACAAGGTCTACTTCGTAGAATGTCTTTAAAGCAAATCAATTGACGGATAAAATATCTGGTCTTCAAAACGTCTGAATCACATTTCCTCTGGATTTTAAAACACTGTGATTGCAGTTACGTGGACTGATAATAATGTTGTATTTCCAGGTGTTTATCCACGTATCAACAGCTTACTGCAACACAAATCAGGAAGTATTAGAGGAGAAAGTCTACCCGCCACCAGTATCAATAGAAGAAGCATACGAATTTGTAAAAGAAAATCCAAGTGAAGCCGAAACTGCGCGGTTTTTGAGTAAGTTATGAGACAGCTTTACACCCCTAGGTATATCTCCAAACAGCTACACACAGCGGACATACTCACTAAGATACAGTAGATAATTATACCTTTTTAGGGTTCCGTAGTCCCACATGGAACACTTATAAGTTCGTTCGTTTTAGTATTTGTTGTTATAGCGGCAACAGAAATACATCATCTGTGAAAATTTCAACTGTCTAACTATCACGGTTCGTGAGATACAGCCTGGTGACAGACGGATGGACAGACGGACAGACGGACAGTGGAGCCTTAGTAATAGGGTCCTGTTTTACGCTTTGGGTGCAGAACCCTAAAAAGGGTGTACTAAGTCGAAAAGGATCCATTATACTCATTACTATGAACATTTACTATTGGACCAACCCTGAAATCGCGGAAAAAATATCAGCTGTTTCATACATTTTATCGAGTGTCAAAGACCATTTTCTATGGAACAGCGGATATTTTTTTTCGCAATTTCAGAGATTCTTCTAGTAAAAGTTGTAACATTTTCCGCGAAACACATGAAAAAAAAAATTACATGAAAAAAGAACACATGAAAAAAGTATTCTTGAATCATATTTTGGTATTCTTTTTACCCATTTTTAGGGTTTCGTACCCTAAGGGTAAAACGGAACCCTATTACCAAGACTCCGCTGTCAGTCCGTCAGTCCATCTGAAATTAAATTAAAATAAAACAAATATTTAATGGGAACTGTTTGGGTGGTACATGTTTTAGGGTTTACGTACTCTTAATTGTAAAAACAAAATTCGTCACTATCACCATGATGTGAAACACACGCTAGTTGGTTGAACATTGATTTTATTGATACTTATATAGTAAGGGTAGTCAGACTACCCTCATAAATATACTACAGACGGGCTGTCTGATGGTAAGCAGTCACCATCTCCTATGAATAGGTATATGTAACACCAGTATAGTTAAACGTTGCCGAACTTGAAAGAACCTATTAGCTTGCCTTTTGAAAAGTCCCATGTTGTAGCTTCTAAAAAACACAGCGAAAGGTAGCTGATCCCACATTTTGCAAGTGTGAGGCAAGAAAGATCGCGTGAATCGCACAGTGTGCGATTGCCACTGATCTATGATAATGTGGATGAGCTTTCGGGCTAATGCGATGGTAAAACCGCGACGCCGGCATTAGATCCAAACAGTTCTTCAAAACACTCTCCGTTTAAAATGCGATAAAAGTAACGTCATAGACACCCAACGCACTGCGCATGTTAAGTAGCTCTAGGTGTTAGGTGAGTTTGGGATCGTTGACAATTCTTACAGCTCTACGCTGTAATGCAGCACGAGGCTCAAGTTGAAACTTGGGCGCTCCGTTAATATGCGTGTATTAGGTAATGTGTTATTCATTCAAATGGTCAAAAATTCAAGACCCCGATTCATGAGCTAGCTATAAATATGCTTACACTGTTATGCATCATCGTTTGTTAAGCTACACGACCAACAATTATTTAACAGTTTTTTTTTTTTAAATTATAGATGGAAGACCAAACACATATACTTTTACAAAAGCTTTGGCAGAACATCTTGTCTCCGAAACCCATGGGGATGTTCCAGCTGTCATTATTAGACCTTCCATTGGTGAGTTATTAGGTACACTTTAGATAACTACTAACCAACTACCAACTACTAAGTTATGGTTTTAATATTATTTCTTCTATGCTTATGGGCCACATATTAGTAAGTAGTTGTTGTTATTCAGCGCGGTCGGGTTTGTGCGATGAGTACAATGCGGGCATCGGCATGAGACGGGATGAGGTGGGAACGGGCCGAAATAGTAAACGGAAAGACTGGGACGGAGTAAATTGGATTATGGGCATAAATAAATAAAATAAAATAAAATAAAAATAAAATAAAATAAAATAAAAAAGCCTTTTATTTCTTCCAGAAAATGCTAATTTACATAGTTGAATTTTTTTAATATTATCGTAAAAATATATGTTAGTTTTTAATAGTTAGTAGTTTCAAAAAAATTGCATATGTTAGTAGTTTGTAATGTAGTAAAATTATTCTGTAAGAACCCCTCTACAGGTAAAGGCCTCCTCCAAATTGAGCCAGTTTTCTCTGGATTGCGCTATTTGTATCCAGTTTGGACCCGCTATGCGTATAATTTCGTCCTCCCATCTGTTGCGAGGTCTTCCTTTCTTTCTTTTGCCCACTGGCCCCCTCCATTCAGTCACTCTTTTTGTCCACCTATGGTCTTGCAGGCGTGCTAAGTGGCCGGCCCACTTCCATTTTAATGCAAGAGCTTGTGCTAGAACGTCTGTTGCTTTTGTTATGTTGCGTATTTTTGTATGCCTTATTTTATTTATTCGTTTTATGTTTAGCATACTCCGCTCCATTCCTCGTTGGCATGTTATGATTTTATCTACACTAATATTATAAAGAGGAAAGATTTGTACCTATTTTTGTATGTTTGTATGTTTGTAATGAATAGGCTCCGAAACTACTGAACCGATTTGAAAAATTCTTTCACTGTTGGGAAGCTACACTATCCCCGGGTGACATAGGCTATATTATATTTTGTAGCGAGGCCGAAGGCCGAGATTACACTCGTGCGAAGCCGGGGCGGACGGCTAGTTTATAATATTGTTGTTAAATTTCCATGTCTGGCAAGCATAGGTCAGGCATGGTATAAGGCAAGAATTCATAACTTTAGTCTTCAGTTTGATTGGCATGTTGCTCTTGAATATTTCTTTAAGGCTCCAGTACTTATTCCATGTAAGCTGGGCCCTGCGCTCAATCTCCTGGTAGTTGTTTTGTTTTTCGAAGCTTATTTGTTTGCCTAAGTAAATGTATTTTTCGGTATATTGGAGAGGCTCGTTGTCGACGTATATTTGTACCTTGGTGCTGTTGGTCATTACCATAGTTTTAGAGCGGTTCATTTCTAGTCCGGCGAGTTTGCTAGCTTTATTTAGTGTTTCTACCATATACTGTAGTTCTTTTCCATTCTCTGATATCAGCACCAAGTCATCAGCAAAACGTAGGTGGCTTAAATATTCATTTTTTTATTTTTACACCACATTTATTCCAGTCTAGATTGCTTATTACCGACTCTAATGTGGCTATAAATAGTGTAGGTGACAATGGGTCCCCTTGTCTTACGCCTCTCTTCACAGGGAACCAGGAGCCAGCTGTTTCTAGTTTAACTCTACTTTTGTTCTTCCTGTATATGCTTTTGATTGCTCTTATATATTCGTTTTCCACATTTTGTGCTGCTAAAGTTTCCCAGATATAGCTGTGTGACACTGAGTCGAATGCTTTTTTGTAATCTATATATGCCAAGTACAATGGTCTATTTCTCTCTTGATATTTATCGATGAGAAGCTGTGTGAATATGGCTGTGTGAATATGGTCGATGGTAGAGAAGCCTTTTCTGAATCCTGCCTGTTCGACGGGTTGTCTTGTTTCTAATGTGGAGTTAATTTTTTTTGTTTAGGATTGTAGAAAATAGATTATATGTGCTTGGCAGCAGACTTATAGGCCTATAGTTCCCAATATCTTTCGGGTCGCCTTTTTTATATAACAGAATTATGTTAGATTCAGACCATTGGGTGGGTGTCTCTCCAGATTCGAGAATGGAGTTGAACAAATTTGTAAAGGGTCTGGCTAATAATGGGGCAGCTGCCTTTAGAATCTCGTTTGCTAAGTTGTCCGAGCCTGGGCTTTTGTCTAGTTTCAGTTTGTTCAATGCCTCGATGACTTCATTTTCTTCTATTTGAGGTATTTTTAGAAAGCTATCGTCGCTGCTATTATTTTGGTTCACGTGGCTGGTGTCTTCTGGTTCTTTTGTGCTGTATAGATCTCTGTAGAACTCTGTCGCTATATTGATGATGTCGCAGCGGTTGTTTTTGGTTATTTTGCCTCTTTTTAGATCTTCTATCCAGGTTTTATTTGGTTTCAGCTCTTTGTATGCCTTTTTGGTGCTTCCAGTTTGACGTATGTGTTTTTCAATAGTTTTGTATCTATAGTCGGCGTAATCTTTTTTTATGTATTTGTTGACAAGCTTGTAAAGCGCCGAGATTTCGTTTCTTGTAGCTCTAGTTTTATTTGAACTTTTTTGCAGGTCTTGTCTTCTTTTAAAAAGTTTTAATGTACGCTCTGAAAATATTTTGTGGACTTTCTTTGGGCTTTGTGCTACTCGTGCGTCTTTCAAGCTTGATGTGATGATTCTGATTAGATTGTCGTAATATTTCTGGACTGGGATAGTAGGCTCGGCGAATATTTGATCTTGCGATATGTAGGAGTTTAGGTATTCTTTGAACTTGGTGATTTCATCCTCGCTTGTCATTGTGTTATGTTGATAGCTAGTAAACCTTGTTCTACTTTTTTTGAAATGTGTATCATATGATAATGTAGCTCTTATTGGCCTGTGGTCCGAAGGGTAGTTAATGTTCAGTACTTCTATGTTTTCGAACAGACGAGGGCAGTTTGACAACACAAAGTCGATTTCGTTTTTGTTGGCTCCATCCGGTGATCGCCAGGTCCATTTTTTTTTTGTTTTTTTTTTTTTATTTATTATGATTTTATCTACACTAATATTATAAAGAGGAAAGATTTGTACCTATTTTTGTATGTTTGTATGTTTGTAATGAATAGGCTCCGAAACTACTGAACCGATTTGAAAAATTCTTTCACTGTTGGGAAGCTACACTATCCCCGGGTGACATAGGCTATATTATATTTTGTAGCGAGGCCGAAGGCCGAGATTACACTCGTGCGAAGCCGGGGCGGACGGCTAGTTTATAATATTGTTGTTAAATTTCCATGTCTGGCAAGCATAGGTCAGGCATGGTATAAGGCAAGAATTCATAACTTTAGTCTTCAGTTTGATTGGCATGTTGCTCTTGAATATTTCTTTAAGGCTCCAGTACTTATTCCATGTAAGCTGGGCCCTGCGCTCAATCTCCTGGTAGTTGTTTTGTTTTTCGAAGCTTATTTGTTTGCCTAAGTAAATGTATTTTTCGGTATATTGGAGAGGCTCGTTGTCGACGTATATTTGTACCTTGGTGCTGTTGGTCATTACCATAGTTTTAGAGCGGTTCATTTCTAGTCCGGCGAGTTTGCTAGCTTTATTTAGTGTTTCTACCATATACTGTAGTTCTTTTCCATTCTCTGATATCAGCACCAAGTCATCAGCAAAACGTAGGTGGCTTAAATATTCATTTTTTTATTTTTACACCACATTTATTCCAGTCTAGCTTGCTTATTACCGACTCTAATGTGGCTATAAATAGTGTAGGTGACAATGGGTCCCCTTGTCTTACGCCTCTCTTCACAGGGAACCAGGAGCCAGCTGTTTCTAGTTTAACTCTACTTTTGTTCTTCCTGTATATGCTTTTGATTGCTCTTATATATTCGTTTTCCACATTTTGTGCTGCTAAAGTTTCCCAGATATAGCTGTGTGACACTGAGTCGAATGCTTTTTTGTAATCTATATATGCCAAGTACAATGGTCTATTTCTCTCTTGATATTTATCGATGAGAAGCTGTGTGAATATGGCTGTGTGAATATGGTCGATGGTAGAGAAGCCTTTTCTGAATCCTGCCTGTTCGACGGGTTGTCTTGTTTCTAATGTGGAGTTAATTTTTTTTGTTTAGGATTGTAGAAAATAGATTATATGTGCTTGGCAGCAGACTTATAGGCCTATAGTTCCCAATATCTTTCGGGTCGCCTTTTTTATATAACAGAATTATGTTAGATTCAGACCATTGGGTGGGTGTCTCTCCAGATTCGAGAATGGAGTTGAACAAATTTGTAAAGGGTCTGGCTAATAATGGGGCAGCTGCCTTTAGAATCTCGTTTGCTAAGTTGTCCGAGCCTGGGCTTTTGTCTAGTTTCAGTTTGTTCAATGCCTCGATGACTTCATTTTCTTCTATTTGAGGTATTTTTAGAAAGCTATCGTCGCTGCTATTATTTTGGTTCACGTGGCTGGTGTCTTCTGGTTCTTTTGTGCTGTATAGATCTCTGTAGAACTCTGTCGCTATATTGATGATGTCGCAGCGGTTGTTTTTGGTTATTTTGCCTCTTTTTAGATCTTCTATCCAGGTTTTATTTGGTTTCAGCTCTTTGTATGCCTTTTTGGTGCTTCCAGTTTGACGTATGTGTTTTTCAATAGTTTTGTATCTATAGTCGGCGTAATCTTTTTTTATGTATTTGTTGACAAGCTTGTAAAGCGCCGAGATTTCGTTTCTTGTAGCTCTAGTTTTATTTGAACTTTTTTGCAGGTCTTGTCTTCTTTTAAAAAGTTTTAATGTACGCTCTGAAAATATTTTGTGGACTTTCTTTGGGCTTTGTGCTACTCGTGCGTCTTTCAAGCTTGATGTGATGATTCTGATTAGATTGTCGTAATATTTCTGGACTGGGATAGTAGGCTCGGCGAATATTTGATCTTGCGATATGTAGGAGTTTAGGTATTCTTTGAACTTGGTGATTTCATCCTCGCTTGTCATTGTGTTATGTTGATAGCTAGTAAACCTTGTTCTACTTTTTTTGAAATGTGTATCATATGATAATGTAGCTCTTATTGGCCTGTGGTCCGAAGGGTAGTTAATGTTCAGTACTTCTATGTTTTCGAACAGACGAGGGCAGTTTGACAACACAAAGTCGATTTCGTTTTTGTTGGCTCCATCCGGTGATCGCCAGGTCCATTTTTTTTTTGTTTTTTTTTTTTGAAGAAAGTGTTCATAATTGACAGTTTGTTTTCACTGGCGTAATCGATTAGTCTTTGGCCTCTCTCATTTCTGGTTCCATATCCGTGTGATTTCATGATTAAATGTTCTTCTTTTTTTGGTATCCCAATTTTAGCATTTAGGTCGCCCATGAGTATGAAGTCTTTGTGTGCTAGTTCTATTGCCCTGTTTACTGTTGCATAAAAGTTATCGATTTCATTGTCGTTTGCTTGTGCAGTAGGGGCATATACTTGAATGATGGACAAGCAGGTACTTTCGAATTTGAGGTTCAACAAAGCTACTCTTTCAGAAAGGCCGAGGTAGCTTTCTATATTGTTTTTAAGATGGCATTTAACTATAAAACCTATGCCATGCCTTCCAGGTGTGTAGCCTGTATAGCAGAAAATGAAGTTTTCATGTTCTTCGATTTTGTTTCCAATGCGTCTTGTTTCGGATAATCCTAATATGTCGTATTTGATTTCTTTGAGCGCTTAGTTAAGCTCCAACAAACGTTCATATGATGAAAGTGATCTTACGTTGTATGTCATAATGTATAGCGTTTTTTGTGGGGTTGTTTCGTTATTTGGAGGGTTTTGGTCATGATCTTCCACGGTGACCAGCCGGCTTGGAAGATGAGTTTGATGTTCTGATAGTGGTTGTTGTCTGCTTGTGCTGGGAGAGGGGGGCGGTAATTGCTATATTTTAACGTTATTATTTTGCTGCAGATCTGGTGAGTTGTTTGTATTTTTGTTAATCAGGTAATTCAGCATGCCCGGTTTTAAAATACCTTCTGAAAAGCTTGACGTTCTTCTTACATGTGTTTGTGTTTTTTTTTTGTTGGCCTGTATGATTGTGTCATCTCCTTTTGTTTTGTTTTCAGGCGAAGTTGAAAGCATTCTTTTATTATTTCCAGTTGTTTTGTTTTTTTCACTTATAATAAGCTTATCGTATCTTATTTTTACATCGTAACCCTTCTCCCTTTCGATTTTTGCTTGTTCTTGGAGCTCTTTCCTCTTCTCTAGAATATTTGGTGGGTAATCTTCCGTTATGTAGTAATCGGTGTGTTTTAGTGCATTTACATTTTTAAACAAATTAATTTTTGTGCCAAGTCTACAGAAAGTGACAATTATTGGTCGTGGTCTTTCCCCTTTCTTGCCTATTCTTCTAACTTCTTGAATATCCCTAGGATCCAGTTCTTGAGAGAAATGTTCTTTGATAAAGTTCAATATAAGACCTTCTAGTTTACAGTATGATGTTTCCATATTTTCTTTTATTCCGAAAAAGACGATGTTGTTTTTTCTTGCCTGTTTTTCTAGAAAGTACAGTCGTTTTTCTTGGTTTTCACATGTTTCTCTTAGATGCTCGTATTTTTCGTTAAATAGTTTAAACTTGCCTTCCAAAATGCAGTTAATATTTTGCGTAACTTTTTCCGTCACTTTTTCTCCACTTTTTTCTATTGCGGTTTTCTGTTCATCCAAATCTCTACGAATTTTTCGAAGCTCGTGCATAATTTCCTCCATTTTTATACTTTCTGAGACGTTTTTTAAATTATATTACAATATTGAAGCGATTATTATGCTACTGCTAGCGCCCTCTTGAGTTCTTGTTCCGACTTACTGAGATAAATAGCTCCTTGACAGAACGATCAGATCCGAATGGTTCAAACTTATATTAAAGGTAAGTACAGGTAGCTTTCAGATTATGGGCATAGTAGAACTAAAATAGAAAGAGCGTGACGAGAGTAGGGTGAATTGCGGAACAAATGCGGAACTAGAACGAAAAAGACGAGACAGGGGTAAAATAAATTACAGGACAGATGCGGTACTGAAAAGGAAAGGGCGGGAGGAGACTTGAGTGTATTATGGTATGGTAGTAGAGTGGAGTGGATGGATGCAGTACTAGATCAAAATGAGCGGGACTGAAGTAGAGTGGATTACCTACGGGATAGATTCGGGTCTCAGGAGCGGTATGAGAGAACGGGAGTAGAGTAGATTACGATACAAATGCAGGACTGTAGCAGCAAGGGCAGTACAGGTGTAGAGAGTTGCGGGACTGAAACTGTAAGAGTGGGAGTAAAGTCGATTTCTTCTATACTACACGAGCAAAGGCGTGGGCTACAGCTAGTCACTACACTGTCCTAATAAATAGTAATTTCCAGTGACTCCATCAAAAGACGAGCCAGAGAAAGGTTGGGTAGACAACTGGTTCGGAGCTACTGGTGTTCTCAATGCCATTGCTAAAGGCATCTGCCGCGGGATCTACGCTACTGACAACCACATCTTGGACCTGATTCCTGTGGACTACGTGTGCAACCTCACGCTGGTGGCAGCTGCTCGAGCAAAACGGTGCGTATCTACTTATTCGCACGATTACCTTAATCATTTGTTTTATTAATTGAGTTGTTTTGACTGATTGCTACTTGAAGGGCTCTGTGTCATTGTCTTTTACTCGGACTAGTCTCGTATAAATGCTGAAATCTTAATAATTGCTAAAATGTCGTTGAAAGCCCTGGCCATGAGAATCGATTTTATTACCACTACATTGCTCGTATGAAAATGCGGCACGCTGGATTTTCACACAACTTGGTGTACTCATCATGTCTTTTTTATTTATTTATATGATACCGAGTACTGAGTGACGAGACGAGCGAAGTCGCTCGCCTGATGGCTCTTCACGCTTGCCCATAACAGCTCAACGCCACTCAGAATTTTGAACTTCAAAAGTTCAAAACCCTGGATGGCAATGCACTGCGCTCGTCACCCAGAGATATAAGATGTGAAATCTCTGTGTGCCCTGTAATTTCGCTAGAAACATTTCCCTTCAATCCGGAACTGACAACAAATCCGCATCAATGTCTGCACACAACTGCTTGGTGGTTGAATAACTGGCAAAGGTGTGGTACTTCCCCAGGTGGACCCCTGTAAAAGAGTCCTGCCACTACAGAAAGTCTATAAAGTTTTCGTAATTCAAAATTTGTATAGAATCCGATACGTATTTTACCTCAGACGACCTTTACTACCCTTAGTGTTAACACTATGGTGATAAAAATTTAGACCTAGTTCTATAACGCCAGCTTGTTTATTTCAGTCAAACCGAGGTTGCTGTATATAACTCGTGCTCTGGAGCCTCCAACCCAATCACAATGGGACAAATCAGGGGCTTGTATAGTGAAGCAAGTGTCATAGATAATTTTAGTAAGTACATATTTTAGATTTCAATATCATAAAAGATCTTGTGACATTACTTATGAAGCCTTAAAGCGGCCCGACCTCGATTAAATATCATCATACAAGTCATAGTTATCATGCTTAAAGTGGTAGAGACTTTACTGGAAGCTTCTAAAAAGTTTTGGACTCTGACCACACTCGAGAACATTCATGAACACTTCATAAACAATAATCCATTATTATTTCGTTTAAGTACACATATTTATAGGGTTTTTGACCGCCCTGAGACTCACATACATGAGTGCACCATACAAACTCCATACCTACACTCACTTTGCGGGAACGGGACAGAGCATATCTTACTAATCGTGTACGTGAACGTGTATATCTCATACATTTATTAGTTGATATTTTTTTCAACTCATACTAAGCCTGTTATTTCAATGATGTCTAAAACTTAAATCAATCATTCGTTTGTCTATCTCCTAAGATCCATAATTTTTTTATTAAAGTTATTTATATTTGCAGACCAGTTGCCGTATCCCGGTGTCATACTGTTGACTCGGCGATACTGGCTGGTGCGTCTGATCACTCTCCTCACCTACCTCGTCGCATACGTCGCCGACCTGCTGGTGCGACTCTCTGGGAACAGACCTAAGTAATTAAACTTTTTTTTATTCGTTACTCTCGAGAAGATGATGACGTCGCACGTCTTGTGCATTTGCCTGTGTCAAGTATTGAAATTTCAAGTTTTATTATATCGACAAATAAGTTAGAGTCAAGCAAAATAAGTCAAATCATGCTCTAAAGTCACAAAAAAGAGAAGGGTAAAAATTCTCACTTCAGTGCCCTAAAAGTAGTGGAAAGCACAGGCTCCTATGGAATTTTGGAAACATCACGAAAAAGGTTGTTTCAACTTTATATCACTTTTCCACGCTGAAGCACGCAATAATAGTCCACTATTATTGTCGTTGCTTCCTATTATCCTGAATGTGTAATAAATAAATAAATATAAGGTCGGGGAAAAAGTTTCTTCGTATTTTTTAAACAAATTCAAGACATATTTTTTTCAAGTTTAATTACATTTAATTATAATATATATGTGCCATTTTGTTCGATAACTTGTTGCCATCTTGTAGGTAGTGACATGATCCCGTTGCTGTAGAATTTTTGGGACTTCTGATCAAAAAAATGCAACAAGTAGTTTTGACAGTCCTCTCTTGATGTTAATCTAACACTACCCAAAGAATTCTGAAGAGATCGGAACAGGTGGAAATCTGAGGGTGCAAGGTCTGGGCTATATGGTGGATGCATTAACACTTCCCAACCAAGCTCTCTAAATTTTTGCTGAGTGGCCAAAGATGTGTGCGGTCTGGCGTTATCATGATGAAAGACCACACTCTTTCTGTTGATCAATTCCGGCCGTTTTTTCTCAATTTCTTGTTTGAGTCTCATCTGCTGTTGGCAGTAGAGATCCGAATCGATGGTTTTGCCCGGCGGTAAAAGCTCATAATGAACGATGCCCTGCCAATCCCACCATACACACAACATCACCTTATTACGTGTTAATCCGGGTTTCGCTACAGTCTGTGGTGCTTCACTGCCCTTTGACCATGATCTTTTGCGCACATTCTTGTCGTAGGTGATCCATTTTTCATCACCAGTGATCAATATTTTCAAAAACGGTTCGGTTTCGTTACGTTTCAATAGAGAATCGCAAATGAGTACACGATTCATTTGGTTTCTTTCAGTGAGCTCGTGTGGCACCCAAATATCGAGTTTTTTGTATACCCAGTTTTTTTCAAATGGGTCAAAACTGTTTTGTGGTCAATCCCCAGTTCTTCAGCTACGTCGTAACTACTAATATGCCGATCTTGGTCCACTTTTTCAGAAATGGCATCGACTTTATCCGTAACAGGGCGACCAGAGCGAGCTGCATCTTTGACATCAAAATTCCCGGACTGAAAACGCTTGAACCAACATTGTGCTACTCTTGATGACACTGCATTAGGTCCATAAACGTCACAAATTTTATTCGCGGCTTGTGTCGCATTTTTCCCTTTTTTGTTATAAAATTTCACAATATATCGAATTTGTTCGTTAGATTCACTCATTTTATCGAACAAAAAAACAATTGAAAAATGGCGGGAAATTGCTTTTTACGTTTTGTATTCCTTTTTTAAAATGTCATCTTTTTAATGGTATAAAAATCAGCCAGATACAAACAGTACAACGGATAAGATTTTTACTACAACTTTATACATACAAAATACGAAAAGACTTTTTCCCCGACCTATTATAATGTATATTCTAAGGCAAAGTCCAAAAGTTCCTTTAATCATGCAAATTTTCTATCTTTCAGATACACAAAACTCGTCTCCCAATCCATGATGGTACGTGACGCCTTAGAGTACTTTACATCCCACTCCTGGGTGATGAAGACAGATAAATCCGAAGCTTTGTACGAGAGCCTGTCTCCAACTGACGCCCATCAGTTCCCGTTCCTGGCGAGGGATATTACCTGGACTGAATATATACCCATATACTTTCAGGGGGTTAAAAAATACCTGATCGAGAAAAAGTAGCATTGGAGAACTTCACACTTACATTCACTAATAAGAATAATGCCGAGGGTGTGTATAAATAAGGAAAAAATAAAATGTCTTTATATCAGGCATTAAAAACCCCGTGTTCTAGGCATTTCAATATAATTTATGAGACAATAAATGAATAATTCAGTTTTATTTTTTCTAAAACCCAATGGTTCCTTCTAACAAAACTACTGAAATGTGGGTTGATTCCTTGTTTATTAAATATATTTTTACAAGAATCGTACGTAATTACATTGTGAATGTTATTTTAAAATGGGGCAAAGTTTTTAATGGCAGACATAACATCACACAATCACACATCATCAGCCAATTAACGTCCCCTGTTGGACAAGGCCTCCCTCATAGAGAGGGTTGTTGCCATAATCTCCACGCTTGGCAGAAGGCTTAGGGATCGCAGTACGTTCACCGTGTACTATTAGGACGCTGCTGCCCATCCTCCGGTGGTTCTGGTCGCAGTTTTAGGACATACCCGGGTCCAGACATGACATGGTCCACAATAAACGATTTATATGTGTATACCAAGGATGGAAGTGCTATCTTCCTCGTTGTCGACAATGTCATATCTGCCCTTAAAAACTTAGTCCCATTTTTTTTATAAAATTTACTAAGTAATTATGAGTTTTTAGGTTTCCGTACCCAAAGGGTAAAAACGGGACCCTATTACTATCTGTTCGTTCGTTGGAACCGTAATAGATAGCCAGTTGAAATTTTCACAGAATATGTAAATTTGCGGTGGATTAAATAAGAAATAGTAAAATAATAAAAACAAAACGGGGTTTTTTTTATACAACCCCATACAACAACCGTATTTTTGTAATTGCTCTAATGTAAAACGTTAAACTTGGCATGATAATAGTAGGTACACACTACACACTCTTGAAGTATAACATCAGATAATAATAATGGTCAAGTGCGAGTCGGCGACAAATTTCTGTTCATTACCAAGTTAAGTTTTTGGGGGCCAAGTTACCCACGTCCGTAGGAGAACACCCGATCATGAGTCCCTACACGTGGCCCCTGGGTGGTGCAAAACAGGTAACACTGGTGGGAGGCTTCGGCCGCTGCTAATTACCACCCACCGGACTAAGTCGTGTCGTGAACGACCTAGTCGTGTTTCGGCATGTCGTCCGGTGAAACTGATAGGGAAGTGGGTCTGAGTACTAGCACCATAGCGAAGCTCCGTTTGCGTTGCTACAGGTTGTCACCGCACCTGTAGGCTAGTCTTGGAGAGTAGCGGGTTCCGTAGCACGGTTCATTCGTTTCCACTGGCCGACCGCAGATAGTACCCGGGGCCCAAGTAGTGAGCCAGCCACTCATGAAAGGCTGCCCCGCCATCTTGCGAAAAATCCTGTACGGTCGAGAGGGCCCCATGGACATCTTCGGGGGAGTACGGGCGTCCCCGAAGTCTCCAGGCTAGTTGTCCCAACTTTTATCTAAATTAGATCATATAAGAATACGAGGGCAAGCTTTAAAACTATTCGAATCATATTTACATAACAGAACTCAGGCAACCCAGATAGAAACCTACAATAAAAAATCTAAAACCATCGAGAAAGTATATCGACGGGTTCCGGGCTAATTGTATTAACCGACATTTTTACCGACAGTTTAAAGTTTCGATTTTTAGAAAAAAAATCATAACTTTAGCAAATCGCATTATTTTTTAAAAAAGAAGGATTTTACTGTTTTTATAGCATATTTCCCATAATTGGATTCATTTCTTTTTCTAATATTCTTATTTTTAACGAAGATAAATGTCGCTTAATACAAAATGACCCATATTTTACTTTTTTTTGTTCCAGGCTAAATGACTTAACCGCCTAGGTTTATTGTTTCTTATTCCAGGCTAAATGATTTAACCGCCTAGGTTTATTGTTTCTTATTCCAGGCTAAATGACTTAACCGCCTAGGCATGCAAATAATGGCTTCAAGCTAAGTGCTTTAATTAAAGGGTTGATAATATTTCAAACCTAAGCTAATTGTATCACATACCATATCTTAAACTTATGAATGTATGGCTAATTAGCTTATGCAACTGATTTTATTTTTAATAAATTGTTTGTAATCATACTTGAATAATGAAGTTTGCTGAAATTCGCGGTTAAAACATTGATAAATTAAAAAGTACTTACATAGGGTACTTACCTACCTATCTTGTTACTAATTATGAAATGAGAAAAACACAGATTATAAATAAAATTGTTCAAAGATAAGTTTTTTATTTAAAATGTCAATCATCTAGGAACAGCAGTAACTTCTTAGCTTACCAAGGTAACAACTAAAGTTTTTATCACAATTGTATAGGAATCAGAAATTAAACAGTCTTATTATTACGTAGCTTAGTCTTATTATCTGAAATAATTATTTTCATTCTTCATCATTTCTAAACGTTAACATTTATGTATATAAAGACTGTACCTACTTTTTAAAAAACAAAAGAAAAATCTGTTCAATTACAAAAAAAGGTTTATCTATAGAACCAAACAAAAATAATTTTATTTAAAAATAATCACAATAAAAATGTAAATATTTACGAGCGTTTCTTTGGTTTTCATTTCTTTACTTATTTTATTCTATATTTTTTTGTAACTTTCTCTGTAGGAATCAAAATCAAAAACATCTCTCGTAAAAAAAGTTAAGAAGTATTCTTACCTAGGGGTAATAGATACTATCCCTAGTTTCTTTTCAATAACAAAAATAATTTGTATCTCCTATGACAATAATAAATTGTAGTTCACTACAGTAACAAAACAATTCTTATAATAATGAAAATTATAAAAAATAACATTATAGTTAAAATTGAATGAATCTTTTCCTTCTTACTTTCTATTTATTTTTCTTCTTCTTTATACTTAAACACTTGTTATTTCCCATCAGACATAATGAAAAGTGCTTAATTTGGCAGGTCTGTTTCGTCTTCAATATCAGTATCGATCAGTGTATTAGTATAGGATCCCGCCATAGAACGACCTTCACCGATCTGGTTAATGGATGAAAAGTATTTTATATTTAATTAAATATGTCAATAAATATATTTCAAATGGGTTGTCTACAAAAATTCAGTCCAGAATATGATTAATTTTTTTAATAATATTTGTTTTAATTATTTTTTTATGAAGGTTTTACATACGACCAGTAACGACCAGTGTTGTAAGTTACAAGTTTCTATGTCTTATAGTTTAGAAATGCAGGGGGGACCAACTTTTTGCCACTTTGGCAGGCTATATTTCGCAAAGTATAGACTTTATAAAATGTAGAAATGTAAATGTTAGTGATGTATGAAACCATACATTCATTTTAAAAGACCTTATCAACGATACCCCATAATAGTCTATTAACCAAACCAGTGAAAAGTAAAAAAATATATTTTTTTCAAATTGTCAACTAATCATATCCTGGACTAAATTTTTTTAGGCAACCTATTTGCAATATATTTTCTGACATATTTAATTGAATATAAAATACTTTTCATCCATTAACCAGCTCGGTGAAGGTCGTTCTATGGCGGGATCTTAGACTATATCTTTGTCAGTATTGCTGGATGGTAGGTTGATATATTCAGAATTTAAAAACTGTGTATTTTCTTGAATAAAAGAGTGTCATGCCACTTCAATATGGGGTATTCAATACCTTTTGAAGGTCAAACGAGGTACAAATAATGGAACTATTTTTTTAAAGTTCTCTATGACATTCTAACCTTTTCTTTGAGGCATCTTTATCTGCCAAATGCTGCTTCATTTCTTCATTATCAGTTATATCTTTGCCTTCAAAACGTAAACATTTAAGACATTTGTCTTTTTTCGGAACATAGAATCCGATATTGAACTCATCAGTAAAAATTTCACGGAAAATCCTCTCACTTACGTAATCAACCTCCTTGCTGGCTTGATTTTCTTTATAAATGCGGTAAAGATTTTTTATGTTTTTAAATTCTACTGGCAGGTATAATCTCGTACTATCCTTCCTACAGTAATGTGAAGGAAGTGCTGATAATTGTTTTATAAAATTAACAGCTGAGGCCTTGACTGTGTCAGATGTCTTATTTTTTGGAATACCTCTTCCTCTTGATTCAGTTTTTGCTGATCCCATTGATGCAAATATCCAGAATTTTTAGCAAAAATTGTTGACATACAAGGCGGCGACCCTCTCCATCGTTAATAAAATATTTAAAAGTATTGTCTCTTGAATTACTCTCTTTTGTTCTTTTTCTTTCAATTTCTTCTTCTGACGACATTCCTACTAGCCAATCTTTTTTTCTTTTAGCGGACAAGGCCCAAAAATGTTCAAATAATCCTTTTCTTCTTTCTTCACTACTCTCGGCACAATTATTCCCACATTTTCTTCCAACGCAAGGGTTTTCATGAACTTTTTTTTCTTGAACGATTGATCCATCTTTTTTTGTATATTGCTGGCCATATTTTTTCAATTTGTTATTAAGTTGTTTTTTGTTCTGTCTCTTTTTTCATATACCATCTTCACCAACTGTTGTCTATTGTGATCTTTTCTTCTTTTTCTTATGTCTTTTTGTGGGATTATCAAGTTCACTTTCGTCACCAGTCTCTTTCCACGACGAGGAATCCCATACGAAATCTTCCTGATCAGATAAAAAAATCCCCATAACTTTTCTTCGTCACAGTCTTTCTTTTTTTTTTTTTAGGTTGTGGTTCATCATTGTCAGAAAAACTCACGCGGTCTATCGCGATGGCACCAAAATCATTGTTTTAACCAACGTCTTATTAGTCAATCCATATAAAATTTTGATTGTATTAATGTATATACTATTCTTATTCCGTTTAAGATAAACTGTTTAAAGTACTAGAACTTTACTTTTGTTATAACTGAAACGACACTACAAATCAAATATTGAATAAGAAAAATAGGTTTAACCATAATCTTTAAATGTTTACTGTTGAAAGCTAAATGGTTGAAGTGACATCATCTAACATTTCACGTACAGAGCTAAATGTATGGACCGACACTGGGTATGAATTTGACAAAGAGGCTAATTGTATGAAGCGACATTTCTACATATTTAAAGGGTAAAGCTAATTGTATTAAGCTACACTGGATAAGAATTTAACAAAGAGGCTAATTGTATGAAGCGATATTTTTGCATATTTATAAGGTCAAGCTAGATGCTTTAACGTACGTTGCTGTAAATTTTTGTTCCAGGAAAAAAAGTTTAAACGACTGTCTGGTATTTGGTAGTGAGCTTATGTACACAGTTCCTAAATTTGTCAGTATTTTGTGTCGCTTCATACATTGCAGACCAAAAATGGGCCCAAAAATGCGGTTGTATGAAGCGACAAAAAAGTGCTCCGATCGTCGCCAAACCCAGCTCAAACGACGCAGATTCCAAATATGTATAAAAGTCTATATCGCCCAGAGTGTCGCTTCATACAATTAGCCCGGAACCCGTCGATATTCTCAGTTTAATAATATAGTATATGGTGTTCCTCAAGGGAGTATCCTTGGCCCATTACTATTTTTAATCTACATTAATGAGTTGCCACTGATTACTAAACATTTGTGTATAATGTTTGCAGATGACTCAACTATATATGTGCCTAAAGAAAATCATAGTATTGAAGTTTTTGAAAGAGATATAATTGAAACATTAGATAAAGTCATGGACTGGTTACAAAACTTAAATCTTAGAGTAAATATTAACAAAACCAAATTAATTGAATTCAGAAATTACAAACGAACACCACTACAGTTAAATTTAATCAATAGAGATATTAAAGTTGATATGTTAAATGAAGCTAACGTCCTAGGCATAACTATAGATGCCAACCTA
This sequence comes from Agriopis leucophaearia, assembly GCA_949125355.1. Lineage (NCBI taxonomy): Eukaryota > Metazoa > Arthropoda > Insecta > Lepidoptera > Geometridae > Agriopis > Agriopis leucophaearia. Next base: position 16,449,229 of record OX421268.1, on the reverse strand, counting down.
AATTGGAAAGCACACATTAGTAAAATCAACAATAAAATAAATAAGTATATACACTCCTTGTATGTACTAACAAACGTGTCTTCAAAAAAAACGCAATAAATGCATATTACGGTTATGTTTATCCTCTTTTAAGCTATGGGGTGATAATCTGGGGAAATTCCACTGAAGTAGGATTGTTAGGGTTCCGTAACTAAAGCCATATAATTGTAGTCATAGTTCAGAAATTAATTGTTATAGACAAACTAGCTGTTCCCGCAACTTCGTTTGCGTGAACCTTAAATTGTCCCAAGAGATGAAGGCGCCGGAAATTGCAGTAATATATTACTAACAATATTTTTCGTTAAATTTCCTGGAGCGTACACAAATAAATTTGTGGCATCGTTCACTCTAGACAGGGCCGTACAGCTGGCCGTGACTTAAGCAACTGGTAGAGAGATCCACGCCCGCAGTTTGCAGCGTCTGTCCCTGTGGACTGTTGATTGCCATGGCGAAACTAAAGAGCACAGGGAACTGCACATGCTTCAAGCAGAACGGGAAGTTGTTGTTTATTAGCGGTATCCGAGGAATGAGGAGGAATCCGTGGGCTCAGTCAGGTTCAGGTCATCGCTTTATGGTTTACATTCTGAAAACCCGAACGAAACGCTTTGATTCCACTTTTATTGTGCAAACTGTTAGCCTGTGGAATGCGCTGCCTGGAATAGTTGTTCCCCGATAGTTACAATCTGGGTGTATTCGAGTCAAAAGTGAATCGGTTTCTTCTAGGCAAGCGTGATCCATCATAAGCCGCATCATCGCTTAACATCAGGCGAGTGGGCGGCCAAGCGTAAGCCTATTTTATAATTATAATAAAAAAAGTTTCCCAGCAGAATGATTGGTAAGTACTTCAATTTTTAGTTGTATATTAATCAATCATTTAATCATTTATTTATTTAAACTTATAGTAACAGTACATTTAATATAGTGAAGCCTCTGGATCTCGAACTAGTTTACACTGTATTTCGAGAACCAGCGTCTTCTCCCATCTATGGGTCTAGGATAATGTTACAAATATTATTACATAGGATATTAACGAGTATGATTATGATAATTATATAGGAATATATATTATTTATGAACAAATGACAAAGAACTAAATATAGGTACATAAAAAAAAAACAGGTAGAATGAAATTGATATTAAGTTTACGTTAATTTTCTGTTTTTTGTTGTGCATAATAAATATAGAATGAAGTTATTGTTTTACAGCAAGTTGTTAAAGTTTTAGTTGATATTTAAGTTTAAGTTAATTTTCCATTCTTTAAGCTGTGCATGATAAATATAGAATGAAGTAATTGTTTTACAGTAGTACCTAAATATTACAAGTCAATTCTCACAGAATAAATAAGAAAACCTACAGAGTAATTAAAAAAAACAAATACTTACTATATTTACTACTTATGGTTAAAAAATTACATATGAGGGTACCTAGTCATTAAATTTCCAAACATTCTAATTAATTTTACACATTTATACTTAAAACTATTACACATTATACTTATTGTGCGCCGTAAGCCCAGAAGCAGACAAAGCGTTTAAAAATTCAACCAGGGTAGGTAGTGGCTTCGTCTTGATCCATGACCCAGTTGATGGTGCTGTACATAATAATTTCGCCAATGACACGCGTTAATAAAACTCCGTTAATTTTAGCAGGTTAATGGTTGCGTCGAGTAAATTTATGGCACTCTCACAGATCCAAGAGTTCTCTCGATTTGTTATTCTACTTCAACTAGGTAGTAGGTCTGTGACTTTAACGGAAACACATGAAAGAAGCCCTGTCAAATAAGAAGCCAGTCTTACTTATACTTCTTTTTTTTTTTTTTTGGGAACATGACGTCTTCCCCAATTTTGAGTAACAAATCCTATCCTTACAAATCCGCAAACTCTTAGGCATTTGGATTACCGCCTTTGTGCCCACCTGTTGATGGGCACAAAGAGTTCTAATGTAGCCATGTGATGATGGGTCAGAGACTTGAACTTTTGACACAGGTGTTTACTTCGGCAAGGCAGTGTCTGTCTGAAATCTCTGCTAAACAGCACCGTAATGCCCCTTTTGGTCGTTTATTTAGCTGTAAGGTCAACTCGGCGAAGACCGGCATACTAAATTTAAAAAAATACAAATGGTCTTATTGTGGCTATTCTATAATCTTAAATCCAAATTTGGTTAAACTAGATAATAATATATTTAGATGATCTGACAATAAATATGTCAAAATGACAAAGAAACTATCAGTTCAGAAAATAAAAAGATTTTTGAAAACACAGAGAAATAGACGGATTTGGCTCCCATGTCGGTTAAGACCGTCTAGTGGCAAATTTCCCTGGTTAGCGGTAGTTGGCATAGTTATAGATACGAAGTCCTATGTGAATGAATCAGTGTACGAACGCCAGTTCCTGTAACAACTTAATATTTGTACCCTAACTCTCAGGAATAAGGTTTTATTTCGCTTATTTCGCAAGATGCTGCAATTGTCGGGTAAGACCGGCTACGTTGCAGTTCCAGGGGTGCAAAACTTTGAACTTCTAGTATAGCTTCTTTTAATTTCTCTTTCGAATACGACCCTTTTTCCGTTTTTCGCGTATATTTTCCCTTGGCTAAAATAAATTAAAACTAAAAATTGAAATAAATTACGCCTAGTACCCTATCGTGAGTGACTATAAGTAATTAATTATCTCTCCCAATCTGATCAATAGAAAATCGGTCACGTGACCATAACAGCAAATCGAGTGGTTGAAATAATCACTCACCGTCACTCACGAGAGTGTGCTCACGGTGCTGACCCTGTGACAGACGAATGGACAAACAGCAGAATTTGGTATCCTTTGAGTACGGAACTGAAAACCTACACATATGTTACACATATACTTTGATTATACAAGATACATAACATTATATATAAAAAAAAAACCGGACATATATTCTTGATTTTATAGTATGTGCTACTTTGTAGAACTCTATATTTAGGACACTTTGATTATTTATATAGGTATTCTAGAAAGGCTTAACAAAACACCAAAGGTTGACGATTTCTGTAAGAGGTGAAGACCGGCCATTGCCATTTATTACCCTCCAAGACCTATACGGACTTCCCCGCAACATATTTTGAGGTTAGTTTTTATTTTCATCAACCATAAATTACTAAAAAACGTCTATAATACTAATGTAATTTAATAATCAAATAGATAAATTAATGAAGAATAAACTTATTTGCATAGATCTGTTGAATATATGAATTTTCTTTTTAAATCCTTTTTTTTTTGTAAGCACGTGGCACACTCCAATGCAAAGGTGCTCACCGTACTAAATTAACAACCGCATTTTTTTCCGTTCACACTATAAATACCGCCATCTATATCAATTAATAAGAACTTAAATGGTTTTATTGTTCCGGTGATGGTATTGCCATCTGCGTAGTTCTGCTGAATTCGTGGTAATTCTTGTTGTACGATCTTTCCCGACAGACGGTCTTCGCCGAGTTGACCTTACGTCTTGTGTATCGTCCTATATTAGTCCTCATTCTAGTAGGCATATTGGCAGTTTAAAAACCGTTACTATGATTATTACTTGCCTATCATAACGTAAAACAATAGATAACGCAACACATTAGACCAATTTGTAATTAACAATGGAAAAACAAAAAAAATAACAACGTTAAATTAACAAAACATAACAGTTAGGGTACCACAAACTCAAAGACATAATAAGCTTACATTGAATTTTGTCTTGCTCATTAGCAGAGAGAGCCAGACAAAGAACAAAATGTAAGAACTAATATAACAACAACACTCTAAATACCAAACACAATAGCGGAGGTCTCCATTTAGGCGCCACTATGCGACGTAGCAGCGCAGGTGCCCGCATGCGCCAACGGCTCTCCTGCTCCTTGCCACGCTAGTCATCGACGGGGTTCTACGCACCGATCTAAACCGGATCCGGTGGCACTGGATGTAGCGTGGAGAAGTGTCGTGCGTCTTGTGCTCTAGTCTCACCATTCATCCATGGATCAGCGAAACGAAAAAAAATCTCACTTCAGTGGGTCAGCGTACCGCTTGGACACTACACCTGGTATCTGGTAGTGGCAGTGGCACGGCTGGACGCGATGGCAATATGGGAGCGGTGCCACATACTCCTTGTCAGCCGGTGACAGTGCCGTGGGTACAGTCACTCACCCTTAAGATCGGTTAAGCCGTTTAGCCGTGATTTTGTAGCAAACAGACAGAGTTACTTTCGCATTTATAATATTAGTATGGATTCGAACGAACGAAGCTCTGTGGACTTAGCCAAATTTCAGAGATGTACCATCCCGACATAGCATATACTTTTTATGGTTCAAACATAGATAAAACTGATTGAGAAACATTATTTGTTAAGATCATTTCACAAAAAGGTCAATGACCTTTGAGCTAGAACGCTTTGAATTTATTACAGTTTTATCGCTGTTACTCAAAAAGTCATTATCAGATAATGTTCGAAATAATTTTGAATGAAAGTTTTAAATATGACCTATCTGTATTGTAAGACTCAAGTTTCTATGTCTTATAGTTTAGAAATGCAGGGGGGGGGGGCATTTTTTTGCCACTTTGGCAGGCTATATTTCGCAAAGTATAGACTTTATAAAAAAGTGATGTAAGGTCAACTCGGCGAAGACCGGCATACTAAATTTAAAAAAATACAAATGGTCTTATTGTGGCTATTCTATAATCTTAAATCCAAATTTGGTTAAACTATATAATAATATATTTAGATGATCTGACAATAAATATGTCGAAATGACAAAAAAACTATCAGTTCAGAAAATAAAAACGATTTTTGAAAACACAGAGAAATAGACGGATTTGGCTCCCATGTCGGTTAAGACCGTCTAGTGGCAAATTTCCCTGGTTAGCGGTAGTTGGCGTAGTTATAGATACGAAGACCTGTGTGAATGAATCAGTGTACGAACGCCAGTTCCTGTAACAACTTAATATTTGTACCCTAACTCTCAGGAATAAGGTTTTATTACGCTTATTTCGCAAAATGCTGCAATTGTCGGGTAAGACCGGCTACGTTGCAGTTCCAGGGGTGCAAAACTTTGAACTTCTAGTATAGCTTCTTTTAATTTCTCTTTCGAATACGACCCTTTTTCCGTTTTTCGCGTATATTTTCCCATGGCTAAAATAAATTAAAACTAAAAATTGAAATAAATTACGCCTAGTACCCTATCGTGAGTGACTATAAGTAATTAATTATCTCTCCCAATCAGATCAATAGAAAATCGGTCACGTGACCATAACAGCAAATCTGAGTGGTTGAAATAATCACTCACCGTCATTCACGAGAGTGTGCTCACGGTGCTGACCCTGTGACAGACGAATGGACAGACAGCAGAATTTGGTATCCTTTGAGTACGGAACTGAAAACCTACACATATGTTACACATATACTTTGATTATACAAGATACATAACATTATATTTAAAAAAAACCGGACATATATTCTTGATTTTATAATATGTGCTACTTTGTAGAACTCTATATTTAGGACACTTTGATAATTTATATAGGTATTCTAGAAAGGCTTAACAAAACACCAAAGGTTGACGATTTCTGTCAGAGGCGAAGACCGGCATATGACATTTATTACCCTCCAAGATCTAGACGGACTTCCCCGCAACATATTTTGAGATTAGTTTTTATTTTCATCAACCATAAATTACTAAAAAACGTCTATAATACTAATGTAATTTACTAATCGAATAGATAAATTAATGAAGAATAAACTTACTTGCATAGATCTGTTGAATATGTGAGTTTTCTTTTTAAATCCTTTTTTTTGTAAGCACGTGGCACACTCCAATGCAAAGGTGCTCACCGTACTAAATTAACAACCTCATTTTTTTCCGTTCACACTATAAATACCGCTATCTATATCAATTAATAAGAACTTAAATGGTTTTATTGTTCCGGTGATGGTATTGCCATCTGCGTAGTTCTGCTGAATTCGTGGTAATTCTTGTTGTACGATCTTTCCCGACAGACGGTCTTCGCCGAGTTGACCTTATCAAACTTTACCTTCATTTTAAAAGACCTTTCTAACGATTCCCCACACGAGTAAGAGGAGTGAAAAATAAAACATCCCCATTTCACATGTACGAGTGCTACCCCTAAAATGCAATATAATATATTTTTTATACTTTTAAAATTGAGATCTATATTATTGCTGTTATTATGCAAAATTTCATTTTATTATCTTTATAATTATAGAAGTTAGACGGTTTTAATATAACCGTCCGATAGTAATTGTACCTTTTTCAAGACATAAACTGTCACTTTTCAGTCCTTTTACTTAATACTATGTGATGTGAAATGACCACCTAAATCACTCGTTTGGGTGTAGAAAAGCAAACTTGCCCAGAAGATTACAGATAATACTATCGAACCAATCACACTATGATATCATATATGTATGTGAAAGTTTGGATGGAGGGATGTATGGATGGATAGATGTTTGTTACTTAATCAAGTAGAAACGGCTGGATGGATTTGTATGGTATTTGGAATATACCTGGATTAACACATAGGCTACTTTTCATCATCATCATCATCACCGATTTTCATCACCACGCGGGTGAAACCGCGGGTGCAGCTAGTGAGTAATAATAATACCAATGAGTTTGTATGTCATAGAATACTTTTTATCACAGAAAATGAACACTGTTATATTGTTCATGTGGAGGAAACCCATAAGGCAAGATGGCAGTCAAACGCAGCCTAAATATAAAATAAATAAAAACCACGAGTACATTTGGTAGGTTATATTTAAATTATTACTGTGAAGTTGGCTTGCCGGCTTTTTTGGCATCGGCACATGGGGTTGCGGACCTCGTCGCTACCATTCTTCGCTCCAATAATGACGGGGACAGCATTCCCTATGTGTCGGATGCTTTGTCAGCTTGGGTGGCCCTCAACTCGAGTGTGACGAGCCCAGAGGCGGTCAAGGTTCAGCGGGAGTGGGATGATGTCGGGGCTAAGCGGATCCAAGGATTTTTGTTGGCACGTGCTACTGGAACAGATATGGCTAGACTCCTGGCTGTGTCGCAGCCAGAATCCGGGGCATGGTTGCATGCGCTACCTTCTCCTCACCTGGGCACCTTACTGGACGACGACTCTTTGCGTGTGGCGGTGGCCCTTCGCCTGGGCTGCAAGGTGTGTGAACCCCACAGATGCACCTGCGGTTCCATGGTGGAGGCCGATGGCTATCACGCGCTGGGTTGTCGTCGTTGCGCGGGGAGGTTTCCGCGTCACCATGCACTCAATGACATAGTCCGGAGAGCCTTTGTGTCGGCAAACGTCCCCTGCGTGCTGGAGCCTCCAGGGCTCTGCAGGTCTGATGGGAAGAGGCCGGACGGGCTGACTCTCCTGCCTTGGAAAAACGGGAAGTGCCTGATATGGGATGCTACTTGCGTCAGCACTGTCGCCGCCAGCCACCTGAGTCGCACCGTCCGCTCACCGTCAGCAGCGATGGAATATGCCACTGATAAAAAGAGAGAGAAGTACGCAGCGTTGGAGCCGCTTTACAATTTTGTGCCCGTTGCCGTGGAGACCATGGGTTGTTGGGGGACTGAGGCCAAGAAGCTCATTTCGGAGATAGGGCACAGGCTCAAGGAAAAGTGTGGTGACTCCCGCTCCGGCTCGTTCCTGGTGCAAAGGTTGGCCATTGCCATCCAACGTGGTAACGCAGCGAGTGTTTTGGGTACCTTTGCGCCGGGAACGGTCAAGGGTGGGTTATTTGAATAGTTATTAGTTTAATTGTAATTTGACTGTGTTTTTGAATAATAAATACACAATATATTTTATTTTAATTATTACTAACCTGTTAGGTAGATCCACAGAAAAGAAAAGAAAAATCTTCTCTTTTCTGTGGGATGATTTTTCCAGAGCTGAAAACTAAACTAATAGACCATTATTTACTCTAACCAGTACAAATCTTAACTCCAATTTTTCCATTACTATATTTTATCTGTGAGATGCATCAATAATTACATCGACAATTTACCAACGGGCGAGTTAGAGTTTAAGTGCAGACTTTATACGCGATAAAAACACAATGCTTGACCAACACATTAATATGATAAAAATAATGATTATCTTTTTGCACAGACTAGATATTACCATAATATAATTATTATACGGTAATATTCCATGCATTTGTCTCAATAAACAAAAGAAATAGACAATTAACTTATGCATATGCATATAATGCATATGCATAATATGAATTTAACTTAGGAATTAACTTAAAGAAACGTAATATTATGCAAAGAACAAGCGTCCTGTAAGCTGTAATCATATAAAATCCGAGGTCTGTGGCTTTAGTTACAGTCACAGCAAAAAAAATTACATTGAACTAGGTATTATGCTAACACCAATATCCCCATGCAACAAACGCCTTTGCTCTAGTGTAAAAAGGATAATAAGTACAAGCGTCACACTTGGCATGATTATAGTACACACACTACACTCTAGCCGTTAAGATAATGCTTCTGATAGCTGCAATAACTTTTTAAACCATAAAGGATTGATCGGGTGATTTAAAAATACCAAACCGCCTACTCATGAGCTAGCTAGGTATATGTTTACACTCTTATGCATCAATGCTTTCGACAAACAATTGTTTAAATGTTTCTTTTTTATTATAGACTAGCTTTTTTGCCCGCGACTTCGTACGCGTAGATTTTCATATAAACCTTCAATTATTTTTTCTTCCCTTAACCCGGCCTTGCGCAAAATAACATAGCATATACTTCAATCTGGTCATAGCTAAGCATATTCGTGAAAACCGCATTTAAATCCGTCCGCATTTTCTTCCAGGGGTGTAGGAGATGTGCGTGAACAAACAAACAAAAATTCTAAAAACTGCCTTAACATGTTCAGCTGCTTATTTTAAGTCGCCCTGTATGAAGTATTGATAGAATCATAAAAGTAATAAATAACACCGTCAACAGTTTTCAAATCAAAAAGATAATGTGACCACAGTGCAGAGCATGTTTTGAAATTTTCTTTTTGTCTAAACCATTAAAAGTATATTTCCGGCCAGTTTCGCTGGCCACGGAACCCTGACATAATGCTTGTCTTAACACGCTTTTGGCTAGTTATTTCTTATTTCGCGTGCATTTGTATGTATACCTTGATTAAAAAGCCATGAAATGGAACTACTCTATTTATCTGTTAAAATATCACAGTAAAATAAAATTATTTCTATATTCTTATTCTTACTGCAAATAATATACACTGTATTCTTCTAAAAGCTAAGTTTATATACCTTGCATAAAGGGTGCAGCAATGACTTATGTAGTGGCTGTTCACAAAACCAGACCACAGACATAAACATATAAATTTAAGTATAGTTAAATCTATTACATAAATATTATATATACTATTCAAACTTAACCTAGGGTGAAGTAATTTTACAAAACAAAAAAAAAAAACATACCTAGTGTGATAGGGTACTTAATTATATATGAGATGATACAAAACTTATGACGCTACTTTCTTAACTATTTATATATCGATATTTATTTTCTAATTATAATTTTCTAAAATTTATCGTCGAATAAATCTTTTATCTCGTAATAACATTTTTGGGTTAGAAACTTACGAAGTTGATTCTGGAAAAATGTTAATATTTATTTCTTTCTTTATTGCGTCCAGAATTTTGTTGTATAGGTTTATTTTCATGTACAAAGGGCCTTTTTTGAATATTTATATTCGCGGGACTGTATTAAAATAGGATGCGGTATATTTTGTGTTTTAAATGCTAACATAGAATAAAACCATGAGAATGTAATATGGAGCTTGGAGCTTCCCGGTGTGGTACTGGATGTAGATGCGACCCAGGGACAACGTCATGTATGCGGTCGGCTAGGTCTGCCAGCACATCGAGTGATGACGTCATCTGCTGCGAAGCAATGATGGTCTGCGTGCTGTTCGATAGGCGGCTGGTCCAAATCATGCGTAAAAAGTCTTCTGGAACTCCGGGGCCTGCTAGGTGTCGTAGATGACGTAAGAATTGAGAAGGCTTACGATCACCTAGCTCCTCGTGTGTTAAAAGTTGCTGTACCTTTTTTCTCTTGATGCGGACAAACGTTTAATTAGCTCCAGCTTGAGTTTTTCGTACTTCTCGGTCACAGGCGGGTTGACGATGATGTCTTCGACTTCAGCTGCCTATTGCGGGTCAAGTTGTCCAATCACATAGTAGAACTTGGTGCTATCTGCAGTGATGTTGGAAATCGCGAATTGGCCTTCGATCTGGGCGAACCAAATCGCCGGCTTCTCGGGCCAAAACGGTGGAATTCGCACGCCAACTCGGAATACATTGTCATCATCTTTATTCTTCGTGTCAGCCGCAGTGCTATCAGTACGATCTAGCGGCATTCTGACCTTTGTTGGTGGTGTACGGTCCATTCAGTGGTCACCAATTATAGTGGATTTGTACTATTTATATAGAAGGAGAGGGTTAAGCTACCGACAATGGAAGAAAATAGCTGAGTCCGAAAGAAATTATAAACTTTAATGCAAAGAAAAATCTTAGACAAATCTTAGAAAAAGCAAATGACAATTCCATTTGAAAATCGGTGTTCTTTTATTTTTTTCTTTTCGCGCCCCAGCGCCACACGTCGTGGAAAATTGGAAAGAAATTCACGAAGGTTGGCGCAAGGAGTACGAGTACGCCACACTCCTACTCCATGCACTGGAATGAATCACCAAAGAGGTTGTAAGGCCTATAACATGCTTGATCTACACGTTCATTCATCTAAGAAGGTTAAGGAACCTTCTTTAAATTTAAACTGATTAACCGAATGACCATGTTGACAGTTGACATAGTTGACAGTTTCAAAATTTTAATGGCTATGTCAATAACATTCTCTTTACTTTGGATCTCCTTGCTTGAGGCTATGTGACGATCCTCATATTACGTTTCGGGTAACGAAGAAATAAATCATTGATTTTTATTTTCGTTTATGTAAAAATAAAGAATTAAAATAAATTATATAAGATAGCCTATGTTTTAATCTGGTAATTTCTAAGCATATTCGTGAAAACCGCATTAAAATCCGTCCAGTGGTTTAGGAGATGTTCGCGGACAAACAAACAAACAAACAAACAAACAAACAAACAAACAAACAGACAAAAATTCTAAAAACTGTCCTATCGTGTTCAGCTGCTTATTTTAAGACGACCTGTGTGATTTTTTTTTTGTTATCTCGCAATTACAGATTTTTTTATCTCTACGTTTTTATTATATGTATAGATGGAAGACCAAACACATATACTTTTACAAAAGCTTTGGCAGAACATCTTGTCTCTGAAACCCACGGGGATGTTCCAGCTGTCATTATTAGACCTTCCATTGGTGAGTTAACTACGCTGTAGATTATTTTAATGCCTTATAAGTGGTAACACACCTCGGACACCCCGTGTTCTCAAGCGAGTTGGTGGCCAAACGTGATCTACGTTTGGCCACCAACTCGCTCGATTCTATATAAAAATAAATTTTAAAAAAAACAAGACGGAAGGACAGCTGCCTCAAGTAACCTATGGATACTACAGGTACCAGAGGTATCACTAATACGTTGCCAACATGAAAATACTCTAAATCTATTCTATTAATTTATTTGTCAGAATATGGTTGGAAGCTTATCTTATGTTCTTGACACGTGCGGCGTAAATATGTAAAGTTTTTTTAAAGCTAAACAAATATATATATATGTTAGAATATTGTCACAATATCTTATTTTATACCTAAACAAGAAGAAAGAAGAACCAGTGGGTAAAACCTGCCCAGACCCAGAAAACCAGACGACTCCAGACCTTAACCAGTCTAAGGGAGGGAGCTTGAGCGCCGCCGGTCGGACAGTACCGGCTGGTCGCTCGCCCCTCCACCATCCCACGGGACACCGGTCCTAAGGAAGGCGCCGAAACGACGTCCGGTCGGACAGTACCGGGCGGGCGCTCGCCCCTCACATTCCCTGAGGCCAGCTACAGCAGGAAAATCATTATTTTGAAGCTGATACCCACCTCTCCGACCCGGAGAGAGGAAGAACTGTCGATCGAACTAAACCGCTTTCGCTCACCACCATAACATCCAAAATAGCTGCTTATAATCATAGATCAGTATCAGATTAGATACCGCGAGGTCTCCTACTTTGCGTGTCTGTTTTTGGTCTTAAGTTTGATCATGGCAAAAATGAATTCATTTTAATCTCCGTCGACTTGGTATTAGCACGTCAGATGTTAATACAAAAATCAACGTACGTTAAATAACGCCATAATAAACTGTAAAATCTCTTCAAAAGCTTCCTGACAATAACGAACACAAAAAATAATCCAATTTGGTGCAGTCGATCGGAAGTTATGCGGGTAGATACATTTCGGTGATTCCTTTTTAGGGTTCCGTAGTCCGACAAGGAACCCTTATAAATTCGTTCTGTCCGTCCGTCTGTCTGTCTGTCCGTCCGTCCGATTTTTTTAAAACCTTACTAACTTATATAATTATTAGGATAAGTAAATGAAACTTTGCATAATGACAGATGTTATATAGATCTCAATTTTAAATGTATAAAAAATGTATAATATTGCATTTTAGGGGTGGCTCTTGTACATGTGAAATGGGGATGAAGTTTTTTTTTTCACTCCAACTACTCGTGTGGAGTATCGTTGAAAAGGTATTTTAAAATGAAGGTAAGGTTTGTTACATCACTTTTTTATAAAGTCTATACTTTGCGAAATATGGCCCGCCAAAGTCGCAAAAAGTTGGTCCCCCCCCCCTGCATTTCTAAACTATAAAACATAGAAACTTGAATATTACAATACAGATAGGTCATATTTAAAACTTTCTTTCAAAATTATTTTGAACATTATCTGATCATGAATTTTTGAGTAACAGCGATAAAACTGCAATAAATTCAAAGCGTTCTAGTTCATAGGTCATTGACCTTTTTGCTAAATGTTCTGTACAAATAATGTTTCTCAATTAGTTTTCTCTATGTTTAAACCATAAAAAGTATATGCTATGTCGGGATGGTACATCTCTGAAATTTGGCTAAGTCCACAGACCTTTGTTCGTTCGAATTTTTCTTTAACCATAATTTCTTGAACTATGACTACAATTATATGGCTTTGATTACGGAACCCTACCATATGCGTGTCTCGATACGCTCTTGGCCAATTATTATTTATATATAGATTCTATGGCAACAGCCGATTCAGTCTTCCTACCTACCATGTCTGCGAGTAAAAGTCTATCATTACTACAACATTACTATTAAAATAAGCTAGATGGAGTTATGACTGATTGTGAAAAAATAATATTTTTTACTATTTATTATCATAAATTAATATGGCCTACGCATGCATAATTGCATATGCGTCAATCAGGTATTTTTTAAGCATATTCGTGGAAACTGCTTTGAAACCCTTCTAGTAGTTTAAAAGATGTGCAAACAAACTGACAGACGCCAGATTTGTAGTTCCATAGTTTGAAAATAGACTGCGTACTAAAACGCATGCTTCGCGAAAAGTTTATAAATTTGTTTAAACTTTACGAATAATATTATTAAAAATTTAATAAGTATTCAATAATTCCTAAAATAATGATTGTAAACGGATCGTAGTTATACAAATATGAAAAGCGCTTCTATTATAGGTAAATACGACACTTTACCTGAATCAGCCAAACAGCATTACCGATATCAGGTATTGCTTCTAGTTAGAAGTCATGTGTGACGGTATTTGATATACACATTTATAATATGTAAGGATTAATTAATAAAGAAAATAAATAATCATGTCAATCACTACCTATCTTAGTTTTTTTTTATAATTCCTAAATAATAAGTAACGTAACGTAAGGTCGTAAGTAGTAAGTGTAACGAATCATCAGTCAACAGCCAGGAGACGTCCACTGCTGAAAATAGGCCTCCCGCTTAGAACTCCACACTGAATGACATCCTGCCATCGGCATCCACTGGATGCCCGTGACTCTCACAATGTCGTCGGTCCATCTAGTAGGAGGCCTACCTACACTGCGTCTTCCGGTTCGCGATTTCCACTCAAGAACCTTTCTTCCCCATCGGTTATCAGTTCTTCGAAGCGATGTGGCCTGCCCATTGCCACTTCAAATTGCAGATTTTAATAGCTATGTCGGTGACTCTGGTTCTTTGGCGAATATCTACGTTCCGAATTTTATCGCGCAAAGAAACTCCGAGCATAGCTCTCTCCATTGCCCGTTGTGTGACTCTGAGTTTTTCCAAAAGGCCAACAGTTAAGGACCACGTCTTAGTACCATAATAATATGTCAACACTGGCAACACACTGGTCAAAGATCTTTCTCTTTAGTCACTGTGGTAACTTGGACGAGAAGATGTCACGAAATTTCCCGAACGCTGCCCATCGAGTTGGATTCTTCGGGCGACCTTTTTGCCTAAGTTGGACTTACCTAACTGAACAATCTGTCCAAGATAGGTGTAATGGTCAACAACTTCGAGAGTATCGTTCTCAACAACAGCTACCGGCACGGGTACAACATGGACATTAGACATGACTTTTGTCTTGTCCATGTTCATTTTAAGACCCACCGGTTGGGAAAGGCTACTGAGGTAGCTGATCATTGTGTTGAGGTGCTCCAGCGACTCTGCCATGATGACTATATCATCGGCAAAACGAAGATGAGTGATGTATTCGCCATTGATGTTGATGCAGAATCCGTTCCAGTCCAAGAGCTTGAAAACGTCCTCCAATTCGTTAGTGAACAGTTTCGGAGATATAACATCTCCCTGTCTCACGCCTTTCTGCAATTGGATTGGTTCCGTGCTATCGTCCTGTAATCGGATCAACATGGTGGCGTTTCTATACAAACACTTCAGTACTTCGATATACCTATAGTCGATATGACAACGCTGGAGGGGTTGCAACACTGCCCAGGTCTCGATTGAATCGAAAGCTGTTTCATAGTCCACAAACGCTAGACATAATGGCCGATTATACTCCTCAGTCTTCTGTATAATCTGGCGGAGCGTATGTATGTGGTCTATGGTGCTTTACGGAAAGCGGCTTTTTCGGGAGGCTGGAAGTCATCAAACCTGCTTTCGAGACGGTTCGTAATGACTCTGTAGAACAACTTGTATACATATCTCAGGAGTGAGATGGCCTATAATATAGTGTAACGAGTATTTGTCTATAAATAAATAATTTCCATTATTAAGCCTAGATTTATTATTTAGAAATTTAGATTAAATAAAAATGGTGCGCAGAAGAAGTGAAACTTCATACTCCATGATGGAGTTAAACGTTTAACGCAACCTTGTTGGAAGTCGCATAAAAAGTATAACTTAAAAAAAAATGAAATTAATATTTTATTATAATATTATTGTGACATTGTTAAAGTTATTTATATTTGCAGACCAGTTGCCGTATCCCGGCGTCATACTGTTGACTCGACGCTACTGGCTGGTGCGTCTGAGTGGTCTCTTCACCTACTTCGTCGCATACGTCGCTGACATGCTGGTGCGGCTCTCTGGGAACAGACTTTTAACAGACTATTTTTTTTTTTTTTTAATTCTTTACTCTCGAGAGGATTTTGGTGTCGCATTTGCCAGTGTCAAGTATTAGTAAAAAAAGCAAACTCTTTACACAGGCAAGAACGAGAAAAATTTACACCTGTCAAATTTACATCAGTCGTATCACAGATATACACAACCAGATCGGCAATATATTTCAGTGAAAGAGACAAATTGATATGGCTCCGCACAAGTACAAAAAGAACATAACTAGACTTTTTTGTCCTTATCGGCGTGGCCTGTTTTTTGGACCTGAAATGTCAAAATCTGCAGGTTCAGTGCCAAACAAAACGGGTCTGAATATTGTTTTTTGCATTTTTTTGGTGATTTTATGTGATAAATGCGTGTTTCCTCTGAGATATAATTGTAAAACAAAAATTTACAATGGTTGGTTGTATCATTTTG
Organism: Agriopis leucophaearia; assembly: GCA_949125355.1. NCBI lineage: Eukaryota > Metazoa > Arthropoda > Insecta > Lepidoptera > Geometridae > Agriopis > Agriopis leucophaearia. The sequence goes on along the minus strand of OX421268.1, from coordinate 16,433,193 downwards.
GGCTGCAAGAACCGCAGTGAGAGAAAAAACGATGAAATATCATTTCACACGTAAGTAAACATAGAGCTTGTAACGATCACCTAAATAAATTCAGGATATCAATTCGTAAATATTTTATTCATAATTAGACCGTTTTTTGGTCAATTTGTGGTATTTCCTATGAGTTTTATCAAAAAATTGACTTAGAAGAATAACAATCAATGTTGCCAGTTTATAAAGGATATTACCCACCACAATTAACATAAATTATTCGTTCTGCAGGTTTCCAACTGATCCTGGCTTACAAATAAAATGGATCAGTGCTACTGGTCGTGAAAATTGGGTGCCAGGAAAACATAGTAGAATTTGTTCCAGTCATTTAACAATGCCGAATCGAATATCAGAAAGGGATTTTTTTAATGCCATTGGGATGTTATCCATATCTCCATTCATGAAAATAAAGAACTGGCCAAGTGCGAGTCGGGCTCGTGCACTGAGGGTTCTGTACCATCACAAAATACAAAAAGTAGTGCAAATACACAACATCACGCCCAGGTTGTCATCCATCCAAGTATCAACCGCGCCCGACGTTGCTTAACTTGTGGGAAACAGAAATGTGTGACCGACTCGCACGCGGCCATTATTTATTATTTATTATTTGTTGTTTTACTTTAGGGTGTGCACTTTAATTCGCCAAGTTTGACGCTTGTACCGATTACCGTTTTTACACCAGAGCAAATACAAAAATACCTTAACAAAACTGTTTGTTGTATGTGTGAATGTGTACCCTCTTTAGTTTTGACTTAATTATATTACTTAGTTAAACCGCCGTAACATTACATATTCTGTGTAAGTTTCAACTGATGATATTACGGCGCGAAAGATACAGCCGTTTAAAGCTGTCTTACCTTTAAACGGATGGATTTTGATCTTCCAAATCTCACAAGATTTTCCAAAGTTTCCAAAATTACTCATTGAAGAGATTCACTACCCGTCATAGTAGGTAAATTACCCTAACTTAAAACAAATAATTTTAATGTGGCAACACACCTTGTTGAAGCGAGAGGCACTGAGCTAGCCACGCTCATTGAAAATCTATAGGTAGTCGTAGACAGAGAAAACAATAGACGCAATCACATTTCCTACTCTTTTACTCCGCAGCGAAACAGCCATATGAAAAAATAGCATGCGTGAAAAAGAAAGATCAATGCTTTTTTTCTCTTTGTCGTTGTAACCGGTTGACTCCAAGCTCTAATTGACAGTGTGGTGTCAAACATTAAGAGATTTTTGTGTTTTTTCGGAAATAAATCATCTAAATTCAATTCGTTATCCTTATATTATTATCCTCGCGTGGTCAAGAGTATTGGATTTCGTCACAATGGTGCAGTGTTGTGTTTTGGGTTGTCCGAACAGAACAGAACAAGGTTTATCTGATGTTACATTACACAGGTTTGTAATGGCCGTTTTTATTTACAACTAGCCGTCCGCCCCGGCTTCGCACGAGTGTAAGCTCGGCCTTCGGCCTCGCTACAAAATATAATATAGCCTATGTCACCCGGGGATAGTGTAGCTTCCCAACAGTGAAAGAATTTTTCAAATCGGTTCAGTAGTTTCGGAGCCTATTTATTACAAACATACAAACATACAAAAATAGGTACAAATCTTTCCTCTTTATAATATTAGTGTAGATATATCGTCTAAAATCAATAAAAATAATAAATATGATGTATTGATGCAGGGGCAACATATTTAGATGTGAAGTTTTACTGCAAAATTACAAATTATACAAAAGAAAAGAAGAACGTAACCTCAAAGATATTGAGTTAGGGCTGCCATAATGTAGCTTTCCATTTTTCCCTAGTTTTCTAAATGTTTACCGACGATGTATTGAATTTGACAGATTTATTTTATGCGCTCAAATTAGATGCCATTACTGTATTATCGGTTTTGTATAGCAGCGTTTTTTTTAATGAAAAATGATTTTTTGTTTGTACTAAACTAATAGTAGAGTCGGAATCTATGTTATCTGTAATCACAGAATTTACCATATACTTAAATTTCCTAATATTTATTTACAGATTTCCATCGAATGCAGGACCGGTAGAGATTTGGATACAAGCATGTGGTAGATATGATTGGAGACCAACACGAAATTCCAGAATTTGTTGTCTTTAGATAATCATGAGCTTCTGCTCACAAAAGTGATCATATGGGAGTACTTAAAAGTGAGACTACATTATGTAGCTAAGCGAGTATCAGAACCTAATGAAAAAATAAGAAATATATATAGTAAACTGATTTTATTTAAAAATCAATAAAACATTAAAATATAACCTGAAGTTTTACTGTTTTTTTATTTTATTACAATAGTAATAAAACCCACCCTAACTTCCTATCTTCTCTATCTTCTATGGAGCCATAATAAAGTGGCAACACTCTTAGAAAATATCGCTATCTCTTAACCGGTTACAGCGTACTTGTGTCCATTGGCTCCTCCGTCTACGTAGGTAGTAGATCTGTGTATGTGCGAACATGCCCGACGCGCTGCGTCATTGTTATCTACACAGACCTAAAAAAAAAAACATCCTAAATCTATGGTTATCTAAGTCAAAGAAGGTTACTGTTACCAAGGAAATCGCTTCAAGGAGGTATATAATGCCGATAAAACTGTGGGACACAGCAGCTAGTTGCAAATTAAATATCAGTTGGCGATAGAAGTCATCGAACGACGACCGCTGCTTTACTCCGCGCTGCACCGCACGTTTGTAAGCATTAAATTGCTAGTTTGTAACATTCTAAACCACAAAAAAAAACACTAAAATATTTTCTTAATTCAATAATAGGCTTGCGTTTGACCGCCAATTCACCTGATGTTAGGTGAATATGTGGTCTACGATGGAGCCCGGTTACCTAAAAGAAACTGATTCACAGTCGCTTAGGTAGATTGTAACTATCGGGGAACACCCATAGAGGCAAGTTCCACAGTCAAGCGTTTCGAGGGCGAATCATAGCGCTTCACGTGGGTTTTCAGAATATCAACCGTGAATCGGTAGAAAAATGTGCAGTATGGTAATAAGGTCATTCAGTTCCGATGCACACTCCCCGAAATATAACTGATAAAAAACCGATGGTTTAGAACCGATAGCACGACTTTACGATGCTTTATTGCTTGAACACGGGATTCGTTACTGATCTTGGCACGTTTCTCAATTGACTCTAACCAAAGCCTCAAGCTGGTACTTGGCAGATCCACCTCAATAGGAAAAAACTGTTTTACTTGCGCTTTTTCATTGGCGCATATCTCAGCTGTTCAATAATATACTGTCGGGGTGAAATATTCAATAAAATAATATTCTTCAGGGTTATACAGAATAGTGGTAGTTAACCGAAAGGAAGCTGTACTTATGAATTAGTTTTATTACGAAACCAACCCCGAAATCTTAAAAAAAATGTTTCATGCATGTAAAACAATGTGCCTAAATCTAAACAAAATGTATGTATGAAACAGTTGATGTTTTGTCACAATTTCAAGTTTGACCCTGAAATATAGGCCTCGTCGAACCGTTTGCACCATGAACTTGCACTATTAATGGTGCAGATGCAATAATTATATTAGTTTTGCTTCATTAATGGTGCAAACGCAACTAGCGTTTGCACCTCGTACCGTATGCACAATAATTGACTTGCACCCTAAGAAATTTTTACCCGTAGATAGGTTGTGCCCGCCACCATATTGACTAGATGAATGCAAGGCACTGTATCATACTCGTTACGTTAATATTGGAAAATTCTATAAATTCTTTAACACTATATAAACAATGGTTAAGAAGCCAGTCAGTTTTTTGTATTTGTTACCGTCTAACATTTTGATCTCGTTAGGTAGCTTATTATAAATTTATATGCACATATTATAATCATTTCTTTGATACAAATCTTTTCTCACAGGAGGTTGATATAGGTAAGTAAACTTGGCTCTTTTTTGACGGGTAATAATTTGACAAAGTTTTTTTATAATATCCTGGGTATTCTTTGGTGAAAATACAATAATTATTGTCCTTAATATACATACATGGTAATAGTTATGTTGCATGTTTTAAATAGTGGTCCGCAGCTGTCCAGAAACCAAGCTCTATTTATAACCCTAACACATCGCTTCTGTATCTTGAATACTCTGTCTATATCAACTGAGTTTCTCATATTATCAGGCCGTATCTAAGCAGATACATGAGACATGACCATGATATGCCACCAATGCAGCCTCCATAGACACAATACATCTACCTTTTTTCAGAGCAAATACAAAGCGAAAAAATTTCGTTCAAAATGTATCAATATGCAGAACAGAGATGTTCTGCTATCATTTTATGGCATATTATTTTGTGGTTACGATAGTAAAATGGCGGATGTTGCAATCGATAGTGGAGCTTAGAAATCAACTGGCGTTAATTGTGTGGAGCTCCGCATAAGTACCGCTCCGCATAATTGACTGCCCCGGTGGCTCAGTTGGTAGTAAACCTAACTTCTGTGCTTGGAGGCGTGGGTTCGATTCCCATCTAGGACAAACATTTGTGTGATGAACATTTGTGTTTGTTCTATGTCTGGGTGTTATTATCTATTGAAGTATGTATTTAAAAATATATATGTACGTATATCAGTCTCTGGCAGCCATATTACAAGCTTTGCTTAGTTTGGGGTCAGATGACCGTGTGTGCAAAAATGTCCCAGATATTTATTTATTTATCCCAGATATTTAAGTGTAGCAGCCGGCCCGCCTACTTTTCACTTCAATCCCTCTTAAGATCTTACTTTTTTAAAGACTTATTCTACGATACCCCAAAAGAGGCAGAGCAGCGAAAAAATAAATCATCACCATTTCACATGTACAAGATAGAGGTCATCCTAATTATATAAAAAAAAAATATTTTATAATTGCGATCAATACCAAAGTGCAAAGTTTCGTGTAGGTTTCGTTAATAACTATAGAAGTTAGAGAGAAAGTTAAAAAAAAATAGGACGGACGGATTGACCGACGAACATACGGACAGACTGACAGACTGACAGACGGACAAACGGACAGACAGACGGACAGACTGACAGACGGACAGACGGACAGACGGACAGACGGACAGACGGACAGACGGACAGACGGACAGACGGACAGACGGACAGACGGACAGACGGACAGACGGACAGACGGACAGACGGACAGACGGACAGACGGACAGACGGACAGACGGACAGACGGACAGACGGACAGACGGACAGACGGACAGACGGACAGACGGACAGACGGACAGATGGACAGACAGGCAGACGAACGGGCAGAATGAACTTATAAGGGTTCCACGGAACCCTAAAAACACTGTCAAAGTTTGACATTATTTTGAAACCATAGATGACGCCTATACTGTATTTTAGTTTGCGATATTATGTTCAGTATGGTTTGCGATTCCTTATAAAGTTCCAGAAGTAAACATTTGCATCATTCATAGATTAAACGCCGTCGGCGTCTCCACAGCACGCTGTGCGCGTTTTATTACTACCGCTGTAAATTAATTACAATTCATACTGCAACTAAATAAATTTATTCAGAAAATCAAAATTCAAAAATTGAATCGAAATTTATTCGAAGTTTTGAAACAATTAATAATAAGTCATGTGTAGTTATCAAAGTGAAATGGGTGCAGAAGCATATGTGCCAGTAGCCGAGTTTTACGCGGGTAAATCAGTGTTTATAACAGGAGGTGCCGGATATCTTGGAAAGGTGACGATTTTATTTTGAAAACTGTGACCTATTCAGATTTTTCATAACAACGTTTTAACAGAGTTTTGTTTTCAAAGTTTGAGTTTTGTTTGGTGACATGGTTTTTCACCGACGTGAAAAAGCCATGTCGCCGCATGGGTAGATTATTCTGCCGTCCGATTATTAAAAGACCGTTAAGTGAACAAATCTAGTTTTGAGTTAGAAGAAAAACGTGGGAAATAAATAAAAATTAATAAATATCTGGGACATTTTGCACACACGGTCATCTGACCTCCAAACTAAGCAAAGCTTGTAATATGGCTGCCATAGACTGATACACGTACATATATATTTTTAAATACATACTTAAATAGACATTAACACCCAGACATAGAACAAACACAAATGTTCACAAATGATGTTACTTACCTGGAAATTTACAAGTAGTACTGATTATTTTTTGGACCAAATTTTAGAAAAAAAAACTGTTTTAATGATGAATTTCTAGTGTAATTCCGCTTCTGCGTCGCTTCAAGTACAATAAGGAATTTGTGATAAATATTTGTTGATAATGTTAATTTTATTGAGTTTAATTTTGCCTAACCTGATATAAAATATTAATTACATAAATTGAAAATTAACGAACCAAATTTTATATTGGTAGTTATAGAAAAGTTCGAATAAACAAAGCACAGAGCTTTGTTTATTCGCTGCATTTGCGAAATTTGCTTTTGCGTTAACAACAGTTACTTATTGGTTTCGTGAGTTTAAATGTGCTCGAAAAAACCTAAACAACCAGACCGTGATGACTTACAACTGCAGTAACTCATGAAAATGTTAGGATACAGTGACTGTTGCGGGCGATAAGATACATTTCACTTCGAGAGATTCAGGCTGAACAGCAAATTAGAACAGAGGCAGTTTACACCATTCTGTATGAATACCTAAAAGTTAGAAAGCTAGCTTCGCGATGGATACCTCCTTCTGTCACCGAACAGCACAAACCTCGTCGTGTTGATAACTGCAAATTTATGCTAGAAAAGTTCGAAGGTGGAACTTCACAAAACCTATCCTGCATATTTACAACTGATGAAAACTTGGATCTGCAGCTACGATCCTCTCATTAAGCAACAATCCATTTAATGGGTGTTTGATGAAGACGAGCTGCCCACAAAAATTGTTCGCAGTCGAAGCATTAAAAAAAAATATAGCAGTTTTTTCAAAGCAGTGGACCAGTAGCAGTAATTCCGCTAGAAAACCACAGTGAATAGTGAATGGTATTCCGAAGTTTGTCGGCCTCAAGCTTTTGAGGAGTTGAATAGAGGGAGCAACCAAGTAGCGGTATCCGTGGCATTCTTTTTCACTAAGATAATGCGCTCACTCACACAGCTGCTAAAACCATGGACTATTTGAATACTTTGTGGGTAGAAATGTTACCCATCCCCCGTACAGCCCAGATTTGGATTGAACCAACCTCTCTGCGCTTGTGAGCTTGGGATCATCGACAATTCTTACAGCTTTATGCTGCAATGCATCAACAGGCTCAAGTTGATACCTGGGTACTCCATTCCAAAGATGGGAGCAGTACTCCATGTAAGGTCGGACTTGCGCTTTGTAAAGCAAAAGCCTTTGACTCGATGTGAAGTACCGCTCCGCCAAGTTTCTTAGAGGCAAGCTTGGCCTTACTTGCGATGTGGCTGCGGAATAATAATTAATAATTTAAGAACTTGTTTACCTATTAGCTAGTAAATAAAAACTTGAATGGACTTGACTTGTCATAACTGTGAACCATCTGTAAACTCGATGCAGCAGCGTAGTAGCGTACAAATAAAATCTTTTTTTGGTTTAGCTATATTTAAAATTGTACTATATTTATGAGATTTTGGAACAGTTGCGACGCGGAAGAGGCGCGACGTGTCGCGGAAACGCTGTGAGGATCCATTTTGAACCTAAGGTAAACCGCTCTCACGCGAACGTTGAATTTGTTTTTGTGAAGAGCGATGCGATGGATCTACCTGCGACGCTCTACCAGTCTGGACTTACGGGGCTGAAACGTGAACACATTAGGCCTTAGCTTGTGTGGTATACAAGTTCAAAATCGTTCTGCAAGCTATGCTTGGCTTTTCTCTGAGGAATCGTATCCAGAACGAAATTATTCGCCAGAGGACCAGTTACTGACATAGTTCAGCGTATTAGCAAGCTGTTTTTTTATGATACTGAGTGACGAGACGAGCGAACTCGCTCGCTTGATGGCTCTTCACGCTTGCCCATAACAGCTCAGCGCCACTCAAAATTTTGAACTTCAACAGTTCAAAACCCTGGAAGGCAAAGCACTGCGCTCGTCACCCCGAGATATAAGATGTCAAATCTCTGTGTGCCCTGTAATTTCGCTGGAAACATTGCCCTTCAATTCGGAACATGGTGTTTGCACACTACTGCTTGGCGGTTGAATAACTAGCAAAGGTGTGGTACTTCCCCAAGCGGACCCCTGCAAAAGAGTTCCTACCACTACAAAAAGCTGAATAGAATAAACTTTTATTGAAATGGCAGTGGGCCGGTCATATCTGTCGCAGAACCGATAACCGTTGGGGTAGACGTGTTCTACGGTGGAGACCACGAATCAGCTAACGTAGTGTAGAACGCCCTGTGACTCATTAGAGTGACGATATACGTAAAGTAGCTGGCAGTGGCTGGATGAGAAAAACCGAAGATCAGGCTGAATGGCGCGCCAGCAGTGAACCAGTATAGGCTGATTATGATGATAATTATGTGGATACAGTAGAGATTTTCACAGATGGCGTTGATTTTTCAAACACTACACATACTGGGATGCAAATATTCGAATAATCACATGCTTTGTGATATTTGTCCTATTGATAGATAGATAGATAAACTCTTTATTGTTCACACATTACATAAATAATACACGATAAATAGCTTTAAAAAACTAGCGTAACAATCGGCGGCCTTATCGCTAAGAGCGATCTCTTCCACGCAACCTTAGGATGAAAAGCTATTGCTTGTTTATTGCACTAAAAAGCTTTCAAAATCATTAAAAAAAATACCTTCATTTTACAGGTATTGGTGGAGAAACTTCTTTACAGTTGCCCAAAAGTGGAAAAAGTTTTTATATTACTGCGAGACAAGAAGAATGTCAGCGCTGAGCAGAGACTGCAGAAGATCATTCAGCTACCTGTGAGTTGATTTTCTTATTTATTTTTTGATAGGAAAACCAACAGTTTTTTTACACTAAGATATACAATGAAAAAACTATAGAAAGACAATTACAGGTTCTTACGAATATATTCTCAGGATCTTATATCTATAAGTTTCAGCAAAACCTTAGATCAGACATTCAAGAAAGATATGCCTGTGTATAATTACCGCTTGTGTTCAAATGTCTCCGTGTTTCATAATTGTTACCGCACCACTTAACCGCTGCTGTTCCCTTTTGCAGCTTTCTCGCTCACACACTTTCACATTATAGAAGAAATAAACGAAAAAATTCTCACTTCTGTGGAAGAAATTATATTTCCAAAAAGTAACAAAATCAAGTTTAGATGTCTAGCGTTCGACTATTTGCACGGCTGTTGTCACGTTTTTAGGGTTACGTAGCCCGACAAGGAACCCTTATAAATTCGTTCTGTCCGTCCGTCTGTTTGTCTGTCTGTCCGTCCGAATTTTTTAAAACCTTCTAACTTCTATAATTATTTAGATAAGTGAATGAAACTTTGCATAATAATAGTTGTAATATAGATCTCAATTTTAAAAGTATAAATAATTTGATTTATGTACTTACTTTACGTATAATGTCAGTAGAAAACTTGCGTTTTGTAAAATTGCCCCACAGGAAAGTGACAATTTTGCTCATGTTTAGGCATTTTTTTCCAAAAAGATATTTTCAACCTAGCTGAATTTCGGTACCCATATAGAAGCCATCCGAGTTGGATTCTTCGGGCAACCTCTTTGCTTAAGTTGGACTTACCTAACTGAACAATCTGTCCAAGATAGGTGTAATGGTAACGGAACGCAACGCGACCGCAACTAGTCACACTAAACACACTCCTCTAACTAAAAATAGAAAAACGCAAGAAAATAACCAAAATATATACCAATGTGAAGCCCCTTTTACGAAGAGTAAAGTGATAAAATAATTATATAATAATCTCAAGAATTTACGACGTGAAGTGAATTATTTCGAAGTAACCGACCACCATTGCAAACTACGCTGCTGCACGGCAATTGTAACCGCCATTTTATTAACTGCTACGAGCTAATATACGCCCTACTGCAACGAGATACGACACGGAGTCGTGTGATACTAGCCGAGGCAAAGTTAAGTACAAAAGTCGTTCTTTTTCCTTTATTTTTAAAAGAATCGCATAAATATGAACTGTCAGGCCTGCAACAGAAATATTACATATGAAAATGAATATCTAAAATGTACTTGCTGCTCAAATACTTTTCATTATGCATGCCTGAATATTACGACAGCTACTTACCAGAACAACATCTACGAATTTAAAAAATCATGGCAGTGTCCCTCGTGCCAAAACGTAACAAATAGACGTAAAAGAAATGAAAATACACCTGTCAGAAGCCAACTTCAAACTTTAAATGATACGTCTATGTGCATCGATGAATCGCTTACTGATGCCCATAACAAACAAGACCTGTCTACCATAAGCACACTAAGCCCTTCAATTACTACTCATGTTACATTTGACGAGACATCAATCCTCGAAAAATTCAGCCTGCTCCTGGATAAAAAGCTAGATGAGAACAAAAAATCCATCTTAAGCGAACTAAAATATTCCATGGACTCAAAAATAGAATTAATGACAGAACAAATAAAAGAAGATATAACTAAGAAGACAGAAATTTTAACCAACGATCAAACGACTATTAAAAACCAACTAAATGACATGTGTTTAAAAATCAAAAAGCTTGAGACAGAAAATATAAAACTAAACGAAGAAATAAGCCAGATAAAATCATTCCAAAACAATACACAACAACATAGTACCGAAAATACAAAAAAAATTGTACTTTATGGCCTCACTGAATACGATCATGAATCAGAGTCACAACTTTACCACAGAATAGTCACCATCTTTCAAGACTTAGTAAATGTCGATCTCACAGGTTACATTGAGGAACTGAAAAGAATAGGCGGAAAATTTTCGAATCGCCGACCTATAGTTATTGAGTTACTGAGTAAAAAAATGATAAAGAATCTACTGCAAAATGGCCGAGTGTTTAAAAATACGGGACTGTCAATCTCAGAATACCTCGATGCTAAAGCCCTAGAACATAGAAAACACCTACAAATACACCTGCGTGCGGCACGCCGCGATGGCCGCCATGCCATCATCAGAAACAACACACTTATCGTAGATGGAAACATAACACACGACTACTCACATATTCGGAAAACATTGTCAAGCCGACCAGCTCAGCGAACGTCATCTGTACTGCATACCTCCACTGACGACGAGCCGGCTCCCACACAAGAACAAGAACAAGCACAACACTCACAACAACATGTTTCGAAAACGACATCACCTCACTCACAAAAGTGTAATTTTCGTTGACTTCAGTATATTGATTCAGAATATGCAGAGCTTGTATGGTAAACGAGATATCGTACAGGCTTTTCTACAAGAAAATAATTTGTATATACACGCGTTATGCGCGACGGAGACATGGCTTTCCGAAGCCAAGCTTGAACTGTTTAACTGCATGGGGTATAATAAAGTTGCAGCGTTCTGTAGACAACAACAAAGGGGTGGGGGGACGATAATACTCCTGCGCGACGATTTTGAATACACAGAGATAACAGAAATAGCACAATTATCAATAGAATATGTAATAGAAATATGTGCAGTACTAATCAATAAAATCAACTTACTCCTAATTATAATTTACTGGAACGGCAGGCAGGGCGACCTATTTTATAATCAACTAAATTTGCTTTTATTACTAATTAAAAATAAATTCAATTTCTCGGATGTAATAATAGGCGGAGATTTTAATTTAGACGTGCTCCATAATTCCGCAAAATCATCCAAATTACTCGAAGTAATGATAGAAAATAATTTCCGTCAATATGTAAATGAACCAACCCGTACCACTTGCACTTCAGCAACATGTCTAGATCTAGTATTTGCTAACTGTAATAAAGAAAAAGTTTGTGTCTCAGTCAAAAATTTCGGGTTTTCTGATCACCTAGGTACAACAATAAATGTAAAGAATGAAATAAATACTAATAATAAACCGATAGTATGGAAAACAAAAAAACGACTTTATAATAACCAAAATACCGAAAAATTTAAAACCGAATTAAAAAAAAAAAAATTGATTGGACAAAACTACTGGACATGGAGTCAAATAAAACGGTAAATGAAAATTACACAATATTTAGTAACACATTAAAAGAAATCCTGGATCGATGTATACCCAAAAAATACATAAGTCTAAATAAACATAAAAACTATAACTGGTTAACGCGAGGCATAAAAACTTCATGTAGAAATAAACGACTACTTAAACCACTAGTTATGCACTGTAAACACCCTACCCTAACTAGATATTATAAATCTTATGCAAAATTATTAAAACAAACAGTTATTAAATCAAAAAGAAACCAATATATATATAAAATGAATAACTCCGAAAATAAAACTAAGTGCATGTGGAATATTATAAAGGAACGTACGAATAAGTATTTGAAAAAAACAAAAAATAATGTCAAACTAAAAATAAATAACAATATAATCGCTGACCCGGTCCAGGTAGCTAATACATTTAACCAGCATTTTGCGTCTGTCGGTGTGAGTAAGCAGCCGGCGGGAGGGACGGAGGCTCGTGCCTCCCCGCGCCCGCGTCCGCCGCCACTCCAACGTACTAATAATACAATGTTTCTAAGCCCTGCAGATCCACAAGAAATTTACCAAATAATTAAACACCTAAAAAATAAATTTAGCTATGGTTTGGATGAGCTGCCACCCTCATTAATAAAAAAATGTGCAGAAGAGTTAACTTTACCTTATTACCTGCTAGTTAATCAATCCTTTATTGAAGGTACATTTCCCGACTTGCTAAAAACTTCTGTTATTAAACCAGTTCATAAAAAGGCATCAAAACTGAATGCCGACAATTACAGACCTATTGCGCTCTTGCCCACTTCCTCTAAAATATTTGAAAAGGTGATGCAAAAACGCCTAAACTCCTTCTGTGAAAAATTTATACTGTTTGATGATTCCCAATACGGGTTCCGAAAAAACCGATCAACAATATTGGCGGTTTATAAATACGTCCAACAAATACTAAACATAATTGACAATAAAGAATACGCGGTAGGAATCTTATTAGACATGACAAAAGCCTATGACAAAGTCCAATACAACATACTACTGGATAAACTACATGACATCGGAATTCGTGGAGTAGCACATGGTTGGTTCAGATCATATTTAAGTAATCGTGAGCAGTATGTAGAAATCGAAAACTTTGACCATGAAGCCAAAATAATAAAAATTGTAAGATCTTTAGCCACTAAAATTAACCACTCTATTCCTCAGGGAAGTGTCATCGGGTGTGTCCTATTTTTGATATATATAAATGACCTGCCTAAAGTTATAAACGAGTCCTGCGTCCTTTTCGCGGATGATATTTCAATCCTGACATCTTGTAGAAACAATTTAAATTTAAATAATAATTTAGTTGACATTTTTAAAAATATAATTAATTGGATGAATGATCATAATCTTGAATTAAATTTTGACAAAACAAAAATAATACAATTTAGACCCCGCCAAAAAGCTCCCCTTGACATACATTTTTCTTATAATAACAATATATTAAAATGCGTAGATGCGACCTCACTGCTAGGTTTAGAACTTGACTCACATTTAAACTGGAAAACGCATATACAAAAAATCAAAATGAAATTGAGCAGTTTCACTTATGCGCTGACAGAGCTACGACGAGCTACGGATCAAAAAACAGCCATTACTGCATACTATGCATATGCCTACTCGTGGCTCAGGTACGGCATTATATTATGGGGAAACAGCGTAAACGCATTAGATCTCTTCATTGCCCAGAAAAAGTGTATCCGTATTCTGGCCAATATAAAATCCCCTGATATAACTATAACAAATTTTCATAAGCCCTACTTCATTAAATTTAAAATCCTGTCGTTGACATCAATTTACATATTAGAAATAAGCAAATTTGTTAAAAAATACCCCGACTTCTTTAAAAGAGCAATTGACAAGCCGCGAAAAATCAGATCACAATATAGACATAAACTTATCGAACCGAAATCTAATCTAGTAATTCATAGCTCAGGCCCTACAACTATGGCCGTAAAAATATACAATAAGCTACCAAATATAATAAAAGACATAGAAAAAGAACCCAGCTTCACTAATGTTCTCAAAACTTTCCTAGAATCAAAATGTTACTATACCCTAGACGAATTTTTCAAGGATAATTTCGATGATTTACAAATAGACCGTTCTGTTCTTTCTGTTGCCATACCCTAACAGGGTCATATGTACTACATGTATTTAAGATGTGTTAAGACAAAAACATGTTATTTAAGGTCTGCATGCATACATATATCGCAATAAATAAATTGAATTGAATTGAATTGAATTGGTCAACAACTTCGAGAGTATCTTTCCCAACGATTACCGGTACGGGTACAACATGGACATTGGACATGACTTTTGTCTTGTCCATGTTCATTTTAAGACCCACCTGTTGGGAAAGGCTACTGAGGTCGCTGAGCATTGTATTAAGGTCCTCCAACGACTCTGCCATGATGACTATATCGTCGGCAAAACGAAGGTGAGTGATGTATTCGCCATTGATGTTGATGCCAAATCCGTTCTAGTCCAAGAGCTTGAAAACGTCCTCCAATGCGTTAGTGAACAGTTTCGGAGAAATAACATCTCCCTGTCTCGCGCCTTTCTGCAATTGGATTGGTTCCGTGCTCTCGTCCTGTAATCGGATCGACATGGTGGCGTTTTTATACAAACACTTCAGCACTTCGATATACCTATAGTCGATATGACAACGCTGGAGGGACTGCAACACTGCCCAGGTCTCGATTGAATCGAAGGCTTTTTCATAGTCCACAAACACTAGACATAATGGCCGATTATACTTATGGGCAGCGTTCGGGAAATTGCGTGACATCTTCTCGTCCAAGATACCACAGTGCCTGAAGACAAAGGTATTTGACCAGTGTGTGTTGCCAGTGATGACATATGGTACTGAGACGTGGTCCTTAACTGTTGGCCTTTTGGAAAAACTCAGAGTCACACAACGGGCAATGGAGAGAGCTATGCTCGGAGTTTCTTTGCGCGATAAAATTCGAAACGTAGATATTCGCCAAAGAACCAGAGTCACCGACATAGCTATTAGAATCTGCAAGTTGAAGTGGCAATGGGCAGGCCACATCGCTCGAAGAACTGTTAACCGATGGGGAAGAAAGGTTCTTGAGTGGAGACCGCGAACCGGAAGACGCAGCGTAGGTAGGCCTCCCACTTGATGGACCGACGACATTGTGAGAGTCGCGGGCATCCAGTGGATGCAGATGGCAGGATGCCGTTCAGTGTGGACGTCTTCTGGCTGATGATGATGATGATAGAAGCCAATTAGTTCCTTATTCCAGATTTAAAATAAATCAGGAATATTTAAAATCTAAGGAGCTATGATTTGAGCGCACCAAAATTCCTTCACTATAAGAACTACCCACCTATATCATGGTGTGCATATAAATAACTGGTCCGCCATATTTGATTTAGAATGACGTCATTTAATTTACTATGCATTGTCATCCAAATTAAACATGTATGCTAAATTTCAACTCGATCGGTAGGGGATAACTGTTTTGAAATTCAGTTGCAAGATTTTTTCTTATTCTTTATTCTTTATTGCAAATATGTACACTTTCTATATGATTTGACCCTTATAAGCAGGGCAAGTTAAATAAAAGCTTGTAAAACGTGCGACTAGCAATCAACATGAAAACAACTAGCTGCCACCTTCGACGCAAAGCCTATTTACTTGGTCATAAATGGCCAAGAGCGTGTCGAGACACGCATATGGTAGGGTTCCGTGATCAAAGCCATATAAATGTAGTTCAAAAAATTATGGTTATAGAAAAATTCGAACGAACCAAGCTCTATGGACTTAGCCAAATTTCAGAAATGTATCTACCATCCCGACATAGCATATATATATTTTTTGGTTTAAACATAGAGAAAATTGATTGAGAAAAATTATTTGTTAAGACCATTTTACAAAAAGGTCAATGACCTATGAGCCAGAACGCTTTGAATTTATTACAGTTTTATTGCTGTTACAAATTCATCATCAGATAATGTTCGAAATAATTTTGAATTAAGGTTTTAAATATGACCTATATGTATTGTTAGATTCAAGTTTCTATGTCTTATAGTTTAGAAATGCGGGGGACCAACTTTTTCCACTTTGGCGGGCCATATTTCGTAAAGTATAGACTTTATAAAAAAGTTATGTATCAAACTTTACCTTCATTTTAAAAGAACTTTTCAACGATACCCCACACGATTAGTTGGAGTGAAAAAAAAAACATCCCCATTTCACATGTACCAGACTCCAGAGCCACCCCTAGAATGTAATATTATTTACTTTTAAAATTGAGATCTATATTACAACTATTATTATGCAAAGTTTCATTCACTTATCTAAATAATTATAGAAGCTAGAAGGTTTTAAAATAATCGGACGGACGGACAGACAGACAGATAGACAGACAGACGGACGGACAGAACGAATTTATAAGGGTTCTTTGTCGGGCTACGGAACCCTAAAAACGGATATAGAGTAAAAGACTGAGAAGAAGAAAAGGGGAATACGGAAACAGCTCGTTTAAAAAGTGTTTTTTTTTTGTACGTTGATAATTTTATTCAGTATCATAATAACATGATATTTTTTTTCCTACAGATATTCTCTAGGCTGAGGAAAGAACGACCAAATGATTTAGAGAAGATTGTAATGTTGAAAGGTGACATCAGTGCACAGAACTTAAACATGCATAATGAAGATTTAGAAACCGTTATAGAAAAGGTATGTATCTATATGTAGTACGTAGACAGAGAAAACAATAGACGCAATCACATTTCCTACTCTTTTACTCCGCAGCGAAACAGCCATATGAAAAAATAGCATGCGTGAAAAAGAAAGATCTATGCTTTTTTCTCTTTGTCGTTGTAACCGGTTGACTCCAAGCTCTAATTGACAGTGTGGTGTCAAATATTGAGAGATTTTTGTGTTTTTTCGTAAATAAATCATCTAAATTCAATTCGTTATCCTTAAATTATTATCCTCGCGTGGTCAAGAGTATTGGATTTCGTCACTTCGTCACAATGGTGCAGTGTTGTGTTTTGGGTTGTCCGGACAGAACAGAACAAGGTTTATCTGATGTTACATTTCACAGGTTTGTAATGGCCGTTTTTATTTACAATATATCGTCTAAAATCGATAAAAATAATAAATATGATGTATTGATGCAGGGGCAACATATTTAGATGTGAAGTTTTACTGCAAAATTACAAATTATACAAAAGCAAAGAAGAACGTAACCTCAAAGATATTGAGTTAGGGCTGCCATAATCACGGGCCATAATGTAGCTTTCAATTTTTCCCTAGTTTTCTAAATTTTTACCGACGATGTATTGAATTTGACAGATTTATTTTATGCGCTCAAATTAAATGCCATTACTGTATTATCGGTTTTGTATAGCAGCGTGTTTTTTAACGAAAAATGATTTTTTGTTTGTACTAAACTAAAGTTGTAGAGTCGGAATCTATGTTATCTGTAATCACAGAATTTACCATATATGTACTTAAATTAAGAAATAAGAAATAAATTAAGAAAATTAAGAAATAAGGTTCTTAAGAGAAATATGACTAATTTAATCACACGTAAGAATGCGAGAGAGAGAGATATTTACTACTTACACGAAAGTTTTAAAATATGTAGCTGTAAACACTTCTTTAAATGTCATGGCGATATATTTGATTGTTCACCTTTAGATAATCACGAGCTTCTGCTCACAAAAGCGATCATATGGGAGTACTTAAAAGTGAGACTACATTATGTAGCTAAGCGAGTATCAGAACCTAATGAAAAAATAAGAAATATATAGAGTAAACTGATTTTATTTCAAAATCAATAAAACATTAAAATATAACCTGAAGTTTTACTGCTTTTTATTTAATTACAATAGTAATAAAACCCACCCTAACTTCCCTATTTTCTATGGAGCCATAATAAAGTGGCAACACTCTTAGAAAATATCGCTATCTCTTAACCGGTTACAGCGTACTTGTGTCCATTGGTTCCTCCGTCTACGATGTAGTACCATATTTGACATATAGGTATTATGTGTAATAATCCCTCAATGCCACTATTACATAAGGTGATAGCTTCTAGTGAAGGAAATAGCTTAATTTATTTCCAACTACATCCAGCGTGAACACGCCCGCCAACAGGGCGTCGCTCGACGCGTTGTAGGTATAGTTATAATGTTAAGACCATTATCTATTTAAGACTCTGCAAAAAGCAAATCAAAAGAAAACATTCGAACTGAGGATCTACTTGCAGTTCGCATTGTTATTAAACATACAAAATACGTTAGATAGTGTATTTTTTAATCATATTTCCGTTTCTACGTTTGGCCAATAATTTTCCTAATGGTATGCGACGGTGTGGACCAGGATGGAGCATGGAGCAACTTATAGTAAACCTTTTGAGTTTAACTTTGATGAAAGAATACGAACATCGTAATTCTCATAACAAATTGTTTTTATTACAGGTGTCAGTGGTAATCCACTCGGCAGCAACAGTAAAGTTCAACGACCCTCTGAAGATTACGCTCAAAGCCAATCTTGAAGGTACCAAAAATGTGCTCAACCTATGCCACCTGATGAAAAACTTACAGGTAAAGCGTTACAGTTCATCATCAGCCTGTTTTTGTCTACTGCTGGAAGTAAACATCTAATAAACGTCACTGAGCTTGATCTTCAGTACTCTGCATCAGGTTATGCAAGTCATCACTCTATTTATTTATTTTATGTATTTATTTAACTAACACGGTACAACCAATTACATTAGATAAATTATTAATATATTACAAAATCATATAATTGGTCATTACAATAACCAAAAATTCAATGCGAATATATTAACAAACAATACAAAATTAAAAACAATAATAAAATTAGTGACATGTCATGGATGATAAATTACAGATAAAATCAATTAATGTCACAAAAAGTCAAAATGCATATAAAATTTAATTAAATGTCATAAATTCAATAATAAAGCGTCAAAGTTACCAGAAGTTAAAATCACACTGACACAAATATTCCCATTCATTATCATCATCCATTTCTGTCTATCTACGATACCTGTGATCTACATTATACTTAGTCTATGTTTGAGCGACGGAAGGTGAGCAAGAAAGATGTAAGAAGATGAAATCCTTTAGAAGTGGTTTCTACCCAGCAGTTGACAAAATGTGTCCTTATATTCTTCATAAGGTCTACTTCGTAGAATGTCTTGAAAGCAAATCAATGGATAGAGAAAATATCTGGTTTCAAAACCTCTGAATCTCTCCATTTCCTCTGGTTTTCAAAACTTCTTGATTGCAGTTACGTGGACTGATAATAATGTTGTATTTTCAGGTGTTTATCCACGTATCAACAGCTTACTGCAACACAAATCAGGAAGTATTAGAGGAGAAAGTCTACCCGCCACCAGTATCAATAGAAGAAGCATACGAATTTGTAAAAGAAAATCCAAGTGAAGCCGAAACTGCGCGGTTTTTGAGTAAGTTACGAGACAGCTTTACACCCCTAGGTATATCTCCAAACAGCTACACACAGCGGACATACTCACTAAGATACATTAGATAATTATACCTTTTTAGGGTTCCGTAGTCCCACATGGAACACTTATAAGTTCGTTCGTTTTAGTATTTGTTGTTATAGCGGCAATAGAAATACATCATCTGTGAAAATTTCAACTGTCTAACTATCACGGTTCGTGAGATACATCCTGGTGACAGACGGACGGATAGACGGACAGACGGACAGCGGGGCCTTAGTAATAGGGTCCTGTTTTACCCTTTGGGTACGGAACCCTAAAAAGGGTGTACTAAGTCGAAAAGGATCCATTATACTCATTACTATGAACATTTACTATTGGACCAACCCTGAAATCGCGGAAAAAATATCAGCTGTTTCATACATTTTGTCGAGTGTCAAAGACCATTTTCTATGGAACAGTTGATATTTTTTCTCAATTTCAGAGATTCTCCTGGTAAAAGTTGTAACATTTTCCGCGAAACCCATGAATGTAGATGAAGCGGTAAAAAGGACTATCAAAAATCATTTCTGAAAAAAATATTCTTGAATCATATTTTTGTTTTCTTTTTAACCCATGTTTAGGGTTCCGTACCCTAAAGGTAAAACGGAACCCTATTACCAAGACTCCGCTGTCCGTCGTCAGTCCATCTGAAATTAAATTAAAATAAAACAAATATTTAATGGGAACTCTCGTACAACAAACGTTTTTTTTTTTTTGCCCTTTTTTATAGATAATGGCACGTGCGAGTCCGACTCGCACTTGGCCGGTTTTTTTATTTTTTTATTTCTCTCATACATTTATGCATCGCTTCCTTTTCATTTTACGCTTCTACTGCATTTGCAGTATACGTAGGCGGTGGGATGAAAAAAATTGTTGTCCTCTCCGGGCAAAGAACGTGGGGGTGGTGCCTTTTGAATATACCTACGATAAATAATTTCACCTGACCATAAGATTTGTAATCAATTTTAAAACTAACGGGACTCGTGATATGACAAATCTCCATAAAACGCGTAGCAAATAGCATGTTAATATTACCCGCAAGCAAATTTTTCAGATCACTTCCTACGTCCATCGAGATACATCCTAATATCCAAGATAGGTGTAATGGTCAACAACTTCGAGAGTATCGTTCCCAACGATTATTGGCACGGGTACAACATGGACATTTGGACATGATTTTTGTCTTATTTATGTTCATTTTAAGACTTATCTGTTGGGAAAGGCTACTGATGTCTCTGAGCGTCGTATTGATGTCATTCAGCGACTCTGCCATGATGACTATATCACCATGGTAAATGATGTATTCACCATTGATGTTGATGCCGACCTGCAACTAAAAGCACTGTATTCTTGCACTGTCAGCTTAACGGCGCAGCGCTGTCATGAACTGGTCGATGTTTTCTCCTTTCTCTTGGCTGCGTGTTAGGAATTTACGATATAACGCCGCACTGTTATATTAGGTTTCGCACCGACATACGAGTCGAACTTCTTCAAAACAGATTTCACGTCATCTTCACTTTCACCCGAATCAAACTTGAAAGTCGTAAAAACCTCGTATCCCGCCGATACGATGAGGTTCACCAACAGACTAGCCTGTACCTCCTTAGGCTCTTTGCTCACTCCCGATGCTTTGAGAAATAACTCGAAGAGCTTCCGCCATTTGCACCACGCCACGGAGCACACGGTGGAACCGCCTTCTAGTAATAACCCCGCTGGAGGATGCGTGTACTTCAATATTTTCAGATGTTTTTGACACTTGCTGAACTATAACACTGATTCTAACAGGTTTTTAGGGTTTTATCATCATCATCATCATCATCATCATCATTTCAGCCATATGACGTCCACTGCTGGGTGGTACATGTTTTAGGGTTTAAGTACTCTTAATTGTAAAAACAAAATTCGTCACTGTCACCATGATGTGAAACACACACTAGTTGGTTGAACATTGATTTTATTGATAATCATATAGTAAGGGTAGTCAGGCTACCCTCATAAATATACTACAGACGAGCTGTCTGATGGTAAGCAGTCACCATCTCCTATGAATAGGTATATGTAACACCAGTTTATACGTTAAACATTGCTGAACTTGAAAGAACCTATTAGCTTGCCTTTTGAAGAGTCCCATGTTGTAGCTTCTAAAAAACACAGCGAAAGGTAGCTGATCCCACATTTTGCAAGTGTGAGGCAAGAAAGATCGCGTGAATCGCACAGTGTGCGATTGCCACTGATCTATGATAATGTGGATGAGCTTTCGGGCTAATGCGATGGTAAAACCGCGACGCCGGCATTAGATCCAAACAGTTCTTCAAAACACTCTCCGTTTAAAATGCGATAAAAGTAACGTCATAGACACCCAACGCACTGCGCATGTTAAGTAGCTCTAGGTGTTAGGTGAGTTTGGGATCGTTGACAATTCTTACAGCTCTACGCTGTAATGCAGCACGAGGCTCAAGTTGAAACTTGGGTGCTCCATTAATATGCGTGTATTAGGTAATGTATTATTCATTCAGATGGTAAAAATTCAAAACCCCGATTCATGAGCTAGCTATAAATATGCTTACACTGTTATGCATCATCGTTTATTAAGCTACACAACCAACAATTATTTATCAGTTGTTGTTTTTTTAAATTATAGATGGAAGACCAAACACATATACTTTTACAAAAGCTTTGGCAGAACATCTTGTCTCCGAAACCCATGAGGATATGCCAGCTGTCATTATTAGACCTTCCATTGGTGAGTTATTAGGTACACTTTAGATAACTACTAACCAACTACCAACTACTAAGTTATGGTTTTAATATTATTTCTTCTATGCTTATGGGCCACAAATTAGTAAGTAGTTGTTGTTATTCAGCTTCCGCTCCGGTTTGTGCGATGGGTACAATGCGGGCATCGGAATGAGATGGGATGAGGTGGGAACGGGCCGAAATAGTGGACTAAAACTGAAAGACTGGGATGGAGTAAATTGGATTATGGGCATCGTAGAACTAAAATAGAAAGAGCGTGACGAGAGTAGGGTGAATTGCGGAACAAATGCGGAACTAGAACGAAAAAGACGAGACAGGTGTAAAAGAAATTACAGGACAGATGCAGTACTGAAAAGGAAAGGGCGGGAGGAGACTTGAGTGGATTATGATATGGTAGTAGAGTGGAGTGGATGGATGCAGGACTAGATCAAAAAGGGCGGGACTGAAGTAGAGTGGATTACCTACGGGATGGATTCGGGTCTCAGGAGCGGTATGAGCGAACGGGATTAGAGTAGATTACTAGACGAATGCAAGACCGTTGCAGCAAGGGCAGTACAGGCGTAAAGAGTTGCGGGACTGAAACTGTAAGAGTGGGAGTAAAGTCGATTTCATCTATACCACACGATCAAAGCCGCGGGCTGCAGCTAGTCACTACAATATCCTAATAAATACTAATTTCCAGTGACTCCATCAAAAGACGAGCCAGTCAAAGGTTGGGTAGACAACTGGTACGGAGCCACTGGCCTTCTCACTGCTATTGCTAAAGGCATCTGCCGCGGGATCTACGCTACTGACAACCACATCTTGGACCTGATTCCTGTGGACTACGTGTGCAACCTCACGCTGGTGGCGGCTGCTCGAGCAAAACGGTGCATATCTACTTATTCGCACGATGACGAGTACCTTAATCATTTGTTTTATTACCTAATTGAGCTGTTTTGACTGATTGCTACTTGAAGGGCTCTGTGTCATTGTCTTTTACTCGGACTAGTCTCGTATAAATGCTGAAATCTTAATAATTGCTAAAATCTCGTTGAAAGCCCTGGCCATGAGAATGAATTTTATTATCATTGCTCGTATGAAAATGCGGCACGCTAGATGTTCACACAACTTGATGTACTCATCATGTCTTTTTTATTTATTTATATGATACTGAGTGACGAGACGAGCGAAGTCGCTCGCCTGATGGCTCTTCACGCTTGCCCATAACAGCACAACGCCACTCAGAATTTTGAACTTCAACAATTCAAAACCCTGAATGGCAATGCACTCCGCTCGTCACCCCGAGATATAAGATGTCAAATCTCTGTGTGCCCTGTAATTTCGCTGGAAACATTCCCCTTCAATCCGAAACTGACAACAAATCTGAATCAATGTGTGCACACTACTGCTTGGTGGTTGAATAACTGGCAAAGGTGTGGTACTCTCCCAGGCGGACCCCTGCAAAAAAGTCCTGCCACTACAGAAAGTCTATAAAGTTTTCGTAATTCAAAATTTGTATAAAATCAGATACGTATTTTAACTCAGATCAGACAAACATGGGAGACGACCTTTACTACCCTTAGTGTTAACACCATGGAGATAAAAATTTGACCTAATTCTAACGCCAGCCCGTTTATTTCAGTCAAACCGAGGTAGCTGTTTATAACTCGTGCTCTGGAGCTTCCAACCCAATCACAATGAGGCAAATCACGGGCTTGTACAATGAAGCAAGTGTCATAGATAATTTTAGTAAGTACATATTTTAGATTTCATTATCATAAAAGGTCTCATTGTGACATTACTTATGAAGCCTTTAATGCCGACCCGACCCGACCCGGATTAAATATCATCAAACAAGTCATAGTTATCATGCTCAAGGTGGTGGAGACTTTAGTACTGGAAGCTTCTATAGAGTTTGAACTCTGATCACACTCGAGAACATTCATGAACACTTCATAAACAATAATCCATTATTATTTCGGTTAAGTACACCTATTTATAGGGTTTTTGAGCGCCCTGAGACTCACATACATGAGTGCACCATACAAACTCCATACCTACACTCACTTTGCGGGAACGGGACAGAGCATCTTACATCTTACTATTTAATCCAAACAAAAACTTACTACTACTTAATCCAACATCTACTAACCTACTACCTAACTACTTCTACAACATCTACTAACCTACTATCTAACTACTTAATCCAAACAAAAACTTTAAACGTATATATCTCATACATTTATTAGCCGATATTTTTTTCAGCTCATACTACTAAGCCTGTTATTTCTAAGATGTCTAAAACTTAAATCAATCATTAGTTTGTCTCTCTCCTATCCATGACTACTTCTTTATTAAAGTTTTTTATATTTGCAGACCAGTTGCCGTATCCCGACGTCATACTGTTTACTCTACGCTACTGGCTGGTGCGTCTGATCACTCTCTTCACCTACTTCGTCGCATACGTCGCCGACATGCTGGTGCGACTCTCTGGGAACAGACCTAAGTAATTTTAGTTTTTTTTAAATTCTTTACTCTTGAGAGGATTTTGGCGTCGCACGTCTTGTGCATTTTCCTGTGTCAAGTATTGAAATTTCAAGTTTTATTATTTATCGACAAACAAGTTCAAGGAAAATAAGTCAAATCATGCCCTAAAGTAGACTGTAACGAGAAAAGTTGTTTCAACTTTATATCACTTTTCTACGCTGAAGCATGTCCATGAATGATGAACTATTATTACCGTTGCTTCATATTATCCTGAATGTGTAATATAATATGTAATAAATTAATACAACGGATTACTTTTGTACGTTATTTATTTTCAACGACACACATACAGGAGACAGAGGTGTCATCTGCCATATTGTATTATGTATTGTAATTTTCTTTAATAAATCACTACTACAAATTTAATCAATTTTGTTTTAATATTACTCGAAAATAAGGCGAGCAATTCAGTTAACTATAAATGTACAGGCGCCAACATGAAAAAAACGGTTCTTCTGTGTATAAATTCACATCATGGACGTAGCAACCCAAAGGTTTTAGATCGTCCTTGATTCACGTCGTTAATGTTTCAAGTTACTCGTAGTTGTCAGTTTGCGGATATGTCATTATACATATGTAAAATCCTTTGATTATTTATATGTGGTATATGTACTATCTAAGGTAAAATCCAAAATTTATTTTAATCATGCTAATTTTATTTCTTTCAGATACACAAAACTCGTCTCCCAATCCATGATGGTACGTGACGCCTTAGAGTATTTTACATCCCACTCCTGGGTGATGAAGACAGATAAATCTGAAGCTTTGTACGAGAGCCTGTCTCCAACTGACGCCCATCAGTTCCCGTTCCTGGCGAGGGATATTACCTGGACCGAATATATACCCATATACTTTCAGGGGGTTAAAAAATACCTAATCGAGAAAAAATAGCTTTGGAGAACTTCACAATTACATTCACTACTAATAATGCGGAGGGTGTGTATAAATAAGGAAAAAATAAAATGTCTTTATATCTGGCATTAAAAACCCCGTGTTCTAGGCATGTCAATATACGAGTAATTTATGAGAAAATAAATGAATAATTCAGTTTTATTTTTCTAAAACCCAATGGTTCCTTCTAACAAAACTACTGAAATGTGGGTTGGATCCTTGTTTATTAAATATATGTTTACAAGAATCGTACGTAATTACATTGTGAATGTTATTTTAAAATGGGGCAAAGTTTTTAAAGGCAAGCATGACGATTGTCGAAAATAAACGATTTATATGTGTATAGCAATGATGGAAGTACTAACTACTATCTTCCCTGTTGTCGACAATGTCATCATGTCTGCCCTTAAAAACTTAGTCCCATTGTTTTATAAAATTTACTAAGTAATTATGAGTTTTTAGGTTTTCGTACCCAAAGAGTAAAAACGGGACCCTATTACTGAGACTATATTGTCGGTCCGTCCGTTGGAACCCTAATAGATAGCCAGTTGAAATTTTCACAGAATATGTAAATTTGCGGCGGATTAAATAAGAAATAATAAAAAAGTCAAAAAAATTAAACAAAACGGGTTTTTTTATACAACCCCATACAATAAACGTATTTTTGTAATTGCTCTAATGTAAAAACGGTAATACGTACAAACGTTAAACTTGGCATGATTATAGTATTTGAAGTATAACAACAAATAATAATAATGGTCAAATGCGAGTCGGTGACAAATTTCTGTTTATTACCAAGTTAAGCAACGTAGGGCACTCTCTGTACTTGGATGGGTGATCGCCTGGACGTGATGTTGTCTTTTTGCACAACTTTTTGTGTTTTGTGGTGGTACGAAACACTCAGTGCGTGCCCAGTATAGTCAGACCAGTAAAGAGACGTGTGTAATACGTAATAAATAAATAAAAACATTCTCGGGTCTAGTCCGGACATTCAATAGGCATAGGTGGGGCCGAAGCCAACAATAAGAGGCCCTTTTGAATAAAAAAAATGTATAATTTTTATTTTATTCTTCCTAATACCCAGTCTCGATCTTTATATAATTATTCTCATAACATGTCATATCAAAACATTTTAATCACTAAGATATTCTGATCATTAGATTTATTACTGAGATTTGATTAGAGCACATGCAACTGTATTGACACCTATGTACTATATAATTACCTAGTTTCACAGACCAATACCGCGTGTGTGTTGTCAGTGATGACATATGGTACTAAGACGTGGTCATTAACTGTTGGCCTTTTGGAAAAATTCAGATTCACACAACGGACAATGGAGAGATCTATGCTCGGAGTTTCTTTGCGCGATAAAATCCGGAACGTAGATATTCGCCAAAAACCCAGAGTCATTGACATAGCTATTAAAATCAGCAAGTTGAAATGGCAATGGGCAGGCCAAATCGCTCGAAGAACTGATGACCTATGGGGAAGAAAGGTTCTTGAGTGGAGACCACGAACCGGAAGACGCAGCGTAGGTAGGCCTCCCACTAGATGGACCGACGACATTGTGAGAGTCGCGGGCATTCAGTGGATGCAGATGGCGGGATGTCGTTCAGTGTGGAGATTAAAAAGTGAGGCCTATGTTCAGCAGTGGACGTCTTCTGACTGGTGATGATGATGATGACGATTACAGACGAATAAAGCATGATTGTATCTTCGCTAGATGTCGCAATTTGATTTGGTCGAGGTGTGCACTCTCGAAGTTCTTGGATCCTTAGAGTTAAAGATGATATTTGTGTCAGGCGATTTCACGCCAGGCATGTACTGCAGGAACATTAATAAATTTTCATAAAATTCAGTACCTTGATAAAAAAAAAAAAACACTTGCCTGTGGTACGCAACACCTCTTCATGTAATTTTTTTTTCTGCTTTCATTTATAGGGTTCCGTACCCAAAGGGTGAAAACGGGACTCTATTACTGAGCCTGCGTTGTCTGTCCGTCTGTCTGTCCGTACTACCTTTTAACGACTGTATCTTTCAAACCGTAATAGATAGCCAGTATTTAGGATCTGGGAGTAACATTCGATCGTACCTTAAATTTCTACGATCGCATAACTATCACCAAAGAGGCCTATCGTCGCCTGGGCTCCGTATTAAGAAAACCTAAAGATTTCAAAAACTCGTAAGTCAGAAGCAGGCTGGAGTCGAGCGCACGTGTGCGGGTTCCAGACACATGTGCGGATGTTTAAGTAAGTCCAAAAAGCTTTCTTAAGGTCACTGTATAAACTTCACGGTTATTACCCGTACATGTACCCGACTAAAGTTGTGCTCGGCCAGCTTGGCTACAACTCACTAGAAGTAAGACGAATGTCGGACAGGCTCTAAATTTGCTGCAAGGTTCTCAGAGGATCGGTTGACTCCTTGCATCTGCACGACTTATTCATGCCAGACGAACCCGAGGTTTCGGCGCAGGAAATTGCCCAAATTTTTCCACGTGAATCACAGCCGCACTGTGGCGCGCCATGTCTCCACTAATCCGCGCCCGCCGCCACTTCAATGCACTCCTTCCGCCAACACTGATTTTTATATTATTTGTGACAATTGGAAATATAGGGAATGTATTTTTGACTTGTGGTGAAAACTTAACTGAACAATGGGACAGGGGCTAAAAAGTCGATAACTATGATGACAATTTTGTGATATATTCATGTTATGTTGACATATTTTTACAGCAATTTTTTTGTATCAATTATATTAGTTTTTTTAAATTCCTATATTTATCAGGAAATCGATTTTTGTTTACCAGTTTGTCAGTTTGTATAAATGACAATGTAAATTAGGTATCCGTTTTTATTCTCAATCTAAATAATATTAATTTTTGCGATATAATGTTTGGTATGGTTTGGGATTCCTTATAAAGTTCCTAAAGAATTATTTTGCATCACTAATTGATGGACCGCTGGTGTCTCCAGTGCACGTTGTGTGCTTTTTATTACCGCCGCTGCAATTTATCTGCTTTTCATACAGCAACTAAATAAAATTGCGCAGAAAATCGAAAAAAATAAATTGCCTGCTGAGATACTAATTCGAAATTTAAACAATTAAGAATTGGAAGAAGAATGTGTAGTTATCAAAGTAAAATGGGTGCAGAAGATTATGTGCCAGTAGCCGAGTTTTACGCGGGTAAATCAGTGTTCATAACAGGAGGTGCCGGATATCTTGGAAAGGTGATGATTTTATTTTGAAAACTGTGACCTATTCAGATATTACATAACACGTTTCAACAGCGTTTTGGAACCAACGAAAAAAAACCATGTCGCTCGCCTCATTGTATTATTTTAACTTGTATTCATTTTAAATGTTACCTAATCTATACATACCTAATTATAATAATACTATAGCCGAACTAAATTTACATTAAATATTTTTCGGGATTTTTTTAAAGTGTTTATTAAGGTGGTTATTCTTCCGTCCAATAATAGACCGTTAAGTGAACAAACCTAGTTGACAAGTCGAACTGATTATTTACGAACCAAATTACAATGACCAATAACCAAAATATCCTTTGATATTTTTGTCTTATTACTTTTTTATTTCCACGGAATAGGGAAGCCCTTTTCCGTATTCATTCTCCTCAAAGAGGTTCAAAATCATTAGAAATTATGCATCTTCTTTTTACAGGTATTGGTGGAGAAACTTTTATACAGTTGCCCAAAAGTGGAAAAAGTTTTTATATTACTGCGAGACAAGAAGAATGTCAGTGCTGAACAGAGACTGCAGAAGATCATTCAGCTACCTGTGAGTTCATTTTCTTATACCTATTAAGTATCAGTAAAACCTTAGATCAGACAAACAATTTTATTTTATTTTATTTTTTACACTTACAATTGAAAATTTATTGTAATTTATTTCGATTTCCATTGTGATTTGGACCTCGTGTCTGAAATAAAGTTTTATTTCATACTAGCTAATGCCCGCGACTTCGTACGCGTAGCGCAAAGTAATTAGTGGGTGGACGATTAGACTGACATATCCAAATATAAATGTTACACTAACGAACACGAACGGAACTTTAAATAGGCACAAATCCATCGGATTATTTATACTGAATATTTTATAGATAATACCTACACATATGACATGATTGTAAATTTATTGCTCTCCATTTTAATGCGGATTGTCATACTATCGTCATAGTATGATTTTAGTCTAGTTTTAATCTGACTCGATACAGGTATCCCGACATGTCCATAGTTTCAAATATATTTCAAGCAAATAATATATTACTTTCACTGGTTAAATACGTTGGAAGTGTGGAGCCATGGAGCCAATAAGGAAAAAAAAAATGGTATAAGTCAAGCGAAATGTCATGCATGACAAACGTTATTATTGAATTATTAGTAAATAGTAAGTAGGAAGCATGGAGCGGTATCTATAATTAATCGCTGTTATTTAACATTACTCCGCGTAAAGACTGCCAATCAATGATGTCTAAATAATTTTTGCCCGCCTTCTGCGCCTCGACCCTTCCAACAACTAAACCGCTTTCGTTCACCACCATAACATCCAAAATAGCTGCTAATCATAGATCAGTAACAGATTAGATGCCGCGAGTTCACCTACTTTGCGTGTCTGTTATTGGTGTTAAGTTTGATCCTGCCAAAAAAAATTATTTATTTTAATCTCCGTCGACTTGGTATATTAGCACGTCAGAAGTCAATACAAAAATAAACGTACTTTAAATAACGCCATAATAAACTGTAAAACCTCTTCAAAAGCAGTTGGCTGTCCTGAAAATAACAAACACAAAAAAAACGATTTGGTGCAGTCTATTGGAAGTTATGCGGGTACATACATTTCGGCTATTCGTTTTTATTTCATCATCATCATCAGCCAGAAGACGTCCACTGCTGAACATAGGCCTCCCCCTTTAACCTCCACACTGTACGACATCCTGCCATCTGCATCCACTGGATGCCCGCGACTCTCACAATGTCGTCGGTCCATCTAGTGGGAGGCCTACCTACGCTGCGTCTTCCGGTTCGCGGTCTCCACTCAAGAACCTTACCTACTTCCCCATCGGTTAACAGTTCTTCGAGCGATGTGGCCTGCCCATTGCCACTTCAACTTGCAGATTTTAATAGCTATGTCGGTGACTCTGGTTCTTTGGCGAATATCTATATTTTTATTTACATATAGATTATATGGCAACAGCCGCTTCAGTCTTCCTACCTACCATGTCTGCGAGTAGAAGTCTGTCATTACGACAACATTACTATAAAATAAGCTAGATGGCGTTATAAATAATTATTAAAAAATATTTTTTTTACTATTTATTATCATAAATTAATATAGCCTATGTTTCAATCAGGTATTTTATAAGCATATTCATGGAAACTGCTTTGAAATCCTTCTAGTAGTTTAAAAGATGTGCGCGGACAAACAAACAAACTGACAGCCGTCAGATTTGTAGTTCCATAGTTTGAAAATAGATTGTGTACTAAAACGATGTTTTGCGAAAAAATTGTAAATTTGCTTAAACTTTACGAATAATATTATTAAAAACGTAATAAGGTATTCAATAATTCCTAAAATAATGAGTGTAAATGGATCGTAGTTTCACAAATATGAAAAGTGCGTTTATTATAGGTAAATACGACACTTTACCTGAATCACGCAAACGGGATTTTTTTTGCAAGTTAAACCGATATCAGGTATTGCTTCTACTTAGTTAGAAGTCATGTGTGAAGGTATTTGATCTACACATTTATAATATGGTAGGGATAATTCTCGGGTCTAGCCCGGACATTTGGTAGGCATTGTTGGAGCCGAAGCAGACACCAACAGACCTTGTTGAACATAAGAAAATACAATTATGGAATGTGTATAAAACGGAAGATGAAACTATTGTACAATATAATAATTATAAAAGTCTGGGCTATTGAGGTGAACAACTTGTGGATGGGAGAACAGATCTATTGGATGAGAAACGGCACCTGCATTATCCTGTCTCATCTCAAAATGATCATTATTACTAAACAAGGGAGATAGTATAATTATTGTTCGTTTTGAACACGAACGACTCCATGTTTCATTAAAAAAAAACTTAGTTTTAGCGGTATACGCTAAACCGCTGAACAGAAAAACTTTCCTGTAAGTACGGCCCACTTACTCATTTCAATTAAATTAAATTCATTTATATCGGGTCTTAGGTATAACTAATATACACTTGACGACGTCATAAACATAATAAAAATCACATTTTAAAATTAACTTGACACAATAATTACACAATATAGGTACACATTAGCGGCTGTAAAAAGGCCTTGTCCCTAATGCAGCTGTAAAGAGGCTGTATCAGTGTAATAATAATTGAAAAAATACATTAAGGTCATAATAATTGAATAAAAAAAACAAAGTCAGGTTATTATTATAATTTTAAAGGCGAATTCTTCTGTACCTAATGATTTTAATACAGCTTTTTTCCATTGTACTCTCATGTCTTTAATTAACATATCTTCAGAGTAGTATGCTTGGCTAATCAAATAATTCTTAATGGTATTTTAAAATTTACTTTCGCTGAGATCTAATAACTTTTCTGGAGTGTCATTGTAAAAACGCACACTGTTTCAAAGAAAATATTTATTTATTTTTAGAGTTTGTTGACAGATTTGTTGAACACAGACTCCAATTTCCTAGGTGAATGCACATCTAGGAAATTCGAGTCTGTGTTTATGACGCTTCAGGATTTTTGTCAATCCTACATAGATTCTTGCTGGCATATATAATTCATTCGTAGACGTGAAGAGACGGCTAAGATATTTATAGTTTTAAATTTATGTCTCAGTTATATCCTGGGTCTTATATTATAAATAGCACGAATTGCTCTTTTTTGCTATACAAAAACCATATCTCCATAATAATATTCTATATGACATCACGCCATAGAAGTATCCAAGTAGCCTAGCAGTCGCTGATGATCTTATTTGATAAACGGCATGAGCAGCCGAACTAATTTTTTTCAGCCGGTTTGGTAACATGCGAACCCCATTGGATCTTGTAATCTACTGTTATACCTAAAAATACTTTATCATCCACTGGTTTAATTGTTTCGTCCTTCAATACAACTTTTAGATTGGTGTTTCGTACATATTAAGGAAAAGTACTTTTTTTGCAGGGTTTAAGGCTTATTATTTATTATTAGCATCAAACCAATTACACAAACTCTTCAGAATTTAATTTATAAAAGATACAGACCTATGTAAGTCCTCTCTTTGATTTAAACATGAGTGGGGTATCATCAGCAAAGAGTACAATACCCCACTCAATCGGATCATCGTCTCAATCGGAGTTTTAGTATGTTGGACAAGAATTGTTTGCAATATAAACAGTTGACGCACACTAAGAACGTTGCATTCTTTAAGATTTCAAGAAGACATAATCAGATAATTTACGACACGTCACGTTTATTATTATTAATTCTAGATGCAATACGGTGGTCTCCCAAAGGTAGTGGACTAGTTTTTTTTATTACACCGTCATGATACGGGTATCAAATAAAATAATTTTCTGAGAAAAATACGAAAACTAAAATGACATCAGCGCCCCAAGATAGAAAGCAGAATTTTCTTATCAACCATCATGATAACATGGAAATCAAATGAAAGGGTTTATTTACTAAGAAAAATACAAAAAAAAATCGTTTTCAAAAATCATTTTTTCATATTGATAATTTTATTAACTATTATATTATGATACTTTCTACAGATGTTCTCCAGGCTGAGGAAAGAACGACAAAATGATTTAGAGAAGATTGTGTTGTTGAAAGGTGACATCAGTGCACAGAACTTAAACATGCATGATGAAGATTTAGAAACAGTTATAGAAAAGGTATTTCTAATAATATATTTGACATATTTTTTATATTATGTATAATAATTCATGTCAATATTACATATGCACATAAAGTTGATAGCGCCTAGTCATCGTGGTAAACGATGCATCTAGTCAAAGAAATCCGCCCACAGCTTGGACAAGGTGTTGGCAGGGTGTCGCTAAGCGCGGTGTGAGTATAATTATAACGTAAAAAACATTACCTTAAAAAGGCTTGGCTTAAGATTGTCTGGAGGAGATCACTCATAGCGATAAGGCCGACAATTGTTTCACTAGCTTTAAGTTTTTGTCTTATGTATGTCATTTCTGATGTGAATAAAGAGTTACCTATCTATTTATGTATTTTAGTTATATGTTTATATTATGTATATGTTTTCCTTATAATTTCTTTCACCGAATACAAAAGGCACATTTTTTTAAATTCTGGAGTCGTTTCTATAACTGACTTCCAAAAAGGATGATGTTCTCAATTCGACTTTTTTATGTTTGTTACCTCAGAACATTCGACTGGGTGAACCGATTTTGATGATTCTTTTATTATTTGAAAGCTGGTGCTCTCCGTGTGGTCTAATTTGGTCTAGTTCTGACATTTTATGAAGGCGTTTTTTTATATTGATAATTGTCGTATTTTGTGGTGGTACGAAACGCTTAGTGCACGAGCCCGACTCGCATATGGCTGGTTTTATTTATTTATATTTTATACTAGCCGTCCGCCCCGGCTTCGCACGAGTGTAAGCTCGGCCTTCGGCCTCGCTACAAAATATAATATAGCCTATGTCACCCGGGGATAGTGTAGCTTCCCAACAGTGAAAGAATTTTTCAAATCGGTTCAGTAGTTTCGGAGCCTATTCATTACAAACATACAAACATACAAAAATAGGTACAAATCTTTCCTCTTTATAATATTAGTGTAGATACATCTACGGTTGGCCAACGATTCGCCTGATGGTAAGCGGTGGTGTAACCTAGGATGGACTATGGGGTACCTTATGAACCTTTTGAGTTTAATTTGATGAAAGAACATCGCAATATTCACACTAACTTGTTTTCCTTTACAGGTGTCTGTGGTGATCCACTCGGCAGCAACAGTAAAGTTCAACGACCCTCTGAAGATTGTGCTCAACGCCAATCTTGAAGGTACCAAACATGTGCTCAACCTATGCCACCTGATGAAAAACTTACAGGTAAAGCGTTACAGTTCATCAGCTTGTGAATGTCTACTCCTGCAGGCCTAGCACGGGCCGCGGAAAAATTGTCTTTCCACCGTTTTTATCCACGCGTAGACGCGACAGAACTAGAATATGTATACGTTTGTCTCTTTCTAGCGGGATAAAAACGGTGGAAAGACAATCTGTCCACGGCCGGTGCTTGGCCTGCTGGAAGTACACATCTCCTAGTAGACGACACTGAGGTTGGTCTTCAGTTCTCTGCATTAGTTTACGCAAGTTGTCACTCTAACTGGCCATCATACTTAGTCTATGTTTAAGCGACGGAAGGTAAGCAAGTAATATGTAAGAATAACGTCCTTTAGATGAGGTATCCATCCAGCAGTCGACAGAATGTGGTGTTAGGTATATCCTTCACAAGGTCTACTTCGTAGAATGTCTTTAAAGCAAATCAATTGACGGATAAAATATCTGGTCTTCAAAACGTCTGAATCACATTTCCTCTGGATTTTAAAACACTTTGATTGCAGTTACGTGGACTGATAATAATGTTGTATTTCCAGGTGTTTATTCACGTATCAACAGCTTACTGCAACACAAATCAGGAAGTATTAGAGGAGAAAGTCTACCCGCCACCAGTATCAATAGAAGATGCATACGAATTTGTAAAAGAAAATCCAAGTGAAGCCGAAACTGCGCGGTTTTTGAGTAAGTTATGAGACAGCTTTACACCCCTAGGTATATCTCCAAACAGCTACACACAGCGGACATACTCACTAAGATACAGTAGATAATTATACCTTTTTAGGGTTCCGTAGTCCCACATGGATTACTTATAAGTTCGTTCGTTTTAGTATTTGTTGTTATAGCGGCAACAGAAATACATCATCTGTGAAAATTTCAACTGTCTAACTATCACGGTTCGTGAGAT
This sequence comes from Agriopis leucophaearia, assembly GCA_949125355.1. NCBI lineage: Eukaryota > Metazoa > Arthropoda > Insecta > Lepidoptera > Geometridae > Agriopis > Agriopis leucophaearia. Next base: position 16,397,368 of record OX421268.1, on the reverse strand, counting down.
ACAGCCTGGTGACAGATGAACGGATAGACGGACAGACGGATAGCGGAGCCTTAGTAATAGGGTCTTGTTTTACCCTTTGGGTACGGAACCCTAAAAAGGGTGTACTAAGTCGAAAAGGATCCATTATACTCATTATTATGAACATTTACTATTGGACCAACCCTGAAATCGCGGAAAAAATATCAGCTGTTTCATACATTTTATCGAGTGTCAAAGACCATTTTCTATGAAACAGCTGATATTTTTTTCGCAATTTCAGAGATTCTCCTAGTAAAAGTAGTAACATTTTCCGCGAAACCCATGAATGTGGATGAAGCGGTAAAAAGGACTATCAAAAATCATTTCTGAAAAAAGTATTCTTGAATCATATTTTGGTATTCTTTTTACCCATTTTTAGGGTTCCGTACCCTAAGGGTAAAACGGAACCCTATTACCAAGACTCCGCTGTCCGTCCGTCAGTCCATCTGAAATTAAATTAAAATAAAACAAATATTTAATGGGAACTGTTTGGGTGGTACATGTTTTAGGGTTTACGTACTCTTAATTGCTCGGACTAGACTTAGACTGCCTCGGTGGCTCAGTTGATAGTGATCCTACTTTCTGTGCTTGGGGGCGTGGGTTCGATTCCCATCTAGGACAAACATTTGTGTGATGAATCGCACAGTGTGCGATTGCCACTGATCTATGATAATGTGGATGAGCTTTCGGGCTAATGCGATGGTAAAACCGCGACGCCGGCATTAGATCCAAACAGTTCTTCAAAACACTCTCCGTGTAAAATGCGATAAAAGAAACGTCATAGACACCCAACGCACTGCGCATGTTAAGTAGCTCTAGGTGTTAGGTGAGTTTGGGATCGTTGACAATTCTTACAGCTCTACGCTGTAATGCAGCACGAGGCTCAAGTTGAAACTTGGGCGCTCCGTTAATATGCGTGTATTAGGTAATGTGTTATTCATTCAAATGGTCAAAAATTCAAGACCCCGATTCATGAGCTAGCTATAAATATGCTTACACTGTTATGCATCATCGTTTGTTAAGCTACACGACCAACAATTATTTAACAGTTTTTTTTTTTTTAAATTATAGATGGAAGACCAAACACATATACTTTTACAAAAGCTTTGGCAGAACATCTTGTCTTCGAAACCCATGGGGATGTTCCAGCTGTCATTATTAGACCTTCCATTGGTAAGTTATTAGGTACACTTTAGATAACTACTAACCAATTACCAACTACTAAGTTATGGTTTTAATATTATTTCTTCTATGCTTATGGGCCACATATTAGTAAGTAGTTGTTGTTATTCAGCGCGGTCGGGTTTGTGCGATGGGTACAATGCGGGCATCGGCATGAGACGGGATGAGGTGTGAACGGGCCGAAATAGTGGACTAAAACGGAAAGACTGGGACGGAGTAAATTGGATTATGGGCATAGTAGAACTAAAATAGAAAGAGCGTGACGAGAGTAGGGTGAATTGCGGAACAAATGCGGAACTACAACGAAAAAGACGAGACAGGGGTAAAATAAATTACAGGACAGATGCGGTACTGAAAAGGAAAGGGCGGGAGGAGACTTGAGTGTATTATGGTATGGTAGTAGAGTGGAGTGGATGGATGCAGTACTAGATCAAAAAGGGCGGGACTGAAGTAGAGTGGATTACCTACGGGATAGATTCGGGTCTCAGGAGCGGTATGAGAGAACGGGAGTAAAGTAGATTACGATACGAATGCAGGACTGTAGCAGCAAGGGCAGTACAGGCGTAGAGAGTTGCGGGACTGAAACTGTAAGAGTGGGAGTAAAGTCGATTTCTTCTATACTACACGAGCAAAGGCGTGGGCTACAGCTAGTCACTAATCTGTCCTAATAAATAGTAATTTCCAGTGACTCCATCAAAAGACGAGCCAGAGAAAGGTTGGGTAGACAACTGGTTCGGAGCTACTGGTGTTCTCAATGCCATTGCTAAAGGCATCTGCCGCGGGATCTACGCTACTGACAACCACATCTTGGACCTGATTCCTGTGGACTACGTGTGCAACCTCACACTGGTGGCAGCTGCTCGAGCAAAACGGTGCGTATCTACTTATTTGCACGATTACCTTAATCATTTGTTTTATTAATTGAGCTGTTTTGACTGAATGCTACTTGAAGGGCTCTGTGTCATTGTCTTTTACTCGGACTAGTCTCGTATAAATGCTGAAATCTTAATAATTGCTAAAATGTCGTTGAAAGCCCTGGCCATGAGAATCGATTTTATTACCACTACATTGCTCGTATGAAAATGCGGCAAGCTGGATTTTCACACAACTTGATGTACTCATCATGTCTTTTTTATTTATTTATATGATACGGAGTGACGAGACGAGCGAAGTCGCTCGCCTGATGGCTCTTCACGCTTGCCCATCACAGCTCAACGCCACTCAGAATTTTGAACTTCAACAGTTCAAAACCCTGGATGGCAATGCACTGCGCTCGTCACCCAGAGATATAAGATGTGAAATCTCTGTGTGCCCTGTAATTTCGCTAGAAACATTCCCCTTCAATCCGGAACTGACAACAAATCCGAATCAATGTTTGCACACTACTGCTTGGTGGTTGAATAACTGGCAAAGGTGTGGTACTTCCCCAGGCGGACCCCTGCAAAAGAGTCCCACCACTACAGAAAGTCTATAAAGTTTTCGTAATTCAAAATTTGTATAGAATCCGATACGTATTTTACCTCAGACGACCTTTACTACCCTTAGTGTTAACACTATGGTGATAAAAATTTAGACCTAATCTTAACGCCAGCTCGTTTATTTCAGTCAAACCGAGGTTGCTGTATATAATTCGTGCTCTGGAGCCTCCAACCCAATCACAATGGGACAAATCAGGAGCTTGTATAGTGAAGCAAGTGTCATAGATAATTTTAGTAAGTACATAATTATTTTAGATTTCAATATCATAAAAGATCTTGTGACATTACTTATGAAGCCTTAACGCAGCCTGACCCGGATTAAATATCATCATACAAGTCATAGTTATCATGCTTAAAGTGGTAGAGACTTTACTGGAAGCTTCTAAAAAGTTTTGGACTCTGATCACACTCGAGAACATTCATGAACACTTCATAAACAATAATCCATTGTTATATCGGTTAAGTACACATATTTATAGGGTTTTTGACCGCCCTGAGACTCACATACATGAGTGCACCATACAAACTCCATACCTACACTCACTTTGCGGGAACGGGACAGAGCATATCTTACTAATCGTGTACGTGAACGTGTATAGCTCATACGTTTATTAGTTGATATTTTTTTCAACTCGTACTAAGCCTGTTATTTCTATGATGTCTAAAACTTAAATCAATCATTCGTTTGTCTATCTCCTAAGATCCATAACTTTTTTATTAAAGTTATTTATATTTGCAGACCAGTTGCCGTATCCCGGTGTCATACTGTTGACTCGGCGCTACTGGCTGGTGCGTCTGATCACTCTCTTCACCTACTTCGTCGCATACGTCGCCGACATGCTGGTGCGACTCTCTGGGAACAGACCTAGGTAATTTTAGGTTTTTTTTTTATTCTTTACTCTCGAGAGGATTTTGGCGTCGCACGTCTTGTGCATTTGCCTGTGTCAAGTATTGAAATTTCAAGTTTTATTATTTATCGACAAACAAGTTCAAGGAAAATAAGTCAAATCATGCCCTAAAGTAGACTGTGACGAGAAAAGTTGTTTCAACTTTTTATCACTTTTCTACGCTGAAGCACCTCCATGAATGATGAACTATTATTACCGTTGCTTCATATTATCCTGAATGTGTAATATAATATGTAATAAATTTATACAACGGATTACTTTTGTACGTTATTTATTTTCTAACGACACACATACAGGAGACAGAGGTGTCATCTGCCATATTGTATTATGTATTGTAATTTTCTTTAATAAATCACTACTACAAATTTAATTAAATTTGTTTTGATTTTATTCGAAAATGAGGCGAGCAACTCAGTTAATTATAAATGTTCAGGCGCCAACATGAAAAAAAACGGTTCTTTTGCGTATAAATTCACATCATGGACGTAGCAACCCTAAGGTTTTATACCGTCCTTGATTCACGTCATTAATATATTATTTCAAGTTAGTTGTCAGTTTGCGGATATGTCATTATGCATTTGTAAAATCCTTTGATTAAATGTATAATCTAAGGTAAAATCCTAAATTTCCTTTAATCATGCAAATTTTATTTCTTTCAGATACACAAAACTCGTCTCCCAATCCATGATGGTGCGTGATGCCTTAGAGTACTTTACATCCCACTCCTGGGTGATGAAGACAGATAAATCCGAAGCTTTGTACGAGAGCCTGTCTCCAACTGACGCCCATCAGTTCCCGTTCCTGGCGAGGGATATTACCTGGAACGAATATATACCCATATACTTTCAGGGGGTTAAAAAATACCTGATCGAGAAAAAGTAGCTTTGGAGAACATAACAATTACATTCACTAATAATAATGCGGTGGCTTTGATTATGTATATGTCTGCGGAGGGTGTGTTATGCGTGTATGTTGTTGTGTATGTGGATGTTTGAGTGTGGGGGTTCTCATGGTAGAGCATTGGATTGATGTAACTGTGATGATATGCAACCTTATTTTAGCTCTTATATTACTGACATAATCTGTCAATATTCGATGTATCATTCCTAATTTTCATTACGCTATATTAGCTGTATTTTGTTGAATAAAACCATAATTATTAGAAATGGTTTTGAATTCTACAATTTATTCAACAAAATAAAATAAAATGGACAAATATCTGAGGCCTGAAAGATTCGAAGCCGATCCCTCAGCTAGTTCGGACCAATCGAATCTATGGACTCATTGGAAGGAAACTTTCAATAATTTCGTTCAAGCAATACAAAACAAAGAAAAAGTAAGTAACGACTGCAAGTATCAATTATTAGTCAATTACTTATCACCAGTTCTATATAAACACATCAAATATTCCAAAGAATATGACAAAGCTATACAAAAACTAGATGCATTATTTTTGAAACCAGCAAACGAAATATATGCTCGTCACCGACTAGCCAAAAGGCAACAACAGCCTGGAGAATCAATTGATCAGTACATTCAAACGCTGAAACTCCTATCTAAGGACTGCAATTTTAAATTAGTAAACGCCGAACAAAATGAAAGTGAATACTTTCGAGACGCCTTTATCTCAGGGCTATCGTCATCGGCTATACGTCAACGACTCTTAGAAAATAGTACTCTTACTTTGGACAAAGCGTATGAACAAGCACGATCTCTAGAAATGGCACAAATCCAAAACGATAATTACCATCGAGAACCAACGTCCACTATAAATTGTGCTACCAATAACACAAAAAGACGTGATTTATGCTACTTCTGTGGAAATCCACGTCATCCTCGCAGTGCATGCCCAGCTTCCGATACGACCTGCACGAAATGCGGTAAAAGGGGACACTTCTCGAAAGTGTGTCTTAGCAAAGGTCCCCGGGTAGCAGCAAGTGAGACAATTAATATGTGGGACATTAATATGTGGGACATTATTGCTCACATGGTCATCTGACCCCAAACTAAGCAAAGCTTGTAATATGGCTGCCAGAGACTGATATACATACATATATATATTTTTAAATACATACTTAAATAGATATTAACACCCAGACATAGAACAAACACAAATGTTCATCACACAAATGTTTGTCCTAGATGGGAATCGAACCCACGCCCCCAAGCGCAGAAAGTAGGTTCACTACCAACTGAGCCACCGGGGCAGTCAACAATAGAAGAAGAACACGACAATCATGCATTGCCCACCTCATCATATCTCTCTTGCATATTGTCATCAACGGATCTCAATAAAGCAACTGTGCCGGTAATCATAAACGGCAAAACAACAGCGAGGGCACTAATAGACACTGGTAGCACAGCCAGTTTTATCGATCAACGTGTTGTTAACTACTGCAATCTGAGTATCAATCCCTGCGAGCAAAGGATTACAATGGCTACAACAAATCTATGCGCGCAAGTGAAGGGATCATGCAAACTTAAACTAAATTTACAAAATCAAATTATCGAAGTTAATCTCATGATTATGGATGGACTTTGCTCAGATATCATACTTGGACATGATGTTTTACAGAATCATAAAGCTTTAGAAATGAAATTCGGTGGTTCTCAACCAACAATCAAGCTATGCGTTCTATCTGAAGCAAATATCGAACCTGTCAGCTTGTTTACTAATCTACTACCGTTCGAGAAGCCAATGGCTATAAAGTCCAGAAAATACTCCGATTCAGATGCTACATTTATTAAAGCTGAAACAAAAAAACTTCTAGAAGACAAGATTATCGAACCAAGTCTATCACCGTGGAGAGCTCAAGTTCTCGTAACGTCAAGCGAGCATCACAAGAAGAGAATGGTCATCGACTACTCAAGGACAATAAATAGATTCACGGAACTCGATGCTTATCCTTTACCGCCAGTAGATGGACTTATTGCAAAGGTTGGTAAATATAAAATATTTAGCAAAATAGATTTACGCAGCGCTTACCATCAGATTCCAATTTTAGAGAGCGAGAGACCATATACAGCATTTGAAGCTTGCGGAAATCTATATAAATTTCGACGAATACCGTTTGGTGTAACCAACGGAGTAGCAGCTTTTCAACGAGCTATCAATACAATCATTGAAAAAGAACACCTACAAGGAGTATATGCTTACTTAGATGATATCACGATCTGTGGTCATAATCAGGATGAGCATGATGAAAGATTACGCTCCTTTCAAGAGATTGCATCTCGATACAATCTGACATTGAACTTACAGAAAAGTGAATTTTCAAAAAAAGAAATAAACTTACTAGGCTACAACATCTGCAATAACGTAATCAAACCGGATCCAGAGCGTCTTCGCCCTCTTTTGGAAATGCCAATACCCGATAATCTATCCTCACTCCGAAGGACCATGGGCGTCTTTGCTCATTATTCAAAATGGATCCCAAAATTCTCAGACAAGATAAAATTCCTTACAAAATCGGACAGACTCCCGCTGTCGTCTGAAGCAATACAAGCATTTCAATCGTTAAAAGCAGAAATTGCAAAATCAGCAATCAACATCATCGACCCCAACATTCTACTAACTGTAGAAACGGATGCATCTGATCACGCTTTAGCTGCTACTTTAACCCAAAAAGGCAGACCAGTGGCATTTTTTTCAAGAACGTTGAGTGCACCTGAACGCAATCATTCAGCGATTGAAAAAGAAGCTGCGGCTATTGTAGAAAGCGTAAGAAAGTGGAGACAATTCCTTATGGGTAAGACATTTCAACTCATTACCGATCAAAAATCAGTAGCATTCATGTTTGATCAAAAACATAGTTCTAAGATCAAAAATGATAAAATTCAAAGATGGCGATTGGAACTCTCAAGCTATAATTTCGATATAATTTATCGTCCAGGCAAGGATAACATTGTAGCTGACGCTCTCTCTCGAGCAAATATAACGGCAACGACTCAATCAAATAACGACAAACTCTCTCAACTGCATAAGAATCTATGTCATCCCGGTATAACGCGCATGGTTCACTGGGTTAGATCGAAAAATTTGCCATATTCAGTCGAAGACGTTAGGCGAATCACAGGGTCATGCCAGGTCTGTGCTGAAATAAAGCCTAGATTCTTTAAGACAAAGGGCACTTTGATCAAAGCAACCGCTCCATTTGAAAGGATTTCAATTGATTTTAAGGGTCCACTACCATGCCATACTGGCAATGGAAATCGCTATATACTCACTATAATAGACGAATACTCCAGATTTCCTTTTGCGTTCCCCTGCTCGGACCTAAGTTCAGAAACTGTGAAAATGAAACTAACAGAGCTATTTTCTGTATTTGGTATACCAAACTATGTACATTCAGACAGAGGAACAGCATTTGTATCAGCTGATCTGAAAGATTTTCTGCACGGGATGGGAGTAGCCACAAGCTATACGACACCATACAATCCACAGGGCAATGGCCAAACCGAGCGATACAATGGCATTATTTGGAAGACTGTGCAACTTTCATTAAAAACATCAGATCTCCCTATCACTCGCTGGGAAACAGTTCTCGCACAGTCATTACATTCAATTAGATCATTACTATGCACAGCGACTGGTTGCACTCCTCATGAGCGCATGTTTACTCACCCGCGCAGATCAGCGAGCGGAGAGTCAATGCCAACGTGGCTTACAGAGGCAGAGAAGGCACTTTTAAAGAACAACATAAAGAAAAGCAAATATGATCCAATAGTAGAGGAAGTCGAACTTGTCGAGACCAACCCTCTACATTCACATGTAAGACTGCAAAACGGCAGAGAGCTAGTGGTCTCAAACCGGCATCTAGCTCCCACTGGGAATGTGCATTCTGATACTGAGGATCCAGATATCGAAGATTCAGATAACGAAGAGCAATATGATACTCCAGATCAATCCCCGCACACATCCCGTCGATCATCAAGGGAACGACATCCTCCTGCCTATCTCCGGGACTATGATACTTCTTAACTGGGGGAGAATGTGATGATATGCAACCTTATTTTAGCTCTTATATTACTGACATAATCTGTCAATATTCGATGTATCATTCCTAATTTTCATTACGCTATATTAGCTGTATTTTGTTGAATAAAACCGTGTTTAACTAGGGAGTGTACGGCAATATTTTAACTTTAACTTGTACAGCTATATCTTTACTTCACTTGCCCATTATTAACATTGTACGTGGCTTTTTGGAACCTATGTATTATCTTCTTTTTGGATTTTGTATAACTATTTATTTCATATCAAGAGTTGGTCAGCAGATCTTTGTTTTCCATGTAAAATCTTATGTAGATATTGGTATATGGTTATTTTTAGAGCAATCGTCACATCATTTTATTGAAATAATAATATGTTTATGTTGAGTACAAAAAAAGTTTTTTTTTTACCTGCGTTGATAAAATTGATTATCTTCAAACGGCTGAACAGATTTTCATGAATCATAGCTAAGAATACTGTCGTTCAAATCACATTTCAAACAAAAAAAACATAATTAGTTCAGCCGTTTAAGATCTACGATGCCACAGGCACACACCACAGGCACAGGCGTTTAATAGCACATTAATTAGCGAAATACCACTGATTAACTAATTCGTCACGAAATCCAGCAAACCACTTGACGTTTGAAGCTGATATTTAGCAAGTAGATTCCTAAGACACTATGAAAAGATTTTGCGAAAGGTTTGAATTAAGAAGGGAGAGGGGGGGAGAGAGGTTGAAATTGTACGAAAGATGAAAGCAAAATACTTTCTCAGCAGACCTACAGAGTGCTAAAGGAATCTACCTGCTAAATTTCAATTTTGTAGTACAAATATTTTTTGGCATTTCGTGAAGTCAGCCAGTTAGTCAGTGGTATTTCGCTCTATATTATACAGACTGTACTTAGTTGAAAGTAGGTGATTATACACATGATATTAATAATCCTTTCACTATGGGAACAACCCTTAAATCGCGAATATATAAGCTGTTCCCTAAAAAGCGGTCATTGACACTCAAAAAAATGTATGGGACAGCTGATATTTTTTTGGTGATTTCAGGTTTGGCCCATAGTAAAATTTGTTCATAATGATGAGTACAATGACCTCCTTTCGGGTTAGTACAGTCTAAATGTGTAATCCTGTATAGATCACTAGCAGCGCCCCGCGGTTTTACCTGCTAACCATACATAAACTATAATTGGATCTAGGGTGTTCTACCATATTTTATTCAAATATGTTATAAGGTGTTGCTGAATGCAGACAAACACACACGAATTTTCGAATTTTCACGAACAATATTATGGCAACACAACATCCCTTTCTGAGAAGGAGGCCTTTGTTCAAAAGGGGACGTTTAATGGCTTATGATGATAATGATGATGATGATAATGATACTTACCCACAGGTGATACCCTTACAGGGGATATTTTTTTCGAAATTTTAGGTAATTTTTGTTCGTAATGATGGATCGTTATCGGCTGATAACGATACGGTAGTACGGCATTTCTGCGTAACTCTGTATGCTCACCAAATCTCATAAAAATTGGATGAGTAGGTAGTTTCCGGGAATATCAACAAATAGGTAGTACGATTGTATGAAAAGTATAAAAATAATTGACACCAAAATATGAAATCAGTACTGAATTAATATGTATTACACCCGTAATACATATTAATTCAGGTCACGAATAATGCGGTTTATAAAGTACCTCCTCTACCTTTTACGTCAGTATAAAGGTTTGAGGTGGGTCGGGTTTATTTAAAACTTTATAGAGTCACAATTGTATAGAGTCACAATTGTATAGAGTCACAATTGTATAGAGTCACAATTGTATAGAGTCACAATTGTATAGAGTCACAATTATGTAGTGGTAGGACTCTTTTACAGAGTCCGCCTGGGGAAGTACCACACCTTTGCCAGTTATTCAACCGCCAAGCAGTATTGTGCAAACACTGCTGTGTTCCCGATTGAAGGACAATGTTTCCAGCGAAATTACAGGGCACACAGAGATTTGAGACATCTTATATCTCGGGGTGACGAGCGCAGTTCAAATCCCTGGATGGCTGCATTGCCACTGAACTGTTGAACTGTTTGAACTGTTGAAGTTCAAAATTCTGAGTGGCGTTGAGCTGTTATGGGCAAGCGTGAAGAGCTATCAGGCGAGCGGTTTCGCTCGTTTCGTCACTCTGTATCATTAAAAAAACACTCGAAGTAAAAACAGTCAAAAATTGTCCGAGCGAAGCTATACATACAACTATTATAGACATTAAGCAATGCCACATTTACTTCAATTTAGACGTTATGTCGCTTTCATAGTGTTCAACGTCGCTTATCCGCTATGTTATCGTAGCACTGGCATCGCGCGGCGTTGTAGTCGGATCGCGGTTGCCTTTCAACTAACCAAAAAGTCGGCACAATGCGTCGCGTGCGCCGCGATTTAGTTCAGATTTTTTTTGCACGTTTGTGACTAAAGGTATTGAATATCAATGCGTGTGCTAGTGAAAAAATATTTTGTCTCGTTTTCACGCAAGGCTATTATAATCGATCTGTCAGCTTCTTACTCGCGGAAATTGACACATTGCTTTCTTCAAAGTATAGATAATGTATTGTTTACATATATTAACAAAATAATTTGAGTTATTTTATGGCGAATTAAATAAGAAATAATGATAAAGACAAAAAGTAAAAACTATAGGGGTGTCCAAACAAACAAACAACAAACGTATTTTTAACGTATTTTTGTATTTCACATCACACATCATCAGCCAATTAACGTCCACTGTTGGACAAGGCCTCCCTCATAGAGAGGGGTGTTGCCATAAACCCCACGCTTGGCAGGCGGCTTGGGGATCGCAGTACGTTCACCGTGTACTATTAGGACGCTGCTGCCCATCCTCCGGTGATTCTGTTCTGCAGTTTTAGGACATACCCGGGTCCACCCGTACCCAGCGTACCCGGGGGGATTTTTGTATTTACTCTAATGTAAAAACGGTAATACGTACAAGCGTCAAACTTGGCATGAATAAATATTGGCCAGGTGCAAATCGATGACAAATTTCCGTCCACCACCGGTTCTCATACGATAACCGAAGTTAAGCAACGTCGGGCGAGGTCGGTACTTGGATGGGTGACCACTTGGTCGTTGATGGGATGTTATCTTTATGCACAACTTTGTTTTGTATTTTGGTAGCCAACAAGTTATGTGGTGGTTAGGAATCCTCAATGCGCGAGCCCGACTCGCATTGTCCTGTTTTATTTCATATTTTTTAATTGTTTGTTCTAAAGCACATAGTAATTATAGTAGTATTGTAGTAGTAGTTGTAGCGTTATTGTATTGAAATTATAGTAAAAACGTGCGTAAAAATAACTTGTAAGGCGTGCGCACGGCTTGACGTCATAACTTGCTATAGTGCGCTATCTGCTTCTAGACTCTAGTATAAATTAAAATACTTATAACTTATTAATTTTTAAACCAAGTTTAATATTATCCGTTAATAGGCTCTATTTTTCATCAACTTCTTCAACAAAAAAATACGACAATAGCCTATTATTTTACACGTGTTTACGTCTTGAGAAGCGGAAGCGGAACCGAATAATTAACGTCATAAGGTAAAGAAAAACTGTATTTTGTCAACATGTTTTTGTGCGACAGTTTGAATAACCACGTAGTTATTTATTATTAAAATAATGGTGTAAAATATAAAAACAATGAAAGATAAATATATAAATAAAATACTGTCAATGTTCGACATTATTTTAAAACTACAGATGACGCTTATGTGTTTGCGATACAAACTCAGAAAGAAAAAAAATGGAAGCGTTATGCCTACAGTTTCCCCTTTAGCACTTACACCTCCCCTCGGTCGTCCAATCGTATTAGTTTAGGAACTACCTATTAAAATTGCAGTTAAAGTTCAGCTGTCAAATCAGCTGATCCATAGAAAAATGTCATTCACCGTCTACAAAATGTACAGAACAGCTGTTGTTTTTTAGTAGTAGCCTACTTACGTACGTATTTCCATAGAACATACTTTTTAAGTATGCGACTACATTATAAGTACAAATTTACAACGTCCTTATGGAACATGGTGTTGCTCCATTACTAAGTATGCGGCACCATTGTTACGTAGGCTGCACCCGTGGTAAGTAGTAAATTACAAGCTCCTTACGTAAGTAGTTCATTTAAGTAGCTTTTTTTTCTCAGTGTATGCATTTTGAGCACATCGTTTGCAGTTGTGTGAGCTCAATATTAAAGTGTGCGTTTGTAGAACTAGTAAGAATATGTCAGTGTGTTGCAATACGTGTTTACCTCGACCCCTTTAGTTTTTGGCAAAAAAAAAAACACTACTAGCTCGAGTTTAAAGGAAGATCCAAACTATATATTATCAAAGGATAATATATTGTTTGGTTTCGGATTCCTTATAAAGTTCCAGAAATAAATAAATCGCATCACTAATTGATTGACCGCCGGCGACTCCAGTACACACTGTGCGTATTTTATTAACGCCGCTGCAAACTATCTGATATTCATACTGCCACTAAATGAAACTGAAAACTCGAAATTCAAAACATTATTCAAACTATTTTTTCCTGCTGGAAAATAAAACTTGTTCGAAATTTAAATCAATAAGAATAAGACAAGTGAAATTGTCAAAGTGAAATGGGTGCAGAAGCGTATGTGCAAGTAGCCGAGTTTTACGCGGGTAAATCAGTGTTCATAACAGGAGGTGCCGGATATCTTGGGAAGGTGATGATTTTATTTTGATAACTGGTGTCCTATTCAAATGTATCCTAACAAAGTTTTATTAGAGTTTTGGCGCCAACGTGAAAGAAACCGAGTCGAGCTCGCAAACTGAGGGTTCCGTATAACCACATCAATTACAAAAACTAAAAAAAAAAACTGATTACAATACTTGTTACTGGCAAATGCACAAGACGTGCGTAGCCAAAATCTTCGCAAGAGGAATTAATAAAAAAATAAAAACGTTTAAACCATTCAACATAGAACTTTGACAGTTTTGCAAAAGTTCTCAAAATTTGTTAAGTATGAAAAAAATTAGTAAGGATTTCACACTTGGCTTCAAAAAAGGAGGTTCGACACATGTCTGACTGTGAAATTTTGATAAATATTTTGTAATTGAATAGATTATATTTCAAAGATGAGTCCCATTTAAATTTGAATAAAGTATTCCTGGAAAACTAAGGGATGAATCCGTTTATTAAAATCTCCGTTTTTTTTGTTTGCTAAAATGTATACTAAACTTATTGATTGTTATTTACGGTTGTTATTTTACCAGTTTATTTTTTATTTTGGTATGTAATTTATTTTGACAATGTATTAAATTGTAATTATATCTTTTTATTACAGTAGGTGTATTATTTGCATTACTTAAGTTCTATTAAGGTGATAACCCAGCGCCTAATTATATTTTTACACAACATCGTACCTTATGGTAGGTATACATCTTACCTACCTTTTTACCTTTTTTATCTTCTCGTTATAAAACCTTTTATACCGATTTTTTCGACCCTAATAGATTAACTTAATCAAGTTATCGTTATAAATATTCAACACTAACAAGTAGGTATTTAAAAACTGACTAATGGGAAAGAGTTCCTGAAACCGGAAAGACCTAAAGACCTTTAAATCGGATAGATACCTATTTGATCAAATTTAACTAAAAAATAAACCGGCCAAGGCGCGGCTCGCGGCTGTCCGTTATTCTCATTTTTATAAATATTGAAAATATATAATACTAGCCGCCCGCCCCGGCTTCGCACGGGTGTAAGCTCGGCCTTCGGCCTCGCTACAAAATATAATATAGCCTATGTCACCCGGGGATAGTGTAGCTTCCCAACAGTGAAAGAATTTTTCAAATCGGTTCAGTAGTTTCGGAGCCTATTCATTACAAACATACAAACATACAAAAATAGGTACAAATCTTTCCTCTTTATAATATTAGTGTAGATAGGTACTTTTGCATTTTAGGGGTGGACACGTGAAATGTACTTAGATGAAATTATTTTTCGCTGCTCCTCGTTTGGGGTTTCAAGTTCTAGCAATAAAACTGTAAAAAAATCCAGACAAAAGGTCAAATTTAAGCTCAAAGATCATTGTCCTGTTGAATTGTCCTTTTTGTAAAATGATCTTGACAAAGAAAGTTTTACAAGTTTCTTTTTGACTAAACCATAAATTAAATTTAATGCCGGGATGAAATATCTGAAATTTGGCAAAGTCCACAGCACAGAATATCTGAACAATATGAATATGACCACAATTACAATAATATGACGTAATGACGTACATCATGTTGGTGGTCATTAAATAAATAAATATGACTTTGGCCGCGGAACCCTACCATAATATGCCTTGACACGTTCTTGACCAGTTATTTATGTTCACCGATCATTCCCTCATATCTCATTTTCTCATCGAACTCTCGAGGTCGTCTCACAAAAATTTCACTGACATTGGTTCAGACGTTTTTGAGCAACACCAGGTGGTAATTATCAATAATTTTATTCGAGCTCTTACAAATTTTTAAAGGTCATATTTTAAATTGTTAATTATTATAATTCGAAGTATCATGCGACACACCGTAGTTGTCAACTAGTGCTATCAATACGAGTACAATTTCAAGCTATACAAATAACAGCTGTTGTAGTTAATGAAATATTTAACCGCACATCAAATATTATTGTGCAAAATCAATTCTCAACAAGTGGGTCACATAAAAAATCAACTTAAAAAATATATGAAAAACGTAATAAGGGCCTATACAACTTTAGGCGTTGCCCTGGATCCCGTCATAAGATCCTGATTTGGTGACAATGGGACCAATTGGAAGTATACCCTACCAAATAAAAGATAAAAAAAATCGGTCAACAGTTGGCGGAGCTATCGGTGAACCTACATTAAAACAAAAAAAAAACCTCATGAACATAGAACGGCACTGGCCTTAGTATGTGTTCCAAGGGTCAAGTTATCTGAATTAAAATATTTTTATTTATTTTTAAATTTAATGAACTGAGTATTATATTTTAATTATGAAAAACGTATCTCGTAAACACTGTTTTAAACTATCACGGTTGTTCACTAAAGTTAAATTATTATTTACGGGATATTTACCGTGGTAAGGTTGTGGAAGGAGCTCCCGATATTTCGGCGCAGTTACATGCACCATGTTCACGGGAAGACTGAAGAATGCGGGTGGTTGGTGAAAAAGTTCAAAGTTAGGTACAGACAAAACGATCTACCCTCTTTCTTAGTCTTTTGCTACGGTTATCACTGGAACTCGAACCTAAGTCTCGACAAAACACACTCACTGTATCACTGCGTATAGTATTTTGAACACATTTTGAACGCGGACTTTTATTTTTAAGGCAACCTAATACTGGATTCCACGCACTAAATATCCCGTAAATAATCATTTAACTTTAGTATCTCGTAAAATTTTACATGCACGTGCTTTTTGGTTCATTAAAAATAACTGTTTAGCTTCACAAATAATTAGCAGTTGATACCAACTAGATATACATAAATAGCATAATGAATCATAAACAATGCATGCAAAACAATAGCAATCATTGGTTTCTCGTTGTTAAAACATTCAACAAACTGACACACAGATGAAAATAAATAAATCAACAAAGACTTTATTTTTCATCGCCATACTCTACGTGAGCAGATACAAAGAGAAGCGATACATTGCTATATTATAACTGCTAAGTGTAGCGCGATCACAAGTTTTTTCCTTAAAAAAACTGGAAGAGCGTGTCAAGACACGCATATGGTAGGGTTCTGTAACCAAAGCCATGTAATTGTAGTCACATTCATAGCTCTGAAATTGGTGGTTATAGAATAAATCTAACGAACGAAGCTCTGTGGACTTTGCCAAATTTCATATATAATCCCAACATAGCATATACTTTTTTTAGTTCAGTCAATAAGAAAACTACTAGAGAAACAATCTTTGTTCAGATTATTTTACGCAAAGGTCAATGACCTTTGAGCTAGAACGTCACTATAACTCAAAAAGTCATAATCGAATCAGATGTCAGATTTGAATAAATGGCGTCCAAAATAGCCTTAAAACATTATAATAATGTGCCTATCTTCATATTACAGGTATTGGTGGAGAAACTTTTATACAGTTGCCCAAAAGTGGACAAAGTTTTTATATTACTGCGAGACAAGAAGAATGTCAGCGCTGAGCAGAGACTGCAGAAGATCATTCAGCTACCTGTGAGTTCATTTTCTTATATCTATATATTGCAAAAAATCATTATTACCGAATAAATATTATCTTAAAAACTTCATCGTTGTCATCATCATATTATGCGGGGTTTTATTTGACTTTCGTCGAACTGTTCAGACCTACTGTACCTCGATACCTGTGTCCTCCTGGTTCCAATCTTGTGATAGATTTTAAACCACCAACAAAACGATGTAGCTTTATTTTTTATATAAAAAAGCAACAGAGAGCCTCTCTCGAAGAACTGATTACCAATGGGGAAGAAAGGTTCTTGAGTGGAGACCGCGAACCGGAAGACGCAGCGTAGGTAGGCCTCCCACTAGATGGACAGACGACATTGTGAGAATCGCGGGCATTCAGTGGAAGCAAATGGCAGGATGTCGTTCAGTATGGAGGTTAAAGGGGGAGGCCTATGTTCAACAGTGGACGTCTTCTGGCTGATGATGATGATGATGAAGAAAGAGCC
The DNA here is from genome assembly GCA_949125355.1 of Agriopis leucophaearia. Taxonomy (NCBI): domain Eukaryota; kingdom Metazoa; phylum Arthropoda; class Insecta; order Lepidoptera; family Geometridae; genus Agriopis; species Agriopis leucophaearia. The sequence continues at coordinate 16,380,068 of OX421268.1, read as the reverse complement.
TGTTTCAAGCAGGCTTTTTTTAAAGTTTGGAGGCCAGTATGAAAATTTTCTGTGAATCCATGCTAAGCACTTTAGATTTTGAAAGCATACCCCGATCCACTGCCATAGGTACATCTCGGATGATCTAGGCTTTTCTTCATCATAATTGTGCCCTCGAGGATCGACTGAGACAGTCTTTTTATATGCTAGTAGTCAAAAAGCAAGAAGTAGAAAAGAGAAGTCGAAGCAGAGTTCCCATGCTCTCACAAAGACTGACTTTATTAAAAGAAAATTAAGATGAAGCAACTAAGTCTTCCTTAAAGAAAACTGTTCTCGTAATGCGACGAGCCGATTAAAATGGAGAAATTATGCTAGATTAGTAGAAAGCTGCCGCGAAGACTCAGATCCAACGTATACCATGGTCTTACTAACCACGACCACGCTGCCGAAAGTGTGTGACTGAGAAGAACAGGTCTTTGGCCTACTGACATCCACACGAGATGGTCCTATGTAGCGTTAGATCGATCGCATTGCTTCTCCACTTATGGCTAAATAAGTTGGTACTAAAAGGGAGCCAAAGATGTGGACACGTTTTTGCCAAGTAAATTGAATTTGCGGCAAGGGTCGCAGCTGGTGGTTTTCAGGTTTCAATCGCGCGTTTTTCATTATCATAATTATGATATTTTCTACAGATGTTCTCCAGGCTGAGGAAAGAACGACCAAATGATTTAGAGAAGATTGTAATGTTGAAAGGTGACATCAGTGCACAGAACTTAAACATGCATAATGATGATTTAGAAACTGTTATAGAAAAGGTATCTGTAATAATATATTTGACATGATTATTTTATAACTTTTTTATGTCGCGGCAGATGTATAAATTGGTATTGATAGTTTTGGAGATAAAGCTATTTTAGGGTCTATTTTAAATGTAGGCACATAAAGTACAATGACTGGCTAACAATTTGAGAAATGTGCAATATTCGGTTTTTGGTCGGTTTAGCGGACCGAAGGATCGCACGAGTCTGCACAATTGGTTGTAGTATGCTGGCGTGCGTGTACGTGTGCTAGTTTTTCCCTAGGACAATGCTTTTTGCGATGTTCTTCGGTTGTTGGGTAAAATTTTTAATAAACTCATAGGTACAAAATTGTTTTCCTTGACAGGTTTCTGTGGTGATCCACTCAGCAGCAACAGTAAAGTTTAACGAACCTTTGAAAGTCGCGCTCGACGCCAATCTTGAAGGCACCAAAAATGTGCTCAACATATGCCATCTGATGAAAAACTTACAGGTAAATAATACAGTACATCATCAGTTTGTGTTTGTCTACTGCTGGAAGTAAACATCTCCTAATAATCGTCACTGAGCTTTATCCTCAGTTTTCTGCATCAGGTTACGCAGATCATCACTATCACTGGCCACTATACTTACGCTATGTTTGAGCAATGGAAGGTGAGCAAGAAAGATGTAAGAAGATGACGTCCTTCAGAAGAGGTTTCCATCCAGCAGTCGACAAAATTCATTGTTGTATCATTACTTCACAAGGTTACTTCGCAGCATGTCTTTATGGCAAAACGACCATAATGACATCTAGTTTTCAAAACGTCAGAATCTCAATTCCCCTGGAATCAAAGCTTCGTGTTTTTTAATTAATTCAGTTACGTGGACTTACAGTGACTTAATTTCCAGGTATTTGTCCACGTATCAACAGCTTTCTGCAACACGAATCAGGCGGTAGTAGAAGAGAAAGTATACCCGCCACCAGTCTCGGTAGAAGAAGCATACGAATTTGTGAAAGAAAATCCAAGTGAAGCCGAAACTGTGCAGTTTTTGAGTAAGTTATGAGACAGTTTTGAACTCCTAAAGCTCCAAAATACAGATATTTCACATTTAAAACCTTCATTCAAAATTAATTCGAACATTATCTTATTATGAATTTTTGAGTAACAGCGATAAAACTGTAATAAGTTCAAGGCGTTCTAGCTCAAAGATCATTGACCTTTTAGTAAAATGATCTTAACAAAGAATGTTTCTAAATCAGTTTTCTTTATGGTTAAAACATAAAAAGAATATGCTATGTCGGGATGATGCACCTCTGAAATTTGGTTAAGTCCACAGAGCTTCGTTCTTTCGAATTTCTCTGTAACCACCAATTTCTGAACTATGCTTGTGAGCACAATTATTATATTACTTTGGCTATGGAAAACGGAACCCTAACATATGCATGTCTCGACACGCTCTTAGCCAGTTATTATTTTATATGAAAGAATGTACTTTCAGATTGGTCCCCTATAAATTTCATCAAAATCGGTTAAGTAGTTTGGTTTTTAAATCAAAATAACTGATATTGCGTATTTAATAATTTTAATGTCAGTTTAATTTTATTGTTTTTATTTTATTATAGATGGAAGACCAAACACATATACTTTTACAAAAGCTCTGGCAGAACATCTTGTCTCCGAAATCCATGGGGATGTTCCAACTGTCATCATTAGACCATCCATCGGTGAGTTATTTACGCTGTAGATAATTTTAATATATAAGACTGATAGATGAAATTAATACTAAGACGAGGAAGGACAGCCTGTCTCATGGTAAGCAGTCACCGTAACCTATGGATGCCACAGGTACCAGAATTATCACTAATACTTTGCCGCCATGTAAAGACTCTATGCCCCATGATATAGCAAGAATAGGTATATGGCAATAAAGATTGTGTAAATGGCAGAGTGGTTCAGAAATATTTTTTAAAAGTTCAATCACTAGTTCTTGAGATTAGTCCCTAGAATTTGATTAGTCATAAACTTTGACACCTTATAATATAAGCGCGTAAGGTAGGACAGAAATCTTGCTAGTATAGTGTCCAGACACTAAACTGGAGTCCAGACTCCAGTTTACCTTTCTTCATCTTGCGAAAACGGAAATAAATTGTAGCAAATTGAATATGCAGCTCATGACACTGTCTTAACAAATAAAAAATTCCAGTGACTCCATCAAAAGACGAGCCAGTCAAAGGTTGGGTAGACAACTGGTTCGGAGCCACTGGCCTTCTCACTGCCGTTGCTAAAGGCATCTGCCGCGTGATCTACAGTGCCGACAACCACATCGTGGACCTGATTCCTGTTGACTACGTGTGTAACATCACGCTAGTGGCAGCTGCTCGAGCAAAATGGTGAGCACTTTATCGCATGAGTGCTTCATCATCATCAGCCATAAGACGTCCACTGCTGAACATAGATCTCCCCCTTCAACCTCCACACTGAACGATAACCTGCCATCTGCATCCACTGGATGCCCGCGACTCTCGCGATTTTGTCGGTCCACCTACCTACACTGCGTCTTCTGGTTCGTGGTCTCCACTCAAGAACCTTTCTTCCCCATAGGTTATCGGTTCTTCGAGCGATGTGGCCTGCCCATTACCACTTCAACTTGCAAATTTTAATAGCTATGACGATGACTCTGGTTCTTTGTCGAATATCCACGTTTCGGATTCTATCGCGCAAAAAAACTCCGAGCAAAGCTCTCTCCATTGCCCGTTGTGTGACTCTGAGTTTCTCCAAAAGGTCAACAGTTAAGGACCATGGCTCAGTACCATATGTCATCACTGACGACACACATTTGTCAAAGAGCCTAGTTTTTAGGCACTGTAGTATCTTGGACGAGAAGATTTCACGCAATTTGCAAGCATGATTGCTTATTCTATGCTTATTATAATTTCTAATTCCAGCCCTTTCCTTGCAGTCAAACCGAGGTTGCTGTGTATAACTCTTGCACTGGATCCTCCAACCCAATCAGGATGCGGCAACTCATGGACTTGTACATTGAAGCTGGTATCAAAGATAATTTTAGTAAGTGGATATTTCAGAAATCAATATCATAAAAGATATCCTTGTGACATTATACTTGTAAAGCCGGAACACAGCCTGAGCCGAATAAACATCATCAAACAAGTTATAGTCAGACTAAAGCGAATTATGTCAAAGTCAAGTACAAATCATGTCCTTTTTTTTTTTTTTTTTCGAGGGGGAAATCTTCCAAAGATACCCGGCTGCATTGGGGTGCAGCCAGGTTATGTGGGATTGGACCCACTAAACCCCCCCCCCCCCGTTGACCAGCCTTAGTGCTTGACAAGAGGGCTCCGAGATCTCCAGAGGAACGCACCGGAGCCCTCAGCACTGCGCTATGGCTCCTCCCGAGACAACTGCGTGTTGTCTCAGTCCCGACAACGTTGGTCACACAACGTACTCTCCCTGGGCACGCTTAGGTGGATGGTCAGCCCCAACTTTGACCATCTCGAACCCTTTTAGGTCCCCTTTTAGTAGGCTCTTACTACAGGCAGGGGGTACCGGTGCCGTATTCTATTGCCCCGGCACCAGGGCTAACAAATCATGTCCTAGTAAAGTGGTAGAGACTTATTTAGACTGTTATATTAGAGGCTTCAATGGAGTTTTGGAACTTGCCCACACTCAAACATGTTCATAAACCACTATTGTTATGACTACCCAGTCATCATAATTATGTAAAAATTAGTATTGAACTGCTGAAGTTCTAAATTCTAATTAATAAATTTATAGCTGATATTTATTTAAGTTAATAGGTATTTTAATTTGTGCAGATTTTTATATGTATTAAAAAAACACTAACAAAATAAAATAAATTTCTGTCGAGCATAGGCATGTGTCCTAATGTTTGATTTATTACAAATATATGGCTTAGCGAAGGATATAATTAAATACATTACACACTGAAAAAAATATTTAAATTGGCTGCAAAATTTACATAAACGTAAACGCATATTTATATAAACGTATACGAGATATAAACGTTTAAAGTTTTTGGTGGGGATAGAGCTCTGATGCTCTGTCTCTCTCCCGCAAAGCGTGTGTTAGTATATCATTTGTATGGAGCGAGTATGGCTTGACGTCATAACATTCTCTCTTTCTAGCATGAAATTATAATACATTTCTTATTTATTTTTAACAAATTGTTTTTTTTTTTCAGTAGGTAGTTCAGATACTGAGAATAATGGAGGCGTTTATCCAAATCGATGCGCAGGTTCGACTCCTGCCTGTCGTTGCACTTTTGTATTGTCTACGATTATAACATTTAAATCATCTTCATTGATTCGTCACCTTACAACTACTTCTGAATTAGAGTTATTTATATTTGCAGACGAGTTGCCGTATCCCGGTGTTATACTGACTCGGCGCTACTGGCTGGTGCGTCTGATCACTCTCTTCACCTACCTCGTCGCATACGTCACCGACATGCTGGTGCGACTATCTGGGAACATACCTAAGTAATTTTACGTGTGAAACTATGTTTTTTTTGTTATTTATGAGTCGCTAGTAAACAGGATTTCACTTGAGGAATCAGACTGATAAGGTGAAACGACTAATTCGCAAAATGATAACAAAGCAAATTGTCAAATAAGCAAAGTATCAACCATACAATATAGTGCGTTTCACCAAGGAGTTCCCTCGCCGTAATGTTGGCTTGCCTGCACTTTCTCTGTAATGTGTATAGGAAGTGCAGGGGAGCCAACATTACGACGAGGGAACTTTTTGGTGAAACACACTACACTATCACATTGACATCTGTATTTCTTTTACACTTTGACATCTGTCGAATTGACGTCTAGTTATATGTATATTGAATTCATTGTGTTTTCGAATTATTGTACAAATATGTTTATGTTCTGTCATTTTGCGTATTCATTCACGTAGCTTCATATTGAAAGTAGGTTTTATTCATTAATCCAATAATAGGCTTGTATTTGTCCGCCATCTTGCCTGATCTTAAGCGATGCTGCGGTCTACGATGGAGCACGCTTGCCCAGAAGTAACCGATTTTATAGTTGTTGATTCAATAGGTAGTTGTCATTTCGCTTATATTTATAACGTGAAATCCAAAAGTTCCTTTAATGTTTTTTTTTCAGATACACAAAACTCTTCTCCCATGCTATGATGGTGCGTGACGCCTTGGAGTACTTTTCATCCTACTCCTGGGTGATGAAGACAGATAAATCTGAATCTTTGTACGAGAGCCTGTCTCCAACTGACGCCCATCAGTTCCCGTTCCTGGCGAGGGATATTACCTGGAACGAATATATACCCTTATATTTCCAGGGGGTTAAAAAGAACCTGATAGAGAAAAAGAAGAATTAAAGAACACAACACTCCTTCACTCTTTCCCTCACTAATAGTATTGGTATTATTAACCGAGTGAATAAAAAACAACTTGGTGACTTAAAATGAGAGTATTTAATACTACTTGGGCGGAATCTAATTATTTTTGCAAATAGTTAAATAAAACTAATTAATTAGTAAAAATGAAAAAATGGGTTACTCAAAATAACCAATGATGCTTTTTAAAAATATAAGTAAATAAATAAATAAATATCTGAGACATTTTTGCACACACGGTCATCTGACCCCAAACTAAGCAATCTTGTAAAATGGCTGCCAAAGACTGATATACGTACATCTATATTTTTAAATACTACTTAAATAGATATTAACACCCTGACATAGAACAAACACAAATGTTCATCACACAAATGTTTGTCCTAGGTGGGAATCGAACCCACGCCCCCAAGCACAGAAAGTACATCACGTACAAGTAACTGTTCATGTGATTGCTACTAAACTCATTGGATATGCTACCAACCTGCACAGGCTCACTCGCTAGGCTAGTCTGAAGATTGTCTGAAAATTTCTTCAAAATGGTTAAGCAGTTTCTGATTCCATAGGTAACATACATACATTATTTATTTATATACTACATACCTACATATTTACACACATACGTACACACATCGCCTTTTATATAATTATATAGATAGATTATTGGAGGAGTTTAGATGATTACAAAATAAATAAAGATTTAATATGTAGAGACAACGGTGAATGACATAAAAGGTAATTGTATGATAATTATTGTAATAAATTAATGCTGGTTTCGGTTTCGAAGTTCGTTGTTCATTGTTTCATTCATAAACTCTGCTTCACTTTATTTTTTATTTATATAAATTTACCTATATATTATTGTTTTTTTTTTTATTGTTAGATTGATATTTCACTTTGGCACTGACTTTCACTTTTCAACCTTTGATTATATTGTTTATTTATATCTACTGTTTGATAGTTATTTTATTTGTTATTTCAACATTCACGGACTGGACTGTATCTCTCCTTTACTTGTGAAAACTTTTAAGGCTTGTTTGTTCATATTTTTCTTGCTATGTTTTACGTTGCTAAAGCTGTTTGTTTTCCGTAAATAAATAAAATTGGATGTAAGTCATGTCGGATGTATGGAAAGTTATTTACTTTTCATCATCATCAACCAGAAGGCGTCCACTGCTGAACGTAGGCCGACCACACTGAACGACACCCTGCCATCTGCATGCACTGGATGCCCGCGACTCTCACAATGTCGTCGGTCCATCTAGTGGGAGGCCTACCTACGCTGCGTCTTCCGGTTTGTAGTCTCCACTCAAGAACCTTTCTTTCCCATCTGTTATCGATTCATTATCGGTGCTGATATATTTACTTTCACTGCCTTGTTTTTGTGAAGGCAGGCAGTACTTCATACGAATATTAATATAAATTCTGACGTAATGGAATAAAATTAATTTACATGCAAGTTGTTTCTGACGTACCTATATTATATTTAGAGATCCGTAACATAATGATAAATAAACACCGGCCAACTGCGAGTTGGACTCGCGCACCCAAAAATTGTATTATTAAACATAAATAAATAAATAATAAATAAATATCTGGGACATTTTTGCACACACGGTCATCTGACCCCAAACTAAGCAAAGCTTGTAATATGGCTGCCAGAGACTGATATACGTACATATATATTTTTAAATACATACTTAAATAGATATTAACACCCAGACATAGAACAAACACAAATGTTCATCACACAAATGTTTGTCCTAGATGGGAATCGAACCCACGCCCCCAAGCACAGAAGTTAGGTTCACTACCAACTGAGCCACCGGGGCAGTCAAAACATAATATAAGACCAACTTCGAAAGGGTTTTCATATGGGTTATATTTTTTTATATTTGTTACCTCAGAACTCAGTCATTTATGAATAGGTGTTTTTTTTTTTTTATAAAGTATACTTTCAGATTGGTCCTCTAGAAATTTCGTCAAAATAGGTACAGTAGTTTAGCTTTTAAATCAAAATAACTGGAAATTTTTGTTATTTGGATGACAGTAACCAAGTTTTCCCGTTTTATTTAATTTTGTGAAGTAGATTTTTTATTATTAATCACTAGCGACCCGCTCCGGCTTTGTACGGGTATAAGTTTTATTATATTTTTATAAACCTTCTGTAAAATTATCCAACTGATGGTGAAAACTACATCAAAATCAATTGCGTGGTTTAGGAGTAGCTAACGGATATTATACAGACAGACAAACGCGGAAAGCGACTTTATTTTATACTATGTAGAGATTATGACGTTGTTATTTTCATTACACTTTCAAATCACGTATTGTTTACTTACGTCATGACATAAAACGTATCATTGTATTGTATACTATCGCAAATCGACGCGATCATTTAGCGTGCAGGTTAAATTTGAATTATCTTTACATGCACCGCTATTTTCAGACAGGTATCTTCACTGAAGTGAGAATTTTTTCGTTTAGCTTTTCTGTGGGTATCTCTTACGTCAAACTGCGATAGAATTTCCTTTTAAAATATTATTATCTCAGATTATTATGCATAGTGCTCATCTATATAATTATATAAAAATAAACCCCTATTCATCACGCTATAACTTGAGAACGGCTTTACCGATTTCATTCTTCTTTTGTTAAATGTTTTCTAATACTTCGTAGAAGGTTCTTACATTTAAAAACGGCTGGACCGATTTGGATGAAATTTTGTGTATCTGGAGCGGGTCATAGTAGCGAGACCGAAGGCCGAGCTTACACCCGTGCGAAACCGAGGCGGGTCGCTAGTGAATGATGAATCTGGCCTAAATCAGGCTTTAAATCGTTTTTAGTCAAACTTCCCAGCAGACGAAATATAAAACAGAACATTTTATGTATTGACTAAACCTTGATGACTCAATTACCTACATAGTACTATAACGCCACGCATCGTCAAAAGTAGTTTTTTTTATCGCATACAGTATCTACATTTGACATCAACTCGCGAGTTGGTAAGCGACAATTGCTTTTTGTGAAATAAGTAACTCAGCGGAAGTGTTATTACATAAGTAACATATTTTAGGGTTCCCTATTACTAAGCCTACGCTGTATGATTATCCGTCTGTCTGTTTGTTATACCTATTAACAGCTGTATCTTTCGAACAATAAATATATACCCAGTTGAAATGTTTACAGATATGTTATGTTACGGTGAATTTACTATGAAAATATGATAATAATGTCAAAAAGTAAAAACTAAAGGGGTGGGGGTGGATCCTCAAACAACAAACGTATTTTTTAACGTACTAGCGATCCGCTCCGGCTTCGCATGGGTATAAGCTCGGCCTTCGGCCTCGCTACTTGACCCGCTCGAATTTTTGTTCACCACTAAGTTAAGAAACGTCGGGCGCGGTCAGATCTTTGATGGGTGATCGTCTGGGTTCTTACGGGTACCTGTTACAATCGATTCAGTTTATGGTGATTGGTGATTGTGAAAATTTGGGCGACCGCAAACCGTATTTCAGCGCGTTAGGTTCGCGTTCGCGTAATTTTTCAAACTGCGCTAATTCGGGCCCGCTATTATACTTAGTCATAAGCACAGACCTAAATTTTTTTTGATTACATCCTAAATCTATGGTCATAAGGCCTTGGATCATGGATGTGATGTTGTCTTTTTGCACTACTTTCTGTATTTTGTGGTGGGACGGAACGGTGGTACTTGGCCGGTTTACTTTACTAGACATATCAAATCAAATTATTTGTCAGAACATGGTAGGTTACATACATATAAACTAGCATACAGGGTCGTAAGAATGGAAACGTATCTCATGTCCTTGCTAGGTACAATGTACAAATGTGTGCGTAGTGAGTTTTATTGTAAATATTATGATTTTTTATTAGTTAGCTTATGTTTGCACAATTTTTTTTTACAATCACAGTCACATTTCTTATTCCTACTTCTTACGTTTTCGTTAGTAATTTACATATGCGTATTTTCTGTAAATTGACGGAAGTGTGCGAAACTGATAAAAAAATATTCTTTTATTTGTCTTCTTCATGTTTTAGCAAAGAACATAGTTCAGCTAATATCGTCAGAGTTAACAAGTTATAAAATGTCAATACAGATGATGCCGGCGTCAATTGCAATCGTATTCTTGATGCGGACAGTATCTTTAAAAAGCGGTTTCTTTAAGATTAAAAAGTATAAAATAATAAAAATTCAAATAAACATCTAAAATATTAATAAATAGATCTATAACCGCATTCAAGTGCGGTTTTAATCCATTACAAAATATACATTACAAATATAAAAAAATTAAATAAATAATTCCCGAATGAATTTGTAAATAAAATCAATATATATAAAAAATACCATTTAAATTTTGAATTAAATAGTGGTAAACATGACGGGTGATAAAAATGATTTAGCTGTCCCGGAATTTTACGCTGGAAAATCAGTGTTTGTAACAGGAGGATCGGGTTTCCTTGGAAAGGTAACTGTATTTTTCAAATTCTTTAGTCTTGTCCATCCAAAGGTTGCCTGGAAGTAATCGCTCTAGGCGATAGGCCACCCATTATACTGGCATATATTTAATTTAGTTTAAGTTTAATTTGTATTTTTCGGTGTGTAATAAAGAGATATTGTTATATTTTATATCACTCTTTATACAGGGCTATAAGGGACGTGGGTACTAAGGCGAAAGGAGATCTGCATTATACTCATCAGACAATATAAAGGGTGATACGGAAATGGTGCACTAAGCCAAAGGGGGTCCATAGTACCCATCATTATGAACAATGTTTTCCTACGAAAGCAACTCTGAAATCGTGAAAATAAATATCAACTGTTCCATAAATTTCGTCAAGAGTGAATGGCCGTTTTTAACCGACCTCCAAAAAGGAGTTCTCAATTCGACTGTATTTTTTTTTGTTTGTTTCCTCAGAACTTTCAACTGGGTGAACCGATTTTGATGATTATTTTTATTTTATTTGAAAGCTGGTGCTTCCCGTGTGGTCCCATTTCAATTTAGTCCAGTTCTGACATTTTTATGTTTTTTTTTTTATATTGATAATTATTATATATCGAACAGCTGTGCCCTTAGTACAAGATTTGATAGTTTTCGAAAACTTTTTTCGTTTTCGTTTTGATGCATACATTGCTGGGCTGAAAGCTATTCGAAACTATTTTTCGTATTTGAGTGAAGCAACCTATACTGCCGATTACTACCGATTTTAGTTCATCCGCGTTTCCGCTAGAGGCACTTTACTAAAATGTATGGGACAAAACGGAAACGAAAAAAGTTTTAGAAAACTGTCAAATCTTGTACTAAGGGTACTGATATGTTTTTGGTGATTTTAGGTTTCATCCCATGGTAAAAATGTTCATAATGTTGGGTTCTGTGAACCCCTTTCAGTGCACCCTTTCTGCGTAATATAGTAGTATTCGCATGATGATAACGTTATCTAATCAAGATTTATCACGATAAATTTTTCAACAGACACTGCGTAAGCAACATGTTAAACTTGACAAAGTCCCTTACTTGCGTTTTTATGTTTATCGGGACTTATCACGCAATATTTTATATAGGTATATAAAACAAAATCTGCCGTTTGCTAAGTCTATACATTTAATAAAAACGAAGAGATAAATAATCTGTAATTACGAGATATAAAAAAAAACACACAGGGCGTCTCAAAATAAGCAACTGAACATGTTAAGACAGTTTTTAGAATTTTTGTCTTTTTGTTTGTTTGTCCACGCACATCTCCTAAACCACTGGACGGATTTAAATGCGGTTTTCACGAATATATTTAGCTATCACCAGGTTGAAGTATAGGCTATGTTATTTTCCAAAAGAGCCGGAATAAGGGAGGAAAAAAAGGGTTGAAAGTTTATATGAAAATCTACGCGTACAAAGTCACGGGCAATTTGTGTATAATGTTTTTTTTCCAAGGTGTTGATTGAAAAACTTCTGTACAGCTGCCCTCTAGTGGAAAAAGTGTACGTTTTACTTCGGGAGAAGAAGAGCGTCAGTGCCGAACAACGACTGAAGAACATGATAGATCAGCCAGTGAGTGTTTCCCTCATTTAAGAACATCGCCCACTCTAAAACAACTCGTTTATACTATTTGCTGTGTTCATGGTGCCTGTGACATTAGTCGAATGTCACACGCACAAAATACAAGGACGTTTTAAAAATTAGGCCTTACAAGATTGAGATAGAATACCTATAGAATCACAGTCGTGAAAAAAAATTACCAAAACTTGGCGCACGTTACGCAGACTTTTTGGTTAGTTGTAAGGCAACCGCGACAACGCCGCGCGATGCCAGTGCTACGATGCCCTATCGGACAAGCGACGTTGAACACTATGCAAGCGACATAACGTCTAAATTGAAGTACATGTGGCATTGTGAACTATATAATTGATGTCTACGTATATACAACGACGCTCGGACGTTTTTTGACTGTTTTCAGTTAGATATTGTGACTCTATAGGTATTGCATCTCGATGTCTGACAACATCTACACTAATATTATAAAGAGGAAAGATTTGTACCTATTTTTGTATGTTTGTAATGAATAGGCTCCGAAAATACTGAACCGATTTGAAAAATTCTTTCACTGTTGGGAAGCTACACTATCCCCGGGTGACATAGGCTATATTATATTTTGTAGCGAGGCCGAAGGCCGAGCTTACACTCGTGCGAAGCCGGGGCGGACGGCTAGTCCTTGATAAAAACAAAGCATTGAAGAATGATCCATTAGGTATATTAAGGACGTTATAAAACCTAAGAACCGTAACAGACACTTCAACTTGGCTGACGTCAACCACCTCAACCAACGAGAGAAAAAGAGAGGGAAATTATTATTTCACTCTTTCTCTCCCGTTGGTCAGACGACGATTCGTCCGCCAAGTTCGATTCGTCTGTTACGGCTATAACGTTGCTACGTCCATGGCTGTCACATTTCTTTTAATTTTACGTAACGTACATGTAACGAACATCGACAATTGGCCTGGTATTGAGTTATTTGTGACGCTCGGCTCTCTTGCTCCATACAAATAAGGTCACAGCTCAAATAAATGAATCAGCTCCGCCTCAAGTCGAGTCGTTCAGTATTTTCTTTCAATGAAACTATACATACAGCAACGCACACTATGCAAGCGATTCAATGAGGCGAAGCGATGCTGATCCGGTCTCGAACTGATAATTATAATTATGTGCTATAATTGCCGTACATATACGGCGTGTGATGTAGATTTTTATATATACCCTATACCCTAAAATATAAGTAACCTATTCTTATTTTACTTTTAACCGACTAATGTTGAGTGAGTCTTGGTTAAAAGTATACTATTAAAGGTAAAAATCGACCTAAAAACTAATTTCGTTTAAATTATCAGTATTTTATATTTAATTTCAGGTATTTTCTAGAATAAAAGCCAAAAGACCCGAGGACCTGAAGAAACTAGTACTTGTGAGAGGAGAGCTGGCGGCAACTAGCTTGAATATTTCACCTGAGGACCTTCAAACTATCAGAGATAAGGTAAATAATTCTCGTAGTTTAAAAAACTAAAAAACACACTTTAAATTTGCTAATTCTGAAGATCCTGGTAAGGATAACGGGACAAACTATATAAATGATTGCATTGTCTCTGGTCCTATGATAAGTGCGCAAAATTTCAATATAGTTCAACGTTTTGAAGTAGTTGAAAATCAAGTTCCAAGATTTCGTTACATAAATAATATACACACATAGATACCAAGCTGGAGTGGAGTGGGTAAACTTGAAAGCGTGAAGTCGTGGGTTCAAATCCCGGGCCCGTCCCAATAAGATCTTTGGAGTTTATTACGGATTTTCATACCACTGGTTTTTCGGTGAAGTAAACACCGAGCGGAAATATGCATACGTACGGAGAAGAAATTCAATGGCGTATGTGAATCAGCAACTGGGCCAGCGTGGTGGATATAGCCCAATGGCATTTTCAGGAGTAGGCCAAAGTCCAGCAGTGGAAAAAGGCTAGTTATGCTTTAGGCTACACACTCACGCGTCACGTAACTGTGTATATATGTATACGCACCCTAACCGTAAAAACTGGATGGATTTGGATGAAATTTTGTAAGGAGGCTTATACCGGTAAAATAAACAGATTATTTACTCCATTTGTTTTCCAGGTCTCTATCGTACTTCACAGTGCGGCCACCATCAAATTTAATGAACCACTAAAAATAGCTCTGGGTATCAACCTGGAAGGCACTAAAAATGTGCTTGAACTCTGCAGGAGCCTAAAACAAATTGACGTAAGTTTCTTTCAGATAAACATTATAATAATAATCTTAAATTTATTAATTCATTCAGTGACATAGTGGGTAAAACATGAAATTTTTTACACAAGTGTTCCAAATGAAAATGAGCACTAAGGAAATATTTTTAGATAAGGGGTTGAATAATGAAAAAACGTAGGTACTACGTAGTTTTTGAAGTTAGAAACATGAACATTTATGAATTATTAATCAATCTTATTTTAATAATGCAAATTATTAACTTTACAATATATTAATAAGAAAAGGTACATCAAAACGTAAAATATTAAACGAAAAGCTAACATGAAACTTGACTGCATTTTTATCAGTTTATCCTTTTCATGACTGGTTGAAGCTATCTTGATGATATTGATTTTAACGTCACGATTTTTGTCATCCTTAAAACAAGCCTATCCGCTTACCTATTGGTCTGCCTACATTCAAACTTTTTCTTTTAAAATTGCACTAAATATAACCTTAATTATGTACAGGCCTTTGTGTATGTGTCGACTGCGTATTCGAACGCAAACCGGAGTATCGTCGAGGAGGTGATCTACCCCCCACCAGCCTCGATAGACAAGGTGTACAAACTAGTAGAGCAAGGCACAGGAGATGAAGACATTACCGCCTTATTGAGTAAGTACTCATCATTATAATACAATACAAAACTTTATTAATAACTCCATAGTTACAAGTCAAACTTCTCCAGTACACTCTTCCACAACAATGTATATAAAAATTATATCATATAATATAAGGTCGGGGAAAAAGTTTCTTCGTATTTTACAAACAAATTCAAGACATATTTTTTTCAAGTTTAATTACATTTAATTATAATATATATGTGCCATTTTGTTTGATAACTTGTTGCCATCTTGTAGGTAGTGACATGATCCCGTTGCTGTAGAAATTTTGGGACTTCTGATCAAAAAAGTGCAACAAGTAGTTTTGACAGTCCTCTCTGGATGTTAATCTAACACTACCCAAAGAATTCTGAAGAGACCGAAACAGGTAGAAATCTGAGGTTGCAAGGTCCGGGCTATATGGTGGATGCATTACCACTTCCCAACCAAGCTCTCTCAATTGTTGCTGAGTGGCCAAAGATGTGTGGGGTCTGGCGTTATCATGATGAAAGACCACGCCCTTTCTGTTGATCAATTCCGGCCATTTTTTCTCAATTTCTTGTTTAAGTCTCATCAGCTGTTGGCAGTAGAGATCCGAATCCATGGTTTTGCCCGGCGGTAAAAGCTCATAATGAACGATGCCCTTCCAATCCCACCATACACACAGCATCACCTTATTACGTGTTAATCCGGGTTTCGCTACAGTCTGTGGTGCTTCACTGCCCTTTGACCATGATCGTTTGCGCACATTCTTGTCGTAGGTGATCCATTTTTCATCACCAGTGATCAATCTTTTCAAAAACGGTTCGGTTTCCGTACGTTTTAACAGAGAATCGCAAATGAGCACACGATTTATTTGGTTTCTTTCAGTGAGCTCGTGTGGCACCCAAAAATCGTTTTTTTTTAATACCCAGACTTTTTCAAATGGGTCAAAACTGTTTTGTGGTCGATCCCCAGTTCTTCAGCTACGTTGTAACTACTAATATGCCGATCTTGCTCCACTTTTTCGGAAATGGCATCGACTTTATCCGTAACAGGGCGACCAGAGCGAGCTGCATCTTTGACATCAAAATTCTCGGACTGAAAACGCTTGAACCAACATTGTGCTACTCTTGATGACACTGCATTAGGTCCATAAACGTCACATATTTTATTCGTGGCTTGTGTCGCATTTTTCCCTTTTTTGTAATAAAACTTCAGAATATATCGAATTTCTTCGTCAGGTTCACTCATTTTATCGAACAAAAAACAATTGAAAAATGGCGGGAAATTGCTCTTTACTTTTTGTATTCCTTTTTTAAAATGTCATATTTTTAATGATATCAAAACCAGCCAGATACAAACAGTACAACCGATGAGATTTTAACTACAACTTTATACATACAAAATACGAAAACACTTTTTCCCCGACCTATTATTATTATGTAGGTATGTATATCAAATTAAATAATAATTGATTCAGTAAAAGTACGAACAAAAATGTCATTACAATAATAATTAGGTATTTTCCACAGCTATTCTTTTTCCATCTGCTAATCGGGTTCAGGTCAGATAATCACTATTTAACAGATTTTACTATTCAGGGTTAGAATTATCTATAAATCTAGCCGAAACATCCCGTGACCAATATTCTGGCCGGTACCTCGCGCAACGCGTCAGTATTGCAATCCAACCCAACAATGCAGCCACTGTAGATTAGTGTAGTTTATAAATTGATTTTAGTTTAGGTTGGTTCGTTATGATCGCCGTTTTTTTATATGTTTTGTTTTGCAAAACAAAAATTCACCGTGACAGAGTTATAGATAGAACTTCAAGCATTCACTAAATAAAATTATGTAGTTTGTATAAAATAAAATAAATTTTAGGTGCAAAAGTCAACTTCTTGGCTTCGCCCTGTATTTTTTCTCATTTAATGCTGCGTATTCCAATAATTATTAACTAGCTGCGCCCCGCGGTCTTACCCGCTTTATATACCTCCTTCAAGCAACATCCTTGGTAGCGACAACAACCTCCTTGGTAGCGACAACAACCTCCTTGGTAGCGACAGCAACCTCCTTGGTAGCGACAGCAACCTCTTTGGTAGCGACAACAACCTCCTTGGTAGCGACAGCAACCTCCTTGGTAGCGACAGCAACCTCCTTGGTAGCGACAGCAACCTCCTTGGTAGCGACAACAACCTCCTTGGTAGCGACAACAACCTCCTTGGTAGCGACAGCAACCTCCTTGGTAGCGACAGCAACCTCTTTTGACTTAGATGACAATTTTTTTATTTTTTTTAGTTTTTGTTAATATTTAGACTTCAATTCTTGCCGTTCCATACGAAATGTATGGGAAAATCAATGAATGTGAATATGAGTTTTCTTTATAATAATTTTTTTCGTGAATTTTTCCGATATTTTAATACTTATTCTGCTATTCGGAACGGAGAGTAATCTAACAAATCAATCTAGAGTTAATCCAGTTATTACTTGACTAATAACTGGAGTACACACACACGCGACACGACTTTGTTTTATAGATAGATATAGATAGATTTTTGATTTTGTATGAAAGGAATAAAAGACGAATGATTGAAAGTCATGGAACTAATATGAATTCATTGAAATGGTGTAGGGATGCTTCCTGCAAGAGTAGTTAGCTAAATTATCAATAAGTCTGTAGCCCATTCAGAAAAAAATCTCTTCTTCGTCCTGGTTTCTTTCATTTCGCACTAAACACAAAATATAAACAAACACACATACCAATATTTATATTGATTCTCTATTGAGTTATTCAGCTAAATATTTTAAGACAAACCTTAGAATCTGTTGCTTATATTAGTTCAGCAGTTTTATTTGATTTCAGATGGGTGGCCAAACACTTACACGTTCACAAAAGCATTGACAGAGAATCTTATATCAGAAACTCATGATGATATACCAACAGTGATCGTTAGACCCTCTATTGGTAAGTTGAATAAATATAATTATGATAGCTCAGTCTTTGGCGCAGTTGTAAGCGGCATGTCAGCAGAACTTAGATTCAAATAATAAAATAAAAATAAAAAAAACAATATGAAAAACCGACTTTAGAAAAATTTCAGAACTGTACCAATTTGAATTGGGACCACACGGGAAGCACCAGCTTTCAAATAAAAAATGAATCATCAAAATCGGTTTACCCAGTCGAAATTTCTGAGGTAACAAACATTAAAACAAAACAGTCGAATTGAGAACCTCCTTCTTTTTGGAAGTCGGTTAAACAGATGATAAATATCCATTTTGGCATTAAGCGTCGAAAGGTATCCCGAGGATTTATTTATGCAACTGATTTACAAGATGAGCTAGTTACTTTTGCCCATAACAGTTTGGAGGAGCGATGGTGACCGAAATGTAGCATGTGCGCTTTACAATCTGACGGCACCCGGTTCGATTCTCGGCCCTGCACCAATGACTATTTAGTATCCAAATAATTTATGTGCAGTTTCAATGCCATCGATCAAAAACAGTGAAGGAAAAGATCGTGAATAAACCAGAACCTCTCCTCATTTTCACTCTTTCTGAAAGTCTGTGTTCCAGCAACATCATTGGTGATGATAACAGTTTGATGCCACTCAGAATTTTAAGCAATCCATAAGCATATTCTTTTTATCACATAAAAGTCTGCGTTGGACCACTAACTCGCCTGTAAGTAAGCGACAATGAGGTTGAAGATGGAAGGCACAGACTAAGAAGATTAACTCTAACCTTGAAAAGACCTAGATTACATCTTTCAGAAAACAAGGAAGCCGACAGGTTACTCTATTTGAATTAGAAAAATAGAGTCAAAACGATTGATGAAAACCTTATAATATACGAGTTTCTCTTCTCCAGTGACTGGTTCAGTATCAGAGCCAGCCCCGGGATGGGTGGACAACTGGTTCGGCCCCACTGGACTCATGACTCCACTCGCGATGGGCATCTGCCGCACTCTGTACACCGAATACGACCACAACATTGACCTCATTCCTGTCGACTACGTCTGCAACACAATACTGGTGGCTGCTACGAAAGCTAAAAGGTAACATGCGAACAGACTACCACGACAGCACTTCCTTATCAAGGTCTGTTAGTCATCCATAGAAATTGTCGATCTATGCCCTCTTTTTGAAATCCTGTACTCTTCATTTGTTCATCGCCCACTTTCCTTATTTATTTACTTTTCCTTAGCAGGCAGGTAGCTTTGGCAGAACTGACATTTTTAGATAAAAAAAAAAAACTAGTAGATCTCTTTTGAGCGCCTTTCTATGTAGTCAAATGCCTCAAGCTGATCCATGCCACTTGTGTCAGCAGTAATCTATACACTATAATTATAATTATGTGAATTTCGCTAATATTGTAACTTTATTAATTTTTACAGGTCGCGTGAAATTCTTGTTTATAATTCTTGTTCCGGTTCAACAAATCCTATATCAATGGGATATTCGCTGAAATTATACACTGATGCCGCACTCAGAGATGGGTTCAGTAAGTTTTGAATTTTTATTTATTACCTTATAGCATAGTTTAAATGATCATAAAATTTCACCAAAATTATAGTGAAATATTAAAAAAGCTGACCATAAATAGAGCCTATGGGCCTAAGCGTGAAGAGCCATCAGGCAAGCGACTTCGCTCGTTTCGTCACACAGCATAATAAAAAAAAACCTTGGTAGGCGGCTTGGGGATCGCAGTACGTTCACCGTGTGCTAATAGGACGTTGCTGCTCCTCCGGTGGTTCTGACGACACTAGTTACTATTAACCAATATTTCACTTTGTTTCAGATATTCTACCATTCCCTCATTTCGTTTTATTCACAAAGCGAAGACAATTAATAAAAGCAATCATATCAATGACGTATTTCTTCGCATATGTGGCTGACATTCTACTGCAAATTGTTAGACAAAAACCCAGGTAAAATAATGCTTCTTATTTATAACTTACCAGCTGTTGCCCGCGACTTCGAATGCGTAGATGTTAACATATATTTTAACTTTTTGCCCCCCTTTAATTGAATCTGTCGTAAAATCGTTTCTTAGCGGACCTCTTTGTATGCTCCACATATTATTATAAGAAAACTTCCTGCAAAATTTCAGCGTCGTAGGTCAAGTAGTTTTCCCGATGAAATGACGCGAGTTCTGAGGTAACAAACATTATTTAAAAAAACTACTGAATTGAGAACCCCCTCCTTTTTCGAAGTCGCTTAAAACAGAGTTCTTGTACTGACACTAAACTCGGTCGAAGCATTTTTTGCTCTGACAGCTGTCAGAGCAAATAAATGCTGCAATGTATATTTTTTTTAAATTCTGTATTTAGTTTTGGGACTTTTACCAACAATGGTATAAACAAATAAATAAATAACTGGGACATTTTGCACACACGTTCATCTGACCCCAAACTAAGCAAAACTTGTAATATAGCTGCCAGAGACTAACATACGTACATATATGATTTTAAATAGATATTAACACCCAGACATAGAACAAACACAAGTGCTCATAACATAAATGTTTGCCCTATCGAACCCACGCCCCCAAGCGCAGAAGGTAGGTTCACTACCAACTGAGCCACCGGGGCAGTTAGTCCCACTAATAATGCTACTGCATTAACGTTGTAATAAGCTGAATAAATAAATTTTCTTTCAATATTTCAATGAAGGATATCGGGTACCCGCTTTTATAGTCTTACGTGCGAAAACTTAGCGAAAGTGGTCAGAAATCGTGGTTTTCATTCCCCTTTTTACAACTTTATTGCACCTGTCACAGCATATAAATGCTTGGACCGAATCAAGTAACACTGGGTACTCTCAGGACTTGCCTTAATTTTACATTTCCAATATATCTATAGAGCGCAGCTAACGCATCTGCACCCAAAACATCTTAGGTGGAAAGTTAGCAACCTTTCAGAAGAAAAGATTGTAAACATGAGGCTTCACATCAGGCGAGTTAACAGCCAAACTAAGCCTATTTTACAATTTAAAAAAAAATTAGAGCTCGTGAAAATATGATAGATCAAATTAAATTGTCGTATCAAAGTCTACGTAGGTTTTAGTGTCAAAATAAAATGCCAATAACACAAAGGTTTTGATACAAGTCAATTCAAAATATTCAGCACTTAACCCATTATCATGACTAGGTGCGAATATCACTGAGCCCGTTAGCTTAGTTGGATAGTGAACCTGCCTTCTGCGCTTGGGGGCGTGGGTTCGATTCCCTCCTAGGACAAACATTTGTGTGACGAACATTTGTGTCTGTTCTATGTCTGGGTGTAATATCTATTTAAGTATGTATTATATATATATGTATATCAGTATCTGGCAGCCATATTACAAGCTTTGCTTAGTTTGGGGTCAGATGACCGTGTGTGCAATAATGTCCCAGATATTTATTACATCTTTTATTACTTTTCTTCTACAGGTTCGAAAAAATCCTCACGCAATCGGTGATGGTTCAAGACGCTCTCGCTTACTTCACCGGTCAATCTTGGCTTATGAAGTCCCCCAATGCTTTAGCCTTGGCCAAGTCTCTCTCTCCAAAAGACTACCAACAGTTCCCTTGCAACCCGCAGGATATAGTCTGGGAAAAATACATTCCTGTGTATTATAAAGGTGTCAAAAAATATCTGATCGAGAAACAAAAGTGAATTGGAATGAATAATATGTTTTTTTTTTCTTGTAAATATTTTTGGGGATCTGAAGTTTTTTCTTACGTGTAAATAAGAATAAAGGATTTTTATATGCTGGAATAGCTTTTTTTAATTAATCTAAAATAAATCTGAAATTCTCGTACAAACTATAGAAAAGTTGAGTTAATATTTATTTTAGTTTGTGGTGTGCTGGCCATAATAATTATGCTACCAAAAAGTTTTTAGTTTGAATAACTTAGAAGTATTAGAATAGAAGGCTCTTAACTAAAAAGATTTTTAACCACAGATTTTTAATATTTAAACTGATACAATTGACATAATTTATTATAACTTTAAAAAAAAACATAATGAATTGACATCTGAAATTTGTGATTGAGACACGTCGTGGTTTGTGGTTGTGACGTATCATGTTTGTTACCAGCTTCCAGTGATCCGGAAAAAATTAACAGATTATGCTGAAATTTGATATGCAAGTAGCGTATTATGAAATGGATTAACACATTAAAATAACATTAATATTATATTATTACTATGATTATAAATACGAAAAGGGCATTGTCCATTAGGGCAATTTTGACATAAACAGTGGTTTGATAACACTACTATCAGAAAATAACAAATTAAAAACTAAAAATATTATTGGACTGAATGAAAATAATGACTAATAAAAAAAACTTTTTTTGTTTGGAAACATGATGTAGAGTTAGGTATCTGAGCACAGAATAATAAAGAGCATAGAACCCTTCATGTGATACAAGACCGTCTGTCAAATTGTATGTAGCATTTGGAGCCTTTTACAGGTCCCTAGTACATTAAAATAGTGTACAACCCTGAAATTTGCCGTCCTGTCAAAAATATATCTGTTTCGTTCTAGTAACAACAATTTTGATACATGAGCAAAGAATGTAACATTTTTAATTCGTTTATGCTAAATTTGCACTATGTTTTTGTTCTTTTTCTGAGGGCCCGCCATGGTCTCCGAAATGTCTACTTATGGCTCATCTATAGACATTGAATCCGTGGTTGAGCGTAATTCTCTTATGCCCACGAATGAGGTTCAACTGTGTTGAGTTGATGAATGAGCTGTGGCGC
This sequence comes from Agriopis leucophaearia, assembly GCA_949125355.1. Lineage (NCBI taxonomy): Eukaryota > Metazoa > Arthropoda > Insecta > Lepidoptera > Geometridae > Agriopis > Agriopis leucophaearia. Next base: position 16,357,248 of record OX421268.1, on the reverse strand, counting down.
CGATGTCACGCAATGGGACGTATTTAAGCTGGCCTATTCAACTTTAATCACCTGGGTGATCAAAGGCGACTCTTTAGTGTCCTTTGATAATTTGAGAAAGCTGGACAATGCACCAAGAGAATATTTAACCATCTGCCCAGTTTCTCAATTATATTAATAACTTTTTGATTCAGATAAAAAATAAAATACAAGTAAATATAAGCTAGTTTAATTACAAAAACCCTTTATCGATCACATGCTTTACATGTAAGAAAATAGCAGTACGTACCAAATATTCTGAAACAAATTTCTTATTATATCTTATTACCTACTGATATAAGTTATTAAGCTTACATCATAATAATTATGCCAAAAAAATGTCTGTTCACGCCAAGCCATAACGCCCTTGCAATTGGACATTTACGGACCAATTTTATCAGCTAATTAATTAATTGATGATACTTTAAAAATAATTACAATACTTATGTTATTGTTATAGCTATGTTTAAATATTTCCATGTTACAAGTAGAATTTATAAATTTAATGCACTAACAATTCATTTATAATTGTGTTGTATAATTTTTCTATTAAGTAATTATTTAATTTTATCTTGTTTATTTTTACTTTCAAAATTCTAATCATAAAAATTCTTTATTTTAGACATACATAGCATTTAATACATAAACATTGGGAGAAGCCACTGGCTTTCGAAACACAGTTTTTTACTAGTTCAGAGCCAGTGGATTCAATTATTTGTTTGTATTTTTCCTTATGCCAAATAAAGATTATTATTATTATATTATTATTATTGTCCTTTGTATGATTATATGCACTTAATTCCTAATCAGCTTAACGAATTTGGAATTAACACATAAGCTACACTTTACCCCAGAAAAATAAATAGTTAAAGGATAGCAAGCAGGTGGAACCGTGGGGTGCTGCTAGATCAATATAGTTTTTGTCCCGCAAAATGTTAGGCTTCCTGTAGGACTTGTACTATATATATCCCCACGTCTACTCGACCGTTGCAATGAAACATATTGTTTGCTAAATAAATCTGTCAATATCAGGAATTACTTCCTGCCCGTGAGCTGGAAAGACTTCCATTAGACGCAAACTAAATGTTTTAACCGTAGCGGAAGGCATCTATATAGGATAAAGGATACTCCTCAATTGATCGTAAATAAAATCAATCTACGACTTTGCTCAAAGAAATGCATAAAATTGGGACAGATTTTATTGACGCCTGTCAAATTCTGTAGTTTTCCACCAAGGACGTTATAAAGGGTTATATTAGGTTATATAAGGGCGTTATATTAGGTTTTATAACGTTCTTGTTTTCCACAAATAAAAAAATACCGTGGTAAAGCTGGGTGACCAACCATTTCTACCACAGACGATAAGCATTCTAAAGACTGCCACCATGGCTAACCACGAGTCATAAAAAAAATTTTTGGTCTATGAGCTGAGTGGATACCAAACGAAAAGCCGAGTGAATAACTTGCATAAAACCCATTAGTTTATCCTTGACATTATGCCCTCATGACTTGCCTTCGTCTCAGGTTGATAAACATTTTGGCTAAAATGATTTGTCTTATGCACTCGTTGCAAAATCTACTATAATTACGGGGCGTATTGAGACTATTTATTCAAATCTAATTTTGGAGTGAGTCTTTTGCACTTGAACATTTATTTATTCTGTGTCATTAGTTCCAAGTTCACATGAGATTTGGCACATACATTTTATTATATTATGGAATTTTGCTGTAATCATGGAACTTTGTAACCAGAATGCTCGTGTAAGTCCTACTTTATAAGCCATAACCACAACTAAGTCAAGTCAAACAAAGAGTTCAAAAGATAGGGCTACGCGGGTCGCTGAGAAATGTTTTGATTAATACTTACTTTGATTAGAAAACTTCGATCTTCCGCTGCGGTGTCTTAAATCTTTTTGGAATTCAACGAGTACTCAATATTTTGAGAATAAATTGGCAAACCAATACTTTATTGAATTTTGTTGCCCGGTATTTGTTGTTCCAGTTCTGGCTTTTAAGTATTCAGTTAAGTGGAAAACATTATGAGCTAAATAAATACCATATACCTACCTTGTTAAAATCTATTTGCCAAAACGCCTGCTAAACTCGTTCGTCGAAGTTTCTGTACTAGGTAAATATTAATTTCTTTGATTATTCTTTAACCTTACTGTGACTAACATGTGTGACTAAATTTATTTATGTATATACAGATATTTAAAACTTAATTATTTTATGTAATGTACCTACCTATTTAACACAAATAAAGATTTAAAAAAAAACTTAAAATATTACTAAGTTGAATAAAATAAATTTTAATATTTATTTTAATTAAACTGCTTGCACTGTGTGGGGAAGAAAGGTTCTTGAGTGGAGACCACGAACCGGAAGACGCAGCGTAGGTAGGCCTCCCACTAGATGGACCGACGACATTGTGAGAGTCGCGAGCATCCAGTGGATGCAGATGGCAGGATGTCGTTCAGTGTGGAGGTAAAAGGGGAGGCCTATGTTTAGCAGTGGACGTCTCTGGCTGATGATTATGACTGTGTGGACATAATTATTTGTTATATTTCCGTCTCAGACTCCCTCCATCTTCAACGTAGAATTTCACCTACCTGCTCTGCACAGCAAACTTCAACTGTTCAAAATAGTCACCCAAAATTATTAGAAGTAAAATATATTTGAGTAATTTCACTAGAAACATTGCTCATTAATCCGGAACACAGTATTATTTGCACACTACTGTTTCACGGCTGAATAAGTAGTAAAAGTATGATACTTCCCAAGGTAGACTTGCTAGATTCCTACAAACAGTGTAAAAGCACGCAGCGGTAGCTAAATAGATCGTAGAAAAGAAAATAAAAAAGAAAGAAACATAATTTTATGTTATAACATCAGCAACATTAATTAATGTAGGCAGGTACGGAATATTATATAATTATAGCTCAATTAAATTCCTGTGTCAATAAAGACTGTGTTCAACTCAGCATAAAACTGTTTGACAAACAGCGCTGAACTTCCGTTGAATTCAGTAAAGTCACAAAGGGTTAAAAAACAGCGCAACCTAGAAACGTAAAAACCATAAGTTACCTGCACATTAAATTAAACAATTTTAAAATTAAGTATGTTTCGACCCTGGTTTATGACTCTTTTAACTTTTTTTTTTTGTTTTTTATAACAGAAGTTAAGGAGTGAATAAAGGGAAAAAGAAAAAAGGCTTAGCTTTCTTATTTTTCTTTTTTTACCTACTTCTTTTCGTGCAGTTTAATCTACCTAAATTACGTAGCTCTACCTAACATAAACCACAGCGTTGATTTTCCCAAACCCAGGTCCTAATTCCACTCTCAAATCAAACCACACTTCACCTCACTTAGGATTCAGGACCTTCAAATTCCACACTCCTTGTATCCTATAGATACCTCCGTACCTCCATATAAATCGGAGGTAACTCTAATATAATTGAAATAGTTCTACAATGAGCGAGTGCTGGTGACAGCTTCCATTTCAGACTTATTCAATGTGAATACTGCTTTACACAACAATGAAGAGCTGACCTTTATAACGTGACCAAGTTATCTGTAGAATTGGTATAATCAGAGAACTATTCTAGAGATTCAGAAATGCGCTGGTGGCTCTCTTAGTCAACTGTACGGATATGTTGGTTGCACTGAACTAGAATTTCCTTCACATCGGCGTTCATCAAATCAAGCGCACTCTGTACGGACACTTTTTTATTGAATTAAGCTTGCCACCTCGCCTGATGTTAAGTGATGATGTGGTCTACGATGGAGCACGCTTGCTTCGAAGCAACTGATTCACTTGTGACTTTAAGACACCCTGATTTTAACTAAATAACGGGGAATAGAATATTTGCAGCGTGTCCGCGACATTCAACTAAGACTATTGGACACCTGATTAATTTTGGTTATAAGAACTTTTAAAAGCTCAGCGAGCTAATCAATTACGTTCATTTTTACTGGATGAAAAAAATAATCAAACAGTACCTGCAAAGCCCGGTAATTAGCAGCCCAGTAAAGGTAAACATAATTTCTTTAAACATAACAAGAGTAAATCACACAATGACACATAAAATAATGCGTAATAGGTGTTTAAACAATATTAGCATATGAGTTATATTAGCGTAGCATAAACAGTGGATTTGCATTAATTACAAATCCACTGCCATCCACGGACATGGCCATCCGAACAGATAATTTTATACGTTCCAGGAATTGTTAATGTTAGTGGATGACGTCGCCGAAACCTGAGCCCCACCACAGAATACTAATTACTAGCTTCCACTAAGACTACTTCACCATAGAATACTATTAGGTATAGCATCGATCACAGCAGCTAAAACAGGACCAGCTTGACTAGCATGTACACCGCGACAAAATCTTGTCGCCACTTTGTCGAGCGAGAACGCGATAAGGTGTCTACGGATTCATAATATTGTCGCGGTGTGCATGCGAGGCAGGCGTATATTATACGCCTGTCTCACTTTGGATAAAAAGAATCGTAAAATTTTTGTCACGGTGCGCATGCTGCTGAGGAGTAATCTTTCGTCGATTATGTGCTTTAAAATGTCACATGCTGTCAAGTTTCCGTAGTGTAGCGGTTATCACGTGTGCTTCACACGCACAAGGCCCCCGGTTCGATCCCGGGCGGAAACAGTATTTTTGTTCCTAACAATGTATCAACTGTATTGTATCTCCTACTTTACTTTCTCGTTGTAGAGCAAAGAAACTTTAGTATCTCTTTTTGTCACTCAAAAAAACAATTTTCTTTAAATAACTGTCATCTATACTAATATTATAATGAGGAAAGATTTGATTGTTTGTTTGTTTGCATTGAATAGGCTCCGAAACTACTGAACCAATTTGTAAAATTCTTTCACTGTTGGGAAGCTACACTATCCCCGGGTGACATAGGCTATATTATATTTAGTAGCGAGGCCGAAAGCCGAGCTTACACTCGTGCGAAGCCGGGGCGGACGGCTAGTTATAGATAAAACTACAAAAGGAAGACCCTAAAAGTGTTGACATTTACGATGATTAAATACACGCTTGTGACACCCCTAGTGTTGAGATCACTTTGCTCGCAGTTATATAGGGTTGTCCGTAAAGTAGGGATGTGATTTCAAATAAGGAAACTCACATACAGTACACGAGGTAAATGTTTATATATTATTTTGTTTCTATTTTATTATTGACTGCCCCGGTAGCTCAGTTGGTAGTGAACCTACTTTCTGTGCTTGGGGGCGTGGGTTCGATTCCCATCTAGGACAAACATTTTGTGTTATGAACATTTGTGTTTGTTCTATGTCTGGGTATGAATATCTATTTAAGTATGTATTTAAAATTTATATGTATGTATATCAGTCTCTGGCAGCCATATTACAAGCTTTGCTTAGTTTGGGGTCAGATGACCATGTATGCAATAATGTCCCAGATATTTATTTATTTTATTTTATCACTGAGGGAAAGTCTAGGGGTATTGAATAATTGATACAATCGGAGTGTCATCACGTCGCGTGTGCATCGGTTTCTTCTAGGCAAGCTATCTCTATCTTGGACCGCATCATCGCTTATGGTATATATATAGCATATATATACATAGAGGTCAAACGCAACCCTACAAACCCAAAACAATATGCGTATAAAAAATTATTATTATTTATTGCATGATTTTGTAATGGGTCCTGTGATAGTAAATGAAGATGAATAAAAAAAGTTTGGACATGATTTTCTTTAAAGAGTTTCTATCTAGCTTTTTTTAATCTTTATTTTTAGGGTTTCGTATCCAAAGGGTGTAAACGGGACCCTATTACTAAGTCTACATTGTCTGTCTGTCTGTCCGTCTGTCCTATCTTTCAACGGCTGTATCTTTCGAACCGTAATTTATAGCCAGTTAAAGTTTTCATATAATATGTAATGTTACAGCGGATTAACTAAGAAGTAATATTAAAGTGAAAAAGTAAATACCAAAGGGGAGTCCCAATACAAAAAAAACTTATTTTTTTACGTATTTTACTATTAGCTCTTATGTAAAAACGGTAATGTCAAACTTGGCATGATTATAGTACAAACTCTTAAGTATAACAACAAATAGTAAATAATGGCCAAGTGCGAGTCGGTGACAAATTTCTGTTACTACCGGTTCTCGTACGATCACAGAAGTTAAGCAACGTCGCGCGCGGTCGGTACTTGGATGGGTGACCACCTGGGCGTTGATGGGATGTTGTCTTTTTGCACTAGTTTTTTGTACTTTAGTAACTAAGTGTTAGTGTTAAGTAGTGTACCGCTACCTATAAAGAACACGAGAACAAAGTGTCTTCGCCTTAATAGAGACAATAAGAAACGTGATAATAGACACGTTCTTAGTTTTTAAAATATCATACTTAGAAGTTTAAGTTTGAATTAAATTACTTATTAGTTTAATATTAGGCTAGATCAGGGGTCTCCAAACTACGGCCCGCGGGCCAAATCCGGCCCGCCACTGCCATCAATCCGGCACGCGACAGGAATTGAAACTCGCGGAATTGTCGGTGATTCAGCCCTGTGGATCTGATAAAATTAACAACTGATATGACTGGTCTTAGAAATTCAGACAATTCCAAACATTTTCCGCACAAAGACTGAAGACTGTAGCTGAAATAGATAGTACCTAGAACCATAAATAGTATCACTACTCGACACTAGATGTAGTTACGTGTCACAATACACAATCAATAGTAATTGAAATGCAATAAGAGCCTATGTTTGCTTAGGTGGGCAGAAAAATTAAAATTGTTACGGCCCTTGCAACATACCGAAAAAAATATTATGGCCCCAAGGATTCCAAGTTTGGAGACCCCTGGGCTAGATTGTAATTAAATTAAGGGGCGCTAATTACTAGCGCAACTTGTATGTATAAAAAAAAGTAACTAACCAGTTAGGTTCGGCGACCCTGACTCGCACTTGGCCGATTTTATTTAGGTTTGCGTTAAGCTGCCACCCCGCTGCGTTCTACGATGAAGCACGCAACATAGATCTAACATTTAATGTGAAAGTAAAATCTAAACAATCTACCTGAGTGTTCCCCTGTAGTAACAATCTGGGTGTCTTCAAATCACGAGTGAATCGGTTCCTTCTAGGCAAGCGTGCTCCATCGTAGACCGCATCATCGCTTAACATCAGGCGAGCTGGCGGTCAAACGCAAGCCTATTTTTAATTAAAAAAATAACTGTTACCCCGTTTCCGTTTTCAAAAATGTATGGATTTATATCGTCTGGATGCTCATGGAAATGGCGCCTGAAATATACGAGTATTTATATACACGTTCCATTTGCTTTGCAATAATAACAAAATCCAGGCAAACTAGTATGTAGAACAAAACGCTACTGTGTATCTATTGTACTTTCGGACCACACAGCTTTTATACTCAGCTATTGTGTTTCGGATTTATGTTTTAAACTATCACGGTTGTTCACAGTTATATGTATATTTACGGGATATTTACTGTGGTAAGGTTGTGGAAGGAGCTCCCGATATTTCGGTGCTGCAAACTAATTACCAAGGCTGGTTAAAGAAACTATTGAAATCTCGAAACGCCAGAATTTCAATCGAGGTGATGGTTTTCAACTAGCCAGTGTGTGGAATCCAGTATAAGGTACCCTTAAAAATAAAAGTCCGCGTTCAAAATGTGTTCAAAATACTATACGCAGTGATACAGTGAGTGTTTTGTCGGGACTTAGGTTCGAGTTCCAGTGATAACCGTAGCAAAAGACTATGAAAGAGGGTAGATCGTTCTGTCTGCACCTAACCCGTTCGACTAACAACCCGCATTCTTCAGTCTTCCCGTGAACATGGTGCATGTAACTGCCCCGAAATATCATTTTTTACCAAAATGTTCGAGGTTTGAAGACGAAGCTCCGGTCATGGTATGATAGCATGCTACTCTCCGATCATTTGTTCGTGGCTGCTACTGAAACATTCCTCGACGGCTCGGTGCAAGACGCGGAGGTTGTGCCGGACGGCTGGAGTCTGCTCCGCCGCGATCGCGCGACGCCCTGCGGTGGCGTGCTGCTCGCTGTGAGGCCGGGGATCGTCGCGCGCCGCCAACCCGAACTAGAGTCTGACCTTGGAGAAGATCTGTGGGCTTCTCTCACTTACCGTGGTATCTCGTTTAACGTTTGCGTGGTATACATAAAGCCCAAGGCCGCTGACTTCGTATATATGGACGTTTTCAGCAAAATTGAAGCTTTCTCTTTGACTAATTCAAATAGTAAATTTTTTATCATCGGTGACTTAAACATGAATAGCGCTTCAACCAACATTAAGCATTATTATTGTTATTTTTTATCATTTTGTAATTTAACTGATTATAATGACGTATTTAATTCACACGGCGGCATTCTTGACGTAGTGTTGGCGCAGGAGTGCAATGAGGAGACGTCGCGGGCAGTGCGCGTGCAGCGCGCAGCTGATGGGTTCGTCCCACTCGACGCGCTTTACCACCCCGCGCTCGAGATAACGATCGCCCTGCGACTGCATAGTACCAACTCTGTTAAACTCCAGCCTAGTAACATAGAATCGACACGTGACTGGAATTTCAATAAAATGGATGTACCACTTTTTAACTTGTTGCTTGCCGAGACCTCGTGGGCGCCTGTTCTCGAGTCCTGGGACATTTCCACTGCTACTGATGCTTTCTACAATATTATATATTCATTGTTCGATATGTCGGTGCCTAAAAAGAATAGGCAACTTGCTAGACGCAATAGGTTCCCCGTATGGTTTGACTCAGACATTATAAAAGATGTTCGGCGTAAAGCTAGGTTACATAGAGCCTGGCTGGATACAAAATGTAGCACAGCCTATAGGTTGTTCTCAGATTTGCGTTCTAATTTAAAGTATCGTATCTCTAAAGCCTATAAGTCTCATATGGCTCATATAGAAGAGAATCTACAGTTGTATCCTCAGCATTTTTGGAAACATGTACACAATCTTAGGTCGAAGGGTGGTTTCGAATCAAGTGTGTCGTATAATGGTAAAACGTGCATCGGTACAGAAGCGGCTGAAGCGTTTGCTAGCTACTTCTCTAGTGTCTATTTAGATAATATACCTGAGTTAAGCGTCGATGCGTGTTCTGAACAAGGGTATCGTGGTGGATATGTTAGCGTGTCTGTGGTGTCCCCAACAGATGTGGAGCGCGGTCTCAACAAATTAAAATTAGGGTCACCAGGGCCGGATAATGTGCCCAGTTTCATCCTCAAGACTGGCAGGAAACATTTTGTGCACCCGCTTTGTCACATATTAAATCTTTCGCTTAAAAATGGAAAGTACCCCACGCAGTGGAAGTTATCCAGAGTGACCCCTATTCCCAAAAGCAGTAAAATAACTTTGGTGGAAGAATACCGGCCAATAGCAATTCTTTGCGCGCCAGCCAAAGTATTTGAGTACATTCTGCACAAGGATATATACAGACAAGTAAGACACCAGATAGGTGAAGAGCAGCATGGTTTTAGACCGGGCCGCTCGGTTAACACCAACCTGTTGTGTCTTGTGGACTATATCTCCAGCGCCATGGATAGGGGATCGCAAGTCGATGTCATTTACTTCGATTTCCAGAAGGCCTTCGACAAAATCGATAATGACATATTGCTGCGCGAACTCTGTGACATTGGTTTCAACCCCAGTTTGCTTAAATTTTTCGCTGACTTTATGAAGGACCGGAGACAGTACGTAAAGCATGGCACACACGTTTCTAGACCGTATCATACTAAATCCGGTGTGAGTCAGGGTTCTATCACCGGTCCACTTCTCTTTCAAATTATGGTCCACAAGATAGCTAGAGTATTGTCGACTGCCAAATGCTTATTGTATGCTGACGATCTAAAGCTTTTTGTTGAGATCAAATCCCCTTGTGACTGTCTTAACTTACAAAATGACATAAATCAAATTTTTAATTGGAGCGTGACAAATAAAATGATATTTAATGTTAATAAATGTAATTGTATGACCTTTGACCGTAAAAAAAAACCAATCCACTTTGCCTACTGTTTAAATAATTTGCCTATTAACAGGGTATGCGCCACTAAAGATTTGGGAATAAATTTCGATCGTAGCTTAACATTTCACGACCACATATCTGAGCTTTCAAAGGAGGCTTACCGTCGCTTGGGTTTCGTTCTGCGTAATGCCCGGGACTTTAAAAACCCGCAAGTTATCAGAACACTTTATAATTCTTTGGTAAGGAGCAAACTTGAGTCGGGTGCATGTGTCTGGAATCCTTATCACGTCACCTACACGCGAATGCTCGAGAAGGTCCAAAAGGCCTTCTTGAGATCGCTCTACAATAAGGTTTATGGGTACTATCCATACATGTACCCGACCAAGTTCTTGCTCGGCCAGCTCGGCTATAACTCGCTGGAGGTAAGGAGATTAATTGACCAGCTCACTACCTGTTGTAAGGTGTTTAGGGGGACAGTCGATTCTATGGACCTGCATAACCTCCTGTTGATGTTATTCGTGCCAGACGAGCCCAGAGTCCCAGCAAACAGGCGCGGCCAGCTGCATGATTTATTTTATGTTAACAGCAGTCGCACGGTGGCGCGCTCTATGTCGCCTTTAATTCGCGCCCGTCGCCACCTCAATGTACTCCTCGCTGCCAACACTGAACTTGACATTGTATTTGACGACTGGAAGACCCTTATTGTATCTTTCCAAACATATTGTGAGGGTTTAACTGACCAGTGGGATAGATGCAATAAGACCAACTCTGATTTTGACTTTGATGATTATATGGAATTTTAGTATTTATTTTTCTCTGACATTTGTATTTTACTTATTGACATTTTTTAATTTTTGTAGTTCTTAATTTATATTAACATGTGTGATTTTTGACATTTATTTTTATCCTTAATTATTATTGCTGTTATGTGACAATGATTTCAATGTAGTAAATAATGTATTTTAATTTTATTATAATCTTCTTTTTTTTTTATATAATGATAATTTGTGAGATATTTATGTAATTGGTTTGACCGTGTTTTATCTCAATAAATAAATAAATAAATAAATAAAAAAAAAAAATATCGGGAGCTCCTTCCACAACCTTACCACGGTAAATATCCCGTAAATAATCATATAACTGTTTATGATTTAGGTCTATATTTTATGCCGTTATGCCGTAGGTGGCAAACAAGCAGATGGGCCGCCTGATGGTAAGCAGTCACCGTCGCTTGTGGATCACAAATACGTTGCCGACCCTTTAGAACTCTCCTTTTGAAGAACCTCATGCTATAGCTTCTCGGAACCTCCGCGGAAGGTATTTACTTGAATATCTCATCATCAGCATCAACTTATCATTTCCCACTCTCCTCACATAGAGAGAGGATGGGGTTAATCCACCATGTTGGCCCAATTTATGTTGGTGAATGTCATATTAATATGTTTTAGAACTTTTGAGGTTCTTGGACATACGGGTTTCGCGACGATTTCTTACACCGTTGTTGAGTGATGGCGTCAAAACTGCACATAATTTATTTAAGTAATAAATATGTTATTTGTTCATGGCCGAGGGTCGAACCGAGTGCCGTCAGATCGTAAAGCGCATACAATACAATACTTTATTAATAACTAAACTCCATAGTTACAAGTCAAACTTTTCCAGTACACTCTTCCACAACAATGTATATAAAATTATCTTAATAATATTATGTATAGACACTGTTTTAAACTATCACGGTTGTTCACTAAAGTTATATGATTATTTACGGGATATTTACCGTGGTAAGGTTGTGGAAGGAGCTCCCGATATTTCGGCGCAGTTACATGCACCATGTTCACGGGAAGACATATGGGATTATGTATAGGTCTAGGCTACCGTTCGGTCAACATCGCTCAGACTTGAATTAGGATATCATAAGTTAGATAAAGATAAATTTATGTAGCCAAAGCTATATATATAAATGTATATCATCACACTAATATCATATATGTGAAAGTTTGGATAGATGGATGGATGGATGTATGGATGGATGGATGGATGTTTGTTACTCAATCACGCAGAAATGGCTTGACGGATTCGGATGAAATTTGAAATATACTTTGCTTTCGTCCTGGATTAACACATGCTACTTTTAATCATCATCACCGATTTTCATCACCGCGTGGTGAAACCGCGGGGCGCAGCTAGTAGTCTATAAAAGCTATAGACACATTTTCAAAAATTGGCGATTATAGAAAAATTCCGCTTAGGCCACTTTCGAAACTAGTTTCGGGAAACAAAATAATATTCTGATGATTATAACGGACCCCTTTTCGGCTATTTACACCCTTTCTAACCCTATAGATATGTTAATTATGTAGAAGTGGTGCTACTAAATTTTTGCCCATTTGCACGTACGCGTGCGAGCCAGTAGAAGTAGCACGGCCAATGTTATATTATCTATGAGCACGGTAGTGGTCTATGACCTCGCTGTGGCACCTCGTCAACAGATCCGCTGTGCCGTGACGTCTACGGCACTTCATTCGCTATCACCTCTCCAAATTATTATCGACTTTGATATTCCTCTCCACCGAGCGAAAGTTAATCAACAAAGACGTCCTTTACAAAGGAGTGAAGTAGGGGCAAGGAAGGGGTGAAAGGGCAAAGGGGTTTATCTCTATTTAACGGGTGAGCGCTTTTATCAGTCGACCAGTCGCTTTTCATGACGCCGTCACCTGAAATTGCAACGATTAAATCTCTTCATTTAATAAATGTGTATATCTAATACTGTCGTACCTAAATGGCATCCACTTAAATAGAAAAAATGCTTTAAATTGCTGCCACTCCCAAAATAATCCATTTGCGTGATTCAGTTAAAGTGCTCTATATAACCTTATTAAGCCGTCAATACACGTTGGCCTTAGCTCGGAGAGGGAAGGCAAGCGCCAATGTGTAGGTAGCCATTTTTCCTATGGTAAGGCATGCCAACGTATGTACGGCTCTTCGTTAGAGCACTTTTGATTTTATTATTAATTTATTTATAACTAGCCGTCCGCCCCGGCTTCGCACGAGTGTAAGCTCGGCCTTCGGCCTCGCTACAAAATATAATATAGCCTATGTCACCCGGGGATAGTGTAGCTTCCCAACAGTGAAAGAATTTTTCAAATCGGTTCAGTAGTTTCGGAGCCTATTCATTACAAACATACAAACATACAAAAATAGGTACAAATCTTTCCTCTTTATAATATTAGTGTAGATATTCACTTATTCACGGGTCTGGCATTCATCATCTAGCCCGGACATTTTGTTAGGCATTGGTGGAGCCGAAACCAACACCAATTAATACCATAATTTGTAAATTTTAATGCAATTTTACTCACTGGTTACAAACATGGTTTTTAGTATTTGTCAAAACAAAGCGTTAATTAACAGTACAGAAGTAAAATAATAAGCAATAACGCCATCTAGCGTTTTAATAACATTTAGACCCTTTCCTACCAAATTTTTTTGAATGTTGAATAATTATAACTTACAAGATAGTAAGGTCCTACTTCTTGCTAAAGTGAAGTTTGAGTAATTAATTTTCAGTTTAATCACGTGTAACTTTTTATTGTCTTAATCACCGTAGCAATGTTGTTACGCTGTTTTCGGAGCAGCACCGATACGGTATCGGCATCGCCAATGCCATCTAGCTCCTGACTATCTTGTTAGTTATAATTATTCAACATTCTAAGAAAATACACAAAAGTACGTGTATACAAAAATACATTTGCGTGTCAGTTTGAATGCTTGCTAACCACTTAACAAAATATTTTTTTAAAGCGTTCGGTAGCGTTTAAAGTATTAGGTATCGCAGAAGTTTAACACATTCCATTCCATTTCCAGAACAAAAAAATAGCAAAAATGCCTGTAGGATAGCAGCTGAAACCGCGTGCCATAACTAGTATTTGTATAAATATCCGAGCCCTCAAATTATCCCTCGAACACTTGAATTTTTCATCCTAATTGGGAGCCGACAATAGCAATTGCGTATTAGGATTTATCAAAGAAATTACCCATATAAACTGAAGAACAAGCGCCCTCATTATCTTTGCCTCATTAGGGAGGAAAATAACTTTTCCCACCCTCCACTTTTGATCTTTTTCTTCGTAAGATAGTTTCAAAGGGCAATGTCGTTATACTTTTAATAGAGGGCGGAGTTTAAGAAGTGTAATGAAGATAAAAGACGATGAGGTGTCGTAAGGTGTCAGACAGGAGAAAAAAGGTAAGAAAATATGTTTTTGCCACAACAAATGAAATTGTGTCATGGAAACGTTTATTTAACGTTAATGATATGACTGTCACTATGACAATTTTTTTTCGAAGGGGAAATCATCTAAAGGTACCCGGCTACATTGGGGTGCAGCCAGGTAATATGGGATTATACCCACTAAAAACCCCCGGTGACCAGCCTTAGTGCTTGACAAGAGGGCTCCGGGATCTCCAGAAGAACGCACCGGAGCCCTCAGCACTGTGCTACGGTTCTTCTCGAGACAACTCGTGTTGTCTCAGCCCCTCCACTCGAGACATCGTTGTCGTTCTCTCCCTGGGCACGCTTAAGTGGATAGTCAGAGCCCCAATTTTGACCATTCCGAACCCGAAGGTCCCCTTTTAATAGGGTCTTACTACAGGCAGGGGATACCGGTGCCATATTATATTGCCCCGGCACCAGGGTCTCTATGACTATGGCGAAAATTGGTTGACGGAATCACCTTAAACAGCTCTTGTGCAAATTTTTCCAAATTGAAGGCGTTAAACCCTCCACGGTTTCGATCGATCGAGAGTTCTTCCTCTCTCCGGGTCGGAGAGGTGAGTAGCAGCATCAAAATGATTATTTTATTGCTGTAGCTGGGCTCTGGGGATCACTGCCCCCAGGGAATTTGAAGGGCGAGTGCCCGCCCGGTACTGTCACACCGGGCGTCGTTTCGGCGCCCTCCTTAGGACCTGTGTTCCGTGGGCCCCTCCACGGTTTCACCCGCGTAAGCATGCCCTCAGGAACCGTACATTTTTCCGGGTTAATTGTATATTTATGTCACTTTAAGGCCAACTCTAGTAGTGGTAGGACTCTTTTGCACAGTCCGCCTGGGGAAGTACCACACCTTTGCCAGTTATTCAACCACCAAGCAGTAGTGTGTAAACACTACTGTGTTCCGGATTGAAGGGCAATGTTTCCAGCGAAATTACAGGGCACAGAGATTTGACATCTTATATCTCGGGGTGACGAGCGCAGTGCATTGCCTTCCAGGGTTTTGAACTGTTGAAGTTCAAAACAGCTCAACGTCACTCAGAATGAGTGGCGTTGAGCTGTTATGGGCAAGCGTGAAGAGCAAAGCAAGCAGCTTCGCTCGTCTCGTCACTCTGTATCATAAAACTAACAGAGCAAATAGAAAAATACATTAAGAATATACGTTTGTCGTATAGGGACCCCTATAGTTTTAATTTTTTACTTAATTATTATTTCTTTTTCTTAGTTAATCTGCTGTAATATTACATACCTATACCGTGAAATTTTCAACTAGCTATCTATTACGGTTCGAAAGATGCAGCCGTACGTTGGGTACGGAACCCTAAACTTCAGATGTCTTATATGCATTAATGTTACTATAATTATATTATTACTTTATTTGATTTCAAGCCTCGTGTAAGTATATCCAAGAGTTAATGTTCCTAGCTATCCAAGAGAGTTATTCAACGCTATAGGTTCGGACGTTTCGAGCTGATTTCCGAGGGTTGAAACTACGTTGCCCATTATTTTACCTAGCACCTGTACAGATTGTTCAACATAGTTTCAATTAGAGTATGCCTGTAGAAATGGACAGCGCGTTTTGTTCAACATTTTAGCCGAATCTATCCGGCAAAAACTTATGAAATGAAATGGAAATGAAAATATATATTTGGTATCTTCAAACGTTGTCGGTCATAATTTTTTACATAAGTTTGTGTTTATAAAAATAATACTCCAAGATGGGAACCTTGTTACCCAAGCCAAGGAATTAACATGTGTTATGGGGCGTAACAATACCCTAAACCCATTAGACTAATAAAAGACAACAGAAATTTTACTTTTCACTATTTTCCTAAATAGAATGTTCATTATAATTTTACACTCACAAAAGCCTACTTCTGCAGCTTCACTTAGCCTTGGGCCAGTGACTTATTTCCCGTGCTAACTTCATACATCTCGGGATTCGTCATGCACAGACACAAAAATAAGATTAGGCCCGGGCTACATTTGAATTTTTGTTATAATAATTAATTAGTTAGTCCAGATTAACAATTCCAGGCTAACTAGACATTTTATTTATAAAAGTTTGTCATTAATCTTATTTTATGTTTAATTTGTATTTACGGGATATATTGTATTATACATTCTCTGTATTGTTGGGTCTCACTCGCTTCGCACTATTGATCATATATATATAGTTTGAATTTGCCTGAAATACGAGCTAGTACCGAGAAAAGTCTGGGAAAAACTGAAGTGGTCAAAATTGAGCGGCACACAACTGCAAACGATGTGCTCAAAATTTAATCGAATGGAAGATCAAGGCTTTCATTTATTTATTTATTTTGAGCTTCGCACTTTCTCTTGCACGTTATTGACTGAGGGGTTTCGACAGTCAGCATATAATCCATTTATTTTGGGCAGTATATAAACAGAATAAATAAATGGCTTCAAGTCCGACAAAACAGATACATATTAGAAACATCTCTATCGTAGTTCTCGAAGCGACCGCTTCTGGCTGAAACATTCTCTATCAGTTTAACTCCTCGCTGCGAACATTTAGTAATTAATCAAGTTTCCATTTAGTTCTGTAGCGGGAATTCCGAAAAAGTTATTGTGAATACAACTTTACATATATATTTTTTAGATTATAATTAATTACATCGTATCTTTGTACAAAACATTTATAATTTTACATATTTAAATTTACAATCTTTTATTGAACTTGCAAAGTTTGATGTTAGTTTGTTTGTGTAAGTCAAATCTTGCAAGTTGAATTAGAATCAGATTTTGCTGAAATTATACATACACCTTTAGTTCTGGTGACAATAACAATATGCAATACCTAATATTGAAATATTTTCAAAAGGGCCGCCGCCAGAAGATATCGGATGGTGTATATTTTTAACATTCCTATTAGAATGGGTATCAAATGAAAGATCTTGAAGGGTAGGAAACGATAAAATGAGTGATGTCATTTTAAAATGGAGGATTACACTATATTTTATAACGCTAAAAGCTCGTTCAAATTATTATTTTTTAACTATTAACTTACCTATCCATATCCATACTAATATTATAAATGCGAAAGTAACTCTGTCTGTTTGCTACATAATCACGGCTAAACGGCTTAACCGACTTCGATACAATTTTGCGAGATAATATCATCATGAGGACGGACATAGGCTATTTTTATGTCCTGGATTATCACATAAGCTACTTTTCATCATCATCACCGATTTTCATCACCACGCGGGTAAAACCGCGGGGCGCAGCTAGTTATAAAATAATGTGACAAATTAGCGGGCGGGCAAGCGTGGTAAATGCTCAACGCCGTCTATGAAGGACTGCAAAAAAGTTGCTGGTAGATTTCCTACTCTATAGTAATGAATTTGGACAACCCGTCCAAATTCATTACAACCCAAAATCGACCTTGTACTATTTGTGTTTTGTCACCTACAGCATAAACTTCAATTAATTTTGTTAAATGAAATGTCGATAGATCCTCTAAGTTCAGTGATAATCACTGGGAAGGTGAAGTCGTCATAAATACAAAATGGCAACGGGTAGAGCTACAAAAATAAATTTGCCTGCTACTCTTCATGTAACGTATCATTGAATAAGTTATTTAAGTAAAGGTGAGGTTAAGTACATAATTTTTGATTAAGTGTATTGTGTGCGAAGTATAATTCGCCAAAAACACAGTTTTAAGAACCATTAAACTTCAATTTTAAATTGTACCCGCAAAGGGAAAGCTTTCTGGTTAACGAACATACCATCATGTTGGTCAGGCGCCACGTCAACCAGTTACAAAACACAAAAGTAATCATTGGGTTTCGCAGCAACATTTTATATTTCCTTTGCTCGTTCCTTCATTTCCTACCTCTTGTCTTAGACGCTAAGCACAGCGCTTCCTGTCTGCAATCGACTTTTACAGCCAAGGTTTACAATTTAAAACCTGGTAAAGTAAAATACAAAAGGATGAAAAGGTGACATTAGCGATAAAGTGAGGTAAGTTACAGACACATCGCCCGAAAGTGCTCCCTATAGAAACAAATAATGACTGACAAAATAAAAGAAACCAGATGGACCGACCAAACATAAAAATAGTCATATTGAAATATATCAGTTATACTTTTGCGTTCCTGATCGGTATGTGTGGCGGCGAAGACTGCCAAAACTGCTACTCGTATCAGTGCCTCGAGCACGAAAAAATCTTCTGCAGGAGGCCCCTTTTACACGAGCACTTCGCACTCTCAACGTCATTGCCGTTGAAGTAGACCTATTTGGTTGTGCTCTGAATGAATTCACAAAAATAGCTTTAAGGAATTTGTGTTATTTCTGTAATTAGATATTAATTGAATGTTGCTACGCTATCGCATTAGGTAATATACCTGTAAAGGAAGTTGTAACTTTGGAAATAAAAAAAAAAAAAAAAAAAAAAAACGAAATCTAGTATTTTGCAAGTGTTTATTTAAAAATTACTGTACGCGTGGACCATCATGTAGATAACTTTCACCACCTTTTGGCCGTTTCGCAAAAACCTTTCTTAGCATGTATGTATGATAAGGAATTTTCTCGCCAAATTTCAGATTCGCCAAGTAGTTTTCGAAATTTCATGATAAGTCATTCAGTTAACCGAATTAGTGAGTAGTATTTTAGTTTTATACATTACTAGCTGAATCCCGCGGAACCCAGTATTTCCAGGTTTCCACATTTCTAAGAGGAAAAGTGCTCTATGTCAGTCTTCATGACACTATCTTCCTGCCAAATTTCGTTAAGATCGGCTTAGCCATTTCGTCGTGAAAAGCGAACAAACTGACAGAGAGACAGACAAAGAAACAAAGTTACTTTCGCTTTTAAAATATTAGTTTGGGTATAAAAACATAATAATTGATTCTTGCTGATAAATTACCTTTATGCAGATTTATCGTACAAAATAATACCGTTCCTTCCTACTTATCTACCTACATGTTACAGGTGTACTCCAAAATCTTATTATGCCTTCCGCGCGCCGCGCTCCCTGGCTTACATAGTCTAATTGATTTCAATTAAGAACATTCAGTAGGCAAAACACCTTTTTGGATATGGTAGTATGATAATCATTGTCGTCATTATCATCAGCCAGAAGACGTCCACTGCTGAACATATTAAATCCCCCCCCCCCCTTAGACCTCCACACTGAACGACAGCCTGCCATCTGCATCCCCTGGATGCCCGCGACTCTTACGATGTCGTCGGTCCATCTAGTAAGATGCCTACCTACAATATATCTTTCGGTTCGTCGTCTCCACTCAAGAACCTTATTTCCCCATCGGTTACCAGTTTCTACGAGCGATGTGGCCTGCCCATTGCCACGTCAACTTGCAAATTTGCATAGCTATGTCGGTGACACTGGCTTGTCAGCAAATATCCTCATTCCGAATTCTATCACGTCCAATTAAATTATATATATTTTTTATACTAAAAATAGAGCACAAAAACGATGGTAAATAATGATATTTAAAACGCCCAATCTATATTAAGAGTAAAATCTATACAGAGTATTTAAGATTATGCTTATTTTAGAACTCATATAAGCTATAAAAAACATTTATCTATCAACAACGTCTTGAGTTGCCGACGAAAAAGTCTGTATTTTTATTGACACTGCCATTTTTTTATGGACAATGACATCGCTTGATGAACCGATAACTGTTGACAGTTGGCCACTGATGGCGGGCCGAGGTCGAAAAAGCCTTTCGAAGGTTTTTTTCAATTATCAAAGCCTCCTCCATTCATCAATAAGATATATTTCTAGCTGCAATGATAGGGCACTATGAAGGTAGAACCCAATTCAATTGTAACCGGAGTGGTTGAGCCTCCATAGACGTAACTTTGTGTCAACATTGGCCCGGGACCGCCCATCTCCACTAGTTTGACGCTACCTGCTCGACCATCGTTATTAAAAACAAGTGATACCAGATTTAATCTAAAACTGATTATGTTTTTAATCAAAAAGTCTCACTAAAATGTAAATAAATTAATGCCATCATTGCTTAACCAAGACAAAGGTCTGAGGAGCTTATCGCTGAGCCAAACATCATGGAAGAGACCAAAGCTCAGAGACTAAAGAGTGACGAAAACGAACGAAATTTTGAAAGTGCTATTATTCAGTAGAAAATTATCTAAACGACAAAACATTATTAACAGATCGGGCCGCTCCATACTTAAATTACCATACCCTAATTGAGTCATTGTGTTAATATAAGTGTTAACTATAAGGTCGGGGAAAAAGTTTCTTCGTATTTTATAAACAAATTCAAGACATATTTTTTTCAAGTTTAATTACATTTAATTATAATATATATGTACCATTTTGTTCGATAACTTGTTGCCATCTTTTAGGTAGTGACATGACCCCGTTGCTGTAGAAATTTTGGGAATTCTGATCAATAAAATGCAACAAGTAGTTTTGACAGTCCTCTCTTGATGTTAATCTAACACTACCCAAAGAATTCTGAAGAGATCGAAACAGGTGGAAATCTGAGGGTGCAAGGTCAGGGCTATGTGGTGGATGCATTAACACTTCCTAACCAAGCTCTCTAAATTTTTGCTGAGTGGCCAAAGATGTGTGCGGTCTGGCGTTATCATGATGAAAGACCACACTCTTTATGTTGATCAATTCCGGCCGTTTTTTCTCAATTTCTTGTTTGAGTCTCATCTGCTGTTGGCAGTAGAGATCCGAATCGATGGTTTTGCCCGGCGGTAAATGCTCATAATGAACGATGCCCTTCCAATCCCATCATACACACAGCATCACCTTATTACGTGTTAATCTGGGTTTCGCTACAGTCTGTGGTGCTTCACTGCCCTTTGACCATGATCGTTTGCGCACATTCTTGTCGTAGGTGATCCATTTTGCATCACCAGTGATCAATCTTTTCAAAAACGGTTCGGTTTCTTTACGTTTCAATAGAGAATCGCAAATGAGTACACGATTCATTTGGTTTCTTTCAGTGAGCTGGTGTGGCACCCAAATATCGAGTTTTTTTGTATACCCAGTTATTTTCAAATGGGTCAAAACTGTTTTGTGGTCAATCCCCAGGTCTTCAGCTACGTCGTAACTACTAATATGCCGATCTTGGTCCACTTTTTCAGAAATGGCATCGACTTTATCCGTAACAGGGCGACCAGAGCGAGCTGCATCTTTGACATCAAAATTCCCGGACTGAAAACGCTTGAACCAACATTGTGCTACTCTTGATGACACTGCATTAGGTCCATAAACGTCACAAATTGTATTCGCGGCTTGTGTCGCATTTTTCAGTTTTTTGTAATAAAATTTCACAATATATCGAATTTCTTCGTTAGATTCACTCATTTTATCGAAAAAAAACAATTGAAAAATGGCGGGAAATTGCTTTTTACTTTTTATATTCCTTTTTTAAAATGTCATATTTTTAATGGTATCAAAACCAGCCAGATACAAACAGTACAACCCATGAGATTTTTACTACAACTTTATACACACAAAATACGAAAAGACTTTTTCCCCGACCTATTATATTCTTAGCATAACATAATGTACAATAAATGATTTAACTTTGACATTGACTTCGCTGGACAGGCCACCTGCTGAGAATGGGAGAAGATCGCAATGTCAAGAAGGCGTATGTTGGAATCCCCGCAGGTCGCCAACCTGTCAGTCGGTTGGCCTAGATATTGCTGGAAGATGCCGTAGGCGGACTTGCACGAGCTCCAATCCAAGTCACTGACTAGCGAGAGACAGCGCGTGACCGGGGCCAATGGCGTTCTCTTGTGCCGGAGGCCAAATCCCAATTCGGGTCGTTGCGCTTGCGGAGTAAGTAGTAGTATCATCGCTTAACATCAAGCGAGGTGGCGGATGAGCGCAAGCCTATTATTTCCTTTAATAATTATCAATATAAAAAACCGACTTCATCAGAACTGGACCAAATTGAAATGGAAAGCACCAGCTTTCAAATAAAAAAAGAATCATCAAAATCGGTTTACCCAGTCAAAAGTTCTGAGGTACGAAACATAAAATAAAAAAACAGTCGAATTGATAACCTCCTCCTTTTTGGAAGTCGGTTAAAAAGAACGTAGTTTCCAATACGGTCTTTTCCAAAATATATACTGTTTTAAAAGCCCAAGTAGCCAAGTTATATATATATATATATTTATAATAGCGATAAAAAATTACTATTACCGTGGCTGGTTAGTGCTTTTAAACAAAGAAATGTACATTGAATTAAATTTATTCGGAGAGTATTCAGAAAAATTCTGTGCATTTTTTTTGTTCATCTCTTTCTGAACAGTGCTCGTAAAAAGTGACTATTAATATAATACACAATTGGTATAAATACTACCTTTAATAAATATTTGAGCGAGGCGGACTGTAAGCTCTGTAACGGTGAGCTTCGTCAAAGCTTCTAATCTAAGGTCTACATAACGTCAGCGGCGTTGGGCCAGTCGCTTCGTAGCAGCCGTAGAGGGTGCCCGCTACGATACACTACGCGCTACGCAAAACTTCGCTACGAGATGCTACAGTTCTTCAACTCAATTTAAATTCTTAAATCTATTATTTTTGTGACATTTAGAAGTAACATCATATTGAAACTTCATGCTAAACTGATTTATAATCTATTTTGATTGGTTAGTGCTCTAACGATTATTTATATAAATTTGAATTGTTTTAATGTCAAAGTAAAATTATCCTTCAAGCTTAACTGTTCAAAATTTTCAAATTAACAATAACAGTTGCATTTTAGTGACTTAGTTTAGTGTTTTTCTAGTGTTATTTTCTAATCATGTGATTTATAGACAAAGAACATTAAAATTTGAATCATGGAGACTTTTCCAGATTGAAACGTGTTTGTGGTGATGGTAAGTTAATCATGCATTATTCTTAAATGTAAGGTAAACAAAATTCCTAAAAACATCTTGATTTCTGAGTTTTAATTTTACGGATGACGGGATGACGATATTTCTGAAGCGTCCATATTTGATTCGAAGTTTTCGTCTTCATACAAAATGTTGAATGTTATTGAATTGTGTTGTTTAATCCGTGTTGTTTTAGAATCAAGCTCGTTGCCAGAATAATAAGGAGGTAATAGGGGTTTCTGTTTGTCGGCTTCAATGAATAATTATTTCAGTAGTCACTGGATGAGATTATAATTATGTAATTAGAAAGTCGGCTAATTAATATTTTGAATACTTCGTTGTTCGACGGCGTAAATTGGGACCTCAGATCAGACAAATATAGGACATATGGTAAGGTAGCATGGCGGGTGCAAACGCATCTGGCCTAAATCAGGCTTGATCCCTTTGGGCGAATTCATACTGCTGATAACCTTGCCGTCCTCTTTGTGTTTTTTTCTTATGATACTGAGTGACGAGACGAGCGAAGTCGCTCGCCTGATGGCTCTGCACGCTTGCCCATAACAGCTCAACGCCACTCAGAATTTTGAACTTCAACAGTTCAAACACCTGGATGGCGATGCACTGCGCTCGTCACTCCGAGATATAAGACGGATGGACGGTGTATGGACTATAACTAAGTATATTTAATTGGTGCCGCTACAAGTTTCTTAGTGTCCTTGAAAAATGAGTATTAGTTTTTGCTATATGTGGTTTAGCGGCATAGTGAAAAGTATATGAAAAACACGGATACATTTGAACACAAACTATAACTGTACTAACGCATATCTCCCTCGTTTATCTGATCTGAGATTGGAACCATTCATTCAAGTTCCTTCAAGAGAATTTTGTTCTCTCTAGTTCGCCCACTTAATATTTTGTAGTTAAATTAATGATAATACTCGTATATGTAATGGTTGAAGGTGATATTTATGTGAGTTTGTTTTTATAATCGTGACGTTATTCTGACTGACGTTTCACTTATCATGGCGGATTGCTTTTTTTGTTATTAATGAAAACACTTGCAGTGCCCCGCTATCCCACAGGAATCATCATATTTCCGGGATAAAACGTAGCGCATTGCAGGGTATAAGCTACCTCCCTACCAATTTTCATTCAAATTCGTTTAGTTGCTACGGCGTCGCGTGCGAACAAACATAAAAACACACACAAATTGGACAATTACACACGAACTTTTGCTTGTAAAATATTGTGAGTTATGTTAATCTCGCCTTTAAAAGACCCTTTCTAATTTAATATAAGTATAATCTATGATTGATTGTTACTGTCATATTTTTATTTATTTTATATCGTATTTGTTTTTGTTTTAGTGCTAAACGAGACGCAGTCGCGCGCGTCATGTACCTTAAAAAAATACCGCTAAATGCGGTTGAAACTATAGTTAGATTAATCTTAATCATACGTGAGTAATTCCCGTGTAATATAAACAAAATGTGTGAAAACCACATAAAAGGAAAAAAACGCTTAGCTTTTCTGTGGTAAAAACTAAGTCAGTTTCCATAATAAAATTATCTGTGTTGTTTGTATAATATGTTGCCTATTTCAATACGTAAGTATATATACATACATAGCTCATAAAATAGTTAGGTAATACGACGCGGCTCCGACAACTCGTAAACGACGCTGTTAACCGTTTTACGGCTTCTCAATAGATATTAATTGGATGTCAAACGTTCAGCAAGTTTGTAATTGAAATTTTACGATTGAATGATTTTATTTATAGGTAAGTTAGTAACTACTTCTGAGTCTATCTGTTACTACTGGTCTATCTGTTAATTAATTAAGATATTTCTAAAACCAACTAAAGTAACAAAATAAATACCTAACTAAATTAGGAACTAAATTAATTAAACTACATTAATTTAAATCTAGATACATTTATATTTAATAACTGCACTTACGTCGCTGTATAACAATAAACATATACTTAATGTTTAAGGCAAAAAAGCGAGGGATACCCATCCTGGGTTTTTTTAAAACATTTTTTCGCTACACATTTTAGGGCAAAACATGCATAGAAGACCCGGTTTACAAACAAAAATGTGTAGCAAAACAAAGTGTACGTGTTTTTGCGTAATGTTTGCGTTTCGAAAAAACAAGCGCAGAGGACACCCGGCTTAAGACTGACACTATCGTTTTGAAATACCGACGTATGCCATATGCAATTACGTACGTCTTTTGTTTTAAGTTTTATTTGTACTAACACCATGGATTTAGTAGTTCTAAAATATATGCTTTGAATAAGATGGAATGGATGGATGGAAACACTGGAAGTGCTTTTTCGTAAATTAAACAAATCGACTCGAGATTGTAGCCTACACAAATTTATTGAAATTTGGATAACGTCTATCAGGTTAGTTAGCTTGTTATAAAAACAACTTGATTAAGTTTTTGAAACGTATCGTAATCTCAAACAAACTTTTTACATACTCATAACATTTTGTACAAATTCATCCCTAGAGTTTTACCCGTCTTCTTTCTTTTCGCAAAACTGAGCTGTGTTGTTTAAAAAATAATGTCGATTTTTCTTCACGGAGCCACGTTTTGAGGTCGAGATAACAAAATGGTTTTTCTATAATAATGTTATTGCTTTCACGTTCAGCGTTCATGTTACTTTTTGTTCTGCGATAAGCCGAAACCTTTAACGATAAGGAGAAATGGTAATCCTAAATGACTGTATTTTAAAACGCCAATGAACATTGCTGTTTTTGAACGCTTTGTGTGGACATCATAGCAATTTAGCTTACGTGGCTTTGAAATAGATTACATTATAAATTGCAGAGCTCTGCGGTTTTACTCGTTTTCCTACAGGCGACCTTATACTCTGGATTGATAGATAGGCTACATATATATACACAGGATAAAAAGTAGCTTATGTGTTGATCAAAATCACTGAACTGAACTAAAATTGCGCATTACAAAGAGGAATGCAAGGCAGCACACCTCTCGACACCCTAAGCCACCCAAGCCAATATTGCCCCTCTAGTGCCAATGTAAGGTAGCCATTATAAGGGGGCAGTTAATGGGTGGCAAGTCCTCACTTGCTACAATATTTTGAAATAAAGCATAATTGGCCGTATCTCATACCACAGACCTGCTCAATACCATTTAAGAACCCCCCAATAGCCCAGAATTTTTTCTTGGTGAGAGACCATTTTTCAGTGCCGTATGTAATCACTGGCAACACTCACTGGTTGAAGACTTTCGTCTTAAGGCGCTGAGGTATTTTGGACGAAAAGACGATGCGAAGTTTACCGAACGCTGCTCAGCCGAGTTGAAGGAAATAAATGCGAGGACTGAACTTAACCCAGATAACTTCTGAGCTATGCATATTATAAACTTACTATCTATTACAACGGAGCCCTTTCCTATACATAGTCATTATTTGGTATAGATTCTAAAATCCACCTCAACTAGTGCTATAATTGCTTCAAAGTAGTAAAAGTTTCCCCAGAAGTGGAAGTAAAACCACAAAACTTTGCTCATTATCACTTTTGTCACCGAGTGTATTTAAGAAGTACATTTGAAAGCAAAATTGAAACGTAACTCGTTCTATTGAGACTAGAAACTATTTGAAGTAGATACTAAAACCTAATTAAGAGATAAACAAAAACGAAAGCACAGATTGAGTTTATCATTAGTTTATTTAAAAGCTTCTAAAAGTGCAAAGTTATTGTATCTATAGTTATTGTGAAAGTTTGGAAGTAAGTAATTGTCATTTAACTTGCAATGCTCCGCGGTTTCACCTGTTATCATCGGGAATTCTAAGATTAAAATTTTAAATTGTAGCCTATTTGTTAATCCAGAATATTATACTATCATTTATGCTCGTACCTCCATTCAAAATTTCATTAAAATTAGTTCAGCTGTTAAGATTTTTTCTAAGAACATACAAACACACTTGCACACACGTACAGAAACTCTCGCATTTATGATGTTAGAGTGGAGAATGATAGTTTTGACAAATTTATGGTTAATTACGACCAACCATTCTGCTGTAGTGGGCTGGTTAGAGAACTAAATTGCCCTTTGAAAGCTATATATGTTTTAAATCAGAACATCTGATAGTATGAACATCACCAAATTTCGTGAAAAAAAACAAAATTTTTGTAAAGGATAAAACATAAATTTTGAGGTTATGTGAAAAAAGTGTTTCCACAGAAGTTTTAGATCTTTTTATTACCTACAACTTTGCCATTTAAGTTTTTTTCATAGGACTTGTAGTTTTACCGGAAATCGAGATAAACAATTTTTTACCCTTAACCCCCCCCTTCCCGAACTCAGATCGCCCGTAATTTATTTTTTCTTTCATTTTTATAATATCCTCCTCCTTTTCTAATGGGTTTCATCCCGTTTTTTTTTTTCACTTTTTATTATTTTTAAAGGCTTCTACCCTGGTCTATAGTGGCTCTGGTACTGTATTCTAGCACGGGTAGCACTCTATCTGTAGACAATCACTACTAAGTAGGTATATACAAAATGTTTCGCCGTCTGCCACTGGCAAACTAGCCTAATGACCGACCGACATGTTCACGTTAATGTTTAGCTAAGTCTATATTTTACTACAACGAGATTTACAGCCACATAATATTAGTAGTAGGCAGAATAACCATGTGTATCTCCTAAGTGTCGCCAGAAGTATGATCGTCTAGATCAGGGGTCTCCAAACTTGGAATCCTTGGGGCCATAATATTTTTTTCGGTATGTTGCAAGGGCCGTAACAATTTTATTTTTTCTGCCCACCGAAGCAAACATAGGCTCTTATTGCATTTCAATTACTATTGATTGTGTATTGTGACACGTAACTACATCTAGTGTCGAGTAGTGATACTATGTATGGTTCTAGGTACTATCTATTTCAGCTACAG
Organism: Agriopis leucophaearia; assembly: GCA_949125355.1. NCBI lineage: Eukaryota > Metazoa > Arthropoda > Insecta > Lepidoptera > Geometridae > Agriopis > Agriopis leucophaearia. The sequence continues at coordinate 16,329,195 of OX421268.1, read as the reverse complement.
TCTTCAGTCTTTGTGCGGAAAATGTTTGGAATTGTCTGAATTTCTCAAACCAGTCATATCAGTTGTTAATTTTATCAGATCCACAGGGCTGAATCACCGACAATTCCACGAGTTTCAATTCCTGTCGCGGGCCGTATTGATGGCAGTGGCGGGCCGGATTTGGCCCGCGGGCCGTATTTTGGAGACCCCTGGTCTAGATAGTTGAATTTCAACTAGAAATGGGCATTTTGTTCAAATTCACAAGGCATTTCTAATGCTGTCATGCAAGTATATAAGCACCGATAGTTCAATCTGGGTGTCTTCAAGTCGCGAGTTAGTTTTTATAAGCAAACCTGCTGAATCGATCGCTTCATCTTTTAACAAAGGAATTTCATCTTTTGAAAGAGGGCCCTGGTTGTAAGTATACGCATTTTTCCGCATTTGATAAAGGTTAATTAAGTTACCCGTGACATACTTCCACTCTCTTGCCTTTCATAAAGATTGGTTCTGTCAATTATTTCTTAAAGTGTAACAAACAGACAAAGATATAATTATATAGTACTTCAGCACTTTTAACATAGTTTCTTAAACTCTAACACTTTGTCTTTAAGAACTTACATACCATTACTTTATTGTGATGTAGAAAAGTCACTTACTTACAGCACATTACACTAATATTATTAGTACTGAAATAACTACGTCTCTGTGATAGTGATTGGCCTTTCTAACGATGTCTGATGTTTCATGGTTGGGTGAACGTGGACATAACTTCTCCCTCGTATCCGGTTTGCACCTATCTCTGTACATTGCCCGAAGCGGGTAAGATTAGCCCAGGGTGAAGTACGATTAGAGCAAAAAGCGGGACTAGAGAGGAAGGTTAGAGTAGTGAAGATACCAAACTGACCATAACTGTTTCTTCAAACCAACTCAACCAAACCAACCAACAAGTACCAAGTTGATCATTATGAGTGAGTATTTGCTTATTTACACGATTTGGCTTGACATTGCTTGATGGCGTCTGTGCAAGTATAAAAAAGGACAACATGCGTAGAAGGAGGCTACGCGAGCGAGTCTGGAATGAAAAAGGACCAATCAAGTCGAAAGAACAAAATGTTCAGAAGAAAACAATTCGATTTCTTGTGTCTATCGACGCTGGGCCAAAACATCCACACAAAGTGGACAGCATCTCTTGGTAAAGTAATGTGTATCATCTCAGATCAGACAAACAAGGGATATTAGATTAGAAATCATCATTATCATCATCAGCCTATACTAGTCCACTACTGGATGTAGGCCTCTCCCAAGGCACGCCATTCAACTTGATTTTAAGAATAGACATGCCTTATTTCAATTATTGTTCGTGTTCAAATGCCTTGTTTCTTTTTACTTTATTCACGTAATAATTGTAAATACATGCACACTTTTTACACACTAAGAAACTTTCAGCAACATTTATAAAATAAGTGAGTACGGATACAGTGCTGGCGCAGCTATATCAGATAAAATCCATCAATAAAGCCAACCTGTATCACAGACACCTTCCAGAGAAAATATCTTTCAAGAATTTATCAAAGAAAGTAAATTGTCAGAGTAATTTATGTACGTGTTACGCTGGCATTTTCACGCTTTTTACCAAGAAAATGTACCTGCTATTAAGGCAAAGCCAACAAAAACGGATGTGGAACGTATACGGGAGATAAAACCGAACGCTTTGAACAAGTTCACTTCTCGTTCGTAAATTTTTGTAAAGTATATTTTGGAGTTTACTTTTATTAAGCCGTAAATGGATGTATCTAAGTAAGTGATACCTTTTCATGTTCGAAACCAGGATGAAAATTAAAATGCCATAATGAAAAATTTGAATTACGACGCAAGACCGTAGAATACCTACATAAAGTACAAGGTACAGAAGGTTCACTCCGCAAAAGCATTTAAATAAGTAGCGACTCTTACTACCACAAAATAAAATCCAATTCAGGACGTGGGAGCGCTAACTACCTACTGCTATATTAAGAGTTAAATCAATATTAAATTCACTCAATAGGTACCCGGACTGATTAATTTTAATTGTCATTAAGGAAGATATGAGCATTTTAATGTCTTGCTAGACAAAGATATACTTATAAATGAAGTCACTTGTAAATACGCCATACATACTACTTACTGACACTCACTTTACGGGAAAGGGACAGAGCATCTCTTCCAAATCTTCTAACTCTTTACCCACTTATATTTTAAAATATTATAAACCAAATTTAAATAGTTTCTTCAGTATACATATAAAATATATTATGATTAAAGTTAAATGATTATTTACGGGATATTTACCGTGGTAAGGTTGTGGAAGGAGCTCCCGATATTTCGGCGCAGTTACATGCACCATGTTCACGGGAAGTCTTCCCGTGAATAATCATTTAACTTTAGTGAACAACCGTGATAGTTTAAATAAAAAAAATATATTATGATTATATTTTTCACTTAGCCTGTTAGATAGATAGATAAACTCTTTATTGTTCACACCACAAATAACATATTACACGATAAAATAGCTTTAAACAAAACAAACTAGTGTAACAATCGGCGGCCTTATCGCTAAGAGCGATCTCTTCCAGGCAACCTTAGTTACCTTGTTAGCATTATTAATAAGTATAAAATTTATAACTCACATTCATATACACAAGATGAAAATATTACATATTCGTAAACTACGAAAAAATCTCAATAAATTTTGCGTAACAGATATGATAATACTGATAACGTATGTCCATCTTATCACTACACTCTTAGTTGTAGTTCTGAGCCAGTAATCTAACACGTTTGTAATAAAGTACACATATTCAACACAATGGGTGTGACGTGTCAAATATTCATCAGAAGACCAACTGGAGGAGTACATAAAGCAGGAAAAACTGTCGCTGGAATCGTGAGATACGCAACAGACGAGCCAGATGAATACAAGGATATAGTGCTGTCGTTTGTTGGAAAAGGAATATGCAGTTGGACAGAAACAAGGTACACTACTAAAGGTATAGAATCAGTTACATATACTGGTACAGAAATATATACAGCACAGTACCTAAGCATTCACAGTAGAGGTTCTGAACCAACGTTTATTTTGCCAGTCGGTACATATGAATATCGATTCAGATTTTTCTTACCAAAAGGTATACCACCATCTTTTGAAAACGATGTGTGTTCAATCAAATATAAACTGGCTTTTAAGTTTGAAAAACCAAACTCGGTCAGTATTCAACATAAGACTTTTGGCTCTGAAGTAAATGTGTATAGCTATGTCAAAGCAGAATCACCTGAAGGAAATATATATTTTGGGCTGGGTAAAACGCTATTTAAAGCTTTTAGCAAGAAAACTCCAGAAATCAACCTCAAAGGAGAGATTTCTAATACTTTATTTAAACCCGGACAAAGTGCTTTTCTTAGTTATGAAGTGACCAATGATACTGATGTTACTATACCTTCTATAAAGACAGAACTGATTTGTAATACGACATACACAGCCAATTGTGGAAGAAAAAAACATAGTCAAACTACTATAAAAGAATGTACAGTTGAAACTCCAAGCGTGCCTAACAATGCTGTTGCTAATATGTCAAATATTGTACCAATTTTACCGTATTTATATTCAATACAAAATTGCAAGATCATGGGCAGGAAATACGAATTGAAAGTGACTGTGAGACTTCCTATACCTTTTTTAAATGCATCTACAGGGATTCCTATCGTAATTGGTGAAGTATGTGCTGACAAAGAGATAAAAATTTCAGTCCAAAAAATTGTAGATGGACCACCGCCCTATTTATAGGATAATTAGAAAACATTAAAAAAATAAGATAATAAAGATAAAACATTGGTAGTGGATCAACAAAGTTTCATATGTGAACTAACCGGTATATAAGTTATACCGCGGTTTCACATACGTAAGCATTCTTCCATAAAGAATAAAACGTATCAAATATCAATCCGACCCTCCAACTATACCTGTATAAAAAAATCATTTCAGTACGTTCTGTCCTTTCGTGAAAGAGAAAGAAATAAACTGATAAAGCAACAAACAAAACCACTTTCACATTAAAATACGTGTCAAATCGTGAGAAGGCCGATCCGCATCAGACATCATTGTTCTACGGTGTCGGTATAGCGGTGACGGCGACATATCACATGTGCAATGAGACAGCTTTTATTCCGTAACACTATGATTAATCACTGTTTTAAACTAACACGGTTGTTCACAACAGTTATATGATTATTTACAATAGAAAATGACTTGAAATTACTTGGGGACAAGGTATTCCACTTAGTATCGAATGCTGCCACCTTCAAACCAAAATTGAGCTCCCCGAACCTTCCGTGTCCGCGCGCTCTTGCTAGCGCTTTCGCCGGACGGTATGCGAAACTCACTAGCGCTGATCGATTCCCAACGACCTATCAGCGAGCCGCGTCACCAGCGTCCGTAACTAGCGTTACACCAGTGATGGCGCCATTTCCATCATTAGTCCACCAAAATAAATAATCTCATCCATAAAAACTAAGCGCCGTAAGTTGCATCCGAGTGCTGAAACGTCATCTGTCAGCGGTCCGCTGCCATCCGTCACTTTCAGTTCCGTTTCTTGCCACTCTAAAAATATCAACGCGCCTACACAAGACGATATTGTTATGATAATGACTTTATATTTTAATCTGGTTAAATTGCACGTTGAACTTGAAAACATTCATTATCTATCCAAGGGTATTGATAGAAATGATAAAAATAGACACGTTATCAGAATAGCCTGCCAGTTATCACAGGACGTTGTTATTGAACGCACATCAGCGAATTGGATAACTACAATTCGCTGACGCACATACCTAAAATAATGGGAGTGACTTGTCAAATATTGATCAATAGACCGAGAAAAGGAGTTCACAAAGCTGGGAGACCAGTTACAGGAATAGTGAGATACGCAGTCGATAAACCTGATAGGTACAAAGACATTAATATTTCTTTAATCGGAAAAGGAAAATGTTCATGGGAGGAGACAAGAAGAAATGTTCACAGAAATCACAATGAAACAATAAGTTTTATCGGAAGAGAAACTTATACAGAACAACTCTTAAGCATACACGAAAAAGGACCTGAAGGTGACATTATAGTGCCAACTGATACATATGAACAACCATTCACTTTTGTACTACCTAATAATATACCATCCTCATTTAAAAACAACAGGTGTACTATCTCATATAGAATTGTTTTAAAATTCGTAAAACCAAGTTTTTTTAGTATCAACAGTAAATTTGAAACTGAAATTGACGTTATTGGCAACGTACATCCAATCACACCTGAAGGAATTTCAGTTATGGAACTAGAGAAGACGTTGTTCAAACCCTTTACAACGAAAAAACATCGTGTGCATCTGCAAACAGTAATATCAAACACTATATTTAGGCCAAAGGAAAATGTTCAGCTGGATTATAAAATAACAAACAACACTAATGTAATTATTCCATCAGTGAAAGCAGAATTAATCTGCCATACGACTTACACTGCAGATTGTGGGAGAAGACTACAAAGTACTAAAACTATAGATGAATGCATAGTTGAGACACCAAGCGTTCCAGATAATGCTGCTGCTAATCTAACGAGCATAATGCCATTAACAAGCTTTGTATATACTATACAAAACACCAGAATAATGTTCAATGAGTATAATATCAAAGTGACTCTGAGATTACCAATGCCTTATATAAATGCCTCTACAAAGATTCCTATAGTCATTGGCGAAAAGTATGGTGCTGATGATGTGGAATTGTACGCTCCAGATGGTGAAGATCCTGCGGAAGAACCACCTTCCTACTTTCAAGTGATGAACGAAGGCAAGATAGATAAAGAAAATGATTAAGTTATGTTATTAAGGTGACAACTCAGCTCCTAACTTTTTAACCGACTGCAAAAAAGGCGGAGGTTCCATGTTCCACTGTTTTTTGTATATTCACCGATTTCTCCGCCAATTATGAATTGATTAACGTCATTATTAGTATTAGTTTAGCGTTAGATTCAGGAAGGTATATATTTATAGGATAGCAATGAATCTGTGAGGGGGGATTGGTGGTATCAAATAACAATCTTCCTCCCACAGATCAAGTGATTCGTAATATATATATATATATATATTTAGCGATTGTAAACTAAATTGTGAATAAAAGAATATAATTATGAATTGATTTTTATTTTGGACAGGGCATACTTCTGAGGTGGTTCCATATAAATTTCATCAAAATCGGTTTATTAGTGTTTATAGATAATATATAAGCATTTAAATTTTTGGTGATTTATATAATTTTATATAATTGGGCATTATCCTATATGCATTTATAAATATGGCGCGCGCACGGCTTGACGTCATAACGTGCTAGATAGCGCTCTCTGCCTACATGAAATTAAAATACTTTAACTTATGTATTTTTAAACAAATTTTTATTTTGTTTTCTTTGGTGGGACCTATTTATAATCACCTATTTGTGAGGTAATAAAAAAATTAGGACACATTCCTATAAGGTTATTTTGAAGATTGATAAAAAAATGTCGTTTCTAAACCATTGATTGTTAATAAAGCTATTAATAAAACATTGTAATAAATAAATATCTGGGACATTATTTCACACATGGTCAGTGGTCATCTGACCCCAAACTAAGTAAAGCTTGTAATATGGCTGCCAAAGACTGATATACATACATATATATTTTTGAATATATACTTAATTAGATATTAACACCCATTAACCATTGGTTATTAGTAATGCTTAATTATTTTAATTATTGATTTCTAATTAACGTGTCATTTTGATTTATAAACACAAAATCTAAATAAAAGAAGGTCTTATTTGAATGGAAAAATGAATTGGATTAGAAATCAATCCAGCAGATTGATATATAGTCTTTAATTGATTGATTTATAGTCTTTAATTTCAATACAAACCCGTTTATGCTTCCCAGTTCCAATAAAGTTCATTCAAAGAGTTTCTTCACTTTGAATTGTAATTTAAGTCACACCGTCGTGGGTAACGTTTGGAAAATATGTAATTACAGCTCTTTATAGGTATAACGAGTTCATTAAACCACGCCAAGTATGCATGTTACGAGGGAATAATTAAGATGAGAAACTGGTTCTTTTTTATGATTATTAATGCAAGGTTTTTATAGTTATATTACAATCAAAACGTGTAAATAGTGCTAAGTTATCAAAAAAAAGTAATCCATACAGAAATTATTCAGTGGTACAATTGTCACTATATCTAAACTTACTTGAGCCCAGTTGCTCAATATCACATTTTAAAAGGTGAATGTGGTCCCTAGGGCTATTTCCAGGACCACCTTGTCTTGCCATTTTGGCGAGTCAACTTTGAATGAAAATTGGGCACTGAGTTCCTTCCTTAATTGCTTATTTCTTTTTTGCTCTGACCTTTGACTTATTAAACCTTAAAATCCGACCACTTACCATCCAAGCTGGTCCAGTAATAATAACCAAACACACAAAAGAGATATAAAAAGGGCGTAGTAAAAAAACGGTTAATAACCTACCTAGTTATTACTTTAGGGCCAGTACGAAAATCGTAAATTATAATGCCCATAATCCCTGTTTATGATCTAAGGGGAGTAAAAGGGTCTGAATAAATATCTTTTTAAGGCTCACTGTCACAGTTACAGATAAAAATTAAGGATTGAAATTTATATGTAGATACAAGAAATAATATGACACGGAGCACCTTACACCTACATCCGCTTTATAACTACTAGCGAAATATTTCTTCGGTTTTACTATACGGGGTACATAATATATACCTACTATTAACATATTTCTTTTAACAAAAACACCTTTGCGTATTTATACGTGTGTATCTTGTAGTGAAGCAGACGACTACTCCGGCTGCGCCTACCACCAGGCCAGACCTACCTAGACGGAAGCACGTCTGCCACACCCAGTTACTAGGGAGAGGAGCAGATGAGGACTACCCATCCTAAATATGACTATAAAAACACATTTCGCAGTCCACAAGTTTAATACGTGTAAAGTTCCTAATACACGACCACTCTTGGAGAGTTTTAGTTCACTCACGTACGTAGTAAGCTATGAAATGTAAAAGGATAAAGAACACTTCCCACTTCCAAATATTTGCGTACAAACAAACTGTGCAGATGGGAGTTGGAGGAAGAAGAACCTCTTCAAGTAGGACCCCGCAGAGGGTCAATGGGCGTAGAAGAAGACTCGTTCCAGCAAGTCAAATTTCTTCAAGTATTCAAGTGCAGACTTCATCAAGTCTAAAGATTTAAGAAGAACCTTTCAAGGTTTTTTATCAAGTTCCTTCACCACCGCTCCGTTCGAGAGCCTCCAATATAATCCTCTTCCAGGTGTTCTTTTGTTTGTTGGTTTCAAATTTTAAAATTAAAGAAATAAAGCAAGTAGTGGCAATGGTCTGTAAAAGTTAAAAAGGATTAAATGTAAATTAAAATAAGGTGGAATGAGAGATGAGGATGATGATGAGAAAAGACATACTACAATCTTTATTCCACCAATTTCTTGCTTAGCCAATTAGGGATCAACTCATTGGAAATCAGGCGTTCGCTCGACCGGTGTAAGATCTGCTGCAAGATACTGCCACTCGCCTGTCCTGCACAAGTGTATGTGCGTACCCAATAATTATGTCCGGCACGGGCCCAGTTATAGAAATAAGCTTTTTTCCACCGGCTTTATCCGTTCGAATTCGCAAGAGTATCGACAGTCGAGTACCAAGTAGAGTGTACGTGTCGAATCATTCGTGGTCTCAGTGCATTACTTAAAGAGTTCCCTGAATGTGGCATTTTTTGTGATTAGGTGCAGGGGGAGGGGGGGGGGGGTTGTAGGAGGAGGTAGTGGTATTTTTTTTCTGAAATTTATTTCGTCTTTTTGTAAACAACAATTTCACTTGTATTCGCACTACTAGTGTGTGGAATGCGCTGCCTGAATGGGTGTTCCCCGATAGTTACAATCTGTGCCTTCAAATCACGAGTGGATCGGTATCTTCTAGGCAAGCGTGCTCCATCATAACCGCACCCAAGGCGAGGTTATAATTACACCCAAATAAAAATAGTTTTTTTTTATTTATACTTTCTTCAATAATTTAATGATTTATCTTCTCGAAGGTGCTGTAATCACAGGGATAATATTATGCCACAAGGGAAGTCCCGCCCAGTGTCCACGTACAAACAGGATTCACCTTCAACCCCAAGGAGTGAGCCCTTTTTGTTAAAATATGGATGAGAAGCCCAAATTGTTTTGTTTCCGTCCAGGTTACAATGACAAATGATTAAGGGTCAGAGGAAGACAACATTTGTATTTACTTAATTAATATAATTAAGTGATGGGTTGGAAAGTCTTTTTTAAACCCTTTTTTATTAAATAATTTAGTGATTAAAAAAAAGATTACATAGATTATGCAGAAGTGGCTGCAGATACAATAATATAATAGATTCTATTATTATAATAGAATAGATTCTATTATTATAATAGAATAGATTCTATAAGTGTACTTTGTTTTTCTTTTCTTTCTTTTTCACAACTAAGTGGCTAACGGAATTAATAAAAATATAAAAATACATATATTTTTTTTTAAACTATTCTTAACAACACCAAACATTAATTTCATGCAAGTGTCAAAAATTGGAAACTTATTGCCCTGGATTTTCTACACGGTAGGCAGAAAGACCATGGAGCGGTAGATAGATAGAAGTTATGCAGTGATTTAAATAAAGGTTTATTTAAATAAAACTATATGAAAAAAAGCTGTTCTATATATTACATTGAGAACACTAAAAAAACTAAACTAATTTAAGACCGCTTATACTATCTATGAGCAACGAAGGCCTATAGATAGTTCAAACGACCTTTAATTTCAGGCAGAGTATCCAAAACGCTGGCCGCGTTGCCTCGTTAGATTTCTAGGCTAACTTTCTGACCAGAAAATAGTAACTATATTATCATCGGTATTACATTTCTGCGTTATAGAAGGGACCCGGGTATGTCCTAAAACTGCGACCAGAACCACCGAAAGATGGGCAGCAGCGTCCTAATAGTACACGGTGAACATACTGCAATCCCCAAGCCACCTGCCAAGCGTGGGGATTATGGCAACACCCCTCTCTATGAGGCCTTCTAGGGAGGCCTTTGTCCAACAGTGGACATTAATTGGCTGATGATGTGTGTGAGTGTGTGTCTCTGCAGGATGTATAAGTCATGAATATCCTGTTGTATTTTAATTAATGTTGTGTGTATTGTAATGTTAATTAGTGTTGCCATAATCCCCACGCTTGGCAGGCGACAATTACCCCTATTTATTAAGTCAGATCTAGTAACAAAGAAAATACAAACAAGGAATGCAATTTTACTTAAAAAAAAAGAATATGTTGACAATCGTATTAAAAGTTCAAAGAACCAAAAGAAGGAAGTATGGCAGGTCATAAAAGAAGATACAAAACAGTGTAAGATCGAGTGGATTTTGGATCTAAAAGAAAAGGAGACCAAACAACAAATAACCAATGAGTGTATACCAGATTATTTAAGCAATTATTTTATATCAATAGCACATGAATTAGAGAAAAGTAATAAACCAAATAGAAATAACGCTATCGAGTTTTTGAAAAAATCTGTAACGAAATTACCCTTTTTTGAAGTACAACAAATATATCCTCACGAACTTCTAAAACTGGCGAAAAATAAGATTCATAACTCTGATAAAAGAGATATTTTTGACATTTCTGTTTTTTTTTATTTGATACCATACCATTTATTTGTACTCATTTAACATTTTTAATTAATAATTTACTAAAATCAACGTCTTATCCAGAAGTGCTAAAGATGTCACGCTTAACCCCACTGTATAAGGGAAAAGGTGATTCAAGTGAAGTCCAAATTACAGGCCAATCACAATTGTACCGACAATATCGAAGTTGATAGAGTGTATACTATCAGAAGCGATTATGAAGCACCTTAATAAGTATTCAGCACTCTCAGATTGCCAATTTACGTACAGAGCCGGTAAATCTACAAATTCCGCTATGCTAACCATTTTAGAAAAATTAACAACTTGCCTAGAAGATAAACAGCATGTGGCTGTCATACTATTAGATTTATCAAAGGCCTTTGACTCTGTTGACCATGAGCTCCTAATCGAAAAACTAGAAGTCTATGGTATCAAAAATGACATCAAAAAGCTTGTTAAATCATTTTAACAAAAAGACAACAAACCGACGAAGTTAAAATAGACGGCAAAGCAATGAGATCTGCAGCACAGAATATTAAAATCGGTGTCCCTCAAGGCTCTTCTTTCGGAAACGTACTGTTTATATCATTTTTGAATGACTTGGCTCATCTTAACATTCATGGAGACATAATACAGTATGCTGACGATACCACAGTCGTGATCGCGGGGGAGACTGTCAAAGACTTGCTGCATAATATCCATAATATCAATGAAACACTTTACATTGTTAATGAATGGTTTCAGATGAATGGTTTTAAGCTCAATACCACTAAGACTAGCGTGATTTGCTTCAATGCAGTGTCTCCATTACAAAAGACTGTACCAATTTCCACTAGCTCTGGCAATAATTTTCAAAGTGTCAATGCAGCAAAACTTTTAGGTTCTAGATTCAGCACTCACGTGGAAAGAGCATATAAATGTAACTTGTAAAAAGATGTCGAAAGGAATTTATGCTCTCAAACAACTCAGACATATAACATCAGAGCAACAACTCAAAGAAATCTATTTTGCATATGTGCACTCTATTATGTTTTACGGTATACTTCTCTGGGGATGTTCCACCAATTATGAACAGGTGCTAAAAATGCAAAAACGAGCCATCAGATTGCTTACCAAAAGTAAATTTAGGGAATCATGTAAAGACCACTTCAAAAATCTGTCAATAATGACATCTGTTTCAGTATATATTTTTGAAGTACTGAAATACGTCCGGTCGATATGGCAAGACTATGAAAAGCAAACTAAACCAAAGACTAGGAACTGTAAGAATAGCAATAACTTCCTACTGCCAATACGGCAAAGATTGAATATGGTCGGAAAATTGCCGAAACTGATGGGACAGAAGCTGTATAATAAGCTACCCGATCACATTCAGCAAATAGAAACAGAAGGAAAATTTCGTGCTAATGTTAAGAAATTGCTTTTATCCAAATCTATTTACAAAATATCAGAATGTTTATCCAATGACTACAGTAATTACCAAATAATAGAGAAGGAGGAATAAATGATTACTAGTAAATTTAAATTAATCAATTTTAGTTATTTATTTTTTATTGTTCAGTTTTTTGGTTTATTTAATTCTAATATAATCTATGGACGAAGCCCCTATACAGCTGAATCATGTTAATAATCAATTATCCTTCAGACTATCTGTTTTTGTCGTTTTTGGAGGGAGTCACAGAATATTAATAGTTATTTACATATTTACAAACTTGAAATTGATGTTAAAATAAAAAATATGACGAGTCCACGTAGAAGTGTTAGTAATATTTTATATAGTAAAAAATTTGTTAACTCAACTACGTGATAATAAATAACATTCTATTCTATTATATTCTATGGTATTCTACAAAAGTGCACAATTCTACTTAACTAATTAAAGTAAAGTAATTATATTGTTAACCAAAATTTAACAAACGCTTATATTACAAAGATTATACTGAAACACGTATAAATTACATAAAAGCGAGCATAATCTCTTCTGGTCCCAACATTCCCGCGTTATGAGAATTGACCCTAAAGGTTTTATATTTTATTTTTACAACCTGAACATAACTTGGATAATTGAAAATTGTGTATTCCATTACAAGCCACACACGTTTTTTTTTTCGTTTCATTTCATTATCATTATCATTTCAGCCATAGGACGTCTATTACTGGACATAGGCCTCCCCCATCGATCTCCAAAAGAGCCGGTTGGGAGCGGCCCTTTTGCATCCAGCGTTTTCCTATCTCGTGAGTGGACGTCCAACGCTGCGCTTACCTTTCTTTGGTCTCCATTCGAGAATCTTTCGATCCCATCGGTCATCAGTGTTAGGTATACTTACTTTCTTTTTTATCTACATTATAATTAGTAATTTTTTAACTTTGCGATTTGAACACATGTTTTAATATTTATCGGGACTTATCGCGCACTATCTCGGCTCACTATGACTGCCTCGGTGGCTCAGTTGGTAGTGAACCTAACTTCTGTGCTTGGGGGCATGGGTTCGATTCCCATCTAGGACAAACATTTGTGTGATGAACATTTGTGTTTGTTCTATGTCTGGGTGTTAATATCTATTTAAGTATGTATTTAAAAATATATATGTAGGTATATCAGTCTCTGGCAGCCATATTACAAGCTTTGCTTAGTTTGGGGTCAGATGACCATGTGTGCAATAATGTCCCAGATATTTATTTATTTACTATTAAATATAGGTAAAAATAGATACGTTTTGCTCGACGTTTCGAACATGTTACAATAGCCATGGTCACGAGCTGGTCGTATTTAATAGTGCGCGATAAGTCCCGATAAATATTAAAACATACATTATAATGGTTACAATTTTGACGATTTGGTTCTACCACTCACTAAGCTAAACCAAACTGAAAGATTAAAATCTACATTTCTTTTTATTTAAATATATGAGATCAGCATCTGCAACCAAATTGCAGGTGTAATCATTAGTCAAAACGTTTTTCAATTGTTTGTTTATTAGCAGCGTCCCGCAGTTTCAACCGCTATCCTGCAAGATCAGTGGTATATTTCGGGATATAAAGTGGTAATTGAGTTCTCAAGGTGAACTACCTCCATACCATTAAACGTCATTAAAATTCTTTACGCTGTTATGGAGTTGAGTGCGAAGAAACATAATTATTATACTCTCCACTACTCACAAACAAACGTTAGCATTTATAATATAATAGCTGAATCCCGCGGAGTTACCCGCGATTTCCAGTTTTTTCGAATTTTCTGCGGGAAAGTCCGTCCTAATGATTGTACACTATCATAGGCCCGATAAGATCGGCCTAGCCGTTTAGTGTTTTTCATGAAAGAAATCCCCAACGCGCCCCTGTCATCCTCATAGCGTATCAATCAATATCAGTATTATTTCTCGAACAACACTTTAAACAACTTTAGTCATCGTACTTCATTCGTACTCTTTATAGATAGCAATTAATAAAAATCTCAATATGAGCGTTTGGCTTGGTGGCTCTACATCTGCCTCTAAAAAAATACATTCATAAAACTTATTTTCTAAGTATAAAAGCTGAGTTGTAAAAGAATCTGAAAGGAATCTAATATTGTACCTAGTAACAATCTAACTTCGGAATGAATCATCTAGTGCTATATTTCAAACTCCAATCTCTGAGTAACTGGACAGAGACGAATCGCTTTTCATGCGAGGCGTTAAATTAGATTTTCGTTTAAATAAACGACTGCTTTTCCTAATAAATACCTACCGCGTGTACTTCGCTTCTTAGTAGTCGGATTAACAATCTCTATTACAGCCATTGTAAAATCGACTCTAAATGTGAAAAATAAAGCTGAGATTGAAATGGTGAACGCGTTTTCTAATAAAATAGGCCAGAAACACTTGTGCAGTTGTAAGAGGTCGCTAGCATCGACTCAAGTCTCGCTGAAGGGTGCTTCATAACTGTGAAGTCATGGGGTTTTTGTCGAAGCCAGCTGGTTTTGACACTCGAGTGTCTATGATAAAAGAAAAACCCGCAGAGCGATGAAATTTTCAAGACATCTTGGGGTTTAGAAAAGTGATTTAGCGCTTGAGAGCTCCAGTCTTGACTTGAAGGTTACAGAGAGATATAGCGCTTTGATTTAATGATCCATAAGGGATGGATACCGACAGCGGGATACACTGAATGTATAGGTGATTGTTTAGTTCTGCCGTACTGGTGTTTGCGTAGCAAAATGTCAGTGAATAATTCAAGGCTAATTATCTAGGAATACTTAGCTTATCTCTATCTTCTTTAAATAATAAACGAGTAACTTACAAAATAAAGGGGATGGCAGTGGCTTGAATCGAAAAGCCGAAAAACAGGCTGATGCCTTGGTAGAGACCTATTTCTGCAGATCATTTTGTTGTCAGTCTGTCTGTCTGTCTGTCGGTTTGTCAAGACTCTCTCAGAAATGCGTAGTCGAACTTGTAAGTCAACGCTATCAAAAGATATGACCGTTCATGTCGAATATTTTTACTTATTATGCGAATATAAAGAAAAAAAAATCCGAAAGCCATTAATTTGAAGTTATATCATATAAAATATATTGTGTCTTATAATATTTCAACTTTTTTTTCTTGTTTGAACTCGTGTTCTGAAGGTTCCGTCCAACGGAAAACGAGTTCTACGTATATATCAACGTACTATGTTGCTTTTTTTGTTTGTTTCACATCATCACATCATACTCATCGCGTCCCTTCGTTGAGGAAGGGAGTCCTGCTAAACTGTTTTTTGACGAATCTCTAGAGTATTTCCCCGTAGTGTAGTGATTATTATTTACGTTACGTATACGTTATGATTTCGACAATTCGAAATAATTATCTGGTATATTCTAATCCTGCGTGTTTCATCTGCGACTACATCGTAGTCAGATGGACATGGACACGCGACCTAAAAGAGACCGCAGAAAATCGCTGGATGCAGGCCGCTTCCAACCGGCCTTTTTGGAGATCGATGGGGACGCTTATGTCCAGCAGTGGACGTCCTATGGCTGAAATGATGATGAGTTGATTGTCGAAAGCGGACAAATACGCGATGAAAAAACTAGAAACTACAAAAATAACAAGTTGAACGCATATCTATAGATACGGGACCGCTTCAAAAAGTTTCTACGACTTCGTTAAAAGTATAACAAGCATTTCAACAAGTTGCGGACTTCCGACAAAGTAGGGTAATTATATGAGGAAGGATTTTGAGGCTGGCTCCATTGTAGACGAAGTGGGCTCAAGAATTATACGAATAGAGTGAAAAAGAAGGACCTAACTACCCAGCAGAGGACAAAAACAGCTTTTTTATGATACTGGGTGACGACACGAGCGAAGTCGCTCGCCTGATGGCCCTTCACGCTTGCCCATAACAGCTCAACGCCACTTAGAATTTTGAACTTCAACAGTTCAAAACCCTGGATGGCAATGCACTGCGCTCGTCAACCCGAGATATATAAGATGTCAAATCTCTGTGTGCCCTGTAATTTCGCTAGAGACATTGCCCTTCAATCCAGAACACAGTAGTGTCTTCACACTACTGCTTGGCGGTTGAATAACTGGCAAAGATGTGGTACTTCCCCAGGCTGACCCCTGCAAAAGAGTCCTACCACTACAAAAGCTCAGCTCATCACAATAATTAATAATAATAAAAACTCTATTTCGGTATTGAATTTTGATAAACATGCAAGATTAAGATCTTAGTTAGTTATATAAAGTTTTAGAATTTTATCATTATTATAAAATAAAAGTTTTGTTTTTTGTAGATTACATAATATGACCCCTAATTTTGTGAGAAGGCCTCCTCCAGTTTTACGTTGTAAGCGTTCTTAAAATACTTGCCCAAGAAAACTTTTTAATAACAACTTTACAATTCTTTCTTACTTGTTGAAACCAAAATCCATTAGCTTGTTACCAATACAGAGTAGAATAACGGAATGTTTCGAACTTTTAAACTCTATGAGATTCGAATTAAAACTTTGGAGCCCCTTGTTGGGCGGTCGTTGTAAGTAGATGGAACTTTTTGGTACCTAATTAATTTTACCTTGTTGTAAGGAAAGTGTATTTATTGTAAAAGTATTGTTGTATCAAGTGTTATGGTTATGTTCGAACATAATGCACGTCACGAGTTACCTGCATTGAAAATCTTAAGGGAACCGTTAATTTTCCGGGTTAAAATAGTATATTTTTAGGATTACGTAGCCCGACAAGGAACCCTTATAAATTCGTTCTGTCCGTCCGTCTGTCTGTCTATCTACCCGTCCGTCCGTTTTTTTTTTTATTCGGACGAAAGGGCGACAGGCAGACAGACGGACAGACAGACAGACGGACAGACAGAACGAATTTATAAGGGTTCCTTGTAGGGCTACGTAACTCTAAAAATGCATAAATTTAACGCAACGCATAATATTCATTCAACTTTAATCCGCCAAAAAATTAAACATAATATATATTTTAATTATTTATTTAAAACTAGGCTTGAAAAAAAATTATTCATTTAAAAATTAATAAAAATACACCAAAAGTGATTTTAAAAAATGCTCGATTTTCATTTTTGACCGAAGTTATTTTTAACAGATTTCCAAAAAGGACGACATTCTCAATTTGACTGTATTTTTATATAAGGGCATGGGTTGTGTGTTAATAAAACAAAAAATAGAGTTTGGAATTACAAAATTGTGTAAAAATTAAGCGCAGAATTACCACCCTATGTAGTTTAGGCAATACTAGCACAGAATCGAGTGCGGTTTCACAAAAAAAGAAATCAACCTTTATTATTTCCGGGGTTACTACTAAGTAGAAGGTACTTTTTCTTAATCTGTGTAGTAGGTGTAGGTACCCTGTTCGTTCCCTCTAATTCAAAGCGAACAGTGTGCTTGGCACGAGTGTGCAAGTCTTTGATCTGAACACTCAGATTGTCGGTCAAATCGTGCTTGGAACCTTTGAACAAATTTGCCGACATTTTCACGAATATTTTAACAAGGAAACGACTGACAAGGTGAATTTAAAAACAGGAGTAAGCTTTAAGGTTTAGGCAAGATAAGCATTAAGGTGTACCTAGACTATAGATACCTACTTCATGAGGCACTTGGCGACTAACGAACACACAGACGAGAAAATAAAGAGATAAAACCTAAAAAACACCAACAAAAACTAATTTATTCTTTGCCATTACTCTATGCTAATTCATACGCATACTTTTTACTCATAAAAATCATAGTATATACTATATGTCCCAGCGTATAGATAGATAGATAGAAACTATTTATTATGTACACCAGAACTAAAAATTAAACATAATCATAATCAATTTATTAATTAAAGTTGTTACAGGTCAAGGGGTGCAAAATTAAAATTATTAGTACCTATATTGTACTGTAATATGCCACATGTCAAACACTATCTAATAAAAAATTAAAATACAAACAAACATATATAAAACACTCGAGCTAGATACGAGTAGGTATATAGATATGGGCGGTATAGAGTCTTATTATCGTTTAAATAATGATCAAACATGAAAAAACATTACAATCGATCGATCCAGTTTCTATGCTCTTTTCAAGTTTTCAAGTTTAAAGTGAAAAGGTTTCTTCTAAGTCTGCATGCTCCATCGTCGACCACATCGTCGCTTACAATCAGCCGAGTTGGTGGGTCAAACAAGGAATTATATGTTAATGGCCAACATGAAAAAGGGCCCTACCACTACAATTTATTTTCTTTTACCGGAAGCTAAGGTCATTAGGTATTGGGATTTTAGCCTACATCTTGCCTACCTACATACTGTAGTCCTATGCGCGGAGATCTCATAGTACGGGGAAACGATTAATTGACTTGCAATCGTAACTAATAGTATAAATAAATACTTATTTATTCAATTTATAACCCCGTTTTTTTTTACTTATATTTCATAAAATATGCACACGGATATTACATGGACTGGTTTTATGACCTTGGATACAGAGTCCTACAGTTAGAATAATATTCATATTTACAAGCTATTAAATAATGTCAAACAAGTCACAGTCAGAGTGAAGAAAAGTAATTTACGGTCTAGTCCAATTCATGGCCTAGTAGGCGTGGAGACTTTACTAGAAGCTTCCGTGGAGATTTGGAAACAACACCGTAATACAAGTTCCAGCTCATTATAATATTTACCTACTTACCTTCACTCGAAAGCGTCCAAGAACACTTAATAAACAATAATCCACCATTAATACACGTTAACTCGAAATAACACAACTTTAGGAAAATAATACAATGTGGCGCCAAAAATTCACACTGTTAATTTTTAAGTGTTGCAAGAATCCAAAATCACGGGTGAAACCGCGAACAGCTCATACTTAGAACATTAACTAATGTTATCATCAAGAAAATGTCGACACTTTACGATAGCTATAAAACGAAACGTCGGTATAAAATTTATATAGGATCGGATTAATGAAACGGCTCCGATTTTAGCTAATTGAACGATTTGAGTCAGCGTTTTAAGGCAAACAGATAGGTACTTTATTAACAAACTCGAAAGAGCTGATTTTATGTTTAGGGCTTAGCTCGTCTAATTTTAATACAACTATGACACCCACCAAAACAATGGACCATTTTGTTTTAAGATTTTCATCCTACTAGTTTAACATAATTAAGAAATGTCTAAATTAAAACTAATAACCGATCAATTTTGAGAAAAAAAGTCTTCTTTCTTTTTTTTATCCGATTTCTCAATTGTTTTTCTGTTAACGGTATGTCTTTGGTATGACACAAGAAAGATAACAAAATAAAGCTAAAAGCTTTACTTTTCAACTTTTGGCAGGTCAAAGTTGTGTGTCAATTTAGGGGTTAAGTTGTCACCTTGTGGTAACTTAACACCATGTTTTCATAAAATTGACAGATCTGAAAAGTATAGCTTACTTGTTTTTATAAATACAAAACTAGTCAAGCTCATGTGGTAAAATCAAGCAAACGAAACACTAATGTATGTTTGGTATGATTACAATCAAAGCCAAATAAAAAAAAAACTAACATGACTATTAGCAACAACATCGGATTTGACATTTAACTTTTTAATTAATTGGCGCCTACCTGAAAAATGCATGTCGCCACACTATATTATTTTCCTAAACCTGCGTATTTTCGAGTGTTTATTGTGTCGTGGAACGTGCTCGAGTGTGGACAGTTATATAACGACATGAAACATGTTTTTTCGTGATGTTTCCAAAACTCTATAAGTACAAGTCTCTAGTAAAGCCTCCACGTATGTACTAAAGCACTTTGACTTGAATATGACTTACTTTGTTTGTGATTTGTTTAACGGTACAAAAAAAAAACAATATATGAAATGGCAAATGCTCAAACAGTGTGACGCCAATATCCTATGAAGATGAAAATTTAAAAAAAAGTCGAAATGTGCCTTAAGGTCATGTTCAAACGATCACAAACTACAGTTAAATAGGGCAAAAAATAAGCATTTGTATTTTTCTCGTCACAGCCGCTTGGCTTCCTTTTTCCTTTTTCAACATCGTTTTCCTGATTGTATTTTTTCTTCAACATCTTTTTTATTTTCCAAATAACACATATTCTGCACAAAATATGATCGAAGCAATGATTGCCCGAGAACCACATTGGAAGGTCCTCAACAAAAGTACGTAACAAGGAAAATACTGATAAAAATGTAAATGACCTTGCAGGGAAAAATTAACTACGAGACATGAATCGCTTAAAAACGTTTAAAATTGCTTTCGAAATCGAAATCTGCCTTTTTTGATACCAGTTGCGCCCCGGGGTTTTACCCGCGAGAGTACAAAATATGAATTAAAAAATAAAAGCCAAAAAACATATATATATAATATACTTACAAATAGGAATCAAATTCCATACAAATTTCAAATTCGAATTCTTTAATTCGTTACGTATTTTACGGAGCGAATACTCGTACTTCGCCCACAGAACCGTATACTCTATAAGATAAGTATTATACCTACCTACTCTACGTCCGTCCATTTATCTCAAAGGAAAAATAACACGTCAATCCGTTGTCTGTTGCCGCGTGAAAGAGAAACAAATACACTTTCGCATTATATAACATTATAATGACTAAATAGCTAAAACTAGTTATAACTAGTTTTAGCTCTATTCAAAACACAAGATATTCACTGCTGTAATGGAATTTGTCCATGTTTACATGTTTTTGTTTCATAATCTACCCGGGAAAATACAATACACAAAACAAGCAAGCTCACGCGTTATATTTATCATTTCCTAAACTCTTTCCAGTCCAAGTATTTATTTGCATTGTAAAAGCTGAGTAAAAGCCACGAATTCTGATCACTAGCGAAAGTGAACAGATTTTTTTGTTATTATTCAGCTTTTTACAAAGTTATTGCAGCTGTCATAGCAATTAAATTAATCAAAATAGCTTACAGCTGCATTATAATATGCTTGCATACAGCTAAAATATTAATAGGCGTTTACTTCTGCATTATAAAGATGGTTTGTCACTGTCACTGCTGCTGTTCTGTCTTAGCACTGTCATGTTGACACTATTTTAACACGTTATTATTAGCTTCACCTTAAACTAAACTAGCTAAATGCAAACAAACAACAATCTAACCAAATCTCAGAAGTAGCTTCTTAACCTACTTCTAAATGTCCTACTTCATATCGATTTGAAACTTCGTAACAAAGATATTTTAACAAATTCATAGTCTTTGCTTTGCAAGTAAATGTAATTCGGATGACAATACAATAATTTGGTACCATCGAACTCAGCTGAACCATGAGAGGAATAATAGAACTCTTCAATAGCTAGCAATTTATAAACCTTGAAGCGTCTGTCATTTGTTGGGAGAAACAATAGTTTTTGAAAAGCCGTAGAAATTTTTAAAACTCCCAGTTGCTTTTACCTTAAAGTTGTTTACTTATGTCACCCCGGTTTCACCTTTCCAGTAAACTACTGGGCTCTTTTGATTATTTATTACGAATCTCGTAACCATAGTTTAGTTTAGTTTTCTGACCTAATAATCATTATTTTATCACGGTTTGTCACTTCTATAATAACAACCGTTAAGCCAGCCTAAAAACTGACTTGTTGACCGGCAACTTAGCTTATAGAAACTTGCTTACAGCCCCACGAACTTATCTGGCCCGCTGACAGCGTCGGTTATTTTAATGAGCGTCGCAAGTTAATAAATAATTCTTGCAATAAAGTGGGTAAAAATTTACTTATTGCAGTCAGTTCTCAGTAATTTCTTACCAAGATACACTGCAGTGTGACATGTCCTCAGCCTTATTCGTCCAAGTCGGCAAACGATTAAGTCAATGGAGCAGTATAATTGGAGAAGTTTGAACGAATTTACTAAATAATATGCAAGGTCACTTTTGCGTAGGCTTTTCGCTAACACTCGTTTTACACGCTTTAATTAACTGATGACTAACTATACCTAATCAAATTGTGGTGGTCAATTTTTACTTGCTTCTGACTGACTACTTTCTAAATGTCGTATCGATTTGAAAGTTTTCAAGTACTCGTATATGTCATTCAAATGACATTACATTACTTTGGTATCATCAATCTGACGATGGAGCCAGGAGATGGACAGTTTTCAATGGTGAATTATGCTGACAGAGCCATCTAGCGGGAAAGACGCCAACCTTAAGTTGCTGAGGGGCGCGGTGTCCAACCCGGTTGATTGCAAAATTTATGCGACCGCAAATCGTATCGTGGCGCGATAAGGTTCACGTCCGCGTGATTAAACAGAATCGCTTAAAACAGGTGACGGATATTTATTCTATGGTGCAGTGTAGATAAAATTTTACGAAATTCTTTTTAGAATCCATTATGAGATTGTTGACCTGGAGGCTCAGTTGATAGTGAACCTACCTTCTGCGCTCAGGGGCGTCGGTTCGATTTCCACCTAGGGCAACATTTATGTGATAACATTTGTGTTTGTTCTATGGCTTGGTGTTAATATCTATTTAAGTATGTATTTAAAAATATATACCTATATATACGTATATCAGTCTCTGGCAGCACAAATTTGTCTAGTTTAGGGTCAGATGACCGTGTGTGCCAAGAATGTCCCAGATTTTATTATTTGTTATACCATCTGATTCTTGAACGTTCACTCCATGTGTCCGTGTGTCAGCTTAGGACGTGCGTGAGTGAAGGTAAGTTTATTATTTATGATCATCTCAACATTATCGAGTTATGAATATCAAAGAAATGTCCCTTCCTCATTATTCTATAGGTATAGTTATAATATTATATCCATACAGGAATATATCGTTCTTTCACAACCCAATACTCAAAAGGATACCAATCCGTTTTTCCATTCACTAGAGTGATTTTCAAACAAGCGATAAGGTCAAGCGCTAAACGGTAGAACAAAATAAATAGGTACAGATGGTCAGCTCCATACAACTAGCGTTAAAAAGCGCACGCACAAAAACACGTACGTACAACGATCCCGGATCAAATCGGTCGAATGCCAGTAGCGAGTGCCCGCGGTTTTGTTAATAGACGTAATTATAGTTTAGTGTAACAATTGTCATAATCTTCATGAGAGGGCTAGGAGGAAAAAAAATAGAGACCTAAATGACAAAACCAAATACTAAAATTCGCTGTTGAATTTTTTGGAATTTAGAGGAAATCAAAGGGGGGTTCGAGCTATTTGTGGGCGCCAAACTGTAATGAAGCAGACGACTCCGGCTGCGCCTACCACCAGGCCAGACCTACCTAGTCGGAAGCATGTCTGCCACACCCAGTTACTAGGGAGAGGGGCAGTTAAAAACTACCTATCCTAAATACGACTAAAAACACACTTCAAAGACCACCAGTTTAATATGACTAAAGTTCTTAACAACACGAGCACTCTTGAGAGCTATAGTTAACTCCAATAAGCATGAAATTTAAAAAGATAAAGAACACTTCCCAAACTGCGCAGATGCGAGTTATAAACAATACGAGCACTCTTGAAGATGGACCCCGTAGGGGGTCAACGAGCGTAGAAGAAGAAGACTTCCTGGAGCAGGACTTCTTCGAGTATAAATGCCGACTTCTTCAAGTATTCAAGTCCAACTTCTTCAAGTATAAAGATTTAAAAAGAACCTTTTAAGGTTTTTATCAAGTTCTCCCACGACCGCTCCGTTCGAGAGCCTCCAATGTAATCTCTGTCTCGGTGTTCTTTTTTTGTTTCATTCTTTCCAATTTTAAAATTATAGAAATAAAATCAAGTTGTAGTAGTGGTCTGTAAAAGTTAAAAAAAGGTTTAAATGTAATTTAAAATAAGGTGGAATGAGATATTAGGATGATGAGATAATCAGCATGTAGGGAAGCATATCCCTACAAATGAGTCAATCCTACCAGAGTTGTTGTGTTTTTGGTTATTAAAATACAACATTATTCATCATCATAATCAGCCAAAAGACGTCCACTGCTGAACATAGGCCTCCCCCTTTAACCTCCACACTGAAAGACATCCTGCCATGTGTCTGTCAATGTCGTCGGTCAATCTAGTGGGAGGCCTGCCTACGCTGCGTCTCCCGGTTTGTGGTCTCCACTCAAGGACATTTCTTCCCCATCGGTTGTCAGTTCTTCGAGCGATGTGGCCTGCCCATTGCATAGTGGATTCTATCGCGCAAAGAAACTCCAAGCACAGTTCTCTCCATTGCCTGTTGTATGACTCTGAGTTTTTCAAAAAAGCCAACAGTTTAGGACCACGTCTCAGTACCATATGTCATCACTGGAAACATACTGGTCAAAGACCATTCTCTTTACAACAATAAAACAACAACAAATGTTTGAATACAACATTAAACAAAACTATCTTGTCGCTTTTTAAATTACTTATCAAAGTAGAAAGGTGAGTCATTTTTTTTTACTGTATGCTACGAGTAATTTATCTATTTATGCTTAGTATGGTATCAGTTATTAATAGTTAGTGGGTATTACCAAAAACAAGCGGAGAAACGGCTAAGAAAGTTATTTTATAAAAGAGCTGCATTAAGGAGTCAAAAGGGGAGCTGAAGAGATAAAATTAAATGTTTTTAAAGTAATATATAGGGACCTAGTAAATTGATTTAATTGAAACTGCCAAATCTTATATTTTCACAGAACAATATAGTGATTTGCCGGTCCTAGCGCTACGGTTGTACGTAGGTTATCAGCCGAAGCCAGCCTTCTGTGCCTACTTATTTTGTGATGGCAGTCCTCCCACCGGACAGTACGGTTTCTCCCACACATGAGCGATTTCCATCCAGTTGCCATGCATTGGACCGGAACTGGCGGCCTTACCGGCTAACTAAAGCCTTTTACGTTTTTAAATATGTTTTTATCTTTTAACTGTTTTTTTTTGCCGCTCTCCTATTAGTTTATAAAACATATTGTTGTCCCATTGTATAATTTTTCTTAATATGTGTATTTTCGAGTGTTAATGAAGTGCTCGAGCTCGAGTTTGGTTAGTGATATGTTAGACCAGGGTAGAAGCCTTTAAAAACAATAAAAAGTGAAAAAAAAAATAGTGGGATGAAACCCATTAGAAAAGGAGGAAGATATTATAAAAATTAAAGGAAAAATAAATTACGGGCGATCTGAGTTCGGGAAGTGGGGGGGGGGGGGGGTTTAAGGGTAAAAGGCAAAGTTGTAGGTAATAAAAAGATCTAAAACTTTTGTGGATACACTTTTTTCACATAACCTCAAAGTTTATGTGAAAAATTCAAAAAACCAAATTTTTGGTTTTTTATTTTTATGTTTTTCAAAATTTTGTTTTTTTCACGAAATTTGGTGAAAACTTACCTTTTTATGTCCCAAATACGCTGTAATTTTATGAATTAATATCGAAAAAGCACCCTAATTTTCAATCGAAAATTCACCCGTCAAAATTCAGCTTTTTTCAAAAAGTTGGTATGTTTTCTGTTTGTTGAAATCTCTACTTTCCGATGGTGAAAAAAATAATATATGTTACTATAGTAAATCTTCTCAGAAAATGAAATGCAAAAAACTCGAAAAAGAATTTTTTTTAAATTATTATATACAATTTTGAGCTATTTATTAAAATTTACACTTTAATTACTCGAAAAACGTAAGATTACATGTTTTTCGAGTAATTAAAGTGTAAATTCCTCCTCCCACTTCCCGAACTCAGATCGCCCGTAATTTATTTTTCCTTTCATTTTTATAATATTCCCCTCCTTTTCTAATGGGTTTCATCCTACAATTTTTTTTTTGGTTTTAAAAATTATCGACCCTGGTCTATGTATAACGCGGTAAAACATGTATTTTCGTGTTGTTTCAAAAGCTCCAAAGAAGGCTCTTATAAAGTCTCCACCACTTTACTAGGCCATGACTGACTTGATGACCATGGCCTACTTTGCCTGACTCTGACTGTGACTTACTTGTTTGACTACATTTTATCAAACCTGATAACAATTTAATAATTACACTGGCAAATTCACAAGAGTGCGACGCCAAAATCTTTACAGAGGAATAAAAAAACTTTCTAAGAAACTGTCTTTATGTGGTCTTTATCATCCCACAGATGCTGTTTAAATCATCGAGGAATTTGGCTCAGCACGTCTAATGCATTTCCCGTCTCTAGTATATAAATATATTGAAGTTTAATTAAACATCATCAAACAAACAGTCAACAACAATCAATCAATTTCAATCAGATTGACAATCAGAGTCAAACAAAGTAAGGCACGGTCTGTGGGCGAAGTACGAATTTTCACTACGTAAAATACGTGTCGAATTCCATACAAACTACATTTCGAAATTTAAAATTTGTATGAAATTCTATACGTATTTTACGTAGCGAATACCCATACT
This sequence comes from Agriopis leucophaearia, assembly GCA_949125355.1. Lineage (NCBI taxonomy): Eukaryota > Metazoa > Arthropoda > Insecta > Lepidoptera > Geometridae > Agriopis > Agriopis leucophaearia. Next base: position 16,302,621 of record OX421268.1, on the reverse strand, counting down.
TCACCCATTAGTCGAAATCATACCCTAGTAAAGTACTGGAGATGTTTACTAGACGCTTTTATAGAGTTGAAAGACATGTTTCACCTTGTTATATCACTTGAGCACGTTCACAAATCCTTTTTTTTATAAGACAAGTGCCTTTATTAGCTCAACAAATTATAAACTTACATTAACACTACAAAAACGGTTACACTGACCATAGACGGTTGAATAACTAAATAACAACATAACTAAATAATACAAGTTTCGAAAACTAATGATGAAACACGTTTGACAAAACTCATCTGTACATTACAAAGAAGTTTTTGCTGTTATATTTTTATTTTATTTAATAATTCGTTAATAATACAAGTTTCGAAAAATAATAACGATACATATTTAACAAAACTCATCGTAGGTACATATCTTTTTTTTTTATAAATTCTTTACACAAAACGAAGACCTACATATGACATACATATTCATACTAATATTGACATTTTATTTAATACTAGCTTTTTTGCCCGCGACTTCGTACGCGTAGATTTTCATATAAACCTTCAATCCTTTTTTCTTCCCTTAATCTGGCCTTGCGCAAAATAACATAGCATATACTTCAATCTGGTCATAGCTAAGCATATTCGTGAAAACCGCATTTAAATCCGTCCGCATTTTCTTCCAGGGGTGTAGGAGATGTGCGTGAACAAACAAACAAAAATTCTAAAAACTGCCTTAACATGTTCAGCTGCTTATTTTAAGTCGCCCTGTGTGAAGTATTGATAGAAGCATAAAAGTAATAAATAACACCGTCAACAGTTTTCAAATCAAAAAGATAATGTGACCACAGTGCAGAGCATGTTTTGAAATTTTCTTTTTGTCTAAACCATTAAAAGTATATTATGTCATGTCGGTATGATATACATCTCTGAAATTTGGCTGTCCAGTTTCGCTGGCCACGGAACCCTGACATAATGCTTGTCTTAACACGCTCTTGGCTAGTTATTTCTTATTTCGCGTGCATTTGTATGTATACCTTGATTAAAAAGCCATGAAATGGAACTACTCTATTTATCTGTTAAAATATCACAGTAAAATAAAATTATTTCTATATTCTTATTTTTATTGCAAATATACACTGTATTCTTCTAAAAGCTAAGTTTATATACCCTGCATAAAGGGTGCAGCAATGACTTATGTAGTGGCTGTTCACAAAATCAGACCACAGACATAAACATATAAATTTTAGTATAGTTAAATCTATTACATAAATATTATATATACTACTAGCTAATGCCCGCGACTTCGTACGCGTAGCGCAAAGTAATTAGTGGGTGGACGATTAGACTTACATATCCAAATATAAATGTTACACTAACGAACACGAACGGAACTTTAAATAGGCACAAATCCATCGGATTATTTATACTGAATATTTTATAGATAATACCTACACATATGACATGATTGTAGATTTATTGCTCTCCATTTTAATGCGGATTGTCATACTATCGTCATAGTATGATTTTAGTCTAGTTTTAATCTGACTCGATACAGGTATCCCGACATGTCCATAGTTTCAAATATATTTCAAGCAAATAATATATTACTTTCACTGGTTAAATACGTTGGAAGTGTGGAGCCATGGAGTCAATAAGGAAAAAAAATTGGTATAAGTCAAGCGAAATGTCATGCATGACAAACGTTATTATTGAATTATTAGTAAATAGTAAGTAGGAAGCATGGAGCGGTATCTATAATTAATCGCTGTTATTTAACATTACTCCGCGTAAAGACTGCCAATCAATGATGTCTAAATAATTTTTGCCCGCCTACTGCGCCCCTACCCTTCCAACAACTAAACCGTTTTCGTTCACCACCTTAACATCCAAAATAGCTGCTAATCATAGATCAGTAACAGATTAGATGCCGCGAGTTCACCTACTTTGCGTGTTTGTTATTGGTCTTAAGTTTGATCCTGGCAATAAAATGTATTCATTTTAATCTCCGTCGACTTGGTATATTAGCACGTCAGAAGTCAATACAAAAATAAACGTACTTTAAATTACGCCATAATAAACTGTAAAACCTCTTCAAAAGCAGTTGGCTGTCCTGAAAATAACAAACACAAAAAAACTATTTGGTGCAGTCTATCGGAAGTTATGCGGGTACATACATTTCGGCGATTCGTTTTTATTTCATCATCATCATCAGCCAGAAGACGTCCACTGCTGAACATAGGCCTCCCCCTTTAACCTCCACACTGAACGACATCCTGCCATCTGCATCCACTGGATGCCCGCGACTCTCACAATGTCGTCGGTCCATCTAGTGGGAGGCCCTCCTACGCTGCGTCTTCCGGTTCCCGGTCTCCACTCAAGAACCTTACCTACTTCCCCATCGGTTAACAGTACTTCGAGCGATGTGGCCTACCCATTGCCACTTCAACTTGCAGATTTTAATAGCTATGTCGGTGACTCTGGTTCTTTGGCGAATATCTATATTTTTATTTACATATAGATTATATGGCAACAGCCGCTTCAGTCTTCCTACCTACCATGTCTGCGAGTAGAAGTCTGTCATTACGACATCATTACTATAAAATAAGCTAGATGGCATTATAAATAATTATTAAAATAATTTTTTTTTACTATTTATTATCATAAATTAATATAGCCTATGTTTCAATCAGGTATTTTATAAGCATATTCATGGAAACTGCTTTAAAATCCTTCTAGTAGTTTAAAAGATGTGCGCGGACAAACAAACAAACTGACAGCCGTCAGATTTGTAGTTCCATAGTTTGAAAATAGATTGCGTACTAAAACGATGTTTTGCGAAAAAATTGTAAATTTGCTTAAACTTTACGTATAATATTATTAAAAACGTAATAAGGTATTCAATAATTCCTAAAATAATGAGTGTAAATGGATCGTAGTTTCACAAATATGAAAAGTGCGTCTATTATAGGTAAATACGACACTTTACCTGAATCACGCAAACGGGATTTTTTTTGCAAGTTAAACCGATATCCGGTATTGCTTCTACTTAGTTAGAAGTCATGTGTGAAGGTATTTGATCTACACATTTATAATATGGTAGGGATAGGGATTTTCTCCCTAGAGTTCAAGTGATGAACTTAATCGATGGTCAAAACTGTTTTACTGATGAATTTCTAGTGTAATTCCGCTTCTACGTCGCTTTACCTGGTAAATATTTGTTGATCAACAAATATTTACCAGGTAAATTTATCACAAATTCCTTATTGTACTTGAAGCGACGTAGAAGCGGAATTACACTAGAAATTCATCAGTAAAACAGTTTTGAAAATGGACTTCCGCAAAGTAACGCCTGATTCAATCAACTATTTAATCGATGGTTTTATCAGATAGTCGGTATACGTGTGGAGTAATCTCATATGCCGTGATTATGCGTCATGTGCTCGTATCCTTTTCTTTTCTTATTCAGTAGTTCAGCAGAGTTCATTCCAAGCTATGTAAACGCCATCCAATGGGCACATTGGATGGCGTTTACATAGCGACTATTATTTGATCTTTAGTGTGGTCATTCGAACGAAATATATACTGCTTTTTTAATTAAACAAAAAAGTATTTCAATTTAAATTATCTATTGGAACGAAGTTCCCTTTAACGTATTGCGAAAGGGGGCTAGACGGAAAAAATTAAGACCAAAAGTTGTAACGACACGTTTTACTATAGTTGTAAGCCGTGCGGCGTGCGCGTGTTTCTCTGTCTGTCTCTCTCTCTCTCTAACTTCATTCCATCCGGGTGTCCCTTGACACCTCTCAAGTTTTTTTTCAATAATTTTCATTTGAATAAGCGTGTATTCTACGCAAAGCATAAATACCGTGTTTATTTGAAATCTACCCCAAGATCAAACTTTTTTTTAATTTCAGAGTCCAATAAAAGTCTTTGAAACTCAAAGGACCTCTTAGGCTTGCTTAAGGCGTTCACTGGGCATATGTACGTAATTGCCTGAACCTTGTTATAGCCAATGGGTTTCGGTCTAAAAAGAAGAGATAATCGTAGAATAGATACTGTTTATACCGGAAAATGTGGATAGCCTAACTTGGGGCTAGTACTGTAGACACTCATTTCAGTAACCTTAATTTTATTTTAAGCCTAAAAATGAGTAAGTACTTTTTTATATTGTGACGTATAATATATAAGATAAGACAAATAACAATCCTAATCAAATCTAACTCTGCTGGTTTTTTCTCTACGCGCGAAGGAAAAAATGGCACTTTGCTGCCGCTCTTTGAAGAAAATAGTTTCTCGAAATAAGCGCTCAGTAGGCATTGCTGATTAGGATCAGACCCTCCAAAATGGATACTTAAGGCAAATAGCTGCTATTCAGAAGTGTTTATTTTGTTATTTCGCGTTGTTGCGATCTGGTTACACTTATTTGAAGAAAGAATCGGGATTGAAACTGCTAGTTAGCTGGGTTTTCGGGAGAAAGTAAATGCACAATGAAGGAACGTATCTAATGAATGTAATAAAACGTTTAGTCAAATTGTTTTTAGTTCACAGTGTACATTTTTTATAAATGTTTATAACCTTAAAGTTATATGATTATTTACGGGATATTTACCGTAGTAAGGTTGTGGAAGGAGCTCCCGATATTTCGGCGCAGTTACATGCACCATGTTCACGGGAATATCGGGAGCTCCTTCCACAACCTTACCACGGTAAATATCCCGTAAATAATCATATAACTTTAGTGAACAACCGTGATAGTTTAAAACAGTGTTTATAACCTTTCTTCATAAAATAGTAAATGAGAAAGCTACCAAGTCTAACTATTGCTTTATTTATCTATACAATTTTTGTACCTAGGTATGTGTCGGTAAAATAGATGTGGATATAAAGATAGGTTCTTCCGAACATTCTAGATGTCTTTCTAGAGTGTCCTAGCTGACATGTCTAATACTCGATAAAAATAAAAATACTTATTATATTGATTAATTTATTTATTTTATTTCAAGCAGTACTTTGACTGCAGCGAATATATTATTGTATCTTCAATAAGTTATTTTATGTAACCTTAGATAATAAAAATAATTATTACTTACAGGTATTTTATTACAATTAGTTATTTTGTGTAACCTATAATAAAAAATATTATTTAAATACATTCTCGGGTCTAGCCCGGACATTTGGTAGGCATTGGTGGAGCCGAAGCCAACACCAAGAGGCCCTGTTGAATATAAAATACATGCAACTTTGAAATAAAATATTGTCTATTGTCTAAATATGTATAAAAAAGAATATGAAACTATTGTACAGTATAGGATTAAAAAGTCTGGGCTATTGACGTGAACAACTTGTGGATGGAATCACAGATCTATAGAATGAGAAACGGCACCTGCCGTATCCTGTCTCATTTCAAAATATATTTAGGCAGGTGATAACTTGCCACCCTCTGAATGGGCCCGCTATAAAAGCTGTCCCCCATAAATTATTATTATTACAGGTTACATTTTAAAACTAATAGAAGATACAATTAAATATACGCTGCAATTAAAGTACTGCTTCAAATAAAATTAAGTAAAGTCATAATGAAGTTAAAAGTGGGGAAACATCGCCTTAAGAAGAAGCATGGAGGCAAACCGTTTATGTTTTAGATCACATTACGAGAAGTGTAATCATATTCATCATCATCATCATCCATAAGACATCCACTGCTGAACATATGCCTCCCCCTTTAACCTCCACACTGAACGACAACCTGCCATCTGCATCCACTGGATGCCCGCGACTCTCACGATGTCGTCGGTCCATCTAGTGGGAGGGTTATACCTACGCTGCGTCTTCCGGTTCGTGGTCTCCACTCAAGACCCTTTCTACCCCATCGGTTATCGGTTCTTCGAGCGATGTGGCCATTGCCACTTCAACTTGCAGATTTTAATAGCTACCTCGATGACTTCTGTTCTTTGTCGAATATCCACGTTTCGGATTCTATCGCGCAATCATATTATGGATAAGAAATTAAAACTGTCTATTTCTTACTTTTACTAAACGGTTGTACCAATTTTGATGAAATTTTGATAATTTTCCTAAGATAATGAAAATGCGGGAAAACAGTAAAACTACGAGACAAACCGTGGAACACAGCTATTTCTTTATACTACATACAATATATTCTCAAATGCGACTTTATTAGACGGCTAAAGAAGAAAATTATCTCGAAACAAGTAAGGTAATTTTCAATTTTTTTCTAAATAATGCTTGGAAAATTTACCTTCGCAACCCATTGCCGCTAACCAGGCAGTCTTCGGCGTGAAATCTATTTTCAGATGAAAGGAGCAAGTACTAACTTTCCAATTCGGAAACAGTTTGGAGTAGGCATGCTTCGGGTATTGTTTATGCCGGAGTGCATATCGTGCGAGTGCGCGCATTTCAATGTTTTTGAAGACAAAAATAATTGAGGGAGAAAAAACGAATTTAGAGCTTTTTTCTATCTCCTTTGAAATGTTATTCTAAACTGGACTGCATGGTATAGTACATACCTAAAGCATTATTTATTTTATTACGTAGAGTAACATTATTTTAGTCATAAGTACTTTATTCAGTTATCGAATCAGTATGTAAAATATTTATATCAATATTTGCATCATTTTATGTACTGATCACATGATTTTTATCATCAAATACCTAACGCCCGACAAAAATGAGAAATTTTGGTGGTCAGTTACTTAGTAGCATAGGTTGGCATTGGCTGGAAGCCAAAAGCCAATAAAGGTTGGGCTGCCAAGAGTGCCTCAGGAGACGCCCAATGTCCAGTACCTAATTGACAAAAATGGGCTGATTATGATGATTCTGGAACCATAGTAAATTAACTTAATTTACGACATACTTGTCGCCTAGTGGCCGAAAACCCTTTCCATCCCTACGTTAAAATAAAAATGGGAAATACGATGACAAGAGAAAGCGGGGCGCAAAATTGGCTATTTCTTGACAACAGGAAACGAAATTAACCCCAAAACACCCAGAAAAAGGCCCGGGAATGGGTTAAGAAAGAAAATGATTTAAAAATAAAGGTCGGCGTCGAGAGCAATCAAAATATATAGCGCTAAGGCACGCAGCGTAGGTAGGCCACTAGATGGACCGACGACATTGTGAGAGCCGCGGGCATTCAGTGGATGCAGATGGCAGGATGTCGTTCAGTGTGGAGGTTAAAGGCGGAGACCTATGTTCAGTAGTGGCCGTCTTTTGGCTGATGATGATGATGAAAGCATAATGTCATAGAGGTTTAATGAAATAGTGGCAGGCAAAGACTTTCTATAACAGCTTTGTTTATACTTAATCTATGGTGGCAGGTGACCGACTCATCTCGGTTCCTACTTTCCGACACCTAACATTACTCGAATGTCATTTTACTGTGTTTTTTTTACTATTACAATGAGATACGTATATCAGTAACTTATTTTACGTTTTGGCTCTACGTGAGACTAAAATTAACACAAATAGCCAACAAATAAAAAGTCAATAAGTATAATAAGTCTGCGTGCTTCATCTTCGACCACATCGTCGCTTACCAACAGGCGAGTTGGTGGTCAAACGCGGACTTATTCGAGTTAAAAAATAATAATAAAAAACGGACAGAATTTCAGCTTCGTAGGACAAGTAGTTTCTGATATTGCATTGACGAGTCAGTCAGTCAATCAGTCAGTCGTATTTCGTTTTTATGATTATGGTATAGATATAGAATAAAAATTTGTAAAGTAAATTTTTGTTGCATAAAATTGTGTACAATGGTGGAGTAATTTAAGGTTGTATCAACAGTTTATCCTCACGGACGTGCAATATTTGTAGGCACATACCTAATTATAACATAATAAGAATTTACAAACAATATCATACTTACTCTAATACAAAAGGAAAACTTATCTATCTTATCTTATTAGATAGATGAGTATTAATACCAAAAACTGTGAACTGTATGACTTTTATAATGAAATGTAAAAATTAACTATTGACAGTACATGGAGTACCTTACGACCTAAACTGAACGAAATCTATGAATCAGCTGGTTTTTTTCGTGTTTTTAGGGTCGGATCCATGGTAAACTAAGTCCTCCTTTCGGCTTAGTACCACCTTGTAAAACCTTGTATATTATGAATAGGTACTAAATTTGTTGAAGTACAATTTTCTTAACAAATAGGTAAAGCAACAATGATATTTATGTTTCGTATTTCTTTTCAATTTTACTTTTGAGCAATTCCGAGGCAATTTTTTCTGTACGATCATTTATCACGCTAGAAGGTATTGTTGTTTGAGCTTTCTTTGTGTTTTATGTGGCCTTTATAAATTGCCCTTCCTTTAATATTGACTCGATTTTTGATCAGTATAATTTCGTACACAAAAGATTATTAAAATTTTATTTGACCATCCCAATGGAAATAAAAGGTTTTTTTGTATTTCTTTGATGTTTTAGCTTTGATGTTGATAAATATATAAAGGCAGTCTTAATATGTTTAGGATGGATTTGTGGATCCGATTAAATCCATTAACCACTTCACTTTACAAATTGCGCTTACATTATTTATTTCCATTTACGACCCTCGATTTTACCCGCGTGGGCTACCCCTTAATTTTCCTGGGATAAAATTATGCTATGTCACAACATGGCTACTAACTATACTGTTGTAGCGTAAAAGATAGAAAATTATAAAACCAACCAACATACCTATCGAGACTTGATGGCCAGGTGGTTTGGCTAAACGGATCAGTAGATTCCTCTAAGTTTAGGGATGACAGAGGATGTGACATCCACAGAAACACAATATGGCGTCAAATTTCCATATAGGTATTCAAACAATTATCTAACTGCACCCTTTATATAATAAATTAAACAAAAAACTACATTTAATCAAGGATTCTAAACATGTAAGCAAAAACAAGATTAAAAAATATTTAATTACTCTACAGGAAATAGAGACAGAGGAGCTGATACGGATCGTAAGCTAAAAAGCTGAGATTCGTACCTACCAGCCTACATACACAAACATACTAGAACTTAATACCTACTAACAATAACATAATATTAATATTGCATGCATTTGTATAAAATCAATTTAAATAAATAATAATCTAACTAATAATATAAAATTATAATTCTAACTAAACGTAACTATTCTAAATTATTATCACTTAATAAGTTGTCCCTAGAAGAGCACTAGTTATCGCGACACAGGGAATCCTACAGCTATAACTAGCGACTGCAAATTGTATTATTGGCATGTTCATTTTAACCTTATTGCAATAAGTTTGTAACCCTATTATTTTATTAATTTTAAACTAAATATTGTACGTAATATTATTAGTGGCAAAATAAATAAATTTATTATTATTATTATATTATTATAAAATTTATCTTTTATAACGAAAGTGAGGTTTTATTATTTTTAACGGTTTGCGGATCATATCATCACACATATCATCAGCCAGTAAACGTCCTCTGCTGAACATAGGCCTCTCCGTTATACTCCACACTGAACGCAGCCTGCTATCTGCATTCACTGGATGCCCGCGACTCTCACGATGTCGTCGGTCCATCTAGTGAGAAGCCTACCTACGTTGTGTCGTCCGGTTCGTCTGAATGAGTCTGATGACGTCCCATTTTTTTTAAAGCTCTAAAGATATTTTGGCGGATCATATGATCCAGAATGGACCCGGGTATGTCCTAAAACTGCAATCAGAACCACCGGATAATGGGCAGCAGCGTTTTATTAGTACACGATGAACGTACTGCGATCCCCAAGCCACCTTCCAAGCGTGAGGGATTATGGCCTTTGTTCAGCAGTGAACATTTACTGGCTGATGATTTGTGTGATGATTATCCGCAAACGGTAGCTTCACCATTAAAGATTATAAAACCTCACTTGCTTCACAAAAGAAAAAAATAGTTGATTGAATCAGGCGTTACTTTGCGGAAGTCCATTTTCAAAACTGTTTTACTGATGAATTTCTAGTGTAATTCCGCTTCTACGTCGCTTCAAGTACAATAAGGAAACTGTGAAAAATTTACCTGGTAAATATTTGTTGATAAAGTTAATTTTATTGAGTTTAATTTTGCCTAACCTGATATAAAATATGAATTACATAAATTGAAAATCAACGTAAGCTAAACAAAAAACGAGGCATCCTGAGGATGCCTCGTGGAGAGGCGAAACACGTGTCGACAAAGTGCTCTAAGGAAACGGGTATAATTTATTACTTTTTAAATTCAATTAAAATACATGTCATTTCAATTAATATATATTTTATGTTCAGAATTTATACATTTTTGTTTTCAGATTTAGTATTATCATATTTCATGTGTCAGAATTAATACATTTTTGTTTCAGATTAGTTTAATAATTTAATAATTAAAAATAATTCAGAATTAATTAATTTTTGTTTCAAGTTACGTTGATTTTCAATTTATGTAATTAATATTTTATATCAGGTTAGGCAAAATTAAACTCAATAAAATTAACATTATCAACAAATATTAACCAGGTAAATTTATCACAGATTCCTTATTGTACTTGAAGCGACGTAGAAGCGAAATTACACTAGAAATTCATCAGTAAAACAGTAAAGAAAAAATGTATAATACAAGCGGTGCAGTTAGATAATTGTTTATACCTATATGGAAATTAATCACCAACTTGTTTTTCTGAGGACGTCACATACTCCGTTACCATCCCTAAACTCAGAGGAATCTACTGATCCTTTTGGCCAAACGGCATCGCCGACAAGTCTCGAGATCTAACTGGATGCCAAGCCAAGCCAAGCTCTTTAGCATTATCTTAAATTATAGCTACAATAATATTAAAATTCGCTTCACGGTTGCTTTGCGTGACATACTTCCGTATGTCTAGATACCCTCCATTTGGTTTCGCATCGTCAGTTAAGAATTATATAACGACTCTTTTTGTGAATCGAACAAAAATGTACCTATGTACGCACGTACGAACACAAACATGTACCTAGCTAGGTACGCACGTACGAACACAATCATGTACCTAGGTACGCACGTACGAATGCAAACATCGAGATAGTTTGACAGCCCTGTTAGCTTAGTTGGTAGTGGACCTGCCTTCTGCGCTTGGAGGCGTGGGTTCGATTCCCACCTAGGACAAACATTTGTGTTTGTTCTATATCTGGGTGTTAATATATATTTAAGTATGTATTTAAAAATATATGTGTATGTATATCAGTATCTGGCAGCCAAATTACAAGCTTTGCTTAGTTTGGGGTCAGATAACCGTGTGTGCAATAATGTACCAGATATTTATTTATTTAGAACACGAACATCATATTCGAACATTTGATTCACACATATGAACGCAAATTAGCGAAGCGCACATGAACACATTTCGACTCGAGTTCCCTCATAAGGAGATGCCGATCTCCTCACAATCTCAGTACCAATGGCTATGGCTCCTTATGGTACGGCATGTTAATACGTAACGTTTATCAAAGTTATCCGAAAACCGTCCATACAGAATGTACAAATTGAACCGCCACGAAAATGTTTGATAAACATAGTATATGATGTTTGCCTGTAGAATGTACGGATGCACTGACAATTCATACTTTTTTTTGTCAACCAGTGTCGATTTTAATATTTTTTTATCCCCCCATCTCGGAAAGAGTATTTTTGCTCTTCGATTAATGAACGCAAAAGCCATTTTTATCCGCTAGAGGATAAAGTAAAATGAATTTAGAACATCGTGTGCACTAAGTTTGTGAATTCAAAACATCATTAAACCTATTTACTTCTACCTCCATGGTGCCGAATTTATTATACAACCTTTTTTAATTTGTTAATAACTTAGACTCAGAACCTTCTTGGTGTACTTTTTTTTTATTTGCTTTGCGTGCGCCATTTTCTTTGCACGCCATATTGTTAAAACCTTTGGTAATTTCCTCGCTAAGGTGGGATGAAAAGTTACGTGTTGCACTCGAGTGCAAATATTTTTCACATCGTGCTCTTTTGATTCCGTCGCTAACGCTCAGGATTCAATTTTAGAGTCTTTCGCTTGCTCGGCCATCAAAATTGAGCACGCTACGAAAGCAACTTTGCACTCTTGTATGACAAATATTTATTACACCTTTCTTGAGCTTCATATAAATAATAGAGAGAAGTAAAGAGAGATACAATAAGGAGTAAAAAGATGTAATAAATAGTAGCTACAGGCGAGTTGAACTTAAATTGTGGTTCGAGCGGGAATAAATTGACTAAACGCAGCAAATGCACTTACGCACATTAAATGCTTAACACGCGTCGGACTTTTTGAGTAAAAGCTCTAACAGACGTGTCGGACTTATTTGATGTACAGTCAACCAACTAACGGGAGAGAAAGATACAATTTTTCTCCGGTTGGTCAGACGGCAGGCGTACCAAATTCATAAGTTTGTAAGTACCTACTATCTATTACGCCGTCATGCGGTGCTTGCCACATTCGACGGGTGGTATCATCACATCACACATCATCAGCCAATTAACGTCCACTGTTGGAAAAAGGCCTCCCTCGTAGAGAAGGTGTTGCCATAATCCCCACGCTTGGCAGGCGGCTTGGGGATCGCAGTACGTTCACCGTTTACTAACAGGACGCTGCTGCCCATCCTCCGGTGGTTCTGGTCGCAGTTTTAGGACATACCCGGGTCCATACGACGGGTGGTATACGCACGTGCAAACAAAGTTGTTTCATATCATGTAACGTAACATTTGTTCGTACGTAAGGCTTATGAAGTAATAGTCTGATCTACAGCGTATTGCGGTAAACAAAGAAAGAAGTCCAGTTGTTCATAGTTTCTCGTCAGAAATAAATCCAGTCGACACGATATTGAACTATTGCCCGATACACTGGTAATAGGCTTCCGGACTCGATAATAAGAAAAGTTAAACGAAGCTGGAAATGCCATACAATGAGCACAATACTTTCAGGCAATTAAATGTTGTTATTGTACTTTATTGTATTGCATTTCGAGCTAGAGTTCCGATACGTTGAATTGGACTGTTTCCAATAAATAGAATTATTTCCATGTAGCTTCTATTTTGTTCATTGTATATATTTTTTTATCCTAAGATAATTTTGGCGTCGCAGATCTTGTGTATTTGCCAGAGTCTAGTTATGTAGATTTTGACAACTTTGGTCAAGCTGTCGAAACTCGTTTATAATATGCAAAGTTTTGCAGGGCCCGAGTGGACAATGTACGAAAACTTTTTAAATGTATTCTTAACGTAACGCTATTTATTTACACAATATTGATACACACAATAATGATATTACGGCTCTGAAAAAACTAGTAAGTAATTTATGAGGAGTTGTGTTTTTTTGCATTGAAAAAAAAACAGATCTCGTTGTTCATTTTTAGGGTTCCGTATCCCGACAACAAAGCCCCTTATAAATTTGTTCTGTCCATCCGTCTGTCTGTCTGTCCGTTCATCCGAATTTCTTAGAACCTTCTAACTTCTTTAATTATTAAGATGTCACCCCCCCCCCCCTGCATTTCTAAACCATAAAACATAAAAACATGTAACTTACAATACAGATAGGTCACATTTAAAACCTTCATTCAAAATTATTTCGAACGTTATCTGATCATGACTTTTTGAGTAACAGCGATAAAACTGTAATAAATTCAAGGCGTTCTAGCTCAACCCGGGTATGTCCTAAAACTGCGACCAGAACCACCGGAGGATGTCCTGTTAGCAGCAGCGTCCTATTAGTATACGGTGAACGTACTGCGATCCCCAAGCTCCTGCCAAGCGTGGGAATTATGGCAACACCCATATAGGGATCCACCCACCCACTCTGATAGGGAGGCCTTTGTTTAGCAGTGGACATTGATGGCTGATAATACACATTATCAGCCATCAATGTCCACTGCTAAACTGTGTGTGTTCTAGCTCAAAGGTCATTGACCTCTTTGTAAAATGATCTTAACAAATAATGTTTTTTCAATCAGTTTTATCTATGGTTAAACCATAAAAAGTATATACTATGTCGGGATGATAAATCTTTGAAATTAAGTCCACAGAGCTTCGTGCGCTCGAATTTCGCAATAACTATAAATATCTGAGTGTGACTACAATTTGCTTTGGTTGCGGAACCCTACCATATGCGTGTCTCGACATGCTCTTGGCCAGTTATTAAAATAATTAAACTGTTTTAAATCACGAATGGGGACACACTTTTCCAAAAGTTTCCTTATTTTCCCTAATGTTTAGTGTTGTTTTGTCAATTCAGTTTGACAATAATATAATAAACATCCTTTGTGACAAATGATTTGGTATATTCATAATTAGGTAGGTAAAAACATAGCCAAGACATCACAACAAACGGTTTTACTTTGAAACGTCATAATTATATAAGCACACACAGATACAGAAGCCGGCTCTTGAACATTTGCTTGAGGCGGGATCCGTTCACTGGATCGAGCTCCATGATCTGCAGGTCCTCTCCACTGAACGATATTATTTTTCTAAAATGCTTCGTGAAGCGGTTGAAATTAGAAAAGGTCGTAATTTCAACCGGGAAGGTGGATTTAGGTTAGCAGCGTCGAAGAATCCCATAGTAAGCAGGTGTACACACCGCGGTGTAGGTTCTAGACAAGAGAAACTCTTTCTGTTAGCGTTAACGCCTGCAGAAAGATAAAATTGTATGAAAATGACATTAGCTAGAGTGATGTCACGTGACTGCTTATGTCTTTTTCATACAACTTTATAACAAACGTATTTTTTACTTATTTTTCTAATAGCTCTACTTTCTCTCTACTACTTCTAAATAATGGTCAAGAGTGAGTCGGTGAGTCAAGGCCAAGTTATAACTGGTAATTCCTTTACTTGGACGACCTTATCATTCTCTCACCGAATGCAAATACCACATTTTACTAATTTTGAAGTCGGTTTTTTTAATTGAGCATTATTGTATTTTGTGATGGTACGGAACCCTCCTCGGTACGCGAGTCCGATTCGCACTTGGCCGGTTTATACGTTTTATGACCGAAAATCCAGATACTTAAAATTTTACGATGCATTTTATAAAACGGCTTAATGTTGAAGCAAAAAGTGTTTTGATTCGAGACGTTTATCGCTATTACGTTTAAAAGGTTTTATAATGATCCCAGAGTACAGTTTTAATGTATCTGGTAAGAAATCACGAATCGTTCGTTAACTACCGCGTAATGGGTGTCCTATATCGCAGAATTTGTGGGTGAATTTATGGGATATTTACCGTGGTAAGGTTGTGGAATAAGCTCCCGTGAACAGGTGCATGTACATACATACATCATCAGCCAATTAACGCCCACTGTTGGACAAGGCCTCCCTCATAGAGAGGGGGAGGTGTTACCATAATCCCCACGCTTGGCAGGCGGCTTGGGGATCGCAGTACGTTCACCGTGTACTATTAGGACGCTGCTGCCCATCCTCAGGTGGTTCTGGTCGCAGTTTTAGGACATACCCGGGTCCATGGTGCATGTAACTACGCCGAAATATCGGTAGATCCTTCCACAACAATACCATAGTACCATAGTACCTACCTACATATTAATTTCTAGATAACACAGGGTGTCCCATGGCAGATTTCGGATTTTAAATGCAAATATCATACAAAGTTATACATACTTAGGGAGAGGAAGACAGTGATTGGTGGTGTACCTTACCACAGTAAATATCCCGTTAATAATCATATAACTATACTATAACTATATAAGTGTAGTGAACAACCGTGATAGTTTAAAACAGAGTATCGTCCAATCACCATGAATGTCATCACCAATCTGTGTTGTACGCATTTTTTTCTTGAATTTTGTATTCACACGTTTATTGTATTTGGCCCGAAAGTAAAATAAAGTAAACATAACAAATGGATCACATTAAGAACCGACTTTAAAAATATATGAAAACCGTAATAAGTGCCGTAGGTGCCTATAAAGTTTGAGGGTTGACCTCGATTTCCCTGGGATCCCATCATCAGATCCTGAATTGGTGACAATGGAACCAGATTGATGGATACCCTACCGAACAAAAGTTTTCTTTATTAAATCGGTTATCAGTTGGCGGTGAAATCGGTGAACATACATGAAAAAAAACAGTGGAACATAGAACCATCCTCGTCTTTCATCGCATAAAAAGTAAATACATGACCAAATCAGTCAGAGTTAAGTAAAGTGATGTCTACGTCCAAGAAGTTTAGGAAAGTACAAGACTAACCTCGCTTTATAACATTTGCCTTTCACCACAGCCCTTTACCATATGTGTAAGTATTTATTATACATATGCCTTCACCGTATATATACGGTTTTGTTGAAAGAGCTGTGTGAACAATCTGAACTCTCAATTTTCAACTTTTATGTCAAATTATTTGATCGTTCACAGGGCCACAAACAAAATATACCAACATCCAAACTTTCATACATATAGTTATAATTTAATCCGTAAACTCCAAGTCAGCTCTAATTAAACATCTATTGTGTCTAGAACCTATTGCTAGGTTTATTAAAACACACTCTTCATGAAATTACGAGAGAGTTTCCGAAATTTCATTATGTTTGTTTTCTCAAGTTTTCAGATAAAACAATGTACGGCGAATATGTGTAACATTTAGTTGCATGTTTTCATTGTCCGATATGAACTCCAAATATTCGTTTGTAGCTACAATCGAATATTTAGAGTTCGTGCCAAACTTTTGGACCGCTGCGCCGCCCTGAAATTGCGCCCTGGTGGGTTACCATAATCACAAATCAATCAAAATCAATCTTTCGACTAATGAGAGAGTAAGACAAAATTCAATGTAAGGTTATTAATAAAAATGATTTTGAGATTATGGTTAACTCGGCAGAAATTCACTCGGCACTCATTACTGCAAAATCTTGGTATCTTTAAATCACGAGTGAATCGAATTCTTCATAGGCAAGGCAAGCGTGCTCTATCGTAGAACGCATCATCGCTTAACATCAGACGAGTTGATTCATCTACATCTACACTAATATTATAAAGAGGAAAGATTTGTACCTATTTTTGTATGTTTGTATGTTTGTAATGAATAGGCTCCGAAACTACTGAACCGATTTGAAAAATTCTTTCACTGTTGGGAAGCTACACTATCCCCGGGTGACATAGGCTATATTACATTTTGTAGCGAGGCCGAAGGCCGAGCTTACACTCATGCGAAGCCGGGGCGGACGGCTAGTCTAGTATAAATCAGGATATAAAACTCAAAAAAGAAAAAAATAATCTTTAGGCGCAAGTGCCTTTATTAGCTAAACAAAATACTAGCTAAAACTAACACTAAATCAACAGTTAGACTGTCCATAGACCGTTGAAGGTCTAAAGACAATCCAAATGCTCAAGCCCACTATCAGTGGGCTTGACCCCATCTTTAGGGATAAGTTCTTATTTGCCCCAAAGTATAGTTCTAAGGACCAGCATGTGGGGTCAGATTGAATCATATGTGCTATGGGTATTAAACGTACTTAGTTTAACGTTTTATAAACAACTAGCTGCGCCCCGCAGTTTTACCCGCGTTATATACCTCCTAAAAGCAACCCCCTTTTTAATACTTATTCTGCTATTCAGGTTAAAAAGGAATCCAACAAATCAAAGTTTATGAAATTCGGTCCAACCGTTCTTGAGTTATAAATGGTGTAACTAACCCGACTTTGTTTTATATATAAGAAGATAGAAGATTTTCGAAGGGCTAATTATAATGGCTTCTCAAAAGGAAGACGCCAAATTAAATTTGGACTTCCATCCAGGCACTGGATTTCGCTGCTTATTGTTTTCGCTGAAATATTGTATTGTCAACGTTGCTTCAATTACACAAATTGAGATTAATAATCAAATGAACAGACTAATCCCCATATTTATAGACGTAAAGAAAGGAACATCGAATTCTCGCGTCACCCTCAAGTGGTGTTTTGGCATATACGAAGAATGTTGTAGTTGTAGGACTCTTTTGCAGGGGTCCGCATGGGGAAGTACCACGTTTTTTGCCAGTTATTCAACCGCCAAGTAGTAGTGTGCAAACACCACCATTAATAAGAGCAAATAAATATTTTGTATTTTGTACTACTGTGTTCCGGATTGAGGGCAATGTTTCCAGTGAATTTACAGGGCACACAGAAATTTGACAGCTTATATCTCGGGGTGACAAGCGCAGTGCATTGCTCGCCAGGGTTTTGAACTGTTGAAGTTCAAAATTCTGAGTGGCATTGAGCTGTTATGGGCAAGCGTAAAGAGCCATCAGGCGAGCGCCCTCGCTACGCTACGCTCGGGCGCTCGCCTGATGGCTATTCACAATGCCCGCGACTCTCACAATGTCGTCGGTCCATCTAGTGGGAGAGCCTACGCTGCGTATTCCGGTTCGTGGGCTCCACTCAAGAACCTTTCTTTCCCATCTGTTATCGGTTCTTCGAGCGATCTGACCTGCCCATTTCCACTTCTGGTTCTTTGCCGAATACCCACGTCCAGGATGCTATCGAGCAAAGAGACTACAAACATAGATCTCTCCATTGCCCGATCTCTTTTAATGTTTAGTAATCGCGAAAACCTAAGAAATGATAACACAAAAGTGTGTTTTGTTGGTTTGTTTGTTCTTTACCCACGCAGCAACAGAGCTTCAAATCGATGTGATTTTGTAGAGTAATAGGAGGACTGAAAAGTGACATAGATTAATTTTGATCTAGTAAAACTGAGCAGGTCCTGAACGAATGTCCTTGCGAGACGCAGCTAGTAAATAATAACTGAATTAATAGCTAAGGTACAATTACACAAACAATTAAAATTGCCCAATCCTAGGCAATTATGACATATCATGCAACATCAAGCAATTTACTGCAATGCCAACATGTACTTTATTTTTGGTAGAGACGCCACAGCGTCCTGTGCAATTTTGGATCAACTTTTTAATAAACTAGGCAATACTTTCAAATGTATTCTTATTGGCGACATTAGCAATACACAACATTTTTGTGGAGCAAATAGAACACAAATAGTTTAAGATGCTCCAGTATTCTCGGTGACAGTTTCTTGGCAACAATTGCTTAAAAAATCTGCCCCTGTAATTTTATTTACTTTTACCCACCACCAAGATGTCCTACTGTCTGGTCTACGACTTCGTGTCTTTCACAAGTCATTTCAAGGTTAGTAATCCCTTTTTGCATTGTTTCTTTTTAGCGAAATTCAATAAAAAATCTTAATAGTCTTTAAAACTAACTTAAACTGTCCAAAGTTTATTTTCAACACACTGTTTTTTATTTATGTGTATTTTACCCGATATCTTCGTCAATTGTGCCTTTTCTGGCTTTCCAGTGGTTGGGTAAGGTGCGCACTAGTGTGTTTGAACAATCTTAAAAAGTCGTAGGTATTGGCTCTTATGACATCCATAAACATAGCAACTAAATTAGATTTGGGATTCAGAAGCTTTTCGGTAAATATATAAATTGCGTTTATCCGATAGAAGTATACAATAATCCCTCGAGGCTGTAGTTCTCAAAGTTAGAGATATCGCCCCCAAGTCGGACAATTTAGAGGCCTTCCGAGCTGAAAACTTCATCGGGGAGTTGTTACTGTAGTATGAAATGGAAAAACAAATTGAGGAAAGTAAAACGATAGTAGAATATCAAACGGAAACGGAACGTAACGGCTATCAAACGGAATCGAAAGGCTTAGTGAATGGTATACAATTACTGAAAAAAAATACTTAAATTGGCTAAAAAAGTTCTGAGATTAAAAGAGAGTTTAAAATATTTTGACTTGATTAAAGGGTTGCTCATTTTCCGCAAAATAAGTATCAGTATATATTGTCATATAGATAAATAGATTGATAGATTGAAATATGTATCAGTATTGAAGTGACGTAATTTAAAGTACCAACAGTGCGCTAGAACAAGACCGCATACAGACTAGACAGACCGCACACGCAACAGTTTACTGCGCTCTAAGACACAAATCGCTGACGTTGGAAAAATTGCCGGCAAACTGAAGTGGGACTGGGCCGGCCACGTAAGTAGAATGTCGGATGAGCTGTGAGCTAGAACCACTACAGAATGGCTGCCGCATGCCGTACGTCCCCTTGGAAGGCCCAGAAAAAGACGGTGGGACGAGCTTGACTCCCACGCAACAGACTGGTACACCATAGCACAGAATTGAGAGGAGTGGAAGAAAGGAAGGGAAGCCTTGCCCTGCAATGGGATGACCACGGCTGAAATAAAAAACAGTGCGCTCTCTTTCTAGCAAGCTTCTTCCTTAAATTTATTACCCATTTTCAGTGATTCCATCAATTTCCAAAGGTATCTCTAAACAAACTCTCAAACTCTATGCGAGACAAAATTCCAACGAGTTACAATGTGACAGCATCTGGTGTGACTCGTTGGGAACACCGCCGCAAAAAGTGATAATAGTGCGTAGGTAACAGGAATACGAGTATTACAAAAATTCGTTGTTGCGATGGATCGCTAGGTAAGTAGGTACGAAGTAGCACCAGCCGCGTTACGTGGTTGTCAACACCACAGAAAAGAACAAAAAAATCGTTAAGGTCAACCCTAAGCTGTCTGGCACAAAATAGTGGTAATAGTAGATTGATGTCTCTATGTGAGCGGCATTTCGCGCAACATCGTAGACGTTGGCTCACTGTATGGTTTTAACACTGATACTATATGAAGCAATTTATGTATTGAGTATTTTGTTTTTGTTTGTGCATATTTTTGTATTAGTTAGCTTGTTTCAATAATAAAATAAAAAAACACACTTTTGTATTTAAGACTATTAGATTATGATACCTGTCATACCTAGCTAAGAAAATGACAGCTGCAAATCTTTGAGAGCCTCTGTAAATCCTGAAAATGGATCACTAAGAATCCTTGCTTTATTTTGCTAGAGTATTTTTTCCTCTGATTAAATTCGCTGCGGTCCGTAGGACAATTTAACTTGATCCCTGTGAGACAATTGTATGAATTGTATCGCGCAAGGATCATCCTTTTTGATAAATAGGGGTTCTGAAATATACAACAGTCTTTATTAATTATTAAAAAGAGACGCAATATTATGCCAGTAATCCATTATATCTTTTATGTAAGCTTATTCTAACGTTCTTGCAGGGCAGTTTGATTCAGGACAACGGTCTATAGGCTACGTCAAACGCAAACCTTTCAAGGTCTACGTATATTGATATACCAACGTAATAACGTAACGTTGAATCAAGTCTATTCATTATTTATTTCTATGAATATTTCTAAACAGCAAGTTTAAAAAAACGATTGAACTGTTGTCCATACGATGTTCTGACGATGGATCCAGAAGGTGGATGATGAAACTCTTCATTCACTATTCGTAAACTTTTTGAATTTGTGCTTATTTTTATTTTTTGTAGAACCCAAAACAGTATTGCACTTTGTGACGAGTTTCTGATGATGGAGCCTGGATAGTGGATAGTGGAACTCCTTAAAAGCTTCTGGTAAATCCATTGAGTTAAGGCTCCTTTAACGAGTCACGTGTTTTTTAGTTTTTTAAACTATGTCACATTTTGATTCATGATATGTATCATCAATCAAAAAGTGACATAATCTTTTTTTTTAAGTTTGTCACCTACGTCCCACTTCCAAAATGTCAGCTGTCAAATAATTAATGTGAAGTGACAATCCTATTCATTTCTATTTCTTGTATCTTTTGGCGTTCGTTTTAATAGTTTCCATAGTTACTTAGGTATGTGTTTTCGCCGCAAAATATAAATCTTTCATTTTTTTCTGTGACGTCACATTCAATATTGACGAAACACGTTACATTCTATTGACCTGTCATAAGTGTCAAGCTATTTGAAAAGATTTTAGCTGTCAGGTAGATTTTTGGTGGGTTTTTTTTATTTGACTAGGTCTTCGACACATAAAAAACTAGATGGTCCTCATCAAAATGCGTAAGTTTGTGTGTAAAGGGTAAAGGTTTGCAGCTGGTTTGCTGCCACTAAAGAAAAGACACAACGGCTTCATAGATTTGGCATAGAGATAGACATTTGTTCCTTAGGATAGCGGGTGAAACCAAGGCCAAGTATATGTATCTACAAAATAAGACTAAACAAGTAATATTATTAATATTAAAATGTGGCGTATTAGAATCTTCATTACTCGTCTCTATTATTAGGGCTATTGTTTGGCCCTTTGTTCCCGAATAATTACGCCAGACAGAAATATGAAGGCAGACGTAAAATGGCTGCTAGTTTATATGTGCCCTAAGAACCAACAAGTCTTGTTTGCTCTACCAAGGAAAACATAAACATCTGGTCCTTCTGAAAAAGCCAGAAAAAAAGGTTTACTTATTAACATTTTTGTCCTTGGACTTTTAAATTCAAAAAAGGGAGTTTATTCATATTCATTTATTCACCAGTGACTTGTAACATCAACGTAAAATTTAAACAAGTAGGTATCTTTACAAAAACATTTTTATCTGCCTAAGGGTAAACTAAAAAAAAAAACTCGTTCCAATCTAATTTACCGAGTCACTAGAAAGTCACAGCACTAATGTTTTAATGGCACAACCAATCACAAACTGGTTAGTAACGCATCAGCACTTTCCGCCGTTTGACTGCCATCGAAACAACTAGTGTTGTGACTTTCTAGTGATTTGTTGGTGATTTGTTTTGTTGGAACAACTATTTGCTTTGCGTGGAAGACATGCATTTGCTACGACAATAACAAATATAAAATAAATGTCTCGGTTCAATGTTTCAAGACCTCAATCATAAGAATATGTGAAGGGACTTCAAGCAGCGTAAATCTCTGAGAGCAAGTGTGACTGATAAGCAATAACTGATAAGAAAAATGCAAGTCATTAAAAAAGAAGGCTGATGAACAACCTAGGTTCAGTGACATAAATTAATTAGCGCAGCGAAGATGTTAAGCGATTATGCGGTCTACGACGAAGCACGCTTGTTTGGACAAACCGATTCACTCGCGACTTGAAGACATCCAGATTGTAACTAATGGAGAACACCCGTTCAAGCAGCGTATTCCAGTCTAGCGATTTGTACAATAAAAGTGGTATCAAAACGCTTTGTACGGGTTCTGAAATATGAATCATGAAAAAGTGTCGCCTTTTTCATGCCCACTTTGGCAATCTGATAGAAAAATGGGCAGGAATTATATCATGCAGATATCCGATGCATACTCTCCGAAATGTACCCGGTAAAAAACCGATAGACTAGCAACTCTGCGTCGATGTTTAAGGCTAAGAAGCTTAGTCTGAACTAGGGATTCAATGCTGATGAGCTTCTTCGCACGTTTCTCAGTGTACTCCTTATAAAAGAAATAAATAAAAGAATATAAATGGTCCAAATAAAGTGTTATTGTATTGTATCTTGTTTATCACTCTAACGAGCACGCCCGTGCCCAGCTTTTACCAGATTAGATGAATGATAATGGAGGTTCATCATAGATTTACAACGGTAATAATAAAGTAGCTTTCTCGCCCTAAGGCAAGCCGTTGAGCCAAGCCGAAGAGATTTGGTTTTCATATTCCAAAAGTGATTTCCATTATCTTTTGGAATCTAAAAGGATAATAGAAATCACTTTCAATCGTCCAAAGTCCAAAGCCTAGTTTGATATACTTAGATTATCTGAATTTTAGATAAAGTGTTAGTAAATACAGTAGACTTTGTAGGAGGCCTTTACCTAGCAATAAGACGCAATAAGCTGGAACAAAAAATACAAAAATGTAATTTTTATAAATACGGTTTAAATGTCAAAGCTAAGAAAACAAACTAGGGGTTGTCAAACGTCCCAATTCTAGCGAGACGTTCCGCTTTTAAGATACAAAATGTGATGTCCCAGCGCGGGACAGCAAAAATCTCGATTCTTACAAAATTTTCGCAATATAACAAAAGGTTTCAATATTCGCATACTATTTCTACCGATTTGTTTTTTACAAGTCCCGTCACGTAAATCTCTACTAAATTGAACAAAATACGGCAACAGTTTTCGCACTTGTTTTGCTAGCATTTCTCTATGTATATAGAGGGGCTTTAATCAAATTATGGTAATAAGTATATTAAATAATTATACTGTTTTAAACTATCACGGTTGTTCACTACAGTTTTATGATTATTTACCGTGGTAAAGTTGTGGAAGGAGCTCCCGATATTTCGGCGCAGTTACATGCATCATGTTCACGGGTTGATTTCCCGTGAACGTGGTAAAATAGTCATATAACTCTAAATAACTATGTCAAGTAATGAAAACAGGTAAAATTAAGGCCTAGCTATAAGAAAAAGTACAGAACATGTAAGTACAACTAACATTAACATTGTAACATTATAGTATTTCTTAGGTACCATCTAAGCGAAGATTGTAATAAGACGGAGTCGCATTTAAAAAATATATTATAATTATTTTTAATGTATCTGGAATATATCGCTCACAGCAATGTGAGCATTATCATCCACCTTATAACGTGGTGTGTGAAATCGCAAAATGTTTTACAACTGTGTTTAGCTGGTCCTCCTCACCGACCCTTGTCGAAGGAGTGAAAGCCGAGCATACAAACACAAAAACCCTACACCAATGCAAATTCTGTTCAACACTTTACGCCATGTCATTTATAGAAAACTAAACTTTTTCTATTAAGTCCCCTTTACCTAACAAATCACGCGTTTTTGACCAAAATTTGCTGAGAATTCCGTGATGGCTGAAAAAAACTGGCAGCCTTGTTTGTGCCCACTGAACTCCGTAACAGCTGAACAAATTAGCATAAAAACCAACGTACAAGTAGCTTATACAGTGATGAGCTTAGTAAAGCAATCGAATAGATAAACGCTATTGGAAAAACTCGCACAAGACTCTCAGAGGCATACGCTTCGCACGATATTTTTTGATGTCAAACTCAGTTCGGTTCAATGCTCCGTTTTTAATCAAAGCTTTCATACAATGACATTTTGCTCACGTATTTTATTAGAAAATCAACATGTGACATCTGGCTCAACAATGAATACAATACAATATCCAGACAGGCACAGATGAACTACTTGAGTCACCTAACCTGTCAGACGCCTTCGTACTCGTATTATTGAACTCGAGCGCATCTATCATTTAATATTTGATTGTATTCAAATCAAAGTTCTTAAAAGAAAGCAGGTATTTACTCATTTGTCTGTTAATTAACGTAAAACATGTTAAGATAAAACAATAAAACACCGGTCAAGTAAAAATCGGACTCGCGCATAGAGGGTTCCCCAAAAAATGTGTTCTTCATCCCCCTATCTCGGAAAGAGTATTTTTGCTCTTCGATATCTGAGTGCAATAGCCGTGTTTATCCGCTAAAGGATAAAGTAAATTGAATTTAGAACATCGTGTGCACTAAGTTTGTCAATACAAAACATCATTAAACCTATTTACATCTACCTCCATGGTACCGAATTTATCATACAAACTTTTTTGAATTTGTGAAAAACTCATACTCAGAACCTTCTTGGTGTACTTCTTTTTTTTCAATTTGCTTTGCGTGCGCCATTTTCTTGTCACGTCATATTGTTAAAACCTTAAATAAGTGAAAAACCTAAAATGAGTGGTTCTAGCGACGTGGAAGTTTATTTGACGCCAACAGAATTGACTGAAACTGTTAATAATGCGCAAATGAGCTTTCTCCCTCAACAATCACGCGAGAAATTTCCTCGCTGATGTGGGATGAAAAGTTACGTGTTGCACTCGAGTGCAAAGATTTTTCACCTCGTGCTCTTTTGAATCCTTCCCTTGCTCGGTCATCAAAATTGAGCACGCGGTTAAAAAGCAACTTTGCACTCTTGTATAACAAATTCTTTCATACAGTTCATTTCATCTTTATCAAGCGCCCGAATCGCATTTGTTAGGTGTTTATTATCGGTTGCTTTCATTTAGAGTGTGTACTTTAATTAGTTTGACGCTTGCACGTATTACCGTTGTTATACTTGAACAAAGACAAAAACACGTTTGTGGTAGAGGGCCTTTTTTTAAATTTGCTCGATAAATTAAAAATTCAGCAAAACTCAAAATACTTTCTCTTACATTTTTGTATGAAATTTGGACATGACAATATTAATTATCGGGTCAGCTAGAATAAAATGAAAACGTTGTATTCTCGGAACCACTGCATTTTATCTGTGCTAAGAACTGGTTGAATTCAGTCAAAACATAACAAAGTCTAATTTTGCTCTTCAAATTAGCTGACATTATCAAAAGGGCTCCAAAATCGTTCCCTAAAAGCGAACGTTAACGCCAAGCACCCCATCATCAGAATATCTAATCTAATTCGTTCCATTTCGCGAAAATCACAGTTTTCCTGATACAGGGTTAAGTGCTTTAATAAATAAATTAAGGGGGTGTACACACACTCGTCGAAACTCTACGTCGAATCGTAAGTCTCCATTCAGTATCGTAATGGGTAACTGTCCTTAAGGCGAGGTTTTCCCACTTTTAAGCAACGCTTGTTACTACAGATTACCATAAGGCTTAACATATTGTATTAAAGTCACATTTAGTGGAGCAAAACCATTTACACATACACACAGTCATGCGTTTCGCTACTCCTATTTTAGGGTTTTTCTCATATTTTCGAAAAGTATAGCTATAATGTAAAAGGCCTGTGTCCTTATGTTTTATTTATTACAAACAACAGGCTTACCGAAGAATATAACTAAATACATTGCACATATTGAAAAAAAAAACTGACTGATAAATCTCTGAGCGTAATTTTTTTGGGTGGGATAGAAAGCGGATGCTCTGTACCTTTTTCGCGAAGCGTGTATTAGTACATATAACATTTGTATATATGGTGCACGCACGGCTTGACGTATCGTGTGACGATCACGTGCTAAAGCGCGCGCTCTCTGTCTAGTATGAGATTAAAATACTTTATTTAATGTACACCTTAAAAAGACTTTTCATTGATGGGCTCTATTTAAGATTAGCTTTTATATGAGATATTAAATAAAAATTAGCACACAAGCTTATTATGAAATCTGTATATTTAGATATCGCAAATATCATTAAGCTAATAAATAGGTATTTGAATGAATCCAAAAAATAGGGAGCAAAGCGCAGTCAGTTCAGTTTTAAATCAGTGTTACTTTGATAAAATTAAAAATGCGAGCGATATGTATTTAATCGTGTTTCGGTTTTTGCGGTTTCCTATATACCTACAAAATTCAATTTTAATATGGCACCATTTTTTTAATAATTTTAAGTTTACCATGGAAGTAGACAAACTTAAACTACAATTACCAAAATTGCTGAGAGTAGGAAAAGAGAGCCTTATAAGCACGTGCGTCAGAGTGTGTGTGTACATCCCCTTAATTTTTTTACTATGTAACACCCCTATTTATTTATTACTAGCCGTCCGCCCCGGCTTCGCACGAGTGTAAGCTCGGCCTTCGGCCTCGCTACAAAATATAATATAGCCTATGTCACCCGGGGATAGTGTAGCTTCCCAACAGTGAAAGAATTTTTCAAATCGGTTCAGTAGTTTCGGAGCCTATTCATTACAAACATACAAACATACAAAAATAGGTACAAATCTTTCCTCTTTATAATATTAGTGTAGATGTAGATGTAATGTGTAGGCTATGTAACGCCCTTTTTTTTTCGTTTCGATGAAAAAGTCATTCGGTTATTTGGATACCGATAAGTAAATATAAGGTGGTGTGAGGACTCGTACGCAATGTTGCTCGGTGTGTACACACACACATGACGGAACTTCGAGGGCGCGAACAAATCCGAGGCGTAAATGAGTTTAGCGAGTTTCGAGGAGGTACCACGTAAATTGGTTATTTGTAAATTAGGGCGTGTTTTCAATATCATACAGCAAAATTTTTGTTGTGAAATTAAATCATGCAAAACTATTAGGTATTAGTAGATGGACCGACAACATCATGAGAGTCGTGGGCATCCAGTGGATGCAGTTAGCAGGTTGTCGTTCAGTGTGGAGGTTCCAGGGGCAGGCCTATGTTCAACAGTGGATGTCTTATGGCTGAAATGATGATGAAGAAGATGTGAATATATGAAACTAAAAAGAAAGTTTACCAGCATTTACGGCTCATTTTATATGTAGACAAAAAAAAAACAATAAAAAACTCACACTATCACTGACCATACGTATCACATAATGTGAGAATGCGACAGATATTCTGTACGAGCCCTAACTCTTCCAATCACCTTGGGTAATGTTTACAAATTGGATATCAGACAGTAATGTTGCCGTTACTCTCTATAGGGGGCCATCCATACTAATCTAACTCGGTAAATGAAC
The DNA here is from genome assembly GCA_949125355.1 of Agriopis leucophaearia. Classification (NCBI taxonomy): domain Eukaryota; kingdom Metazoa; phylum Arthropoda; class Insecta; order Lepidoptera; family Geometridae; genus Agriopis; species Agriopis leucophaearia. Next base: position 16,274,361 of record OX421268.1, on the reverse strand, counting down.
ACTAACATTACGTATAGAGTCGGTAAATACTACTAGTTACAATTATACCGAGTATTAATGCTTGGTATAGATACAATACTTAGATATATGTTACTCTGGACTGTGAGATATTTTACGTAGGTACGTGAAGATTCTAGGGTCTTATCTCTAAAATTGAGGTATGCTGTATGTAGCGACATTGTGTAATAAAATTGTTGATTAAGCAGAAATTGTAGAGCGATTGCTCAAACGCCGCCCTCCGCTAGCAGTGTCTCCCAACTGCGGCCTATGTCGCCAGGTGTAACTTTAAAATAAATCATAAACTTTTACAAAAGTTCTGTTTAATATTATAATAGTACTTCGTGCCCCTTAAATATACTAATGTCCGGTTAAGCTAAAAAGAACTTATTTATTAAATAATCACTTGCGTTTCACAATCATTAAAAAGGACTAACCATCAGACAAAGTTTCTATTAACTTATATGACAGATCAAGTTGAAAATAAAAGTTCATTAGTTGGTTACAGGGTTTGACAGCTGTCGGACGGAACGGACCGTACAAATGCGGCATTGCTATTTCGCTGCCCGAGTAATGTAGAACTAATCATCCTGATAAAAAGGATTGTGAAACGCAATATAAGATAAGTTGATCGCACCGCAAAAGTTATTCGTAATTATGATTACCAAGAGCTCATTAAGTAATCGTACTTTAACGCATAATTATGAGGTTACAAAATAGGTAAATGCTCCCTTTTAGTAGATTTGTATAGTCGTGCGAAATGGAAAAGTTTGTCTACGATCACAATTCGCCCACTCTCATAGCTGGATAGTCCCCTCAAAGCTCGTCAGTCAGCTCCATCCTCAGTCATTATTTCCCAAACACTGCCAAAGTTTGTCCGTTTCCACGTTATCGACGGCGGTTAGGTCTGATTTTAAAAATTCATTCACAAATAAAACTTCCCGTTCAATCTAGGCCCCGGCAAATCGTAAAACTCGGGAACCAGATAAAATCGAGTCGCATGAGACATATCAAGTGAATAAAATGAATGTAAATGTCCCTCAGACCAATAAAGTGAAGGCATGAAACGTCAAAAAATTTATGATATTTCGATTGAGTTGGGTTAGTTACTATTGCGTGGGCATGGTAAGTGACAGTCTACTGCTATTTTCATCGACTTCAAAATAAGCTATCGTACGGGTGTTTGATTTGTTCAGATGTTATGGTCTTACATAATAACGTTACCTACTCAAGTTATTCTATCTTTAAAGTTGATCTATCTCGTTTTCGCGTGTGACTATTGCCATCAATGAGAAATTGTCAGAGCAATGATTAACTTTTTTAGTAAGACCATTCTAAACAAATCTAATCATTATATCTATTGGAGAACACCCATTCAGGCACCGCATTCCACATACTAGCAGTTCGCACAATAAACGTGGAATGAAAGCGCTTCGTTCTCATCATCATCAGCCATAAGACGTCCACTGCTGAACATAGGCCTCCCCCTTTAACCTCCACATTGAACGACAACCTGCCATCTGCATCCACTGAATGCCCGCAACTTTCACGATGTCGTCGGTCCATTTAGTGGGAAGCCTACCTACGCTGCGTCTTCCGGTTCGAGGTTTCCACTCAAGAACTTTTCTTCCCCATTGCTTCGTTCTAGTTTGTTGTCGGAATATCAACCATAAAATGGTATGTGCCCGCCCTGGCAGTCTCATACAAAAATGGACTGGAGGAAAATTAGATACAACAGATCCAAAGCACGCTGTCACAGATTATAGTTTCACCGGCTGAAGTGCCTACTTAATGATAAATTTACTAGTAATTTATGCCATTTACTAAGGTTTTCAAGGTATTTCAGAACACCTCATCCTACCATTGCGTAAACACCAAAGACATAACCGGATTTGATAGCCCGATAGCCCAGTTGGTAGTGAACCTGCCTTCTGTGCTTGGGTTCCCACCTACAGCAAACATTCATTTGATAAACATTTGTGTTTGTTCTATATCGGGGATATATTAAAAATATAGATGTATGTATATCAGTCTCTGGCAGTCATAGTCAAGGTTTGATTAGGTTGAGATCAGAAGACCGTGTGTACAAAAACGTTCCCAATATTTATTATTATTTATTTATTATAGCGTAAGTAGCATGAGGGACGGGGATGTCTAGATGGTGATAACGTCTTTAAGATTATACAAGTTTTTTTTTCTGAATTTTCTAAATAAATTGCTTGAATAATGGGCATTAAATTCCTTTATAGTCTGTAAATTCCTTATTTCTAGACTCATAAATAACTATACAGAAACCTGCAGTGTGAGTGCCGTTCTTTATTGATCGACAAATTTTACAGTTAAATCGAAAAATCCGATAAAATGCCATAGAATCGATCATAGCGAGACGAATTTGATGATTTAACTGTCAAATTTGTTGATTAATAAAGAACGGCACTTCCACTGCTTAACAGATAAAAAAAAATGTAAACCAATATTTACATAAACATAGAAGAGGAGTAAGAGCTTTGTTTACTTTTCTGACAAGGTCCCCTTTGTCGGAAAAGTGACTAAAATTCTGCTCACGGCCCCCATATCAAATATATTGGCCCCATAGTCTCAGAACGTGACGAACGGAAAAAGAAGAAAGCTAGGAGAATTTTCATTCCCGTTCTTTTCGTGTATATGTCCTAGTAGTTATACTTTGAAGCCCGAACCTTGAGACAGTCCTGCGGGAAAGACCTTTGTAACCTGTCGACTTATCGTTGACAGCGAGCACGGGAACTTACCTGAATTTATTTAACCCTTAAACCCGGATACTCGGTGGGAATGAGATAAAAACTTTATAAATGGAAAAACAGGGATGCCGCGTTTTCAAAAAATAAATGTTCATAATTTTTGTTTCAGCGGGGAGAAAGGTGGTTTTGCATTGGGCAGCCTTTTAAACTCCCCATCTCTTAATGGTACCCGGATGTATTTGGGTGTAGCCAGATTATGTAGAATTGCAGCTACTAAAACTCGGTGCCTTACGGAGGGTACTAGGATTTGCATAGATGAGCACACTGGTACCTCACAAATTTCAAGGAAATACTCAGAGCATTTCCCCCCTTCTTTCTATAACAGCATGTCGCTTGAAATAGATCAGATACCCAAATCGGAACACCCACGAGCGCACAGGTTTCCTTTTAATCGGCCTTTTACGATAGGCTGGTAATAATACCATAGGCATATTCTAAGACCCAAGGTGAAGTAGGACTATAACGCACACAACACCATATAGGTATACAAGCGTAAACCATCTTTGGTTAACATTTTGGTTTACCAAGTGAGTTGGAATGGAAAACCATTTGATTACAACTCATCTAGGTTTTAATATAAGGTGTAGTTAAAGAGAAGCTTATGTTTTAAAAGGCGGTGTAATTGAAGAAGGTAGGCAACGCACTGACAATGCCTCGGACGTCTATAGGCGGTGGGGCCCACTTACCATCAGGTGGCATCTGGAATGAAAGCAACACACACCAGGTAAAATTGTAATTAAAAACTGCATCACAATTAGTTGGATGTTTTTGCCCCGGCGTGTAAAATTCATATTAAAATCTACATTGCGTTAAAGTCTATAATCAAATTTAAAATTTATGTAGCGTTATATCTCCCGAATCAAGCACCCCAAACTTAAAATATCACAATAACAAACTTAGCAACAATAGCGTAAATCAAGTGAAAAATCTCACTTCGCTCCTTGAAAAACGTATTCATCAGTCACTCAGGAAATGTAATTTGAACTCTCAATGTTATTACGTAAGGTGGAAACTCGCGACATCACAATGAAGAGCTTAGCGACAGTAATCAGTATTTGATTGCGACTTTTGTAGGCAAATCCTGTGAATGGATACCCGGTTAATTGAAACAGATTTGACAATGCGACGCTCCGGATGGAGGAAAGATCGTATTTGTCAAAGACTGGGAAAATCTGATAAAAGTTAATTTGTCGAAAGAATGGGGAAAAGTTTGGAAGACTACCTAACTAGGACATCTGAATAGAATGAAATACCTGAGCAAAATGAAAGCTTTGAAGAGCATAAGTCAGACAGATAGTTATGCTATTACAGTATTATGAAAATATGTCCGTTTTTACGAAGGATTTTTTAAATAAGTTTTCAGTCACGAGGGAAAGAATTTAATGATAATGTTGTCTAAGTCTCTTCTTTACTTTTACTTTTAGTAAATTTAAACTGCTCACTCGCGCGCACATACCCTTCATACCATCTTGTAACAGGTAACAGTCCGCGTCCTTTTACTCTTTATTTCACATTCATAATTCTCTCGTTCACTAATATGTTTCTTTCACTCTTCGGTGCTACCATCCTACTTGGCACTATTACCAAGTAAATTTTATGAGTTAATCCAGATCCAAAGTCATCTCGACAAAAAAAAATTAGGTCTGTGTCTCGACACTGTATTTAAACATGCCTACATAAGTACAAGATTTCGCAAAATTAGAGATACCAAAGTCTAATATTAAGGGACCCTAAAATGTATGACTAGGTCATAGAAATAACTCTACTTAACTGGATGATCTATGTCCTTCAAAGTTTTCATTCTGCTCAATTTCGGGGTTTCGTCCGGGATCAATCCGGATAAAAATCGCGTTGTGTACGGCATGAGACGATCCCGGCAACGAAGAATTATCCAACGATGACGCTATTTTTTTACTGCGTATTTCACGGCATTCTACGAAAGATGTCGACTCGCGAAACCACCAACGACGACAAAGATAACATACGAAGAAAATCATGCATTACGAAGACTACACAAAATAATTTATAGCGATAAAAATGTAGGTAATAAATTCAAGACATTCTACAAAGATCTTACCTTAACAAAGAATGTTTCCCTAGTACTTTAAACCATGAAAAGTACTACTACTAAGCTTCGTTCATTCGTTTTTTTATATAACTACCAATTTCTGAACTATGAATGTGGCCTCTTTTTGCCAGTTATTTAATGTATATACGCTGATAACACCGACATTTGAGAACCTATTTGCATGCTTTTTTATGTTCTATTTTTCGAGAATTATTAACGTAAGATTAATATATATATATTATGATACTGAGTGACGAGACGAGCGAAGTCCCTCGCCTGATGGCTCATCACGCTTGCCCATAACAGCTCAACACCACTCAGAATGTTGAACTTCAACAGTTCAAAACCCTGGATGTCATAGCACTGCGCTCGTCACCCCGAGATATAAGATGTCAAATCTCTGTGTGCCCTGTAATTTCGCTGGAAACATTGCCCTTCAATCCGGAACACAGTAGTGTTCAGATTCAGATTATTTATTGCTTACATAGTAGTACAAAGGTGGTAAATAAAACATGTTTGCACACTACTGCTTGGCGGTTGAATAACTGGAAAAGGTGTGGTACTTCCCCAGGCGGACCCCTGCAAAAGAGTCCTACCACTACAAAAATTATATTTTTACTAAGATAATTCTAAAACTCCTAACTATATTAACACAAAATGTGGTACCACTATCGTTTGTTGTAACATAATACTCGTGTTTAACACCATTAAGAAAATTAGGTCAGAGCCGTTAGAAAGATTATGTTGTAGAAATGTATTAAACAGCTTCCGGTGACCACAAAGTGTTGACAAACACTTTCATTTTCTAGCTCCAGTTTCGATGTTAATGCAAATATTTGTCACAAGCTTATATTTGGTCCTCGACTGACTTAACACCATCATGATCATAACCAGCCTCAGCCTCTCGTGTTCCCACTACCGGGACACAGGACTTCTCTCAGAAAGAGGGGAAAGAGGATAGGCCCTAATCCAGCATGCTGGCCCAGTGCATGTTGGTGAATGTCATAATTTTGCCTTTTGAGGTTCTTGGGCATACCTGATTCCTCACGATGTTTACCTTTACAGTTTTTGAGGGTTGGCATCGAAACTACACATAATTTATTAAGGTTGGTACTACATAAGTCATTAGAGCAAGACCGAGGATCGAATCGGGTGCCGGCAAATTGAAAGCTCACATCCTACCGCTCGCATACAATTTATTTTCAGCTTATTCATCATCATCAGCCAGAAGACGTCCACTGCTGAACATAGGCCTCCGCCTTTAACATACTCACTGAACGACAGCCTGCTTGATGCCCGCGCCTCTCGCGATGTCTTAGGTCTATCTAGTAGGAAGCCTACCTACGGTGCGTCTTCCGGTTCGTGGTCTCCACTCAAGAACGTTTCTACCCCATCTATTATCGGTCAGCCAATTAGCCTATCGCGGATCAGCCTATCTCGCAGTCAATTGCTGCACATATTTCTCTCCCGACGCATGTCACTCAAGTTGATTTCCAGATATGGGATACGTTTGTCTTTTTCTTGCGGGACAAAAACGGGAGAATAACAAGTTGGTCGCAATCCGTGGAAAGACGCAGAAAGAAAAGAAAAAAATATAAGGGTGAATATACAACAGTTTAAAATAAACCCCAACATTCGTGACCCCACTTCAAATAAAATTAAATACACGCATCTGTAATTTCCCCCGAGCACGTGGATTTGAAATATTTTCGATTATGGATGTAGAAAAATCAACGCGGCATACGTAATGCTACATAAATTATTCAATTGAAGGTATGGGAGAAAATCAGTATCAACAGTTTAGTAGCAGATGGACAACTTGTAAATAATTGATGTAATGTGGTGCCGTGTGCAAAATATATGAAAATAATTTATATGTTTTTACAAAAAAGAACTCTACTCCACGGGAAGGATTTCGTAATTTTTCACCCTTAGAAATAAAATAATTTGCTTCAAATGTGACCATACCTGACCATTTGAACAACGTTATTCAACAAAAATCACTAAAATCAAGGTAAATATCTCATTATTAACCATGTAACTGTTATGTATAGTAATTTACAGATTAAGAGAGGAGAGCTATTAATGGCTCTCTTCTAACATTTGGAATTAATTAAACTAACTTAGTAAGTAACGTTGGTTGTTTGGGAGTTATGTTACTGCTCTATTTTAATCTGTGATTCTAAATCAGCAATCGGAACAGACACGTGAGGGTAGGTGGTGAATTTCAAACTCCTGTTGGCGTTGGCCGCAATCCATTACAAATTACAGCCGCTCGAGCTATCACCAAGTACTTAGAGAAGGTATTCAATTAAAAGTTTACTTAGGAGCCGTATAACAAAAACAATCGTTCAATTTTAGGTATCTAGATTTTCAGGCATAAACAGGCCTGGTGCACTCCGCAGTTACGCGATAGACAGAGAGGCAACTTCTAGGTTAATATAGCTGTAGGTCGCACGTCCTTAATTACACTTTATTGTGTAGTAGCAAGAGTCGCTAGTGATTTAAATGATTTTTCTTAGTGAATTCTGCACTTGTTCTTATATGTATTCTGTGGCATATAAAAAACAAAGCCGTAGTTGGTAAGTCTATTCTAAAACAGAAATAACATATATTCGGGTCAGAAGTTTATTCGGGTTTTTGTGACAATGTACCTGTTTACTTCTATTTTAATATTTCTTGTTTTTATTTCATTGTCACAAAATAAACTTTTCTGATTTCTGATAGTCCCTCCGACAGTTTTACGAAAATATTCTTTTGTAAATTGGAGGTAATAAATTGATATGTTGACTTTTCTAAACATTTTAAGCCGTTATTTTCAATAAAAAAATAGATATCTATTTATTATTACAGTTTTTTTCTTTCTATAGATATTTCTATTTGACAGTATCAGAACACCAAAAATTCAGATTTCATTACTTTTTTATTTAAAAAAAGTTGTGAGAGGGATGGAGGAAAGACTATATAAGTACGCACCAAATCTAAGGCAACGTCAAAAACGTACAAAATGCCGAATCGTATTTTTTTATCTATCTCTGGGTTTTTTTATCTTCAAAATAGTAACGATGGCTCCTAAACTGTATTTTTAGAAACCGAAACGAAAGCGGAACAATGACTTTACCGCATCGTTTGTATGAACTCGCTATTTCATACCGGTTTCTGTTGTTCGCGCAATAAAACTGCATCGTTTCAATCGGCATCCAGTTACGACGCCGCATGCTACTACAGCTAGAACACTGATATCTATTATACTAGAAATTGCAGTTCATGTCAACAAATAATGTTTTATTTCTAGATTCTCTAAATAACTTTTGATGTCCAACCAGATAGGAAATGATAAAAATGAAGGCCCGGTGAGTTTCTGATCTGAGTAGTGTTAAATCGAGACGGACAGCGGTGAAAGTTTTACTTACATACTAGTTTCTCTGCCTAAGCAAGGAAGGTAATTTAACAGCGTCTCCGCCTAAGCAAGAAAGGTAATTCTATGGCATTACCTGCCTAAGCAAGGAAGGAAATTCTATGGCTTCCCTGGCTACGCAAAAAAGGAGTTTCTATAGGAAAATAAAACAAAATAAACCAACGTTACTTACATATTTGAAGCCGCCAAAAACATATTAACGTCTGTCAAGGTAGGTACTTGGTAACGTAGGTACTTGGGTTAATTAGTTACTGGGTTCTACCCAGTAACTAATTAACCCAAGTACCTACTTGACCTGTACATAAACAGGCTAATTACTTATGTATAATACTGGGGAAATAAGCTAAAAATACTGAAATAACTCGACTTCAAAAATATAATTCATGTAAATAAATTACAAATTATTTGATACTACCAACTCATTAAGGCGTAGAATATGGTACACCGTTATCTCACTTACACATTTGATGGGTTTTTTACACATTGTATAATTACTGCCTTGTTTTGAAAAAATGTGCTTCGATCATTTTTCAAAGTTAATTATGTATAGCAAAATAATTGTTTTTTATTTTTCATGACCGCAATATATGGGATAAACAGTTTTTCCCATTTATTTTGGTCATAATAAAAAAAATAAAAAAAAATTGTTCAAAATATTTTGAAATATTATCCTAGTTAAATGATAGAAGCACATTATTTTATAGTATACATAGTCATTATATCAAAAAATTAAACATTTAATGCGCGGTCGAGATCGCTGCACCCGGTATTCTGGCCCAAAATTAAGTGGGCATGGCATAGTAATGGTTATATCGTGCTATTCTCCTCGCGCCAACTTATTTGAACCATGTGGGCGAGCAGGATGGCATAATATATACACCATCGCCAGACCTACGCGACTATATAAAAATATTTGTGCTGGTATTTATCATAGAGCAATTAGTGCCAGAATTGCCAACCAAAAAACCGAGAACAACGTCCCATTGTTTATTTTCATGTTAAATTATTTTGCACGAGATAGCTTAATTAACTGTTATATTTTGGTCTTTACATGGAAGACCACTAATTGGTGACTTTTGAAAGTACTTTGACGTGAAACCAGTAGCATGTTATAATTATAGAATTCATGAAAGTTTGTAAAACAGCGCCAAAACAATCATATTATGGGAAAAACTTAACTATTTAATACGATCTTGTATATAATTCTATCTCTATGTATTATATACGATCAGTTAAGGGGTAACTAAAGGCGTAAAGTGCGGGTTTCACGTTCATTTGCAGTTTAAAAAAATTAAGGAAAAAACACTGAGTGTGTATTTATAAAAATCGATTCCGCATTGTTTTTAGAATAACTTTGCAAATAGTATAATTAAATTTTTGTGTTGATATTTTATAGGATGGGGGGAAGATATAAAAAAACTATTGTATCGAGGTTTTTTCTACCTCCTCTCTTCACTTGCTTTATCAGTATAATATTATTCTATAGATAATGACAACTTGTAGACAAGAGAACAGATCTATATAGAATGAGAAACTGCGCCTTCCTTATCTTGTCTCATCTTAAGTTATATCACCTAGATTTTCAACTTTCACTTGTACAATATTAGATTATTTTACAAGTTTTTGGCGAACTTAAAACTTTGGAACAATGACTAAATCATTTCTTTCGGCTATCAAGTAGCATTCATGGCGTAGATCGAATAGTTATCCCTAAAGAATCACCGAATCACATACATTTTGTCAAGTCTGAGTAACCGTTTTTTATGGAACAGCTGTTTTTTTTGTGATTTCAGAAAACTTTCCTTATAACCCTGTATGTAAAAAACATAAAAGCGAAATATGTTAATGAAGGTTTTTGTTTCCAGGATAGTCGGCGCTGAAGCCGGCCTGGCATGACGCGGACACCCCACCCATCTCCACCCCACCTTAACACATCCCTCTACGAGCCTGCCTTTAAGACCTTCGTCCTGTCCCTGTTCACACTCCTGTTGCTGCCACTCCGGACACAAATGACTCACATACGTAACGAACAAACTGTAAATATCACACACACAAGCAACGATGAGCTTATTATAAACCATGTCACCACTAAACAGTATCAAACTCTTTTAGACAGATTTCGTAGAAAACCTATTTTTGATAACAAAAATGAAAATAATAATTTAATAATCAATATTGAAAGTACTAATCTAATTAATGATACTATAGATTATGGCGAAGGTATAGAAAAGGAAGAATCTAAAATTTCTACGGACAGAGATGTTGACAACTCAATGGAAAAGTTAAGAGTTGATGACGCAACAAGGACCAAAATATTTCACGATTTCTTCACAACTGTCAGCAAATATCCCGAAAGGAATACTAATGAATCAAAAACCGATTCGGATTCAGAGTACGTAACAGAATACGCGATTGTAAGCGAGATTGAAGAGTTGGTTAATGATTCTTTTTCTTCATTTAACGAGTCATTAGTGAGTCCCACAATCAAACCTTTATCCTCACATGCCCCTAATACCCGGTTTATGCAAACTCCTAAACCAAGGATTGATGGTGAGTCGAGTAATACCTATCATATTTCACACAATAATAAATGGCTCTAACAAACGGTTTAATTTACCCAGAAACTAAAAGCTCAAATTGATTACTTAGTTTGAGTGTGTTTTTACGCGATATCTTCACCGATTGAAATGTTCATTTAGTTTGTTTTATCCGGGATTTACTCAACCGGTTATTCTGATTATATTTCAACCGTATTCGGCGGTATTTTTCGAGGTGAGTGTGCACGCGCGGCTTTATTTGGCTTTAGTTTGGCTGTCTTACTTCAAACGGGATTTACTCTTTTACTTTGGTTTTCTCACGTTTCCATAATACCAATCTAATGTTTATTTATTTATTTAATACCGCTCTCTCTAGAGAGAGGTACTAAATAAAGTTTGCAAAAAATATCTATCTATAATGGTGGCAACAAAGATTTCATACTTATACTTCGTATGTCTCTTAATTAAGGGTGGCAATTTTGCCATCAATAGTTAGTTAGTGAAATTATTCAAAGTCACCCATCGGTGCTGTGCAAAGATCTTTTTACCTGTAAGGATAGAACCTGTTTTTCTTGGATTTTAAGACAACAATTGTACATTTATTATGTACTAGTTTTTTTGCCCGCGACTTCGTACGTGTAGATATTCATATAAATCTTCAATCCTTTTTTCTTCCCTTAATCCGGCCATTGCACAAAATAACATAGCCTATACTTCAATCTGATCATAGCTAAGCATATTCGTAAAAACTGCATTTAAATCCGTCCGCATTTTCTTCCAGGGGTTTAGGCGATGTGCCTATGTAATATGCCTATAAAAGGCACGTTTTTTATATATTTTTGAAATCGGTTTTTAATGTGATTCACTTTCCGGATATAGATATTAGATCCATGTTAACTTTTTCTCTACTCAATTAAATGGAGTATTTTATCGTTTAACAATGCGAAAAATCAAAGGCGGTAATTATTAAAATGGCTCAGTTCCAACACGAAATAAACTCGTATTTTTTGCATGCCAAACGGATGTTGAGCCAAAAATAATGAACGGGGCTTGTTAAATTTTTTCGCGACAGTATTTCATTATTCGTTAGGCTATTAAGTTTTGGCCTACATTTTCTATGGGCCGGGCTGATGGGTAATGAAAAAAGTAATATTTTTTTCTCCAATGAAAGTTTTGGCGAGTATCCATTTTATTAAGAAGTAGGCATTGAGTTAAATATCAAGAGGGGGTGATCAGAACATTGTTTTCCGATATCTTTAGTCTTTGATCAGACAAACAGAGATATCTGAGCTCCGGAACAACAGCCGATAAATAAATTTTTCGTAATTTTACAGAAAACACAAAAGATTAATTTACATAATCGATAAAAAATAAGTGTTTTTGTCGGATTGCCGGATGCCTATATTTAGAGCCTTATTTAGTGCGTTTTTAACGAGATTTGCAGCAATCTGAATTATGTATGGTATGTATGAGCACTATGACTAAGAGAAAAAAAACTAAAAAAACTGGCATAAAGTGGCATTATCGCCTTTTGTTAAGGAGCTCCTCAATTATCATTCTTGTTCAAATGTCTCCGTGTTTTTTTTTCACTATACTGCTGAATCGGTTAACCCAAAAACATATGTAAGTACGGCATACTTACAAATTTTTCACACACACTAAGAAAATTAGAGACAACAATGAACTAAAAGTGCACATGCCAAAATAGGGCAGCCAGACAAGATAACTCTTTATTAAAAGAGCACATAAACAAGGAAAACATACAATACATAAAAATATTATTTAGGCTTAAAATAGTAAGTCGCAAGTTTAAATGATAAGGTCGTTTACAGGGTGAGTTTGGCTAAAGACATCAAGCCTGATATAGGTCTGATACTTGCCACGCTACCTTACCATGTCGCCCTTATTTGATCTGAGTCTTTAGTACTACGTCGCATCGTAGCGCCATAGACAAACTACTATATCGTCTATGGTAGCGCTGTAGGTGTTGATTATTGTACCTAAGTATGTTTTCCCTCAAGAAGAACGCGACGAGCAATGATCGCGCTTCAACAAAGTCAAGCGACTGACTTCGCAGTGGTGCGCAGTATACTTATTAGCACCACTGAGTTCGTACCATTAAACAAGTTCATTAGTCCCGTCCTTACTAAATAAGTCAAAGAGAGAAGGGGTATTCCCTTTTTTCTCTGACGTTGTTTTCACATTTTTTTTTTTTTTCGGGAATTACCACGTTGTTGGATTAAGCGAAATACTCTGACAAAGTATTTTGGAAACTAAACAGGAAAAAATTAATTTCCGAATAAAAAAAAATTGAGTAAATTTTTAGAAAAAAAATTAAACCAACTCCACGAGATTTGGGTGTCATTCAATAAACGGGATTCATCCCCTAATTTTCCACCCTTAGAGATAGAACATTTTATACATATAGACAAAAAACAATAGAGTACAGGCAGGACCTCTTACTTTTTGAAATCGGTCAAAACAAGTAATCATTACTAATTTTTACATCGCAATTTTTATTTGGGAAAAAAATATATTGTAATCTCAGACATATTTGATACGAAATTCGAAAGTTTTAATAGCCAAGTCCCAATCAGAAATTATTATACCAATTACGTATGAAATTTGGTCCTTTTATTGTATAAAAATCATAATTCAGGGTTCACATAAAAGTTATAACGGATTTTATTGATATCGACTGTCCGAAAATTCGACCGACATGAAAAACAGTGGCGTTGTATTAAAAACAATAGAAAATTGAACAAACCATTTTAGTAATAAGATTTGGTTGCGTCTGCTGAAGTAGCAGACAGACTTCATAATGGGACAAAGTTTTGTAGTAAATTGTAATAATAGTTATTGATGTTCCGACTTATTCTCGTCCTGATCTAATCTGCCATAGAAGGGTTCATTTGACTATACTTATATTAAGGTTACATAGAACGGTGATACGGTAAAGAGGTCACTGTACTTATATCACAGTTATATGATTATTTACGGGATATTTACCGTGGTAAATATCACCGGTGTGAAGTTGGCAGCCAACTTTGGCTGCCATATAATCCGACTAAATTGAGGTGACTTTTTTGTGAAGTTAGCAACCAACACGATAAACACCTTTTATTCTTTAAAAGCCACTACAAAATAATTTCCAATGGCTTTCAAAAAGCAATAAGCATAAAATAAAAACAAAAAAGAAATTGCAAAGCCCCATCAAAACATGTATCTCAACTAAACGCCATAACAACAATTACAACATGCCATCCCCTTAAATATGCAACAAAACAAACTGAATTGGTCAGCAAAATGTCGAGAGTTTCGAACTAACCCTATTCCAGCCCGGCTAAATGATTTCTTATTGCCAAAAAAAAACAAACGAAAAAAGGAAAACAAAAATTTTTCGACACGGGGAATTTTGACCTGTAAACCCCGAAAATGGATTAAAACTGCTATGTCATCAAATTTTCATGTGTTTAAGCTGTCTGAAAAATATACTGAAAAAGTGGCTAAACCATTATTTAACCCTGTAACGTTTCGACGTAAACTGTCTTTTTTTTTTGGTATTTTTGTACTTGAAATTCTTTCAAAAAACACCACTCATCCCCTAATATTTGAACTTCTATGTACGTAATGTTAAAGCTTATATACTTATCTACAAAACAAGAGCAAACAGAGCCCGGCTAAATGACAGCATGACACCAAAATTTTCATCAGAAAACACATAGGAAGCTTTCATTTTCACGAGCACAGTTGGCTGCTGGTGAATTGCGACCTTTCATCCCCATAATTATGCAACAAATCGTACCAAAATCGATAGAATAATATATAGGCTTTCGAATGAACCCTATTTCAGCCCGGCTAAACGATTGCTTATTGCCAAAATTATCCGAAGAAAAAAGAAAATCAAAAATTTTACGACTCTCACATGTCATGGTGAATTTCGACCTGTAAACCCCGGAAATCGTCTAAAACTGCTATGTCATCAAATTTTCATGTGTTTAAGCTGTCTGAAAAATATACTGAAAAAGTGGCTAAACCATTATTTAACCCTGTAACGTTTCGACGTAAACTGTCTTTTTTTTTTGGCATTTTTGTACTTGAAATTCTTTCAAAAAACACCAGTCATCCCCTAATATTTGTATTTCTATGTACGTAATGTTAAAGCTTATATACTTAGCTACAAAACAAGAGCAAACAGAGCCCGGCTAAATGACAGCATGACACCAAAATTTTCATCTGAAAACACATAGGAAGCTTTCATTTTCACGAGCACAGTTGGCTGCTGGTGAATTGCGACCATTCATCCCTGTTTTTTTTTTTTCATTTGTTTTGTAGATAAGTATATAAGCTTTAACATTACGTACATAGAAGTTCAAATATTAGGGGATGACTGATGTTTTTTTGAAAGATTTTCAAGGACAAAAATGCCAAAAAAAATACAGTTTACGTCGAAACGTTACAGGGTTAAATAATGGTTTAGCCACTTTTTCAGTATATTTTTCAGACAGCTTAAACACATGAAAATTTGATGACGTAGCAGTTTTAGACGATTTCCGGGGTTTACAGGTCGAAATTCACCATGACATGTGAGAGTCGTAAAATTTTTGATTTTCTTTTTTCTTCGGATAATTTTGGCAATAAGCAATCGTTTAGCCGGGCTGAAATAGGGTTCATTCGAAAGCCTATATATTATTCTGTCGATTTTGTTACGATTTGTTGCATAATTATGGGGATGAAAGGTCGCAATTCACCAGCAGCCAACTGTGCTCGTGAAAATGAAAGCTTCCTATGTGTTTTCAGATGAAAATTTTGGTGTCATGCTGTCATTTAGCCGGGCTCTGTTTGCTCTTGTTTTGTAGCTAAGTATATAAGCTTTAACATTACGTACATAGAAGTTCAAATATTAGGGGATGACTGGTGTTTTTTGAAAGATTTTCAAGTACAAAAATGCCAAAAAAAAGACAGTTTACGTCGAAACGTTACAGGGTTAAATAATAGTTTAGCCACTTTTTCAGTATATTTTTCAGACAGCTTAAACACATGAAAATTTGATGACATAGCAGTTTTAGACGATTTCCGGGGTTTACAGGTCGAAATTCACCATGACATGTGAGAGTCGTAAAATTTTTGATTTTCTTTTTTCTTCGGATAATTTTGGCAATAAGCAATCGTTTAGCCGGGCTGAAATAGGGTTCATTCGAAAGCCTATATATTATTCTATCGATTTTGGTACGATTTGTTGCATAATTATGGGGATGAATGGTCGCAATTTACCAGCAGCCAACTGTGCTCGTGAAAATGAAAGCTTCCTATGTGTTTTCTGATGAAAATTTTGGTGTCATGCTGTCATTTAGCCGGGCTTTGTTTGCTCTTGTTTTGTAGCTAAGTATATAAGCTTTAACATTACGTACATAGAAGTTCAAATATTAGGGGATGACTGGTGTTTTTTGAAAGATTTTCAAGTACAAAAATGCCAAAAAAAAAGACAGTTTACGTCGAAACGTTACAGGGTTAAATAATGGTTTAGCCACTTTTTCAGTATATTTTTCAGACAGCTTAAACACATGAAAATTTGATGACATAGCAGTTTTAGAAGATTTCCGAGGTTTACAGGTCGAAATTCACCATGACATGTGAGAGTCGTAAAATTTTTGATTTTCTTTTTTCTTCGGATAATTTTGGCAATAAGCAATCGTTTAGCCGGGCTGAAATAGGGTTCATTTGAAAGCTTATATATTATTCTGTCTATTTTGGTACGATTTGTTGCATAATTATGGGGATGAAAGGTCGCCATTCACCAGCAGCCAACTGTGCTCGTGAAAATGAAAGCTTCCTATGTGTTTTCTGATGAAAATTTTGGTGTCATGCTGTCATTTAGCCGGGCTCTGTTTGCTCTTGTTTTGTAGCTAAGTATATAAGCTTTAACATTACGTACATAGAAGTTCAAATATTAGGGGATGACTGGTGTTTTTTGAAAGATTTTCAAGTACAAAAATGCCAAAAAAAAAGACAGTTTACGTCGAAACGTTACAGGGTTAAATAATAGTTTAGCCACTTTTTCAGTATATTTTTCAGACAGCTTAAACACATGAAAATTTGATGACATAGCAGTTTTAGACGATTTCCGGGGTTTACAGGTCGAAATTCACCATGACATGTGAGAGTCGTAAAATTTTTGATTTTCTTTTTTCTTCGGATAATTTTGGCAATAAGCAATCGTTTAGCCGGGCTGAAATAGGGTTCATTCGAAAGCCTATATATTATTCTGTCGATTTTGTTACGATTTGTTGCATAATTATGGGGATGAAAGGTCGCAATTCACCAGCAGCCAACTGTGCTCGTGAAAATGAAAGCTTCCTATGTGTTTTCAGATGAAAATTTTGGTGTCATGCTGTCATTTAGCCGGGCTCTGTTTGCTCTTGTTTTGTAGCTAAGTATATAAGCTTTAACATTACGTACATAGAAGTTCAAATATTAGGGGATGACTGGTGTTTTTTGAAAGATTTTCAAGTACAAAAATGCCAAAAAAAAAGACAGTTTACGTCGAAACGTTACAGGGTTAAATAATAGTTTAGCCACTTTTTCAGTATATTTTTCAGACAGCTTAAACACATGAAAATTTGATCACATAGCATTTTTAGACGATTTCCGAGGTTTACAGGTCGAAATTCACCATGACATGTGAGAGTCGTAAAATTTTTGATTTTCTTTATTCTTCGGATAATTTTGCCAATAAGCAATCGTTTAGCCGGGCTGAAATAGGGTTCATTCGAAAGCCTATATATTATTCTGTCGATTTTGGTACGATTTGTTGCATAATTATGGGGATGAAAGGTCGCAATTCACCAGCAGCCAACTGTGCTCGTGAAAATGAAAGCTTCCTACGTGTTTTCAGATGAAAATTTTGGCATCATGCTGTCATTTAGCCGGGTTCTATTTGCTCTTGTTTTATAGCTAAGTATATAAGCTTTAACATTACGTACATAGAAGTTCAAATATTAGGGGATGACTGATGTTTTTTTGAAAGATTTTCAAGGACAAAAATGCCAAAAAAAATACAGTTTACGTCGAAACGTTACAGGGTTAAATAATAGTTTAGCCACTTTTTCAGTATATTTTTCACACAGTTTAACCACAAGAAAATTTGATGACATAGCAGTTTTAGACGATTTCCGGGGTTTACAGGTCGAAATTCACCATGACATTTGAGAGACGTAAAATTTTTGATTTTCTTTTTTCTTCGGATAATTTTGGCAATAAGCAATCGTTTAGCCGGGCTGAAATAGGGTTCATTTGAAAGCTTATATATTATTCTGTCTATTTTGGTACGATTTGTTGCATAATTATGGGGATGAAAGGTCGCCATTCACCAGCAGCCAACTGTGCTCGTGAAAATGAAAGCTTCCTATGTGTTTTCAGATGAAAATTTTGGTGTCATGCTGTCATTTAGCCGGGCTCTGTTTGCTCTTGTTTTGTAGCTAAGTATATAAGCTTTAACATTACGTACATAGAAGTTCAAATATTAGGGGATGACTGGTGTTTTTTGAAAGATTTTCAAGTACAAAAATGCCAAAAAAAAAGACAGTTTACGTCGAAACGTTACAGGGTTAAATAATGGTTTAGCCACTTTTTCAGTATATTTTTCAGGCAGCTTAAATACATGAAAATTTGATGACATAGCAGTTTTAGACGATTTCTGGGGTTTACAGGTCGAAATTCACCATGACATTTGAGAGTCGTAAAATTTTTGTTTTTTTTTTTCTTCGGATAATTTTGGCAATAAGCAATCGTTTAGCCGGGCTGAAATAGGGTTCATTCGAAAGCTTATATATTATTCTGTCGATTTTGGTACGATTTGTTGCATAATTATGGGGATGAAAGGTCGCAATTCACCAGCAGCCAACTGTGCTCGTGAAAATGAAAGCTTCCTATGTGTTTTGTGATGAAAATTTTGGTGTCATGCTGTCATTTAGCCGGGCTCTGTTTGCTCTTGTTTTGTAGATAAGTATATAAGCTTTAACATTACGTACATAGAAGTTCAAATATTAGGGGATGACTGGTGTTTTTTGAAAGATTTTCAAGTACAAAAATGCCAAAAAAAAAGACAGTTTACGTCGAAACGTTACAGGGTTAAATAATAGTTTAGCCACTTTTTCAGTATATTTTTCAGGCAGCTTAAATACATGAAAATTTGATGACATAGCAGTTTTAGACGATTTCTGGGGTTTACAGGTCGAAATTCACCATGATATTTGAGAGTCGTAAAATTTTTTTTTTTTTTTTTCTTCGGATAATTTTGGCAATAAGCAATCGTTTAGCCGGGCTGAAATAGGGTTCATTCGAAAGCCTATATATTATTCTGTCGATTTTGGTACGATTTGTTGCATAATTATGGGGATGAAAGGTCGCAATTCACCAGCAGCCAACCTTGCCCGTGAAAATGAAAGCTTCCTATGTGTTTTCAGATGAAAATTTTGGTGTCATGCTGTCATTTAGCCGAGCTCTGTTTGCTCTTGTTTTGTAGCTAAGTATATAAGCTTTAACATTACGTACATAGAAGTTCAAATATTAGGGGATGACTGGTGTTTTTTGAAAGATTTTCAAGTACAAAAATGCCAAAAAAAAAGACAGTTTACGTCGAAACGTTACAGGGTTAAATAATGGTTTAGCCACTTTTTCAGTATATTTTTCAGACAGCTTAAACACATGAAAATTTGATGACACAGCAGTTTTAGACAATTTCCGGGGTTTACAGGTCAAAATTCACCATGACATGTGAGAGTCGTAAAATTTTTGATTTTCTTTTTTCTTCGGATAATTTTGGCAATAAGCAATCGTTTAGCCGGGCTGAAATAGGGTTCATTTGAAAGCTTATATATTATTCTGTCTATTTTGGTACGATTTGTTGCATAATTATGGGGATGAAAGGTCGCCATTCACCAGCAGCCAACTGTGCTCGTGAAAATGAAAGCTTCCTATGTGTTTTCTGATGAAAATTTTGGTGTCATGCTGTCATTTAGCCGGGCTCTGTTTGCTCTTGTTTTGTAGCTAAGTATATAAGCTTTAACATTACGTACATATAAGTTCAAATATTAGGGGATGACTGGTGTTTTTTGAAAGATTTTCAAGTACAAAAATGCCAAAAAAAAAAGACAGTTTACGTCGAAACGTTACAGGGTTAAATAATAGTTTAGCCACTTTTTCAGTATATTTTTCAGACAGCTTAAACACATGAAAATTTGATGACATAGCAGTTTTAGACGATTTCCGGGGTTTACAGGTCGAAATTCACCATGACATGTGAGAGTCGTAAAATTTTTGATTTTCTTTTTTCTTCGGATAATTTTGGCAATAAGCAATCATTTAGCCGGGCTGAAATAGGGTTCATTCGAAAGCCTATATATTATTCTGTCGATTTTGGTACGATTTGTTGCATAATTATGGGGATGAAAGGTCGCAATTCACCAGCAGCCAACCTTGCTCGTGAAAATGAAAGCTTCCTATGTGTTTTCAGATGAAAATTTTGGTGTCATGCTGTCATTTAGCCGAGCTCTGTTTGCTCTTGTTTTGTAGCTAAGTATATAAGCTTTAACATTACGTACATAGAAGTTCAAATATTAGGGGATGAGTGGTGTTTTTTGAAAGAATTTCAAGTACAAAAATGCCAAAAAAAAAGACAGTTTACGTCGAAACGTTACAGGGTTAAATAATGGTTTAGCCACTTTTTCAGTATATTTTTCAGACAGCTTAAACACATGAAAATTTGATGACATAGCAGTTTTAATCCATTTTCGGGGTTTACAGGTCAAAATTCCCCGTGTCATTTGAGAGTCGAAAAATTTTTGTTTTCCTTTTTTCGTTTGTTTTTTTTTGGCAATAAGAAATCATTTAGCCGGGCTGGAATAGGGTTAGTTCGAAACTCTTGACATTTTGCTGACCAATTCAGTTGGTTTTGTTGCATATTTAAGGGGATGGAATGTTGTAATTGTTGTTATGGCGTTTAGTTGAGATACATGTTTTGATGGGGCTTTGCAATTTCTTTTTTGTTTTTATTTTATGCTTATTGCTTTTTGAAAGCCATTGGAAATGATTTTGTAGTGGCTTTTAAAGAATAAAAGGTGTTTATCGTATTGGTTGCTAACTTCACAAAAAAGTCACCTCAATTTAGTCGGATTATATGGCAGCCAAAGTTGGCTGCCAACTTCACACCGGTGTAAATATCCCGTAAACAATCATATAACTGTAGTGAACAACCGTGATAATTTAAAACAGCGTTAAGAAATATTTATATCCTTAACACTGGCAAATGCTTAAGACGTGCAACGCCAAAATCCAGAAGAAGAAGGTGACAGCTATGCTAGCACTTTGACAGTTGGCAAATCCATGCGACACATTTCAAACAAATTCAAGGTTCATAATATTTTCATCTTTTGCGATATTTGCCGCGAAGTATAAAGCTCTATAAACAACTTTGCTATCCACAGTCCACGATAAATGTTCGTTGCGGTCGTGGTTGCTGTTACGCCACAGTCAGCTCGTTGTAATATTTACGAAACTTGGGTTGAACGCTGTTTAACTAACCGAAATTCAGTACTGCAAAATATTTTGACCTAAAATATTACAAGATAGAATAAGATCAGCAATAAGCGGATCTCAGCATTATCACAGCTCGGATCGGGAATGTCGGGATACACGCTCGGTAAAAAAAAAATTAAAAAAAATCGATAATTTCTGTCTCGGAACCTATTTCGAGCTTACTCCTTGAAGGATATTCAGTGGCCTAAGTACGAATATTTGCGTAAAATACGTACTATCGAATTCCAAACCTACTAAGTACAAATTTGAAATTCAAAATTTGTATGAAATTCGATACGTAGATACGTATTTAACGCAAATATTCATACTTAGGCCACAGAGTTAATTTCATTGCCAAATTATTTTCGAACAAATATTTTTTCGTTTTCAGAGGATTGTGACGTCTCTCGTCATGTACGAGTGTCAAATATTGAAATAGGTTCGCTTAAACAAGTCATAGCTAGTTCAAATTCACAAGAAAAGTAAAGTCTTGCACTTCTTTACCGCGCATAATTATATTGGATTTGATTATGGTTTTAATTTAACTTGTCTTTCATTTATATTCATATAAACTTTAAAAAAATACACTGGATTAATAGACAAGAACAAAAAAAAGGTCAGGAGCCAAAACTTGAAAAAAAAACACACAAAATTGTTTAGTATCCGCTGTCAGTCATGCGTGGAGAAGTTTTGGCGCCAATGTGATAATAACTTGTATTATTTTCCTAAAATTGTGTATTTGCGACTATTATTGTGTAATAATGGTACCTAGATCGATTTGCGAAAGAGTTCGAGCGTGGACAAATGATATCACGAGGTGATATAATATTATGTATTTTCGTGTTACTTTCAAACTTCATAAAAGCCTACACCACTTTACTACGACACGACAGACTTGTCCGTGACTTACTTTGATTGACGCGGACTGTGACTATGACTTGTTTCATGACAATAATCTAATATAACTTGAAAATAATTAAATATTTGACACTGACAAACGCACGAGACGTGCGACGCCAAAATAGCGGAATAGTACATTGTTATCCTAGGGGTGAAAGTAACATGTTTTTATTTTTAGTTTCCTTGTATTCGTAATGAAAAGCACAGTGTTTACCTCGGGGTAAAATACTGTGCTTTTCATTACGAATACAAGGAAACTAAAAATAAAAACATGAATTGACACTGGCAAATGCACGAGAAGTGCGGGGGGACCATAATCCTCCGAGTAGAAAAAAAAGTTGGAACATGGTCCAATACAAATGTGAAAAAAAAACTAGTTTTGTTTATTTTTATTTTTAGTGTCTGAATAACTGACAGTGTCAGTTGTCAACTGTCACTGTCAGTTGAAAGTGATTCTCCCGAGGGCTGAAATGTATTACTTTCAACCCGTTCCTCAGGCAACTTCAGACCTACTTTCCGAGTATGAGTAATGAAAAGAATTAAACTGACTAACCTAAATTTGGCATACCTAATAACATTATAATATGCTATTATGCGAAATAATATATTTATAATGCTACATACCAGACCTAGAATATGCTAATAATTTCCTGTTTCAAATTAGCTTTGAACAAGCATTTAGATGTCACCAATCCTTTCATTTACATCACCCATCTAACCACGAAAACTTGTTTGGATGAGAGCACTTTACTGGTCCGCGGTCAGATCCAAACTAATTCACAATTACGGGTTAAGCTTTGATCAGAAGGTTCACTCGTCAAATTGTTTGGGTTACAAATTTGGTGACGAAATTGCTTCGAATTGACTTTCGATAGTCAATTATTAGGTTGGCAAAATAGGTAGGACTCAAATAGCACAGGATCCATTTGTAACAAAGAGAAGGGAGAGTTATATACCTACCTATTTTTAACACGTAGCTTATATGTGATGAAAAAAACAACGTCAAATCCGAGTATGTTTCTGTTTTCCCCATCACAAAAGCGATTTTTTAGGCATAACCCGCTCAGCATGCGCAGAGACGTTGGGTCTCTTTGTGTCTTTTATCGCATTTACAACAGGTAATGTTCTGAAGAACTGTTCGATCTGATGCTAGCATCGCGGTTTTATCATCGCATCAACCGCCACCGCCTGAAAGTTGATCCACATTACGGCCAGTCCTTAATCGGTGGGCTGTTACAAGAATTGCACGTGACAGACTCAAGTGACCTTTGACCTTGTTTTTGTTTGTTGTCTGTGTTTTGTGTATTAATGTATTTATTTATTTACTATTATTATTATAAATTAAAACGGTACAACACCAATTTCATTAATTAATTAAAGTTCATACTATTACAAAATATAAAAAATAGACAAGTTATAAAAATTAAATTATACATACACAAACACATTACGATTAGTCGATGTCAATTAGGTACATTACATTAATTATCAAATAAAAAATTACTTACAATTAAACTAGACTGAAAATTACAAAAACATGTCAAACAAAAGAAATAACCATCACTCATGCGTCCCTTTCACAATAATTTAGGCACACTGACATTATTATTATATTTTAACTTTAAGTCTAGCTCGTACTAGCTTGAATTTGACTTAATCAAATTCAAACTATTTGTGATCATAATATCTCCTGTTAAAAAGCAAATACCTACCTAAGCTACTCGTCGAGTCAGCAGCCAAGAAAAGGTAGATATTCATAAAAAAAAACTTTATCTTGCTCCAGCAAATCAGTCGCAAAATAGAAAAAGAAATTCAATATCCTTTTCCAAAGTTACAAGACCATTTTCATTAAAATGAAAACCTGATTTGAATCTAAGACTTACTAGAAAGTTCTCCACTGTACACATTTAGACCCTCGCTCGAGCTGACATGCACTCCATCTTGATTTATTATTCACAGGTAAATCTTTCACTCGAGTTTATTTTTAAAAATGTCTATCGTTGTCTCCGAACTTTTCAGAGTGTCATTGAAGCTGGCAGCCCAAGGTCTACTACCTTATCTACCCTGGGGCCTTATACGGCGACCTGTTTTAAGCGATTCTGTTTAGGTGATTGCTAAAAATTGCGCGCCCGCAAACCGTATCTCGGCGTAAGGTTCACGATCGCGTGATTTTCCGCACTGCTTCGAGTCCACGTTAAGAGGTAGCCTTAAGGCTCCTGATCTTATACCCTTAACAGCGTGTTTGTACAGCGTTTCTCTTAATTGGTTTATGGGCAGGCCACATCACTTGAAGAACCGATAACCGATGGGGAAGAAAGGTTCTTGAGTGGAGACCACGAACTGAAAGACGCAGCGTAGATAGGCCTGCCACTGGATGACAGATGGACTGACGATGTTGTGAGAGTCGCGGGCATCCAATGGATGCAGATGGCAGGATGTCGTTCAGCTTGGAGGTTAAAGGGGGAGG
This sequence comes from Agriopis leucophaearia, assembly GCA_949125355.1. Lineage (NCBI taxonomy): Eukaryota > Metazoa > Arthropoda > Insecta > Lepidoptera > Geometridae > Agriopis > Agriopis leucophaearia. The sequence continues at coordinate 16,249,622 of OX421268.1, read as the reverse complement.
CCTATGTTCAGCAGTGGACGTCTTCTGGCTGATGATGATGACACATGTAGTTTAAACAAAATCTTCTGAATAATTTTCATAAAAATGAAACTTGTGCGTTTCTACAAGCTTTTATTTTATTTGCAATGTTTGTTAATGTCATTAAGATATATTTTAACAAAAGTCTATATGACATTTTGTACTACCTTTAGATTAGACAAACAAGGGAAATATATTAAGGAGGTACTATTAGTTAGTTCATTGAAGTCGGTACAAGTTTCTTAGTGTGTGTGTTAAATAAGTGAGACGTTCCGAAAAATTAGTTTAGTTGAAGTAGAGTTTGACTTCAATTAAATTTATGTAACGTTTCCGCATCGCCGTAAAACTCATTTTGACCCCAAAACAGTCTCCCGTGACCTATTCTACCTTTTTAGACGGTGTTAAAAATTGCCATGTCTTGTAACGTCTGTAATTTCCGCAGCATTTTCCCTGTCTGCATTCCCGCGGGTCTTCCATTAGTTATTTCACCCAATTTATAACATGGCGAGACTCGAGAACGTTTATCTAAGTTCGCGTGCTTTGAATACTTAAATCGTGATACTGTTAGACATGTGTGGGAAAATTAGCTTTATAGAAGGTACAATGTAATTGACTGGAAGAAACTTTTGTAGATGTTGATAGAATAGTTAGATCGCAGATCAGACAAACAAGTGAGATAATGTTAGTTTGGGGTCAGATGACCGTATACGCAAAAATGACCCAGATATATATCATCATCATCACTATATATATAAAATTTCCATGTCACAATGTTAGTTACCGTACTCCTCCGAAACGGCTTTACCGATTTTTACCAAATTTTATATGCATATTCAGTAGGTCTGAGAATCGGCTACTATCTATTTTCCATACCCCTAAGTGATAAGGGTATAATTTATAAGGCAAAACAACGTTTGCCGGGTCAGCTAGTAGGTATATAAAAAAATTATCGTGTTTATAATGTCTGCATGTTACACACTTTTTAAGTACACTCACTAATTTTTCACGCACACTAAGAAACTTGTAGAGATAACAATGAACTAACTAATAATACAAATGCAAAATAATCATCAATATAAAAAAACGACCCCATAAAAATGTCTGTAATGGACCAAATATTTTTTTTTTAATATAGGCGAATTGATAACCTCCTCCTTTATGAAAGTCGGTTAAAAAAAACAGAAATGTCGTCTGCAAGGCATGAAGCCGAATTTAGGCCAGATGCCTTCGCATCCGCCACGACCTTACCATATCTTCCTAAGTTTGTCTAATCTGAGCAAAAAACGAAGATAACCTGGGTGTTTTGTACTTATAGCCATAACCATTCGGAAGTTAAGTAAGACTGTAAAACCGCAACATTTATTATTACATTACGTATTACATCGCAAAACATTACTTATCATTAGCTTAAAACCTTATTGCTTACACATTAATCCTAATATCTTAAAATTGAGCCTTTTCCAACCGACGCGGACGCGAACCACTAACGTTACAAATGGCCGCCTAAAACAAAATCTATGTCGCTTTCAGATGTTGCCATTAGACTCGCTACATTCATTATTACAACAACCGCACGTGTTATAAAGCTGGGTAATAAGTATACTTACCTCGCACATTCCTTGTAAAAGCGCATTAAGGACTATGTCAGTCCATTTTGAAGTTATTTATGGTATAGTCTAATCTTATAATTTTAGTCTATGACCACATGGTCTCTTTCAAAATGGCTTTGCTCCGTGAAATTGTTATCACTAAAATAAATGATTATTTACGGGATATTTACCGTGGTAAGGTTGTGGAAGGAGCTTTAGTGAACAACCGTGATAGTTTAAAACAGTGTTTTACTAAAATAAATGTTAAATAAAGTGTTTTCTGCCATCAAAAGACGTTACTATTCTTATTAACCTGCTACTACAAACGAATTTAACGAATAGAGCAAAACAATCATAAAACGCGTCTTTGAAAACTACGTTATTGAAATAACCACCGAGCTACTGCAACTCAATGAAATGGAATGAAATGAAATGAAATACTTTATTCTCCAGATTTGCATCCATAACTAAACTTATTCAAATACCAATTAGGTATTTTCATTTTCTATCCATCAATTATATTATAGATAGAAAATGAAAATGTTAAAATTAGACAATATTATTATCAGTATAAAAACCCGACTTCATAAAAATGAGGGACTTCAAATAAAAAAAGAATCATCAAAATCGGTTTACCCAGTCGTCAGTTATGAGGTAACAAACAATTTAAAAAACAGTTGAATTGATAACCTCCCCCTGTTTGGAAGTCAGTATCAGTAGTCAATTATTAATTATGTATTGTTTTACCTCTTAAAAACACAACCATAGAGAATCCTTGAAAAACATAGATAATTATTTACAAGCGCTGCAAAGAAAACAAACTGTAGTAAAAATAAGGACGTTTTACAAATAACAAATTAAAAAAAGGACAAATTAGGTTTTAAAATGTCCTTGTAGTTAAAAAGTCCTTATAGAGTAAAAATAACGAAACCAAAGCATGGCGTGATCTGAATAAATGTTATTAACTTTCTTCATGCATTTTCAAGAACCTCTACTTTGCATAATTGGTTTTTCAGAGATTGACATGGTTGACATTTCACTTAATTTTGAGCATGTTTCATCTGAATCACAGAAAAGAGAAGGGATTCTCACTTCAGTGATCTGAATCATCTTTGCAGCTTACGTACGATTATTTATTTCAACTACAAAATAATCAAATTATGGTATTTAAAATGCTTGTTTAACTCTGTGACAGCTGAACGAAAATAGATGAAATTTATCTATTTAATTATATAAATAATCAATTGCCGCTCGTTGGTCTCGCCAGCTGGATTCGGCTTTACCTTTTTTTTGTTTGTTTTGTTAGCTTTAATACAGGGGTGGTTTAAATTTCGTTTATTTTTTAATTCGGGAAAAACTGAAAGTGCTTTTTTGAATGGAATTTAGACAGGACAACGTTTATTGGGTCAGCTAGTTAGGTATAAGAAATAGCTTACGCCCTGCATTTATATGTAGATTTATTTTTATCCCGGAAAAAATTACAGTTTTTTTAAGATAACTGACGAAAACTCGGTGCAGCCAGTTTTTTCTTCGTCTTGATATAAATAGAGAGCAATCTTGTTTCGATATAGAGCTCTTTATCCTCATTATCCTGTTATTTCTGAAGTACTGCTTCAATTGCCGCAATCGATTCACGTCGGTTCAACCCCCAAACCTAATTACACCTCCCCCACCCTCTGCCGTAATACAGTGCCCACGCATTGAGGCTACCTTTACATATTTGAAATAGGTAAAAGCTATGTGTAAAAAAACTTCTCGTATTTTTAAGAGCAACCTAGAGAGATAATTTCAGAGAGAATTTTGTATAACACTGATGTTGTAGAATATTTTAACATTTTGTCAGGAAAATATATAATATAGAAGGTTATCCTAAATAGAGATAATCGAATCGATTGTCTCAACTCTGAACCTTTACTTGTTTAAGCTAAAACAAAGCAAAGTAGCCAAAAATCAAAGAGTTTGCGTGCTTCATCTTCGCCAACATCGTCGCTTACCAACCTGGCGAGTTGGTGGACAAACACGGACTTATGCATAAAAAAAAAAGTTTACTGGTAGCCATTGAAGAGTTCCATTATCTACCTCCTCTATCCTCTATGGAGAGAACTATGCTTGGAGTTTCTTTGCGCGATAGAATCCGAAACGTGGATATTCGACAAAGAACCAGAGTCATCGACATAGCTATTAAAATTTCAAGAACCGATAACTGATGGGGTAGAAAGGTTCTGGAGTAGAGACCACGAACCGGAAGACGCAGCGTAGGTAGGCCTCCCACTAGATGGACCTACGACATCGTGAGAGTCGCGGGCGTCCAGTGGATGCAGATGGCAGGTTGTCGTTCAGTGTGGAGGTTAAAAGGGGAGGCCTATGTTCAGCAGTGGACGTCTTATGACTGATGACGATGATGATTATCTACCTCCAAGCTCCATCGTCAGGCCCTCGTCACCAAGTGTATATGAGACTCGTTAAAATAAACTAAATTAAAGCATCGCCATCCGTACAAATTCTCGGTTCGTTCAACTTGTGTTTTTAGCAGTTTGTATTTGTTTGAATTTTCTTTGACATATTATCAATTTGTAAATGAAAATTTGGATTTTTTTGAAAATGTGGTGCTGTTTCTTTGTTTATCAAATTTACTCAACTTATCGATTTGTACAAAATCAGCATTTCGTAAGTACCATCGATAATAATAAAAAAATTGTGGCCAAATTGTACGAATAGAGCATTCATACGGATAGCGATAAAAGTATCCAGCTAAGCATATTCGTGAAAACCACATTTAAAATCAATTCACTGGTTTAGAAGACGTGCGTGCACAAACAAACGAAAATTCTAAAAAACGTACTGTCTTAACGTTTTCAGCTGCTTATTTTAAGATTGTTGTTGGTTTTTTTTTTATATCTCGCAATTACAGTTTTTTTAAATCTATACGTTATTTTTTTTATGATACTGAGTGACGAGACAAGCGAAGTCGCTCGCCTGATGGCTCTTCACGCTTGCCCATAACAGCTCAACGCCACTCAGAATTTTGAACTTCAACAGTTCAAAACCCTGGATGGCAATGCACTGCGCTCGTCACCCCGAGATATAAGATGTCAAATCTCTGTGTGCCCTGTAATTTCGCTGGAAACATTGCCCTTCAATCCGGAACACAGCAGTGTTTGCACACTACTGCTTGGCGGTTGAATAACTGGCAAAGGTGTGGTACTTCCCCAGGCGGACTCCTGCAAAAGAGTCCTACCACTACTAAAATATTATGATCCCAAACTCGAAGGATTTATTACTAACTAGCTGCGCCCCGCGGTTTCACCCGCTGGTGATGAAAATCGGTGATGATGATGAAAAATAACCTGCATGTTAATCCAGAACATAAGCAATGTATATTCAAAATTTCATCCAAATCCATCCAGCCGTTTCTGCTTGATTGAGTAACAAACATACATCCATCCATCCATCTAAACTTTCACATATATGATATTAGTGGGATCACCTCCCAAACTTTGTCTACAACTGTTTTAAACTATCACGGTTGTTCAATATAGTTATATCATTACATAGCTGCAACCCGCAGTTTCACCTAAAACCTAAAATTTACTTATATATTTTGACAATTTTTTACGAAAAAAAAAATACTCTTTACACTAAGTAATGTTTTATTTTATTTGCCTTGAATTTCCCTATATAATCCAGTAATCCGAATACTCCAATAATCCGACACCCCCTAATACTTAATAGTGCCGGATTAATAAGACTCTATTGTACTTTGTTTTTATATTCATGAGTAGGAAAGAAATGAAATATTTATTCGTAGCAAAGCTACAGGCCACACACAGATGGAAAGCATGGCCACATCACAGTTAACCCAATAACCTAGCAATAGGTTTAATTTAACCGAGCCGTCACTGTAACGCGATTAACGCGCGCACTACTGCACAGAATTGCTTATAACTTACACCAAAGTGTTAATCGCCAGAATGCAGCAATTAACTAATGTTATAGTGAACGAGCAAATAATGGCGTGAATTCTGTTTAGAACTTTGATTTGTAAAGTTGAAATAATTCGAAATTTTGGGAAAGCTCCCATGAATAAAATAGGACAATGCTTTATTGTTCAACTGAGTACATTCTTTTAGGTTTTAAGTTATTAGTCACAACAGTTGTGTTCATATAAAACATACAATATAATTATTAGAAATAACATATTATGTTAAAATACTACATAAAATATTAACTACAATTATTATTCTAAGCGCAACAATCAACCACGGGGACTAGGTAATAATATCAATGCATTAATTATTATATACCCGGGTATGTCCTAAAACTGCGACCAGAACCACCGGAGGATGGGCAGCAGCGTCCTAATAGTACACGGTGAACGTACTGCGATCCCCAAGCCGCCTGCCAAGCGTGGGGATTATGGCAACACCCCTATCTATGAGGGAGGCCTTGTCCAACAGTGGACGTTAATTGGCTGATGAAGTGAAGAAGTGAATTATATTCTAGGTAACAGTGTCAACGTAAAGACTATACTATATTATTTACATGGTAAAAGTTGTTTGAGTTGATTATACATATATGTATAATCAACTCAACTCGCTCAACAACGGTGAAGAAAAACATTGTGAGGAAACCGGTATAAGACATTATGACATTCACCAACATGCTCTGGGCCAGCATGGTAGATAAGGGCCCATCCTCTCTCTGGGAGACGGTATGTATCCCAGCAGTGGGTACATAGATAGATAAATTCTTTATTGTTCACACCACAAATAACATATTACACGATAAAATAGCTTTAAACAAAACAAACTAGTGTAACAATCGGCGGCCTTATCGCTAAGAGCGATCTCTTCCAGGCAACCTTAGGATGGAGAGGATTCATACACAAGGTAGAAGGCGGGGCGTGAAATAGTGAAAAATATGATACTTACATTCTAATAATAACACATTCTAATACTTAAATAACCATGATGATGATGATGTACATGATAGGCTTATAACGATAATGATGATGATTTTCACCTCTTGTCAGCTTAGATCCATTATTTCATGTACATGTGATGTTCTACGACATTGATAAGAAATTTATGGCTCTAAAAGTAACATCCTAAATGTACTTAATTATTATTAGTTTTTACTTAGATTTTTTTTATTGACATTTTATATTTTCTATACATCTGACATATACTGATCGTATAAATAAATGAGTATGACTCTTGACTTCAAAGACCTCAGAAAAGACCGCCGAATGCGGTTGAAACTATAGTCAAAACTATAGTTGGTTTAACCGGCCTAATCTTACGTGAGTAATTCCCGTGTAATATAAATAAAAACTTCCGAAACTTTATCATCTTACTACATCTTATCTTTTTTTTTATCTTATCTTTTATTTATCATCTTACCTACTCACATAAACTTTGTCACGGTCTGGAGTCTTATGAGTCTAGACTTAAGCATTTTAAAATGTCTCCACTGAAACAGCGAAGAAAGTTACCTGATGTCGTTTTTCTGCATAAGTTGATAAATGGCTTTATTGATAGTCCCCATATACTCGATAAAATAGAGTTCTAGAAAAAAATACATGATCCTTGTTCTTTCAACCGTCTATATAATAAGAAAACGTTCAAGCTTCCTTGTCGTCACGCGAACTATGGTCAGCATTCAGCTTTGTACCGAATGTGCTGTTATTATAACAACATTTGTAATAACATTGATATCTTCGGTTCTTCAGCCTCTTCTTTTAGGAGAATTTTATACACGGAATAACATTGTATTTTGATATCTATTTTAATTTAATTTTAATACCAGCATTTGTTCTTGTATACTTCATATTATTGGGTGAGTAGTAAGTACATACCTATTATGTTAAAGGGTACTAACTTTTTTTCTATGTATGCTGTGTTCACTTTCACTCCAAGTAGGACGTACACATAGGTGCATATTGTTTTTCTGTTTAAGGTGAAACGTTTCACTTTGCGGGAAATTCAAATTTCAAACAGTTTTTTTGTTCTTGTAGCTAGGCCGAGTAATTTTTGTAAACGATAATGATGTTTGCGAAAATTGATTATTATTCTTTACAAACTCGCGTAAAGTTATTTATCTCAAATGCACATTATTACATACATTTGTCAATAAACAAATTTAGGCTGTTTCAAACGGTTTGTTGCCAAATGTAAGTAATATGGTGAGTAACTGATTAATAGCTGTACATGATAGTCTATAGAACAACCATCAATTTTCGCAAACACTGTGTCATTTCACAATAATTACCCGGCCTAGCTACAAGGACAAAAAAACTGTTTGAAATTTGATTTTCCCGCCAAAGTGAAACGTTTCACCTTAACCAAGTTCTACCTGTGTATTTCCAGTTCTGTGAACCGTTTTTTTTTTTTTAACCTTAAATGTGTAAAGGCGAGATTTTAACACTTTTAAGCAACGCTTATTAGGGACTACAAATGACCATAAGGCTACTGGCAAATGCACAAGACGTGCGACGCAAAAATCTTGTCAAAAAGAAAAGAAAAAAAAAGCTTGTTTCTTAGCATGATACCGACTTTCTTAGTAAACGATACTTGCTCGCGTGATAATAGTAACACTCGATACATCATATCTCCGCGAGTAATAGTGTTCCGTGCATCATATACTTCAAGTATAAATCAAACGTACAGCATGAAAAGGAAACATTATATCAACGTCTGCAGTGTTTCACTGTTTACGTCGGGTTTTTGCCAGAATGTGGTAATTAACATGAAGTCGACCTTACGGGGTAACTAAATAAACACGCGCGGTTGTTTGTTGTGCTTACGTCGGGATCGCGTATACTTCGACTCGTTAAACTATAGTATATGTGTATTGTATTTGCTTTGTATAGGAGACTAGCTTATGTAGATCTAAGATATGTGTACCTGTATTTGTGTTGTGTGTGTTGTGCCCGCCAACATATTGACTAGACGAATGCAAGGCACAGTATCAAACTCGTTACAGCCGTCTCTCAGTCACGCACTCCGAGTGTCCGACAACACATCGCAGCTAATTAAGTGTTTTAGCAAAAATAATCGTAATAAAATGTCTTCCTGTGTCTTCATAAACTGCACAAACTACACACGCTCTGTGAGAGACAAGAAAAATGTTTCAATTCACGCGTAAGAACTGTATTTTTTACTAAAACAGAAAAATAATATAAACTGTTTTATCTTAGGCGTCTGTTGTCCCTATGGGTTCGGGATGGTCAAAGTTGGGGCTCTGACCATCAACTTAAGCGTGCCCAGGGAGAGTACGTTGTGTGACCAACGTTGTCGAGAGTGAAGGGACTGAGACAACACGCAGTTGTCTCGGGAGGAGCCATAGCGCAGTGCTGAGGGCTCCGGTGCGTTCCTCTGGAGATCCCGGAGCCCTCTTGTCAAGCACTAAGGCTGGTCACCGGGGGGGTTTTAGTGGGTACAGTCCCACATAACCTGGCTGCACCCCAATACAGCTGGGTATCTTTGGAAGATTTCCCCCTCGAAAACAAAAAAAAGGCGTCTGTTGTCATTACGAAGTGTATGAGTGAGATGTGTAGATCGTCTTGTGTGAGAGAGTGATAGAGATCGCATTAAAATCGACGATTAAAACCGAAAAAAGATGAATTCAGCCGATCACCACGGCGGCGGTGAGCCGGTTGGCACTTTTAGTTAGTTTGTAAAACAGTGTTGTTCGCCTATTAACGTCTCTATTATATTACATCCCTCTGGTGTACACAAGCTTTTTAATACAGTGCTAGTTTTGGAGTAGCGTAAAGCGTAGCTTTGACGAGGGATTTCACGTAGCTTCAGCGTAGATTAATGCTGATGCAGTTAATCCTTAATACCACATCAGTGGTATTCAGCGTCGATTAAGCGTAGCAGCCGCGTAGCTTTGGTATAGCCTTATAGCATCCGCGTATTATCCGTGTAGATTCAGCGTAGTTTTGCCAAAGCTTTGGGATAGCTTTTGGTATAGCTTTGGCAATCAGATACCTAATAATAGACATGTATGGTGTCTCGTACTTGAGTTTTCCAGTCCGACGAGGACATGTTAGGGACTTATCGTGAATTGTTGTAGAACTGTGAAATTTTGAACGCTGTACCTGAAATGCCCACTGTTCTTTATTTTTTTAAACGGCAAGTGCCTTTTTTAACCAACTTCCAATAATGAGGAGGTTATCAATTCGACTGTATTTTGATTTTTTGTGTTTGTTACCTCAGAACTTTTGACTAGGTGAACCAATTTTGATGATTCTTTTTTTATTTGAAAGCTAGTGCTTTCCGTTTGGTCCCATTTCAATTTGGTCCAGTTCTATTTATGTATTTTTTTTACAATGTAACAATTAAAAAGTCATTATTATTATTATAAGAGACATCTGTCGGAACATCTCAGTACTAAATCAGGCATGCGCTCTCTAAAACCGATAGTGCCTAATTAATGCACGCGCTATGGGATAGAGGGCACATATTTGGTCCAGTTCTGAAAATTTTATGAAGTCGGTTTTTTTATATTAATAATAATTAAATACAAGCTAACACTAACATTACACTTAGACTGCCCATAGACCGTTTAAGGGCTAAAGGCAATCCAAACGCACAAGCCCACTATCAGTTGGCTGCGTACCCAGCATGCTAGTGGCATTACTACGCTGAATGGCAATGCTTATGCGTTGGACCAGAAACACGCCAGCTTTTTTATATCTTGAATTCTAATTTAAAGAGTTTTTGTGCACGTGCGAATATGCCGCTCTTGTTCATACATTGTTTTAATTTCTATCCTTAAATTAAAATTAATTATGGAACAAAAAGTACTGACAACAAAACAAAACCAACAGTTTTTGAAGTGAAAACTTGTTTAGGCGCGTTGAGCACTTTTTGGCCTAACAAAAATCATGGAACTCGCGTCATTTTAAGACAACGCCATCTCTTGTAGAATAGGTGAATTACTACTTAAGTTTTCACTTCTGAGGTGCAGTCCTATGACTGATCCGTTTTATTTTTTTTCTCGTATATAATGACACGACTATATGGCAACATAGATCAGATATATATCGGGAAATATAGCAAGCCGACATCGGTTTTGGATTAAAATTGTCCCAAGCAGTCACCGCCCGCCCGTGTTTAGCATATTTTTAACAGCTATTCAAATCTGTTCACTCTTTGGGCGGAGAAGTTATGTTTATTCATGTTTTACGGTTTTAATGGGAAAGGACATGTAGAGACTGCGAGGTACATCCATAAACCGCGCTTGAAAAATATTAAATAATAAGTAATTATCAATATAAAAACTGACTTCATCAGAACTGGACCAAATTGAAATAGGACCAAATGGGAAGCCTGGTGCTTCTTTCAAATAAAAAAAGAAACATCAAGATCGGTTCACCCAGTCAAAAGTTCTGAGGTAACAAACATTTAAAAAAACAGTCGAACTAAAAACCTCCTCCGATTCGGAAATCAGTTAAAAAAATATTCGGGTAATTTTTGCACGCAAGGTCAACTGACCCCAAACTAAACAAAGCTTGTAATATGGCTGCCAAAGACTGTTATACGTACATATATATTTTAAAATAGGTACATACTTAAATATTAACACCCAGACCTGTACCCAGACATAGAACAAACACAAATGTTCATCACATAAATGTTTGCCTTAGGTGGGAATCGAACCCACACCCCCAAGCGCAGAAGGTAGGTTCACTACCAACTGAGCCACCGGGGCTGTCATGAACAACCCCAGGTCAGAGAAACAAAGGCGATATGGTAAGGTGGTGTGATAGGTTCGAACACATGGCCCATGTACGAACTGGCCCAAATCGGGCTCGATGCTTTTAGGTTAGCTCGCCTTGCAGAAGTCCTCTTCGATCTTTTTTGCATGTCGCCTATTAGTTAGTTCATTGGTGTCGCCAACAATGAGCTTCAATCGGTTTTTAACCGACTTCATAGTTCATAGTTAATTTATTCATATCAGAAAGATACATGTCACATACAGATTATTATTACTTCCAAAAAGGACAGGGTTCAATTCGACTGTTTTTTTTTAATGTTTGTTACCTCGGAACTTTTGACTGGGTGAACCGAATTTAATGATTCTTTTTTTATTTAAAACAGGTGCTTCCCATTTGGTCCAGTTCTGATGAAGTCGGTTTTTTTTATATTGATAAGATCCATTTGTGTTATTATGTATTTAATATATATGTCGAGTTTTGTGAACTTTTCAATAAAAACGGATAGTTTCTAGAGGAGGGTGGCGAAGAGAAGAACTTATGTGTTGGTTCAGGGCGCGGGTGGCGATGAATATGCATCGATTGATCTGGAACTTTCCACGACACTAGCCATTTGGTAAGGAATGCGCTGCCTGAATGGGTCGTTCCCTAAAGTAAGAATCCGGATGTTTTTAAATAAAATCGGGTAAATCGTTTTCTTCTAGGCATGTGTGCTCTACCGTAAACCGTTATCATCAAGCAAGGTGGAGGTCAAGCGCATGCCCATTTTAAAAACAACTTTATTAAATACATGCCTTTTCGCGCGTTTTAGGATCCGTAAATTTGTTAGGATGAAAAGTTATATGTAAAAGTAAATTTTGTGTACAACCAATAATTTCTTATTTTTACTGGAAAGTGCCTTTAATAACCATACAAAATACAAGCTAACACTAGTTATCTCTAGCCTACAAAAAAATGCCAAGAGCGTGTCGAGACACGAAAATGATAGAGTTCCGTTATTATTTGAAAATAATTTTCCATACTGCGTAGTTAAGAAAAAACCTAGGATATAGACAATTTTTTATATTTTTTAATAAAAACTAATATTAGGCTCAATCAATAGCTGGGTTGATGTTGAGTGAGCCTATGGGCGATGGTGTTATTTACACACAAGTTTTTAAGTAGGGACTTTTAGTTTAAGATGGAGTTTTACAGATTAATCTCAAAGCTTAGTGTACAGTTACGGGATAAAGGTAAATTGTCGACAACTCGCATTACGCTCCGTATTTACGAATTCTCATTAATTTATCGTGGAATTCACATCAGGAGCTGAATATCTAATTACACAGGAATTAATACGGTCTCTTATCGTTTCAGTACAAAAGATAATAAATTCTTGCAAAGCGAATTCGTACACAATTTTTTTTTAAACCGATAATGGTAAATCTAGGTTATTGTAATTCGCGTGTTGTATGCTCCGAAAAGTGCACAGAAAAGAAGAGAAGTAAATAGAACGGATATGAGAAGGAAACTCTGTCGCAAGATATTGCTATTGCCACTTGCTATTGTGACAGATACTTGATTGAGCATTATTATTTATGTCAACACGTCGAACTCCGCGTCACAGTTGCTAACACATTTGCTAAGGGTTTATATGGGTCCGTGTGCCAGTGGCTACAACAAATTTCTTACAAAAATGCCTTGACAGCCGTTCTAATTTAAACAAAAAAAAAACCTGTGTATGTTCCCATTTCGTACATATTAAGGGACAGCCAATAGCACGCAGCTATCTCACTTACGCATTTCGTTTTTAAAGAAGAAAAAACACCGAGTTGAAATAAAAAGATACGATTGGGAATTTTTAGATTAACATTGACTTTAATATAAAGGTATTTTCGTGTTGATATTTTGTAAAATGACAGAAGAGATAAGTTCATTTTAAATTTAAAGATTTTTTTATATCGTAAATTAATTTATATTATTTGCAATTACATTGCACAATATTTTCAATATAATATTTAAATATAATTCCCAATTTGTTTTTTAATATTCCGACTCAGTGTTATTTTTATCTTCAATATCGCCTCTGATTTTGATATATGGTATCGATATATTCGTCTAGGGTCAGGTATGCTTATGCTCCCTGAATAATGAAGTAATCATAAAACAAGAAGACAACATGTAAATTAGGGATGAAAAAAAACTGACTATAACCCATCATGTGTCGTAAACATTGTTTTTTTTTTTAATGTAAAGCAAAGGTACTTTCACATATTTCTGTCTGAGTGCATATTTATGTCTGTGTGTTTTTCCCCTTTCTTCTTTAAGAGATTACAGAAAGTACAATAAGTATTATACTATAATAATTTTGTTAAGTGTGCTGTGTTCAAAAATAAACGGGCGTAAAAAATTTGCTTATTCTTATAGACAGACAATATCTATGTCTGTCTGACACTATCTGTCATACCTACTTGTTTCTGTTTTATTTTATTTCGTAGTATAGTATTTTGTGGTTACCTATAATCGTTGCTAACAAAGTACTTGTTTTTCCACAACACAATAAAAATTAGTAAGTACATAAGTGTGCGTTGCCTAACCGTGTTATAAAATGTCTCCTCTTCTTTGTAGGTTTCATTGAACAAATAAAATAAATAACTGGCCAAGAGCGTGTCGTGACACGCATATCGCAGGGTTCCGTTACCAAAACCATATAATTGTAGTCATAGTTCAGAAATTAATGAAATTAATAGTTATGGAAAAATTCGAACGAACGAAGTTCTGTAGACTTAGCCAAATTTCAGAAATGTACTATCCCGACATAGCATATACATTTTATGGTTTAAACATATAGAAAACTGATTGAGAAATATTATTTGTTACGACCATTTTACAAAAAGGTCAATGACCTTTGAGCTAGAACTCTTTGAATTTATTACAGTTTTATCGCTGTTACTCAAAAAGTCATCATCAGATAATGTTCGAAATAATTTTTAATGAAGGTTTTAAATATCATCATCATCCAGAAAACGTCCACTGCTGAACATAGGCCTTCCCCTTTAACCTCCACACTGAACGACATCCTGCCATCTGCATCCACTGGATGCCCGCGACTCTCACAATGTCGTCGGTCCATCTAGTGGGAGGCCTACTCGTACCTACGCTGCGTCTTCCGGTTCGCGGTCTCCACTCGAGAACCTTTCTTCCCCATCGGTTAACAGTTCTTCGAACGATGTGGCCTACCCATTGCCACTTCAACTTGCAGATTTTAATAGCTATGTCGGTGACTCTGGTTCTTTGGCGAATATCTACGTTTCGGATTTTATTGCGCAAAGAAACTCCGATCATAGCTCTCTCCATTGCCCGTTGTGTGACTCTGAGTTTTTCCAAAAGGCCAACAGTTAAGGACCACGTCTCAGTACCATATGTCATCACTGGCAACACACACTGATCAAATACCTTCGTCTTCAGGCACTTTGGTATCTTGGACGAGAAGATGTCACGCAATTTCCCCAACGCTGCCCATCCGAGTTGGATTCTTCGGGCGACCTCTTTGCCTAAGTTGGACTTACCTAACTGAACAATCTGTCCAAGATATTTGTAATGGTCAACAACTTCGAGAGTATCGTTCCCAACGATTACCGGTACAGGTACAACATGAACATATATTGGTCACATATATTGGGATGTCCCTATTGGATGGTTTTAAATATGACCTATCTGTATTGTAAGATTTAAGTTTCTATCTTTTATAGTTTAGAAATGCAGGGGGGACCAACTTTTTGCCACTTTGGCGGGCCATATTTCGCAAACTATAGACTTTATAAAAAGTGATGTATGAAACCTTACCTTCATTTTAAAAGACTTTTTCAACGATACCCCACACGAGTAGGTGAAATGAAAAAAAAATCATCCCCATTTCACATGTACCAGAGCCACCCTAAAATGCAATATTATATATCTACACTAATATTATAAAGAGGAAAGATTTGTACCTATTTTTGTATGTTTGTATGTTTGTAATGAATAGGCTCCGAAACTACTGAGCCGATTTGAAAAATTCTTTCACTGTTGGGAAGCTACACTATCCCCGGGTGACATAGGCTATATTATATTTTGTAGCGAGGCCGAAGGCCGAGCTTACACTCGTGCGAAGCCGGGGCGGACGGCTAGTTTTTTATATTTTTAAAATTGTTATCTATATTACTACTGTCATTATGGAAAATTTCATTTACTTACCTTATCAATTATAGAAGTAAGAATGTTCTAAAAAAAATCGGACGGACGGACAGACGGACAGACAGACAGACAGACAGAAGGACGGACAGACGGGCTACGGAACCCTAAGGTTCTAAAAAATTCGGACGGACGGACAGACAGACAGACAGACAGACGGACAGAACGAATTTATAAGGGTTCCTTGTCAGGCTATACGGAACCCTAAAAACGGTGTCTCGTCAGCGCCCTCTATATCGATGGTTGCAGGACTGTCTCTAGAGCTGTCAGAAAACCTATCTACACTAATATTATAAAGAGGAAAGATTTGTACCTATTTTTGTATGTTTGTATGTTTGTAATGAATAGGCTCCGAAACTACTGAACCGATTTGAAAAATTCTTTCACTGTTGGGAAGCTACACTATCCCCGGGTGACATAGGCTATATTATATTTTGTAGCGAGGCCGAAGGCCGAGCTTACACTCGTGCGAAGCCGTGGCGGACGGCTAGTCATTGATAAAATTATAACGATGATGATTAGCTACGAAGATTTAATATTTGTCATAGCTAAATTGGCAATTTCGGAATCATAATATTTTTCGTGTGCCAATTTTCTCCGGAGATTTTGGATATTTGCAATAAATTTTTGAAATAAATTATGTTTCACAATTAAGTATAAGTACCTAGGTTGGGACTTAGCACGTTGAATGATATCGATATTATCGCTGTCCAGCTATATCAACACTGTTTCTCTGATCAGGGGCCTACTGCTCTTAACGCGGGCTCGAAAAAGCGCTGAAACAGCGCAGTGCTGGAAAACACGCAAATGTGATGCTTCATGTTAAAATACTGTGACGGAAGGCTAATAGGCTATAGGCTGCCCAGGCTGAAGGGAACAGTCCCGATTATCACACTAATATCATATATGTGAAAGTTTGGATGAATGGATGGATGGATGTATGGGTGGATGGATGGATGTTTGTTACTCAATCACGCAGAAACGGCTAGATAGATTTAGATGAAATTTGGAATATACATTGTTTATGTCCTGGATTAACACATAGGCTACTTTTCATCATCATCATCATCATATATTTTTTTTTCATTTTCATTTAGCTAGTTATTTATCTGTACAGTTTATTATATTTCATTGGTTTCCTATCCTGAACTGGAAGTAGCACTAATCCGTGCACACTGCACATCCTCCGTGCCACTGAACCGGGCTGAATGGACGAGCGCACAAGTATTGAGCTGCATAATCCTGATGACGCGAGGTCCACCCAAAATGCAACGAGCATTTTGTAACATTTCAGCTATTTTCCTCGTCAGTGACAGGACATTGCGGAATGCCTTCTGTTTCACGTTGAATGGAAGGTATACTTTTGTTTCGCTTTTTATGTGCACGTTTTTAATCATGAATTCGATTAAAAATCCTGTGAATGTAACTACTTGTAGTCTACAAGTGTATAAATTGAATTTTTATGAATATTATGTTTATATGTCTTATAGTTTAGAAATGCAGGGGGACCAACTTTGTGCCACTTTGGCGGTCCATATTTCGCAAAGTATAGACTTTATAAAAAAGTGATGTATCAAACCTTACCTTCATTTTAAAAGACCTTTTCAACGATACCCTACACGAGTAGATCGAGCGAATTTTTTTTAAATCCCCATTTCACATGTACCAGAGCCACCCCTAAAATGCAATATTATATATTTTTTATACTTTTATAATTGAGATCATCTTACAACTGTCATTATGCAAAGTTTCATGCACTTTTCTTAATAATTATAGAAGTTAGAAGATTCTAATAAATTCGTATGGACGGACAGACGGACAGACAGACGAACAGATGGACAGACAGGCAGATGGACGGACAAAACGAATTTATAAGGGTTCCTCGTCGGGCTACGGAACCCTAACAAAAAGGAGATTTTGCGAAAGGTTCGAATTTACGCGTACGAAGTCGCGGGCAATAGCTGGTTGTTTATAATTGTGAAACACCTCTCAATGAATGGCTGACTAATCACGAAATCTCGAAAACTACTTGACCTAATTTGGCAGGTAGAATCCTTATGGAGTAGACATCCGATAAGAAAGGTTTTGTGACAGGGACCAAGTTTATGTTAAAATCTACGCGTAAAAGTCGCGGGGAACAGCTTGTCATGTATATGGAGAAAACCCGGCTTTTGCGTACCATAAAACTGTGATTCAACACAGAGTTATCAAAAAACATATATAAATACATATAGACTGTACTACTAAGCCGATAAGAGGTCATTGTACTCATCATTATAATCAACTTTTACTACGGGACCAACAATTAAATCACAAACAAAATCAGCTGTTCCATAATTTTTTATTGTTTTTATTTCATTGTCACAAAATAAACTTTTCTGATTTTGTCCACTGTCAATGACCGTTTTCTATGGAACAGCTGACTATTTATTACTTATTTATGACCCAGTGATTTATAAATTAACCGATTTCAGGGTTGGTCCTATTGTAAAAGATTGTCATACAATGACCTCCTTTCGGCTTAGTATAATCAATATGCGTGACCCTGTACAGTTGCATAAAGAATAATAATTACGCATTTTCTAGAATTTATAAATAATGCTGCACAAATATAATTCGATTTTTTACTGTTTTGTCACTAAAACTCTGTATATCATCGCCGTTAATTTAACCGTATAATTGTTACATTGGACATTTACTATGGACTATGCGCTATGGACGTTTCACTCCTTCGTCTTTGTGAGCTTTGAATATTTTGCTCCTTGGTTACTGTACGGATGTACGCCTTGGACTTAACACTCTTTGGAACATTTTGATCTTTTGATAATTTGCGATCCTATGTCACTTTGTGCTTTTGAGATTGTGCGACTAAACAAAAACTGGGCTACTTTTTGCTCTAAAGCTATACCTGGTTGTTAAAACTGAATCTACCGCCGTTGATTTAAACTGACTTTTTCAATGTTAATTTTGCTAAAACAATTTTTCGAATTAAAAAGTACACGAGAGTGGGCGAAAGGTTCGTTTGGCGCGGGCACAAACCTTGTTAACAGCGATGTAGATTGCCTGAAATTGTTCTTTGTGATATTTTTCGCGACTTTTTGCATAGAGCAGTTTTAAAAACATTGATTTTGATATACGTGGCCAACTAGCTAAACTTTAAGGTTGTGTTAAGCCTTCATATCTCAATACAAACTTTTTTTTTTGTATGTTTCTACTTTGGTTTCTGGCGAATTTCTTTGTTACGGATACGATCCTTCAGAAAAAAGCCCTACTATTTGGGTCTATACTCCAGTATATAAACCTTTACTGCAATGGTCACTGCGACAGATATTTATGACCGGCCCACTGCCACTTCAGCTGCATTTTTTATACATCAGACTAGGCTAAAGTTTGAACGCAATCACACTGATCGAAAGCGATGATGCTGTCAAATATGAAGCACGTTTGCTTGATAAAAACAAATAAATCTAGACTCGAACACTCTAAAATTTTTATTCTGTGGAAACAGACGCAGGGCTTAAGTACTATTATTTTCCCGTTCTTAAAGAATTTTTTATTGCAAACGAAGTATAATATTTATTCTATACCTGTGTACTTATTTAATATAATGTCACGATAGGAGCCTTAGGAAAGCACACTAATATTATAATTGCGAAAGTAACTCTGTCTATCTGTCTGTTTGCTACACAGTCACGGCTAATCTATTTAACTGAACTCGATAAAATTTTGCGAGGTAATAGTATGTATCATGAAGACGGACATAGGCTATTTTTTTCTGAAGAAATCGCGGACGAAGTCGTGGGTACAGCTAGTATTAATATATGTATATGCTCTTACCATTTGGAGAACCAGGCCCGGAAAAATAGTATTTCGACCATGTAATTACGATTTTGAATGTTTCTTTAAAGTTAAATCTAACATAGTTCTTACTTTTCTCGCTAGTTATAACTTGGTGTTATAACGGAGTGCAAAAGTGACCTCTCCAAAAGGTTACGGGGTAAATGCCAGCCGAGTCCGTTGGCAAAATGACCCAATCTCACACCAGTATAGCACTGGGGTTTTTGCGAATAACATTTAATTGCTGTGTTGTACATAGCCTTCTTTATAAAGTTGAGATTATTTTCTTTCTGACTTAGTTAGGTAATATTTTATGGCATAAAATGGCAAATGGCTTGTTTGCAAGTGTGATAATTTGACTCTTCACACCTACAAACAAGTGTTTTTTTAACATTCGATAATAAAAAAAATTAATCTTCAAAGGCCTGAACAGAGTTTCTTGAATCATAGTTAAAAACACTCTCGATCAATAAATACACTTTAAAAAATAACTTAATCAATATCGGTTTAGCCGTTTGGCAGCCATGATGCTACAGACAGATACACACGTAAAACTCATAACACCTTTCGTTGGCGTCGGGGGTTAAAAAAGAATAAGAGAAGAATATAGGTAAATATAAGGTTCTCGAAAGTTACCGTAGACGAACAAAACTTACCGACATAGCAACCTCATTAGCAAGTTTAAGTGGCAGTGGGCAGGGCACATAGCACGCAAAACAGATGGCCGATGGGGCCAAAAGGTTCTCGAATGGAGACCACAGACCAGTAAGCGCAGCGTAGGACGTCCATCCGCAAGATGGACAGACGACCTAAAAGAGGCCGCAGGAAAACACTGGATGCAGGCCGCTTCCAACTGGGCCTTTGGAGATCGATGAGGGAGGCCTATCCTGCAGTGCACTAGTATAGGCTGATTATGATGACACTAATAATAAATGCGAACGTTTGTGTATGTTAGTACTTGTATATTCCCTCAGTTAAGTAATATTTCTAACTAAAAAATATATGTACAGATCTATTTATATTAAATTAAAAGCCATAAATCTGCACAAACGCGTATAACAATTTTTTTTTTCTGCTTAACGCTTTTTGGGTTTTTGGAGTAGCACGGTCATCATTTACTAACTCAAGCTATCTTAGCTAGGAGTAAGAGCGAGAGATTTATGGTCCATCATGATAGATTAGCGCAGATTAACGGCATCACCGTAAAGTTTATGATGCTCCCGTGGTTTATTGTTACATTGCCAACCATTGTAACTGACAAGATGGCAATACAGAATAAAGTGCTCATGAAAATAATCCACTTTATCAATCAGGGAACACTCAAGCGATGAGTGCCTCACTGACATAGGCCTTGTTTATGATTTGCCCTGACCCACAGACTAGGTAAAGCTACTATCTAAAGTCTTTATCCCGACCTAATCCTCACTTAGCTAAGTTTCCATTCACAATCCTATCCTCGGATCAGATAAATAAGAGAGATATGCTCACTACAATTATCGTTCGTGTTCAGATTTAAGTATTAAACTTTCGCGATTTGACCACGTTTTATTCATGTGCGATTCGCTTGTCTGCTCGCGGTATCAACTAGTTATAACATGACTAAATTGTTTTAATAGTGTACTTTCCTTGTATATGTATACCTAGCTAAAGTATGTGGCGTACTCGCCATCCGAACTCGTACTCCTTGTGCCAACCTTCATGAAGTTAATTCAGAAATTCCATGACGTGTAGCGCTGGGGCGCGAAAACTTAAAAAATAAAAGAACATTGATTATCAAAAAGGATTGTCATTCGCTTTTTCTAAGATTTTCGTTGCATTAAATTCATAATTTCTATCGGACTCTGCTATATTCTTCCATTGTCGGTAGCTTAAACCTCTCCTTCTATATAAATAGTACTAATCCACTATAAGTAAATTCGTTTAAGTTAACAAAATTGTAGTTACATAAGTATAACATAATTATCAATATAAAAAACCGACTTCATAAAAATTGCAGAACAGGATTAAATTGAAAAGGGGACCACGCGGGAAGCACCAGCTTTCAAATAAAAAAGAATCATCAAAATCGGTTCACCCAGTCGAAAGTTCTGAGGTATCAAACATTTTTTAAAAAAACAGTCGAATTGATAACCTCCTTCTTTTTGGAAGTCAGTTAAAAAAGACCCAGTGTCGATCAAGATATATTTTACATAAAAAAAAAAAAGTTCTAAATGATTGCACGAAAATGAAGATAAACATGATTGATAAACATTTATAACAGGTGTTCAAATTTCTCCTTGTTTAAACCACTTTTTTCACTGTAGGTACCGCTAAACAGCTTAACGCAAAAACTGTAAGTATGGCACACTTACATATTACTTTTTTTAATGATACTGGGTGACGAGACGAGCGAAGTCGCTCGCCTGATGGCTCTTCACGCTTGCCCATAACAGCTCAACGCCACTCAGAATTTTGAACTTTGAACAGTTCAAAACCCTAGATGGCAATGCACTGCACTCGTCACCCCGAGATATAGGATGTCAAATCTCTGTGTGCCCTGTAATTTCGCTGGAAACGTACGTAACGTTACTTTTAAGAGTAAGGATGCCACAGACAGATACACATGAAGATACACAGATACTAACACCCCTCTTTTTGCGCCTAGAGTTAAAAACGAGATTTCCGCGAGTATTATATTTTTTGTATCCCTGTCTCTACATAGTACCAAGACTAGTACTAAACAGTCGCTTTCCGCGTCTGTCTGTCTATATATTCGCTAACTCCTCCTAAACCAGGCAACGGATTTTGATGCAGTTTTCACCATCAGTTAGATAATTTTTCACGGAAGGTTAATATATATAACTAGCCGTCCGCCCCGGCTTCGCACGGGTGTAAGCTCGCCTTCGCCTCGCTACAAAATATAACATAGTCTATGTCACCCGGGGATAGTGTAGCTTCCCAACAGTGAAATAATTTTTCAAATCGGTTCAGTAGTTTCGGAGCCTATTCAATGCAAACAAACAAACAAATCTTTCCTCATTATAATATTAGTATAGATAAAACCTAAGCCGTGCGAAACTGGGGCGGGTTGCTAGTAAATTATAAAAAGAAAATACACAAAATATTTAAATTACGTGCTTGTCCATTATATTTTCTCAGAAATTTTATCATTACGACATTATTAGGCTGGAAACTAGATTGTCGAATAAAGAACTTTTTTCCAATTGAATAACGATTCGAATTCCAGGGATGTTTCCCCGATAGTTTCGGAATTGAAGGGTTGGAGGGACTTAAGTGGCAGTATGAGATATATCTATACAAAGTTATTGGGTAATACCTAACACTTCTCGCATGTACTTTCCTTACATCACACCAAAGACAAAGAAAACAATTGACATCGGGACGCGATCCTTTCACTCTTTCAAGAGAAGGATATTATATAGAAGAATCACTCATGAATGAAAAGGACAAAGCTATATTATTTCCATCCTGCACTACATGTCCGGTTATTTGATGGCCAGTCCTGCAACTGGTGGCAAACAAATCAAGACATTTTGCTGAAAAGAACTGTGAAACCCTTAGATTTCTATCATTAGTGACTTTGTCGTTATTCCCTAGAAGTGTATTTAGTGTTTAGTAATGGTAAATTGTTGTATAATCGGCTGTAAAAGCCGAGGTGATATATAAGGTTTTCTGTCTCATGTGGACACGTTATCCCATATTCTATGGATACCTATTCTCTGCATCACACCCTCAGCAGGCGTAGCAAGGGCTGTGGACAAATTATCTTTCCACTGTCCACGCATAGACGTGGCAAAGCTAGAATAACGGATATGAAGTTAAATAAAATGAAATAGTTTAATGTCCAGATTTGCATCCATAGCTTAATAAAATACGAAAAATATACACATAAAAAAAATTAGATAAGAAAGAAAGAGGAAGGAAGTTATTAAGATATGCTTGTCTCTTTCTCGCGGGATAAAAACAGTGGAAAGACAATTTTGTCCATGGCCCGTGCTAGGCGTGCCTGATGAGACAAACAAGGGATCATCATCAGCCAGAAGACGTCCACTGCTTAACCCCTGACGCAAAAAGAAGGGTGATATAAATTCAACGTCATAGCTCTATCGCGCATAGAAACTCCAAGCATATCTCTCTTCATTGCCCGTAATATACTAACACAAATAAGTGTAGTGGTAGTGGTAGGACTGTTTTGCAGAGTCCGCCTGGGGAAGTACCACACCTTTGCCAGTTATCCAACCGCCAAGCAGTAGTGTGCAAACACTGGTATGTTCCGGATTGAAGGGCAATGTTTCCAGCGAAATTACAGGGCACACAGAGATTTGACATCTTATATCTCGGGGTGACGAGCGCAGTGCATTGCCATCCAGGGTTTTGAACTGTTGAAGTTCAAAATTCTGAGTGGCGTTGAGCTGTTATGGGCAAGCGTGAAGAGCCATCAGGCGAGCAACTTCGCTCGTCTCGTCACTCCGTATCATTTTTTATTTTATTAAAAGTGTGAAGTTTTCAAACCGAGGTCAATCGTTTTTCGTAGAATAAGCTATTATATAAATTAAGAAACTAGCTAGACAATAACATTCCAAACCATCTGAATTCTGTAAAGTTGAAAGGGCTTATTCCAAATCCTTTGATTGATGCTAACGACTTCGGAAACATAAGGCTTCACGTGTGCAGAAGGTTACTCCTGTGGCCTTAGTACGAGAACTTGCGACAAAGTTATCGTTACGTAAACGATAGCAAAAGTATGAAAAAAAATATCCCTTCACGTCCGATAGAGTTGCTGTTTAATTTTTCATTCATTTTGCTATCGTTTACGTAATGACAACTTTTTTCGCAAGTGCTCGTACTAAGGCTACTGAAGACTGACTAATGTCTGCTAGTGGGGAAATTTATGGGTGCATGATTTAACAGACTTTAGAACAAAGGATTTTCGAGATTAGACTATATATATACATGTATAAGTAAATAGTTGCGCCCTACGGTTTCACTCGCATTAACGTACTCTTAGGAATTGTAAATTTTTCTGGCACAAAAAGTATTATTACCTTTTCACTTCCGGTAAATGCTCGTAAAGTTGTTGGTAATGCCCGATGTAAGCGGACTAAACAGGTTTTATTCCCTAGCAAAAAAAGGCTGCTTTTTCTTGCACTGGTAGGTACATAAAAATAAACTGAACCTCTTTGAAACTGCCAGGAAATATTGGCGCCAAAGTGAATTAAACATATCGCCTCATTGTATTTTTTTTTTATTACAGTATTTTTGAGTGGTATTGTGTAATAATGTGGATTACAAATTTATTAAGTGTTCTTGAAGGTGCTCAAGTGTGGGTAAGTAATATAACGAAGTAAAACACGTATTTTTGTATTTTTCTTAAAACTATTTAGAGTCAAGCAAAGTAAGTTACGGTAACTTACTTTCTTGACGCTATAATGTGATAATTACTTATTTACTTAACGATATCTTATAAAACTAGAAAATATTTCAATACTTGACGCTGGAAAATGCACAAGACGTGCGACGCCAAAATACTCATAAGAGAAAACAAAAAAAAATGTCCCATCCCATGCGTAACTTTTGTTGAATAAAATAACCCATTATTCAAATTTCAGTTTTAATTTTAATGAAAGATATCTTACTTTCAATATCACTGTTTCATTTCCTCGCAATTAAAGCAAAAAGCAGATTATAGGTATAACTCGTACATAAAACCCGTTTTATCCTCGACTTAAATATCCGCCCTTGCCTTTTGCTCGGGCTGATAAACATCTCGGCTAAAATGAATGTTTTATGCACTCGTTGTACAATCTACTAACGTTTTTCCCTGTGACCCTCTAACTGTACTATACTATGAAAAAAAATACGTCGATCCATTGTCCTGTTTTTTATATACATATATATATATATGTGGGAAAAAAAATATGTGGGACATTATTGCACACATGGTCATCTGACCCCAAACTAAGCAGAGCTTGTAATATGGCTGCCAGAGACTGATATACATACATATATATTATTAAATACATACTTAAATAGATATTAACACCCAGACATAGAACAAACACAAATGTTCATCACACAAATGTTTGTCCTAGATGGGAATCGAACCCACGCCCCCAAGCACAGAAAGTAGGATCACTACCAACTGAGCCACCGAGGCAGTCTAAATATATATATATATATATTTTTATAGGCTTGCGTTTGACCGCCAACTCACGCGAAGACACCCAGATTGTAGCTATCAGGGAACACCCATTCAGACAGCGCATGTTCTGTTGCCGGGTGAAAGAAGAACATCAAATACACTTTAGTAGGTACTAAAGTGTACCTATTTATAATATTAATTAATATGTATTAATTACTGATTTAAATTAAGCTAGCTATTTAACGGTTAACTATGGGCCCTAAACAAGGCCGAGCCTGTATTTTGTGGTCCCTTGATTTTCCAGGAACATTTAAGCATTCGTTTCGTATTGTATGATTCTACTTTATCTAAGTATGTCAAATGCAAACACTATTTGCGGTGTAGGATGGTGCCCGTGACATTAGCCTAATCCTGATGTCCTAGTGACGAAGTCCTATGTAACTTGCAAGTCGTTTTTTTTACAGTTCGTTTTTTTTACTGTTCGGTCATAGTGAAACTTTCAGAAAATATGCGGCCAAATCGCATGTTGCAAATTACATAATGAGGAGGCCTTTCGGCTAAAATGTCACAGGCATCATGCTATACCGCAAATAGTAGGTAAGTATATGAGATTCTTTTACCTTTTTAAAAAGTGTCATACTCAACGGGTGGTTCCATAACCGACCGCTATGAATATAATATTTTATGCCCTGTACTGTCACAGCGACGACAGCGTGAGATAAAAACTCAGCAAGCTTTGCATCAAAACCATGTTGGAAAATGTCAAACTTTCCTGTATATTTTACCCAAAAAAAAAAACATAAATTCAGCCACAAAACACAACAATTCGCTCCCCATTTCCGTATACTCCCTATCAATTTTAACACAGAGTTGCCAGAAATTTGCCAGGAATTTTCCCCTAAAATTGATGTTTTTTTTTTACTCATACATGCGCAAAATCGTTTATTTATATCGCACCCAGTAGGGCTATCGCGAAAGATAAATAGTTACTGACCTGTTTGGGACAAGAGTTTGAAGAAATGAACCGTTGAAGGAATTACGCCGAACGTCGTTTTTTTTCCGGCCTGTATATTATAAATTAAACGCCTACTTTCATAAACTCACTCTGAGTTTATCTTTCTAATAAACAATTTACAACTTATTGTACACACTTTCAAAGTTATTGAGATCAGAAATAAATTGTTAGACCCGTAAATTAATGTAAAAATTTCAGAGAAATGTTATCACAAACTTTAATTTCATTTAAACATCTAAGAATTCGATTCAGAAAACTAATTGCCTGTTTCGTCATGATGTTTACGTAGTAAATAAATTTGTACATAGTGGCTATTGTGTACTCTGTGCCGGTGTCCTAAAAGGATGAAAGGGATTTTATTAGATTTGTGCTAAAACGGCTCGAGGCTAAAGATTACGGGTGCCCAATAAAATCATGATCTCAAAAGTATCTCTTAACAAAAAGCTAGAAACATCTCTGACAATGCTTGTCCCTTGTTAATGAAGGATGATGATAAAACCACTGGGCGTGGTTAATTACATATGCTTAGCTCATGACCTGTAGTTCTAGGTCATGTTACTAGGTTAGGTCTTTCAAAGATTTTCCCTGTACAAAAAAGTTTCCGCCGTGTAGACAACCATCGTATCGACTTAAAATCGTTAAAATCGCCTTAAAAATTGACACAGGCAACTCGCGGACGCCCCAAAGCAACTTTGTGGAACCTAGACAAAATAACAAATAAGCTAAATCAGCTGACATAAATGACAGCCAAATGGCGCAAACATATTCAGAGGGCCGGTCCCAGATGACCTGAGAAGAGGCACTGAGGAAGAAAAGATTTAAAAAAGGGTTATGTTTCCTTGACTGTTTTCACTCAATTCACGGCCGTTGCAACATAGTCGAAACATCAAGAGGTATTTTATTTTTCACGGTTTCAATACGTGATAAGCCTTAATAAACAATTAAAACCATGTTTCGTTGAGTCTAGAAAAATAAGCAACTTAAAAACATAAGTAGAGCTCATAAATATATTATGGTGTTCTAACGACTTTTGATGAGTGTGTTACGATTTACCAAATTATTTATTACCCGAAAACCCTTTCACCGAGGAGACGCAGCTAATCCCCACTAGGTTACGCATTCCCTTTTGACAATTTTGATATACCTTATTAGTATATCTTTGAGAAAATCTTTTAAAATACGTTAATACGTCACGAAAATAATAACACAAAAAACTGTTGCTCGCGACTTCCTTTCGATTTTCATATAAACTTTCAACCTCCATTTTAGCCCTTTTGCAAAATAACATACCCGGTAAACTAATCTGGTCCTTGTTAAGAATATTTCTGTAAACCGCATCAAAATCCATTTAGTGGCTTAGAAGTTGTGCGTGTTCAAAAACATTTAAAAAAAAACTGACTTAACGTGTTCAGCTGCTTATAAAACGCTTAACGTGTTTTTTTTTATTTTCCTATTATATATAATGTATAAGCAATTACAGACTCTTTTATCTCTAGGATTTTATTATATGTATCTATAAATAGATTTTTACCGTACTTGCTCAATTAACTTTGGATACAAATAAAATGTGCTTAGATTACTTGGATCTTACGACTCGACTTAAAAAAGGAATTTCATTAATGAGAGTCAGAGTCGACTTCCATTTGCATTATTTCAATTAATATCCGCTCAAAATGGTTTTATCTGAGCAATAAAGTATTTCAACTAAATTGAGTCTTCAATAGACTTTTAATTAAGGCAAGCGGGATGTAAAAACTTCACTTTCTGGAGGCTTGAAAGTTGGCCGTCGGCGTCGACGGAGATCCGGCTGTCAGGTGCGAGAGGCTTTTTGAAGTATTTTTGCTGAAAGTATTCAGACAATGTTGCCATATTTTTGAACGTAGATTTATCCCCATCATTGCCACAGGTTTGGAAGTACTTACTTTTTTGTTTGTATTTCAACCGACTTCCAAATAGGAGGAGGTTATCAATTCGACTGTATTTTTTTAGTTTTTTTTCTGTTTGTTTCCTCATAACTTTCGACTGGGTGAACCGATTTTGATGTTTTTTTTTAATTATTTGATAGCTGGTGCTTCCCGTTTGGTCCCATTTCAATTTGGTCCAGTTCTGACGTTTTTATGAAGTCGGTTTAATAATATTGATAATTTTATTTTATTGTAAGGAAAACATCTCAATTAACCTACTAATATAACAAATGCGAAAGTTAGTGTGTAAATGTTTGTTTTAGAAGAACCTCTATGATCAAAGATATACAAAATTCACCAACATGCACTGAAGAGAAAAAAAAAAAAAAAAAAAAAAAAAACTGCTGTTAATTAAGGCCCATCCTCTCTCTGAGAGAAGGCCTGAGTCTCAGCAGTGGGAACATGATAGGCTGAAATGATGATGATGATATCCGTAACTACTAAACCGACTTTGATGAATTTTGGAATGTAGGTAGATAGATTAGGTTCTGGGATAACATATAAGCTCACCCTTTTAGGGTTCCGTAGCCCGACAATAATCCCGAATTAAAACTAAACCGATTTTGATAAAATTTCTATAGGACCAATCTGAAAATATACCTTACAAAAAAAAGAATTTACGAAATCCGTTCAAAAATTACGGAGTTATGAGGTAAAAAACATTATAAAAAAAGACTACCGAATTGAGAATCTCTTTGTTGGTGACGGATTCGTGTGGTCCAGGATAAATGATGCACCTGAGCACTTTAGACTACTTTTTATTGACTGAAGGTAATTATAAAACAGAAATAGTAAGGCAATGCGCGCCGTGCTCGGAGGCGGTGCAACGACGACTGCCTGCAAATCCAGGTGACCTCCCCCCTCAGCACGCACCCCGCGCTTCCCCTTTCACAAGACAAGTACATGCAAATATTACTCAGATGATGCGTCGCAATCACTCCTCTTTTTTGAAGTCGGTTAAAACAGTCATTGACACAACAAAGGTCCCATATTAAAAGTTGTCAATGATAAGTACAATAACCTTTCGGCCTTGTATATACCCCCTGTGTACGCAAATTCATTGTTTCAAAACATCAAAATAAGTATATTTTGTAATGCGGGAAACACCTAAAAGATTGTAAATAACGCCTTCACAAATTTAACCTTATACTAATACAAATCGTAAGCGCTGGCTCCGAAAAAAAAATGTAAGGCAAAAAAACATTAAATCCTTTTTCACCACAACTTTTACCATCTTTTACCGTTAAAAAGAGGTAAAAAAAGCATCAAAACGTAGCTTTGGGTTGCGTTGAACATCCATCAAGCCTTAATGGGCTATGTATGTATATTCGAACATACAACTTGGATACATATATGAAGCGAATTTATGTCTTTGACCCTTGTAACTTTCCAAGCGTTTAGGCGCATTATGAGAACATATCTAAAAGCTGTGGTACTGTTAAATGCGTTCCAAGATAAGAATGGTTATGGTACGGTTGATAATCGTATGTTTTACGTAACAACTAGTAACTACCCTTTCAGATGTATCAACTTTACATGTAAAAGGCGTAACAATGTAGGGGTCAAACCTCATAAAAAGGACTAAAGCATAGAAGTAGTGCTAATTTAGCATAAACGAATTAAATAGTATGCTAACTACAGTTATATGATTATTTACGGGATATTTACCGTGGTAAGGTTGTGGAAGGAGCTCCCGATATTTCGACGCAGTTACATGCACCATGTTCACGGGAAGACACATGTTAAATCCAAAATCTTTGCTAGAACAGAATAAAAAAATAAACTAGCACGTTTTTTTGCACACTCGGTCATGACCCCAAACTAAGCACAGCTTGTAATATGGCTGCCAGAGACTGATATACGTACATATATATTTTAAATACATACCTAAGTAGATATTAACACTCAGACATAGACAAACACAAATTTTCATCACACGAATGTTTGCTCTAGGTGGGAATCAAACCCACGCCCCTAAGCAAAGAAAGTAGGTTCACTACCAACTGAGCCACCGGGGCAGGCAAATAAGCTTACCAAACCTGTGTTATCAGTACCCTTAGTACAAGATTCGATAGTTTTCGAAAACTTTTTTCGTTTTCGTTTTGATGCATACATTGCTGGGCTGAAAGCTATTCGAAACTATTTTTCGTATTTGAGTGAAGCAACCTATACTGCCGATTACTACCGATTTTAGTTCATCCGCGTTTCCGCTAGAGGCGTTTTACTAAAATGTATGGGACAATACATAAACGAAAACAGTACTAACTAAGGGTACAGAACTAAACAGATTCATTTTTGACAGGACGACAAATTGCAGGGTTGTACACTATATTAATGTACTAGGGCCTACAATCATTAGATGGATAAAATAAATTGAAAAAATTAAGCCGTAATGGTCAAGACTAACATAAAATAAGTAAACCATGATATTAATTGTTTATTTTATGTCAGTAATTTAACGAAATCCACTTTCAAACTTTCCCTCCTAGAGTTATACGAAAAACTACTTTTGTAAATTGGAAGTAATACGTTGATTATGTTGAGTTTTTCCAAAATTTTTAACCGCTACTTTCAATAAAAAGCACTGATTTACAAGTTAGTACATAAATGAAATTTTCTTTAGATCCTTCTATTTGACAGAATCAGAACGCCGAAAATTCAATTTCCGTTGCTATTTTCGGCAGAGGATTCTTTTAAAATCAACTCTATTCAAAAATTTGCCTTACCAATTACGAGTATAATATACCAACTGTTAGTTTGATTATATTACACTAGCTTTTTTGCCCGCGACTTCGTACGCGTAGATTTTCATATAAACCTTAAATTCTTTTTTCTTCCCTTAATCCGGCCTTGCGCAAAATAACATAGCATATACTTCAATCTGGTCATAGCTAAGCATATTCGTGAAAACCGCATTTAAATCCGTCCGCATTTTCTTCCAGGGGTGTAGGAGATGTGCGTGAACAAACAAACAAAAATTCTAAAAACTGCCTTAACATGTTCAGCTGCTTATTTTAAGTCGCCCTGTGTGAAGTATTGATAGAATCATAAAAGTAATAAATAACACCGTCAACAGTTTTCAAATCAAAAAGATAATGTGACCACAGTGCAGAGCATGTTTTGAAATTTTCTTTTTGTCTAAACCATTAAAAGTATATTTCCGGCCAGTTTCGCTGGCCACGGAACCCTGACATAATGCTTGTCTTAACACGCTCTTGGCTAGTTATTTCTTATTTCGCGTGCATTTGTATGTATACCTTGATTAAAAAGCCATGAAATGGAACTTCTCTATTTATCTGTTAAAATATCACAGTAAAATAAAATTATTTCTATATTCTTATTCTTATTGCAAATATACACTGTATTCTTCTAAAAGCTAAGTTTATATACCCTGCATAAAGGGTGCAGCAATGACTTATGTAGTGGCTGTTCACAAAACCAGACCACAGACATAAACATATAAATTTAAGTATAGTTAAACATTTTTGGGTTAGAAACTTACGAAGTTGGTTCTGGAAAAATGTTATTATTTCTTTCTTTCTTTATTGCGTCCGGAATTTTGTTGTATAGGTTTATTTTCATGTACAAAGGGCCTTTTTTGAATATTTCTATTCGCGGGACTGTATTAAAATAGGATGCGATATATTTTGTGTTTTAAATGCTAACATACTCGTAGAATAAAACCATGAGAATGTAATATGGAGCTTGGAGCTTCCCGGTGTGGTACTGGATGTAGATGCGACCTGGGCTATAGGGACAACGTCATGTATGCGGTCGGCTAGGTCTGCCAGCACATCGAGTGATGACGTCATCTGCTGCGAAGCAATGATGTCTGCGTGCTGTTCGGTAGGCGGCTGGTCCAAATCATGCGTAAAAAGTCTTCTGGAACTCCGGGGCCTGCTAGGTGTCGTAGATGACGTAAGAATTGAGAAGGCTTACGATCACCTAGCTCCTCGTGTGTTAAAAGTTGCTGTACCTTTTTTTCTCTTGATGCGGACAAACGTTTAATTAGCTCCAGCTTGAGTTTTTCGTACTTCTCGGTCACAGGCGGGTTGACGATGATGTCTTCGACTTCAGCTGCGTATTGCGGGTCAAGTTGTCCAATCACATAGTAGAACTTGGTGCTATCTGCAGTGATGTTGGAAATCGCGAATTGGCCTTCGATCTGGGCGAACCAAATCGCCGGCTTCTCGGGCCAAAACGGTGGAATACGCACGCCAACTCGGAATACATTGTCATCATCTTTATTCTTCGTGTCAGCTGCAGTGCTATCAGTACGATCTAGCGGCATTCTGACCTTTGTCGGTGGTGTACGGTCCATTCAGTGGTCACCAATTATAGTGGATTTGTACTATTTATATAGAAGGAGAGGGTTAAGCTACCGACAATGGAAGAAAATAGCTGAGTCCGAAAGAAATTATAAATTTAATGCAAAGAAAAATCTTAGACAAATCTTAGAAAAAGCGAATGACAATTCCATTTGAAAATCGGTGTTCTTTTATTATTATTTTTCGCGCCCCAGCGCCACACGTCGTGGAAAATTGGAATGAAATTCACGAAGGTTGGCGCAAGGAGTACGAGTACGCCACACTCCTACTCCATGCACTGGAATGAATCACCAAAGAGGTTGTAAGGCCTATAACATGCTTGATCTACACGTTCATTCATCTAAGAAGGTTAAGGAACCTTCTTTAAATTTAAACTGATTAACCGAATGACAGTTGACAGTTTCAAAATTTTAATGGCTATGTCAATAACATTCTCTTTACTTTGGATCTTCTTGCTTGAGGCTATGTGACGATCCTCATATTACGTTTCGGCTAACGAAGAAATAAATCATTGATTTTTATTTTCGTTTATGTAAAAATAAAGAATTAAAATAAATGATATAAGATAGCCTATGTTTTAATCTGGTAATTTCTAAGCATATTCGTGAAAACCGCATTTAAATCCGTCCAGTGGTTTAGGAGATGTGCGCGGACAAACAAACAAACAAACAAACAGACAAACAGACAAAAACTCTAAAAACTGTCCTATCGTGTTCAGCTGCTTATTTTAAGACGACCTGTGTGATTTTTTTTTTGTTATCTTGCAATTACAGATTTTTTTATGTCTACGTTTTTATTATATGTATAGATATAGATAGATAGTATGTAGACATACTGGCAAAACCTCATCACAACTGCATTTGATTGAGGAGACCATTTTACGAATGAATGTGTAGTTTTATCTTTATTTTAATTGATTCTCGGGTATAGCCCGGATATTTGAGATGCATTAGTTGGTGCGTCCAAAGCCAACATCAAATCAATACGAAATAATTATGGAATGTGTGTAAAAGAGAATATGAAACTATGATTGTACGTACAGTAACGAATTTAAAAACTCAAGTATATATTAGGTATCTCTAAGCCCCAAATAAAATAAATTGAATTATTTCTTACTCTACAAAACGTTGTCACGCAAAATATTGTCATCATCTCTATCCTAGTAAAAAAACTATCGTCTTCACGAAATTGAACCTAGCGTAAACAAAAGAGTCGACTTTCTAGTCAGCAATTAGTATTGAGTCTTACGATATTTCTTATAACATCAGCAGTTTTTTTTTTGTATTATGTCATGGTTCACTGGCCATATGATATGGTCTAACGATTACTTACTTACTTAATCTGCTGGCGCAGCGACCCCAGTTGAGTTTCAGCCTGCGACAATAGAGAACGCCATTGGTCTCGGCTTCGCACCGTCTCGTGCCAGGGACTTGGAGCTCGTGCAAGTCCGACTCTATGGCATCTATCCAACGACGTCTAGGCTATTGGGAACTCTATTGATACTCCTTCTTGACATTGCGATCCTCTCCTTATTTCATCAGTTGGCCTATCTAGCGGAGTCTCTGGGCTAACGATCGTTAACTAAAAACTAAAATTATGCCTTTCTTCTTTGCCAGATCCCCACAAGAACTCAACAAGCCGCATCGTCTCCATCTTGGGGCTATTTGAGCTGTCAGTAGGAGAGCAACCGCGAGCTGATGGCGCTTCAGAGCTAGCTGCGGCGAGGCTGGCAGTAGATCACGTGAATAAGCAGCACTTACTGCCTGGTTACATGCTGCAACTCATCGCCAACGATACCAAAGTAAGACTTACTATACGCTGTCAATGAGGAAGCAACTGCAACCCGATGGCGCTCTAGAACTGCATGCGGAGAGTCTGGCAGTAAAAAACACGAATAGACGGTGCTTGATACTCAGGTACAGACTGCATCTCATCGCTTAATATATATACCTAGATATTACTTACTATACGCTGTCAGTGAGGAAGTAGCTGCAACCCGACGGCACTCTGGAGCTAATTGCGAAGAATCTGATAGTAGACTATATGAATACACGGCGCTTGATACCCGGATCCAGTATGCATCTCATAGCTAACTGTAGGTACTAAGATAAAACTACTACGGCTTGTTAATGAAAAACCAGCTGACGTTAGAGATGGCTATGGTAAGGCTATCAGTAAACCAGTATACTGTGATTTGCGACTATAGTGCACCTATCTTAAGCCTCGGTATCATCCAAAGTTGAGCTGAACTGAGCGGCGTGATGTAAACATTTAGAATTTTTCGATTGACTTCACGTCGCGTAGCCGTGGTAGCCGTATATTTTGTGAACTTCTATTGTTGTATATCAAACGAATCTGCCATATTACTCTACTACTTCTTAGCCATGTAGCCCAAGCTGCTTCCTACGTTTTACTCATAGTTTTCAGGTTTCCCGTGATTTCCTTGAACAAAGAATTTCCGTTATTATGATATCAAATTCTTGGCCTAACTTCATCAATATTCGCAGAGTCGTTTGCTCGTGAACTATAGTGAGAAACAGATGGAGAGAAAAGTTTTCTTTTGCATTTATGATATTATTATGTTGTATGATCACAAATGTGTCTTCACAGTGTGACCCAGGTGTTGGTGTGGACCGATTCTTCCACGCCCTGTATACCCAGCGCGAGTCCAGGATGGTGATGCTGCTGGGGACTGCATGTTCTGAGGTCACTGAGAGCATCGCCAAGATTGTACCTTATTGGAATATAGTTCAGGTAAGATTGTATCTTACTGAAATATAGTTCAGGTAAGATTTTACCTTACTGGAATAGAGTTCTGATATAATCAAACATGTATATCTGTTAATTAATTAAATTAATGAACCGTTTATTATATATAGCTACAGAAAATGTTCCTATAAGATAAGACATTCCATATATTTTTGAGGAAATTAGAAAAAAATACAGACGGCAAAAAAAAAGTAATTTGATCATATTCTTTGTTTATTCCTTAAATGGATCAAAAGTCTGAATAGGCCAAGATCAGTCAAGCCCGTTGTAGATAATGCGCAGTAAACTGGTACTTGCACAAGTAATGCGCATCGTCTGCTTGGACTTTAAAGCTACAACCCTGTAGGTATAATAATCTACTAAGGATTTCACTTCGTATTAGAAACTAATTAATAGCGCATTAACTGTGGATATGACGGGAATTAATGATAATGGAACGCAATCTATTAATCCGTTGCACAGTAATAAACACCTGGTATATAATTAATGTGATGTTGATTAATTACTCAGTTAGGTAGGTGCAACTTAGGCAAAGAGGTCGCCCGACGAATCCAACTTGGATGGGCAGCGTCCGGGAAATTACGTGACATCTTCTCGTCAAAAAATCGACATTTCCTAAAGAGTAAACAAATCAACATCGTAAAAAAATCGACATTGCGTAAAGAGTTGTAGTTGAAGTTACAATCAACCGCATCTGCTCTTACAAACGGACACAAGTATCAATTCATCCGACTCCAAGTAATCCCGAGGCTTCATCTCATTCGTACCTGCGCTCGACTTTGATATCCAATCGTCTTGGACAAATCCATAAAGAGAACTAGATTTAACGCTTCTCAGCATCTGAGTCCCATTGTGCTAATGCTAAACGATTTCCAACTCTCAGACGAAAAAATAAAGCAGATTCGTGTATGAGGGTAGTTTTGAATCAGCAAATCCAATATTTGAATTTGGAAGCTTTGTTTTGGTAGCAATTGTGTTACGTCAGATGCAGTATTGGCTCTCAATCAGTGACGATCGACTGGGTACATCGATGGAGTCGTCTCGATTGTCTCATTAGAGAAACGTCATGTAATTTGTTTGATAGTATGCAGCCATGCAAGAAGTCAAACTGCACGGATAGGATAGGAGCTGACATTGCATCACATTCTTACATGAGGTACATGTTAGCAATTTTCACCGAGTTGATTATGTTTTGGCGATACTTATATGAGGGGTCCGAAAGGACTTCCCATGAATTTCCCCGGAGGGTCATACCTCCCTTTCGCACGGCTCCATTATTACCACGATTGATTCAGGTGGATATGGGGAATTGGCCAATTATAACTTGGACAATGTTATAATCCCATAACTATTTAGTACTAGCTGTCCAAATTTCAATAAACTTGATTGAATTATGGTCTAGAATTCATGGGAGAGAATTAAATGCACATTAATTCTCTCCCACAATTTCCAGTTTTTCGGGCAACTTTTCCGATTTTTCTTCCCCAACCTTATTCGGACTACTGAGAACATTTCCTTACATTATCCCGCAGGCGCGGATCCAGCCCTCAAAAAAGGTTCTGGTCACAGCCATCCGAAAATCAGGCAAGTGCGAGTCAGCGTACGAACCTTGCTCGTGCATGATCGATGTAGTGCATTCCTACAAAGGAAATGTTTATAAAAAAATATATGACGGCCTGACCAAGATTTTGTACAGTGTACCGTAGTTTCATGCGAGTAAAGCTGTCACAAGTCACGTATTAGGGTTGTGGGCATGCCCATCGTGCCCACAACGGTGGATCCGCGCCTGTTATCCCGAGTATTATGGGGTGTTTAGTATAATTATACATAGTATCTTTGAGACATACATAAAGCAAGACTCGTTTTTTTATCTTTCCAATTTTGTTGTTTCGTCCATAATTTGTTTAGTAAATTCTAAAAATATACAAATATATACCATAAAATAATTTATATTTATAGTAGTTTACTAGAAATAGCCATTATAGGGACCTCATGGCGCGATTGCAAATTATTAAGTTATTATTTGACTAACTTTTGATAATTTTTTTCCAATTTCGAAAAGGAGGTTCACAATTCGACGGTGTTTTTTTTTTTGATGTTTGTTACGCGATTTCTCCACCAATTATGAATTGTTTTTTTTTTGGTACCTAGGTCATACTTCAAAGATGGTCTACATATAAATTTAACGAAATTGATTCAGAGCTTTTTTTTATCAACAAAAACAACACATATACCTACACAGACGTTTTGGTTGTGTCTGAAAGGACACAGCAAAAGTTTTTATGCGGAGTTCAAATCTCTGTTTTAACTGTAATTATAGTTTTAGTTGGTAGGTACACGTAGGACATGTATGTATTGTAGATATTAGGTAGGTATAGTCATAAAGTTTTTTTTTCTTCCTAAAAATGACTTTTCTAACTTTATTATTATACTAGTGCTGTTGCCCAGACTTCGTACGCGTAGATTTTCATATAAACTTTCAACCCCTTTTTCCTCCTCTAATCCGGCCCTTGCGCAAAATACCATACATAGCCTTTACTTCAATCTGGTTATAGCTTAGCATATTCATGAAAACCGCATTTAAATCCGTTCAGTGGCTTAGGATGTCCTCGGACATACAAATAAACAGACAAAAACTCTAAAAACTGTCTTAACATGTTCAGCTGTTTATTTTAAGACGCCTTGTGTGTTTTTTTTTAATATCTCGCAATTACATATTTTTTTATCTCTATGTTTTTATTATAGGTATGTATAGATATAGATAGATAGCTTGTGATAAGGGGCCATCCATAAATTACGTTACACGAATTTTAGGACTTTTAACCCCTCCCCCCGTCCTTGTCACAGGTTGTCACATTTTCAGAACCCCCTCCCCTGATGTGACGTCACACGTTTTTTCAAATTTATGAATGTATTTTAAAATAAGTAATCAAAAGAAAACAGTTAAGTATTTTACTTTTTTTATTTTAGAGTCTCCCTTGCATGCGGCGTTGTAACGCCGCTCTAAAAGTTAACTGTTGGGTGAGAGATAATCTCAAAGCGAAAGTGCAAAATTATTAAATATAAGTAGATCAAGTTTGTTAATTTTTAAAGTTTTTTATTCACATATAAATTTCGCGTTATGTATTTTGAATTTTAACATGTGACGTCACAAAGCTTTTGACCCCCCCCCCCCTGCTTCTTGTCACACTATGTCACATTCCGGTGATAAATTAAAGTGGACGTAATTTAAGGATGACTCCAAGCAATAACAGGTAACTTAGGCAAAAGATAATTACATTATACCTAAGTACAAAGAGAATGATAATCGCATCTTTAGTATTAGATTCAGTGAGAGAGCTCTATTTGTGGAGTTCTTGCAAGTTAATACGATACAGTGAGCACTGCTTTGGCTTTTGATGTTCGACCACGTGGTAAATTCAGACAGCGTAATTGTCTTGTCTTTTCCGACCTTGTTACTTATTTCCGTATAAATTTTCTTCATCAGCCAGAAGACGTCCACTGCTGAACATAGGCCTCCCCCTTTAACCTTCACACTGAACGACATCCTGCCATCTGCATCCACTGGATGCCTGCGACTGTCTGAATGTCCTCGGTCATCTAGTGGGAGTCCTACCTACGCTGCGTCTTCCGGTTCGCGGTCTCCACTCAAGAACATTTCTTCCCCATCGGTTGTCAGTTCATCGAGCGATGTGACCTGCTTATTGCCACTTCAACTTGCAAACTTAAATAGTTATGTCGGTGACTCTGGTTCTTGGCGAATATCCACGTTCCGGATTCTATCTCGCAAAGAAACTCCAAGCTCCATTGCTCGTAAATTTTCTTAGTACAAACTAATTTGGTACAAGTTTATAACTTACTCAAACTATGGTATCTATATAAATAAACTATACATGGTTACTGGTAATCAGTTAGTATCCTTAAGAGGATACGTTAATTTATCACCGGAATGTGACTTGTTGTGACAAGGGGCAGGGGGGGGTGAAAAGCTTTGTGACGTCACTTGTTAAACGACTTCAATACGTCAAAACAAACAACTTTTGATCTACGACTTATAATAATTCACGGAAATCTGCTGTTTCTGATGTTATCGCTATGCACCTTTCTTCCTCTAGCCGAAAACGTGAGTTAATTCTATAAATATCTATGAAGCACATTTTTCTCCAACAGGTGTCGTTTGGGTCCACGTCTCCAGCGCTCAGCGACCGGTCGGAGTTCCCGCTGTTCTGCCGAACCGTAGCCCCGGACTCCTCACACAACCCTGCTAGAATTGCCTTCATTAGGTACGACTTTACCACAGAAGTTGCGCAGTGTAACACTTGTAAAAAATACCTTGTAAAGGTAAAAATTTCGCCACAATATCACATCTTAGATAATCTAAAATCCCCGCAGAAATGGTAGTGGAGGTAAGATTTGACATTGCTTTGTGGATGTATTTTATAAAAAGACCGGCAAACAGACATACGGTCCACTTGATGGTAAGCAATAATCGCTGCCTATGGCCACCTGCAACGTGGTGTTCTCAATGCTTTGCCAGCCTGCAGAGCTGGTTGCACCCTTTTTAAAACGCTCCATGTTGAAGATTGGCGAAAGATCATCGGGGGAAGTACATTCCACACCTTGCAGTTCTGCGGAAGAAAGGAGCTGAAAACCAGGACTGTGTGGGATTTCTAAATTTGCAAGGTGGTGAGCAGAGGTGAGCTTGGTGACAGTGTTGCAATGTGTAGTCTCTATTCCTACCTAACCTAGCGGTCTCCTGTCCTAACTGGCATTGTCTTTGTCGTACTCCTACTAACTTTTTATCTCCAGACAGTTCGCTCTCTCTGCATGTGTGTCTCAATTCTCTCTCTCTCCAGACAGTTCGGCTGGGACACGGTGACGGCGTTCTCTCAGAATGAAGAGGTGTACTCGCTGGCCGTCAACGAGCTGGTGACGCAGCTGGAGGCGGCCAATATCACCTGCGCCGCTTCTATCACCTTCGCTGAGTCGGACTTTAAGGAGCAACTGCAACAACTTAAGGCAAGTAACATATTTCACTACAGTCTTGTAGAGATTTTAAGGCACTCTAGCAAGCACAGAGACATACCACTGTCCACTGCTGTCTCTATTAAGGGGAAGACACTTTATTCACGTGTTTTTTAGAGATAGCACTACACTACTTAACACTGACACTTTGTTTTTCACAACACTAAAAATAGCGTTCTGTCGCTGCTTCGAGCATCCAAAAAGCGACTTGATTGCCGTGACTGTTGTATGTGCGGATTGAAGCGTTCGGTCGCGGCATCAAGCTTTTTTTTATTCGGTAATAGGCTTGCGTTTGACCGCCAACTCGCCTGATGTTAAGCGCGATGCGGTCTACGATGGAGCACGCTTGCCCAGAAGAAGCGAAGCAAGCTTCCGAAAAGCGACTGAATCGCCGATCGCTGATGCTAAAAGTCGCTAGTGCCTCGGCCCTAAATGATATGCGCCAAACTCAGCAGAAAAGCGTCATATCTAATGTGTTTAATGTTATGCGCTGAAACTTCGCAGCTCAGCTAATGACATGCTGAACACAATGCGTGTTCGTGAATCTAGATAATTTATGCAAATCAATTCTCAGTTTATGAATACGAAGAACTTTAGCACAGCCCGTTCTAGCAACGTTCTATTTGTAATACCCATACGACATTGTAATTATCATTCTTCACATAATACTGATGTTTAAGTATATGTGGAAGTAACTCTATCTATGTATGTCTGATTACTTTCTACATCTTTATGACTGAAGGCGATCAGGATGAAGTTCGCCATTTTTAATCGACTTCAAAATAGGAGGAGGTTCTATGTTCCGCTGTGTTTTTTGTATGTTCATCGATTTCTCCGCCAATTATGAATTAATAATAATAATAATAATAAAAAACTTTATTTGAACAAAGTACATGGCTGTGAAGTTAGTAAATTTATATACTTATATTTAGTGTTAGTAGGTACTTAGGCATAACTTCAGATATTGAACCCTGATTCTCACACTAGGGGAGTCCTGTGTTGTGAGATTCAGTGCCTTCCATCTTACATTAGGTTATAATAGTAAGTAGACATTACATAAATAAAAAGGCTAATTCTAAATGTATGATTAAGGTAGGAATACATGTAGGTATCTAAAAACAAGGTTCTGAATAGACAGGATATTAAAACGGGGGTAGATACAATAATCTCAAAGTATCTGATTTATCTTTACTTACTTTGGTTGGATGAATCTATATATATATATAGTGAGTATATGAGCGCGTGTGTGTACAAGTGTAGTGTAATGTAAGGGGCATCTCGGCGTAGCATTGGCCTCTAATGAGTTGAGCTCGCAGAGGTGCCCACATATGAGAGAGTGCATGTTTGTGTAAGTAAATGTATGTGTGTAAGTGTACGTCTGCGAGTAATTTAATGTTTTTGTGAGCAACTAATTATAATGTACTTATTGGTTCTAAAACGTTCCCGGGACCTGAGTCTTCGCCAGCCGACTGGGTGTCCATGATCAATTGATCACAGAGAATAGATTAATTTGAGGAGAGTAAGGCTTCCATTTGCAGAAATGATCTCTAAATTAATATGAACCAGTTGAATTCGTCTTAGAGGTCAAACTAGCTGACGGAGAAACAGGCCCCTTCTAATCATTTGGTGATTATAAGTAAGTTCTCTGTTGCATTCCGGTCCAAGGAAGACAACCAAGATACGACTTGCCGTTTACAGACAAATCGTGATGTTTGGAGTATACTGAGGGACCTATCAATATGCTTGTATAGGAGCGGGCCCTTGAAGTAGTAAGATCGTTGGGCAAATGAGGTCCTAGTACGAGGAATCGTCCAGACATTGCGTCGCACAGGTCTTGTAGATGAAGAAACAGTTGTATTCATTGCTGTCCTATGGAATCGCAAAGTCACTGCTAAAATATAAAGCTTGCGAACTGTGAGGTATTTTGTCTCGTTGTAAAGTTGGACTGTGGGATATAAATATGGCTTTTTATAAGCAACTTTTAGAATGAACCGCTGCGCACGTTCTATTTTCATAAGATTAGTTTTACTTGCAGATCCCCAACACACTATGCAATAGTTAAGTATGGATTGGCACAGAGCTTGGTAAACAATTCTGAGAGTTTTAGGATCAGCCACGGAACCCATCTTGTTAAAAATGTGGGACATTTTACGTAGTCGAACACACAGGTTGTTTATTTGACATTCCCAGTTTAACCGATGATCAATTGCAACGCCCAGGTATTTTATAGTGTTAACACGCTCTAGCTCCGGGCAGGTACACGGCTGATTACAGTGAGCTACACATGTGTGAAGTTTCAGGTTTACAGTGCTTGGATACGTTCTCTGTGAGATGCAAAAGGTTACGTACTTAGTTTTAGTCGTATTTAGAGTTAACAAGTTATTTTGCAGCCAGTGAGCTACCTTAGATAGTCCTTGCTGAGCCCTATCCTTAACCTCTTTCCAGTTTTTGCCATGAAAAACTAAAGCTGTGTCATCAGCGAAGGTGAACAATTTTGCCTGATTGACCTTGAGCTGACAGAGGTCGTTAATGTATACCAAGAACAGGGTAGGCCCAAGGACACTGCCTTGAGGGACACCGAAGGAGACAGAGGCATAGTCACTGTGAAGATTTGATAAGCGAACCCTTTGTTTCCGATCGCATAGGTATGAACGAAACCAGTCTAGTGTTTTGCCACGTATACCATGAAGTTCCAGCTTGCGCAGTAGAATTGGCCAAGACACCGTGTCAAATGCCTTGGCCATATCGAGGAATACACCTATGCACTTTTGACTCCGATCCAGGCTGTCAGTCACATGATCAACCAGGGCCAGTACTGCGTCTTCAGTTGATTTTTTAGCTCGAAACCCATATTGGTTGGGGGACAGTATATTGTTGCTTTCTAGGAAACCCAAGAGTCGTTTGTTTA
The DNA here is from genome assembly GCA_949125355.1 of Agriopis leucophaearia. Classification (NCBI taxonomy): domain Eukaryota; kingdom Metazoa; phylum Arthropoda; class Insecta; order Lepidoptera; family Geometridae; genus Agriopis; species Agriopis leucophaearia. The sequence continues at coordinate 16,206,091 of OX421268.1, read as the reverse complement.
CAATTTTTTCTAGAATTTTAGATATAGATGGCAGCAATGAAATTGGACGATAGTTTGATACTAAAGATTTGTTTCCTGACTTGAAAATTGGACAGATATCTGCAGATTTAAAGCAACTAGGAACCACCCCTTGCGACATGCTTAAATTGCATATGTGGGCAATTGGAGATGCCAAAATATGACTAGTACGTTTGAGTAGTTCGTTGCTAATATTGTCACTGCCCGGGGCTGATGCAGATTTTAGACCTGAAATGATTTTAATGATTTTGCATTCGTCTGTAGGTGTTAGAAAGAGTGAGTTGGCTGGGGAGTTATCGACTGATATGGAGTTTGTTAATTTCGGCTCTGTCGTATTTAATTGCGAAAGGATATTTTGTGCAAGATTTTGCCCAACTGTTGAGAAGAAATCGTTGACAGCGTTCAGTGAGTCAGAAGGGTTGGATTTTATATTTAGGAGATCACTGGAGTCTGATTTGGATGGTTTTATGTTACATATATTTTTAACTGTGAATTGATTTTGATGATTCTTTTTTTTGTTTAATAGGCTATACTTCATATACTTCAATCGGTTAAGTAGGTTTTTAAATCAAAATAACTGAAAAGAGAAATCGTTTTTTTAAATTGATCATTTTTTTGTTCTTCCCGAACGCAGATCAAAATTACGCTTTAAATAAAAATGTTTTTCTGGTTGTGGTCTTGAGAATTTAGGATTGTCTCTAGATCTCTAAAAGTCTGAGGGCAATCCAACTGTTTGTACTCTTTGTAGAATATGCTAAAGTGGTGTGCCTTCATGACATACACGCAAAATAACATAGCCTATACTTCAATCTGATCATAGCTTGGCATATTCGTGAAAACCGCATTTAAATCCGTCCAGTGGTTTAGGAGATGTGCGTGGACAAACAAACAGAAAAATTCTAAAAACTGTCTTATCGTGTTCAGTTGCTTATTTTAAGACACCCTGTGTATTTTTTTATGTGTCGCAATTACAGAGTTTTTATCCCTACGTTTTTATTATATGTATAGATATATATATATAGATATAGAAGATAGATTTAAGCTCACTGCAGTAGTACCAAAACATTATTATAATACTTATTTTCATATATAAACAATACATGCATGTATATAAAAGTGTATAGATCTATAGACGTTTGCTCGATATTCAGGGACTATCAATTTGAACACAAATGAAACATTAATGGAGTGGTTATCGATGAAGCATTTGATTTGGGAACATCCACTCGGGTCTTTAACGAAATCGATTACAAACGTCCGGTTTCTCGAATGCTGATTATCTCGAAAACTAAGTCATCATCATCAGCCAGAAGACGTCCACTGCTGAACATAGGCCTCCCCCTTTAACCTCCACACTGAACGACATCCTGCCATCTGCATCCACTGGATGCCCACGACTCTCACGATGTCGTCGGTCCATCTAGTGGGAGGCCTACCTACGCTGCGTCTTCCGGTTCGCGGTCTCCACTCAAGAACCTTTCTTTCTCATCCGTTATCAGTTCTTCGAGCGATGTGGCCTGCCCATTGCCACTTCAACTTGCAGATTTTAATAGCTAAGTTAAGTAATCGTTTGTAAAAAAAATATGTTTTTTTTTATATAGAATTGATTTACGTTTGGCCAGCAACTCGCCTGATGGTAAGCGATGGTGTGGCCGAGGATGGAACACGTTGACCTAGAAGAAATCTATTCACTCTAGCCTTGAAGATGCCTAGATTGTAGCTCTCAGGAGACAAAGAAAACTTCAGGGAGTTCCATTCTTTGGCATTATGTATCATAAATGACGACCCAAATCGTTGAGTACGAATCATTGGAATTTCCACGAGGAAAGGGCGGTAGTGTGGAGACTTTCTATATGTCCAGTATTAAAAAGGGGAGGGTGGAATAAGGTCATGAAGCTCTTGCGCACACTCGCCGAAATGTATACGATAGAAAATAGACAGACAAACTACTTTACAGCGGTGCTTGAGGATTTGCAATTTTGTGAAGATTAGTCTGCGGTCACCAATTAGCTTCAATCAGCCGGTCCACCGAATCTAAAGCTTCCAGCTGGTACTTGGCTGCTCCGTCGAATAGGTGACAACATTACCTACTATTATTTTTTCTTTCCAATTAATTATTTTACTATGATCATACATCATCTCTGTTCTGCGTAGCAGAAAACAATTATTTAATGTTGGCTTGCTGTGCGTGTTGGCTTCGCTGTTAGCGCAGTAAGCATTTGTCCTTAAATAAATTAAATTAAATAAATTAAATCATCATCAGCCAGAAGACGTCCACTGCTGAACATAGGCCTCCCCCTTTAACCTCCACACTGAACGACATCCTGCCATCTGCATCCACTGGATGCCCACGACTCTCACGATGTCGTCGGTCCATCTAGTGGGAGGCCTACCTACGCTGCGTCTTCCGGTTCGCGGTCTCCACTCAAGAACCTTTCTTTCTCATCCGTTATCAGTTCTTCGAGCGATGTGGCCTGCCCATTGCCACTTCAACTTGCAGATTTTAATAGCTAAGTTAAGTAATCGTTTGTAAAAAAAATATGTTTTTTTTTATATAGAATTGATTTACGTTTGGCCAGCAACTCGCCTGATGGTAAGCGATGGTGTGGCCGAGGATGGAACACGTTGACCTAGAAGAAATCTATTCACTCTAGCCTTGAAGATGCCTAGATTGTAGCTCTCAGGAGACAAAGAAAACTTCAGGGAGTTCCATTCTTTGGCATTATGTATCATAAATGACGACCCAAATCGTTGAGTACGAATCATTGGAATTTCCACGAGGAAAGGGCGGTAGTGTGGAGACTTTCTATATGTCCAGTATTAAAAAGGGGAGGGTGGAATAAGGTCATGAAGCTCTTGCGCACACTCGCCGAAATGTATACGATAGAAAATAGACAGACAAACTACTTTACAGCGGTGCTTGAGGATTTGCAATTTTGTGAAGATTAGTCTGCGGTCACCAATTAGCTTCAATCAGCCGGTCCACCGAATCTAAAGCTTCCAGCTGGTACTTGGCTGCTCCGTCGAATAGGTGACAACATTACCTACTATTATTTTTTCTTTCCAATTAATTATTTTACTATGATCATACATCATCTCTGTTCTGCGTAGCAGAAAACAATTATTTAATGTTGGCTTGCTGTGCGTGTTGGCTTCGCTGTTAGCGCAGTAAGCATTTGTCCTTAAATAAATTAAATTAAATAAATTAAATCATCATCAGCCAGAAGACGTCCACTGCTGAACATAGGCCTCCCCCTTTAACCTCCACACTGAACGACATCCTGCCATCTGCATCCACTGGATGCCCGTGACTCTCACAATGTCGTCGGTCGATCTAGGCCTACCTACACTGCATCTTTCCAGTTCGAGGTCTCCACTCAAGAACCTTTCTTCCCCATCGGTTGTCGGTTCTTCGAGCGAACCTTGAAATAAAGTCTTTTTGATATTTGGTATCCTAGAATAAATGAAATACAAACGACATTAAAATGAATTCGAAACTGTACAGTGGCATGTCAAAACGACTTTATATGCCACTGTCACATTTAGTCGATGAATTTTAACAAACGATTTCTTGATCCGTTTTCGAGATAATCGGCCTATGAGTAACAAACAGGTCTTAACTAAATAATATAGGGGATCCAATTCAAACTAGGAGCCCAACGCAAACTGTGATCCCAAACAAACGGCGCAGAATATGTACCTAATAGTATCTACTAACCGGGTAGACAAACATCGTGGTCGGATTTGACAAACGTGCCCACGGATAAATCTGGAGACTCTGGAGTGTTTATGTATCTAAATATATATTATTCATGTCTCTCAGAATGAATAGAGATCGTAGTTACCTGTCTGATTATATTTTAGACATCCAATATGCTTTTCTGTGAGATGGAAATACTAATACCATGTTCCGGATTTCCATTACAAAATATATTATATTGTTATTCAAATCCTAATCTACGGCTCGTTGGAAATCGAATATTTTACTCGATTGAAAAAAAATCCTGAATACCAGTTTTTTTGTGATAATGTATTATTTGTTTTCGGTTTTATTTGATCAATATCTTCTATTTTTTTATGACATAATACCCAAATAATTGTCACTGACACCTTCCAAAGAACGCTCGGGCAAATATTACAAGTTTTTATTTAGTTTCAGCTGTGCTGATGTCTGTCTGTCTGTCATCAAATCTTGCAAGTTACATTTGACCTACTTCCCAGTGTTCTATTGAGCTGAACTTCTTGTCAAACACTATTTTAAACTATCACGGTTGTTCACTAAAGTTATATGATTATTTACGGGATATTCTTGTAAAATTCTGATGACAATACAATATTATGGTAACAGCGAGCTGATGATGGTGAAAGTGGGCAACGCCATTCCTCGATGGATAGGTAGGTAATAGTAGTGTTTGGGCTCATTTTGATCAGCACACCATTCCGATTTTATTTTTTTGCTGTGGTTCTGATCACTAATGTCATAAAGGCTTGGTATGAAAAAGATATAATTAAAAAAATATGTTATATTTATGTTAGGTACTAGGTAGCGAATACATTTAAAACCATTAAAAAATCAGATTCTAGGTACATTGTATTCACCGTGACCGCCACTTTGAAGTACGCTCTGAATTAGTCTTTAAGGGCCTTACTTAAAATCGTTACTGAAGTTTATCTATGTTTAAAATGCTCTCTCAACTTCTCGCTGACGGCAATCGTCACACGCGAAAACAAGACGGAGCATATTTAAGCGTATGTCAACTTGAGTAACGTTTTTAAGTAAGGCCTTTGTCTACGAGTTTAAGTTGTTTAGAACATCTTTTACTGTGGGACCAAAACTGAAAACGCGAAAAAAAAAACCTGCTGTTCCATACATTCTGTCGAGTTTCAATGACCGTTTTCTGTAGAAAAGTATTTTTTTTAGTGATTTCAGGGTTGGTCCCGTAATCAAAGTTGTTCAAAATGATGTGTACAATGACCTCCTTTCGGCTTAGTACAGGGTAAATGCGTAGCCCTGTATTGATTAAATATCACACTAATATCATATTATGTGAAAGTTAGGATGGATGGATGGATGTTTGTTACTCAATCACGCAGAAACGGCTGGATGGATTTCGATGAAATTTGGAATATACATTGCTTATGTCCTATATTAACACATAGGCTACTTTTCATCATCATCATCACCACGCGGGTGAAACTGCGGGGCGCAGCTAGTCATACATAAAATCTGTAAAGAATTTCCCCAGAGCTCTCTTACATTTTGATTCCTACCGAAGTAATGTTCAATACCTGCAGTTTTCTTTCAGAACTTATAATATAGGACTCACCGCTCACGAAGCCTTTGTATTTTCGCCCATTGTTACAAAAGTTCCTTCAAAGAAACAAGTTTGCTTTGTTTCTCCCGCTCTAAAAATAATGTTGCTGACTTGAATGCTGTAATAATCCTGTTTTGTACATCACAAGCTCTGGTTTGCTTTTAATCCGTGTGGGAGGCGAGAAAATTATCGATAGTTTTCTTTTTACAAGCTTTGATTTAACTTAGTTAGGTGAAATCTTGCAACTCAATTTAAAAATAGTTATAAATAATATGTAAATAAATATCTGGGACATTTTTGCACACATGGTCATCTGACCCCAAACTAAGCAACGCTTGTAATATGGCTGCCAGAGACTGATATACGTACATTTACATATATATTTTTAAATACATACATAAATAGATATTCCTAGATAGTTATCCTGTTTTTGTTTCTATAATCATACTATTACGGTAATATAATAATTTTTGGTCTACATTAGTTACAAGCTTAATTAGACATAATTCTGACGACATATAGGACTCAAATTGATTTTTCGGTATGTTTAAATTTATACAAATTTTTGTAGGACTCGTAAGTAGACTCAAGACACCATTTTTCGTATTTTTTTTTTTATAATGATCAAAATACTGGTATTTGTCCTAGCTTAGATAAGGCAAGGACAAAGAAAAAAATTGGTACTATGGACTTTAATCGATGTTTTGTCATGCAATGCGACGTCGCTTTCTATCTACATGGATACCAATTGTATTGCATTTTAATATATAGCCGTCAAATTGTTTAACATAATGACGTCTGAATTAATATGGATTTACTTTAGTCAGTGGAAGGATGCTTGAGTAAGTTCTCAAGTTTCTTTCTGGCTGACTCTATTATACTCAAGCTTCCTTCCACTGACTAATATATTACTTAAGCTTCCTTCCGCTGACTAACTTTGCGATATTAATTCTGACGTCATTATGTAAAACAATTGACGGCTGTATATTAAAATCCCGTCTCTCGACTACGCTTTTCGCTGTCATAAACATCTAGTCGAGGCTTGAGGTTCACGCTGAAAACTTTAAATTGGGTTTGCGCCGCTAAACAGAGCCTTGTCGAATTCTTAATCGGTTTACGATCGTAATTTTATTAATATATCATTGAGTTTGAGACTGGGAAGTAATTAGATTCGAAGGGATTTAACTTGGTTGAGTTTTAATTGGGGCCACAATATTTTGTACTGATAAGCCTTTTTGAAAAAATACATAATTCAATTACTCTACTAACACGTGCAAATTATTATTTATAATACGTCTAATTAGGGAAAGATCTCATAAAAAGCTGAACAGATTTTGATGAAAGATAGTTAAGGGCCAGAATACTTGCAATCACGCTCGCGCATTTTTTTTTTTTTTTTTATAAATTACTATACTTTTGAAATATGTGCTTCCTCCTCAAAAATGTGCCTCTTTTATCGGGGGTTTTTAAAAACTTTCAATTTACACTTGTTAATTCATTAATATTAAAGTCTTTGATTGGAAAATGTAGGATTTAGTTTAGTTAAAAACGGTTTCACCCACGTGGTGATGAAAATCGGTGATGATGATAATGAAAAGTAGCCAATGTGTTAATGCAGGACATAAACAATCTATATTCCAAATTTCATCCAAATCCATCCAGCCGTGTCTGCGTGATTGAGTAACAAACATCCATCCATCCAAACTTTCACATGTATGATATTAGTGTGAATATATGATATTAGTGTGATACAGGGGGGACAGACCGGAGTAATCCAACAAATATTTTTTGTCATAACTAAACAAATACAAAATAAAATAAGACTATTTTAGCATTGTCTAATATGTATGTACCCAGTGGCGTAGCTATCGGAGGGCTAGGCGGTGCCGTGCACCGGGGCCCTGGGGACCCTCGGACCCTGACCAGCAAACCTCAAACTAAACTTGCGGAAAAATTGCCCTTCATAGCTTCATACACATACATGTAGCATAGTAAGTAGCTTTGAGCACAATAAAGAGCTGATGATAAAGTAGCTTTGTACCTTTAAAGTTTTTTTTTTTATACTTGATTAAACCTAACCCAGTTTAGATAAGGCCCTATTTTTTTTTGCACCAGCACCTTTGGTTACCTAGCTACACCACTGTATGTACCTTCACAGCTAACTACCTATCTTTAGAGAACGCTTCATAGATAAAACGCGAGTTTATTTTTCACACCTCATATAGTGAATAGAATAAATATCTAGCTAGGCACAGGCATTAATACGTTTACGCCTTTGTTGAAGCCTTTCTTCGCCTCGCCTTACAAAACTTATCTTCAATTCTTCAGCCAGCTTTTATGATCGTTTAGCTACGAACCTACCGAGGTGTTGAATAGATGAACACCAAGAGCTTTGTACCTCTTGTAACGCAAATTATCTACCGTCTACACATATTGTTCAATTTAAAAAGGCGTAATAAATAAAAACTTGAAATATTAATTCACGCCTAAAATGTAGATACCTACATGTAATGCTCTTTGATTAAAAAAAACTGAGTGCAATGCTATAGTCACACATCCATAATTTATATATTTTTGTTTTGAATAAAACAAAGATGATAGGACTTTTTGTCTATGGTATTAAATAAGAATTCAGGAAACACTTCAGATTTGCAATGCCTGTGGTCGCACATCCATAATTTACATTGTCGTTATTCTGAAATAAGAGATCCAGAAACACTTCAAAAATAGAATGCCTGTGGTCGAAAATTCATAATTTAAATTTGTCGTTAGTCTGAAATGAGAGATCGTCGTTAGTCTGAAAGTTATATGATTATTTACGGGATATTTACCGTGGTAAGGTTGTGGAAGGAGCTCCCGATATTTTGGCGCAATTACATGCACCATGTTCACGGGAAGACTAAGTAAGTTATAGCTAAAAGCGATCTCTTCCAGACGACTATCGATAGCTATCGATGAGTCGTAAAAGAGACACTTTCTATGTTTCATTCCCAAATCGTGGAATGTGTTACTATCCCGATAGAATCATGCCTTGTGTTTGTTTTGAAGGCTGAGCACGTACGCAGGGTAGGTACTTTCCAGATGAAACAGATAAAAAAACCATCACGAGATAAGAATGGAAATCTACGTATTTCACATTGTTTACTGTATAATAGAGGATAAAAATTCACTGAGATTACTAAAATTCATGATTCATGATATTTAAGGACGGCTAACGCTGTGCTTTGGTGTAAAGCCGGCTGCGGATAGCTGCGCACTGCCACGTTTGACGATTGTGTCTTGTGTCTTAGCTTTGTTCAGTACGGGGTGCCGTACATGACTTAAATTTTACTCTCACTTTTACTCATTAAACTCAGCGATAAGTAGCTTTGTGTATAATATACGTATTTTTATAAACTATGATATATATAATATTCATACTGTTATATTTTGTAAATGTATTTAGGAGTGTACTCATACAAATTGTAAACACCACAGAAAAGAGAAAGGAAATCTACATGCTTTTTTTGCTCTTTTGTGGTAAACACACTAAAAACAAATAAGCTAGCCGCCTAGCCAACAAGTTCGAAAAAACAACATCCTGCTGGTCTATCCCGCAAGCTAAGTGAACGCGCAAGTGAAGTGATAAGCTAAGTGAATGTGATTTTTTCTTGCCTATTTCTACAGATAAATGTCAAAACATCGAATTATATGGGTAAAGGGACTACAGTCGAGGGTGATCACTCGACATTTTGACATTTCTCTAAAGTAATCGACAAGAAAAATACACGTTCACTTAGCTTATCACCTCTCTTGCGCGTTCACTTAGCTTGCAGAATAGACATGCTGTGGGCGAAGTACAAGTATTCGATGCGTATAATACACATCGAATCTATAGAAATTTCAATTTCGAAATTTGTATGATTTTTCGATACGTGTTTTACGTATCGAATACTACGTACGGGTGCTTTTTACGCCAGTCTTCTAGAAGCAGTTTAGGATAAGTGAATAGCGTCCAAGCTCGACTTGTATGCTACTTAGTTGTTTTATATGGAATTTTTATAGTTACTACAGTTTAGCCATCATGACAAACAGCTGCTTCCTTGCTAAATGCATTTGTATTAAATGCGAAGTATGAACTATTTTAACCGACTTCCAAAAAGGAGGAGGTAATCAATTCGACTTTTTTTTTGTATGTTTGATACCTCAGAACTTTTGACTGGGTGAATCGATCTTGATGGTTTTTTTTTTATTTGCAAGCTGATGCTTTCCGTTTGGTTCCATTTCAATTTGGTCCAGTTCTGATGAAGTCGGTTTTTTACATTGATAATTATTATCTTTGTTTTTGTCAGCGCGCGGTGAATGTAAGCATCATGTCAAAACAAACGTGTTTTTTTTGCAACATTAAGTTCTAAACTGTATTGTTATGTGTTAAGATAATATATATGTATAAACACAATATGCTATGTACGGCTATAGTGTGACGCCCACTCCTGCCTGCTCTCTCCCCCGTCGACGTAGCGTTGCTCAGCTAGTAATGTGTGACTGCATTGCTACGAGCCACGTATCTCTCGTGTCAATCGTAAGCTTGCATAGTCGTATGCTCATATCTGTGGCCGACTGATTAGTTACAATTGTTGTAATCGGGGTACTTACCTATAATTATACTAATTTGTTTCAGGAACTGGACACGAGAATCATTATTGGGAGTTTTTCACAAGAGATGATACCTAAGATTTTTTGTGAGGTGAGTTGTATTCGAGTTTAATAAAGACTAGATTTGATATGTATATCATTGCAACCTACAAAGTTTGAGAAAAAACCACAAGATAAGAAAATTTTAATAGAATCAAACTTTTCCATAGTGCGTTAAGGTACCTTTCATCCACCTTCAACCTAGACAACTGACCGACCGGAACAGTTGAGAAATCTCACCTGAAACCAGCAGAACGATTAATCTCAAGTCTCTAGTGCTAATAAGTTGTAAGCTTCATACTAATTCCCGCGTCTCTCGAGACCGCAGGCGTTCAGACTGGGCATGTTCGGGGCGGAATACGCGTGGCTGGTGGCTGGTATGCCGCCCAGGATCAGAGGAACTGCACCCTGCACCAGAGCGCAGCTGGCCAGAGCTCTTGAAGGACTGGTCACGGTCACGGCTCATAGAGGCATCGTTGGCGATGTGACTTCATACTCTGGCCTGGTAAGATATGGTATTTATAAAACCAGGTTTAGTAAATCCGCTCTCTGCACTAGGTACCAGCAAGCGAGAGCTTCTAAAGAGCTGGGTACAGTAGCAGGCCATAGAGAAATCAAGCATAGTATTAAAATTTAGTGAAGTAGACACAAAAGATCACAGAATGAGATAATTTAACATTAAGTAAAAAAAAAACTTGGCAACTACATTCTACTACTATGAAGACACAATATACATACTACATACACAAATACGGCATACTATATTATACGGGAAAAATAAAACTTATTTTATCAGACGATAAAAGACTATGATAAAATGAATAGGTACGAGTACCTATAGTCTAGAATAGATGATGCTTATCACATTATATAAAATCAAATTATGTAAGTACTACAAGACTTGAGCCCACAATCAGATTAAGAAGTTGTACGCACAAATCTAAACCTAAGTCTCATTGGGCTATTGCAAATCCCACACTAGATAGACAAATCCACAAGCAGAAGCCGACAAGGGCAAAGCTGCCCAACTCTAGGCCCGCGGACAACAATGTGACCCGTCAGCATCGGTTGGTTCAAAAATCTCACTATCATTTTCTAACTGCTGGCCCAATGCATGTTGGTGAATTTAATGTCTATATACTTTAAATGTTCTTGGATTTTCTGGTTTCTACGCGATGTTTTCCTTCACCAGTTTTTAAGCGATGGTACATAATTTATTTAAGTACTAAATAAGTCGTTAGTGCAGGGCCGAGGACCGAACCAGTGCCGTCAGATTTTAAGGCGCACATGTTATTGCTCGGGCACCATTGCTCACTACCCCTATAGAGCTCTAATTAACGTATTTAATTAAAGTTATTTGAAACTTAAACATTGTTGATTTTGCCCACTAGCTGTGAAAATTAGGTCAACTTTATTCAGGTACCTTTTGCTTAATTTCAAGTATTAAAATTCACTAAGTAGGTGACCTTCCAGTTGTCAATCAAAATGTTGGCCCACCTTCAAGTTTGCTTGAGCAGTCTTGCATTTGTCTAGACTCTAGACGAATGCTAGACTCTAGAGAATCTACTTAGTTAATGTTTGTGATCTCTTCGATACACGTGAGCTCAAAGGCTTTTGAAGCTAGCTTCGAGAACTCCAAAATGAAACCTAGATTATCGCAGCTAAGTGACAGAAAACAGACTAAACCCACTTTATAAGAATTTGGGTGTATTCTGTCTTGAATCGGTTTCTTTTGGGCAAGCGTGCTCTATCGTAGACCGCATCATAGCTTTCGTTGGTAAGCGCATCACTTGAGAACGGCTGGACCGATTTGGTTAACCTTTTTTGAATATTCGAATAAATATTTTACATTGATCCGCTGGTCTCGTCGTGATTTTCCAGTATTTAGGTCCAGCAGTGGGCTGATGATGAAGATGATTAAAACATAAATTCACTCATTCCAGACGAACGAGATGTTCCACCGAGAAATGGAAGCAGCCGGTGTGCCTGTTAGCCGATACGCTCCACAGACCTACGATGCCGTGTGGGCCATCGCCTTGGCCCTCACCAAATCAGAACAACTGTGGAGAACCCTCGAGATCTCAGAACCAAACGCCACTCTCCACAAAGGCACCACAAGATTCGACCTCGGGAACTTCGACTACGATCGGAAGGATATGGCTGAGGAGTTCCTAAATCAGTTCGCGAACTTAAGCTTCTTGGGAGTTTCGGTGAATAAATTTGTGTAATATTACGCACCTGAAAGATATTACATGTATGTGGTTTATATTTGCATAATGTTAAATTGGGGTGAAAACATCGATTATGTAACCTAAAATGATAAATAAATATGTAAATCATACGCAAGGCTTTTTCCGCCGCTTATGTCGCAGCTGTGCTCGAACCGAGCGATTTTGCGCGTGAAGATGGAAGGTCTGACTGTATGACACTTGTTCCCTGGAAGTTGGGGCGGCCCCTTGTATGGGACATGACTTGTGTCGATACTTTGGCGCCGTTACATCTTCCTGAGATACAGGGTAGGGCTGGTGCAGCTGCCAATTCGGCAGAGCAGCACAAGCGGCGCAAATATGCTATCTTCGATAGTGGTTACATATTTGAGGCCTTTAGGGTCGAGATATAGGGCCCATGGGCTCACCTCATTAAAAAAAATCTGAGCGCCTGGTTAATGCGTCGCGTGACCAAAATGCTGGCATGTTTCTGGCTCAACATATCAGCATTGCCATTCAGCGTGGTAATGGCGCCAGCATGCTGGGTACGCTGCCATTTAAAATCGCTCTATTTAAACCCCTAACGGAAAAAAAACTTGAGGAGTTTTTCTTGTAGCCTTCAAGTACAGCTAGCTAAAAATGTGAAGAAGTGACTGATAGCACTTAACTACTTATTAATTTCTTTATAAAATTATTAATATTAGTATAGTGATTATATTTTTATTTTTTTTACAAGTGCACTTATATGACCTACATATTGACTCCTATTTTGACTGCCAGCTCCTTATATCTTTATTTTTGTTACATTGTTATTGTTTCCAGGGTCCAGTGTCGTTCAATGGAGCCGACAGGATAGGGACTTCAGCGTTCTATCAAATTCAAGGTAAGTCAATTAATTTACTCAGCCGTGTAGCTAATTGATGTTGTTAGAAGCGACGTTAATTACCTATTGTTACTAAGATTTATGACCCTCAATTTGGTTCATTAGATGACTGTTAATAACTTAGATGAGTAAAGTTCGGACAAAGACTTGTTACATCCTAAAATTGTACTCTAGATGATAATATTTACCAATTTACAAACCCGACTTCACATGATTAGTCAAATATGCAATTTCGGATCCTCGGATGACATACCTAATATTATTGACATCAAAGCAATTTTTTTTTTCTAGTTATTACGATTTAAAAGCCAAACTACTGAACCGATAAAATTTCAATGGAACCAATCTTAAATGTATCAGACCCATCGCAAATCATGTCCATATGCACTCCCCATACGACCCCTCACCATACGAGTGGCCTGAGATCAGTGGCGCAAGGGAGGCCTATACCCAGCAGTCGGTCGATACAGGCTGATGATGATGATGATAACTATTGGGTTGAATTTATTAATGTTTAAGAGGTTGGTAAAGATACAAGATATAAATAATTTATTTGAACAAAACAAGATTAAATCTTAGACAAATTTAAAAACGCATGCACAATAGCTGGGGTCGGTGGTGGGTGTTGTTGAGAAAATTGGCAATTTATATCTACTGCAACACAATCTTTTGAATCCTAGGCGGCCGCCCAAAAACAGTAGCTCTTTACATCCACGGGCGCGAGATATCCTGCAGTGACTGCGTGAAACCGCAGTGGGCGGGCGGGATCCCAGCAGCGCGGAGGGTGATGGTGCTGAGAGTGGACTCAGTGTGGGCGCCGGCGAGGATGGCCGTCGCGGCGCTGGCGGCCGCTGGGGTCGCGCTCGCGCTCGCTTTCCTCGCGTTTAACTTGCATTACAGCAAGCGAAGGTCAGATTCACACATTTACGCGAAATTATAACGCAAGCAGATATTATACTTAATATTGCACAAGGTTGCACCTTGGGTACAATAACAGTTAAGACACATTTCCCTAAGTTCAAAGGACTTTTTAAACTTTCTATATCAATTCATATTTCAGATCAATAAAGCTTTCGTCGCCACGTCTTAACAACATGACTCTAATCGGCTGCGTTCTGGTGTACACCGCGGTGGCGTTGTTAGGAGTCGATAACGCTACCTTGCCGTCTCACGTGCCCTTCTCAGCCATGTGTACTGTAAGCACCTTTCAACGTTAGCCCACAACTAATAAAATACTTTGAGTCCTGGTGTTAAATCCGTCAAGTCGTAATATCAGAATCAGGCCCCAACTGTGGTTAATGCCACTCTCATAGCTATATACTGTCCGCGTGCCTCTGAGATATTTTTTTTATATGCCATAGGTGGCAAACAAGACAACAAGGCTGCCTGATGGTAAGCGATCACCGTCACCCATGGATACCTACAACACCAGGGGCATTACAGATACGTTGCCGACCCTTAAAGACTCTATTAACAGCTTTATGAACCACCTCTATCCAGAGAGACTTAGAGCAAGTGTTCCAATTGCTTTCGTTGGATTTCGCTTGCTTCGCGGTTTGCTTGCTTCGCGCGGTCTCTGCCGCTGGACGCTTTCGAGCAAAAGTCCCGAAAGTGTAAAATCAGCATAGTATTTGCTAGTTTGTAACTATGTTCAGAACAGGCATAGCTTTGTTACAGTCTCATACCAAGCATACGTACGAATATTAAAGTACTTATTTAACCTACTCACCTAAAAAAATATGATTTGACGTCCCACGTTCGTCGTCAACAAAACCTGCAATATTTTAAAGAATCAAGGACTTTAGTTTGCTCCTAAAATTGTTCTAAGTCTAACAAAAGGCTAAATTTACGATCTACTTCACGCAAGCAAACATCTTGAATAATACAATCAAAAACACGAAGCTGATTTGAGTAACTTACTAAAATATTCCAACTACATTTATGAACCGCGCATTCGAAATAACTTGGTACGAAGAAACAAGTCTATAAAGGTGCTGATATACCTGAGATTGCTAGCGAATGTTACATTACAAGTTGGTATATGATCACAAGACATGAGCATGCCTTTTCAAGGCCAGTGTGAAAGGTATCTTCTAAGTCTGCGTGCTTCATCATCGACCACATCGTCGCTTACCATCAGGCGAGTTGGTAACCAAACGCGGACTTATTCGCGATTAAAAAATGTTTGCTAGTGAATCATATTTATCAGCACCTTAAGAAATCTAAGACAAAGGTCGTAAGGCAACATTTTTCAGAGGTATTTTCTTTGCAGGGCAGAGTGTACATACTTTCGGCTGGGTTTTCGCTGGCTTTTGGGTCGATGTTCGCGAAAACTTATCGTGTCCACAGAATATTCATAAGGTAAGATTCGCATCAATCATTTAGCTAGCCTTCGTTAATACTTAATACCACTAAAGATACCTTTTGGAAAACTTTAACTTTACGGTGAAGTAATAGATAGAATTACGCATGAGCTTGCTAATTCAGTCTTTACTTTAATGTTAGTAGAGTGTAAAGTTCATTGATGTAGGTATCTACCTCAGATCAGACAAAAAGAGAGATATGCCTTAGTACAATTATCGTTCATGTTCAAATGTCTCCATCGTTTACTAAAAAAAATTCACTAAAGTGCAGCACAGCACAGCTACACAGCAGTTTTTTGTAAGGCATGGATTTTTTTAAATATCAAAGCATTCAAAAGGAAATTAAGAATGAAGAAATCAAATTTATTAATAAAACCGGCCAAGTGCGAGTCGGACTCACACACGAAGGATTCCATACCATTAGGTATCTATAAAAACGGCAAAAAAAATACATGTCTGTTGTATGGCTTAAATATTTAAAAAATATTGGCCCTTAAATATTTGTTTTATTTTAATTTAATTATTTAATTTTAAAGTGAATATATAACTCAATATTCTGTGAATATTTCAAGACCTACCTGTTGCCGTTATCAATATCGAGCAAGAACGAGCAAAAAAATCACGTTTGTTCTATGGGAGCTCCCATACTTTTTTTTTTTTTTTGTATTTGTTATTATGTGGCAAAAGAAAACATCATTCATAAAAAAAAAAACTTTCTATGTACCTAACTATCACGGTTCATGAGATACAGCCTGGTGACAGACGGACAGACAGACAGACGGACGGACAGGGGAGTCTTAGTAAGTAATAGAGTCCCGTTTTACCCTTTGGTTACGGAACCCTAAAAATATTCATCACAGTCTATTCTAAAAAACTGTTTTGATGATGAATTTCTAGTGTAATTCCGCTTCTACTACTAGTAGAAGCGGAATTACACTAGAAATTCATCATCAAAACAGTTTTGAAAATGGACTTCCGCAATGTAACGCCTGATTCAATCAACAGTCTATTCTTCCAAAAAGATTTTCAATTACAATGTAAAGAAATAAACTGAACGATCCCTATTGTAAATGTCATCCGACCCACAGCGATAGAGGTCAATGTAATGTGAATCATTTATTGTCCCGTCCCAGCAACCGCAGCGGCGTTTGCAAGACGAAGCTGCTCCAAGACACACCACTGATCTCCCTGGTGTGTGCCCTGCTGGTGATCGACGGCATGATCGTGACACTGTGGGCCTCCATGGACCCCATGGAGCGCCACCTTAAGAACCTCACCATTGAGATCAGCGCCACTGATAGGAGCGTCATATATCAGCCACAGGTATACACAGACTTAGATTCAACTTACCATACCCCGTCCTTTACCTCTTCTATACACAGTTCTTTTCGTCCCTGAGCCAGACAGTAGCCCTCGTCGAGATAACCATCCACTGTTTTCTATCCTCCTAGGGCGAAATATTGCTCACGGCCATTCCTCTATACAGCACACTCTCGCTGCGTTTAATCGCCTCCTGCATGGCCAGGATGCCTGAATGTGATGTGCTAGGATGAATGGAAGAGTGTTTTGTCGATGTGTCTGGAGTACTGCGAGGAGAAGGTGCTCAAGGTGATAGACGCGGAAGATGAAGAATAAGAAATTGACTTTTTATATTATTAATAGCTGTATTATTTAACACAAACCTTAATTTACCTTATCTTATATGTCAATTATTTTTGAATTGATTTTGTTTATAGTCTGTATGTATTATTAGTCTTGACATTGTGTATATTTTATTATTTTGGCTCTTTCACTTTGAAATTTTAAATTTAATGTTATTTATATAATTTAACTAACGTAATTGGTTATTACCGTTTTAGTTAATAAACAATAAACACTTACGCTGAAAGGAGACTGTTATGACTCTGTCATTATAAAAAAAAAAATATACTGGGACCAACGCTGAAATCACAAAACAGCTATTCCATACATTTTTCGAGTTTAATTAAGGCCTAGCACGATGCAAAAAAGATGAACAAGGAATTGTTATCGTTCTTCAAAACAACCCCAAGTGGCGTGGCGCCTTGTTGTGTCTTTCCATTAGCTTTTTTAATAATTTTTATATAAGCATTACCATTCAGCATGGTAATGCCGTCAGCATGCAAAGTAAGCTGCCACTTGGTAGTCGGCTTGAGCATTTCAATTATCTAAACCTTGAACGGTATATGTACAATCCAACTTTTTTGTATAAATTTAGTGTTAGCTTGTATTTTGTTTAGACCGTAAAAAAGAAGTCGCGCGTGAATCGGTTTCTTTTAGGCAAACGTGCTCTATCGTAGACCGCATCATCGCTTAACATCGGGCGAGGTGGCAGTTAAAAGCAAATTCAAGCTATTATTCAATAACATTTCGAAGATAGCAAATCAAGTCAAGGCGTTTTAATTCTCACCTTTATTCTTCCAGATAGAAGTGTGCAAATCACAAAACACGACTGGCTGGTTATGCGCTCTCTACGCCTACAAGGGCCTACTCCTCATTGTAGGTGTCTACATGGCCTGGGAGACCAGAAACGTCAAGATATCTGCATTAAACGACTCTAAATACATAGGCATAAGTGTCTATTCAGTGGTCATCACCAGCGCGAGTGTCGTGGTGATAGGAACCATTATCTCGGAGAGGGCTACGTTAGCGTATATAACTATAACTAGCCTGATATTGATTACTACGACGTCTACGCTGTGTTTGCTGTTTTTACCGAAGATTATAGCTATTAGAAGTAACGGTAAGTCATTTGTTCACAATATCCGAACCTACTCTACTCAGAAGAAAAAATATAGAAGTGTTGTACCAAAATTTTCTCTATTAATAATTAATTATAACTCCAATTGCTCGTCCGTTTGATCATCACGTTTGCAGTTGTGTGCCGCTAAATTTTGAAGTGTCCGTATGTAGAGCTATTAAGAATATGTCAGTGTGTGAAATGCATGTTTACTTCGCCCCCTTCATGGCGAACTTTTTTCGGTACTAAAGTTCGAGTTTTAGGCAAATCGAGTTTTAGGACACTAAAATTGGCAAGGAAGTCATAAATGTAGATATCAAGGTATGCCCTTCCGAACATTTGCGTCCCAGATTTCTAGTAAGTACATCTATGTACAGAACTTGAACAAAATAACACCATCTGTCGAAATCTCTACTAACTAGGTAGCGTTGTTCTCTTATTATGTCGCATTACCCTCAAGTATCTACGACAAGCTCTTACACAGCTCTACTCAACTGGGATTACACTGGTACGTTGTTTGCTTGGGCCTACAACTGAGTTGGCACCATTGGAAAAGTTTCAATGGCCCAGTCCTTAAGTATACGTCAATGAAGAAAATACTGTTCATCTCGAGGACGGATTTACGAAAACTGCGAGGTGCAAAAACATATTGATTTTCTTTTGTTTCTAAAAAAAATTAAGCATTACCTACATAAATACACGTTTCTGTACATAAATACTTCCTTTATGCGTGTTTTCATTTCGGAAAAAGCTTAATAAAACTTTAAGTTTAAGATTGATCAGGCCCTAACAAGTTTCATAGCCTCTAAGACAGTATTAACAATACAGAACTTAATTTCTTTTATTGCAGCCGAAGAAGACCCCGTAATACAAAGCATGGGCCTGAGACTAGAATGTAAAACTAGAAGGTTCGTCACAGACGAGACTCAAGAGCTGCACTTCAGGATAGAAATCCAGAACAAGGTGTACAAGAGGGAAGTGGCAGCCTTGGACAAGGAGATAGGAAGGCTGGAGAAACTCCTATCTGAACCGCTCGAGTCTATGACCGGGTCGAACGCATCCATTTCAATGCAAAGACGGGTAAGTTGCAGTTGAAGCTTAAATAGACAATGTTAACGGAAAGGTATATATAAGCAAAGGAACTTAGCGTAAAGTTAGGTGAACACGCGATGTTTGACCCTCAGATCAGACAAAGAAGATATGCCTTAGTACAATTATCGATCGTGTTAAATTGTCAACCATACTTACAGCTAAACAGAAAGTATGGCTCACTTAACTAATTTTTTAACGCACACTTAGAAACTTGTAGCGACCTCAAAGAACTAACTAATAGACCCAGTGGCGTAGCTATCGGAGGGCTAGGAGGTGCCGTGCACTGGGGCCCTCTAGCTCAGGGGTCCTCGGACCCTGACCAGCAAACCTCAAACTGACCTTTAGAAAAGAAATCCCTTCATACACACAAGTCATGTAGTAAGAAGCTTAGAGCACAAAGAGCTGATGATAAAGTAGCTTTGTACCTAGTATTTATATTTTTATTTGGTAAAACCTAACCCAGTTTAGATAGGGCCCCATTTTTTTGCGCCAGGGCCTTTGGTTACCTACCTACGCCACTGAATAGACCACATGCAAAAAAATGAAGACAAAGCCGTCTGATGCATGAGTTTGACTAAAAGCATCAAGCCTCATTTAGGTCAGATGCGTTCGCTCCCAACACGCCATTTTACCATCTCCTGTTTCTCTGATCTGTTTCATCACAGTGTAAAGAAGTTGCAGTTTTCAAGTTAAACAAGTTGAAGACAGAAAGTTAAATAACCTTAGATGTTGACTTTAAAGTCGATTAGCAGCCATTGTTACACATTTGCACAGACTTAATTAATTGGCATATAAGAGCAACGGTCTAATTCAGTAAACAAAAACAGTGATGCTGGTCTGACAATCAAATATTTTCGTGTTTAAAGTACCGATCATTTAATTATAGATCTTTGTAATGGAGGTGTATGTAATGCTATATCTATTTTCCAATTCATTATCAGCCTATCATGTTCGCACCATTGGGAGACAAGCCTTTTCTTAGAGAGTGATAGGCCCTAACCCACCATGTTGGCCCAGTACATGATGGTAAATGTCATATGTCTTTGAACTTTGAGGTTCTTGGACATACCAGTTTCCTTGCGATGCTTTTCCTTCGCCGTTGTTAGAGCAATGACATTGAAACTGCTCATAATTTGTTTAGGTACTAAATAAGTCATTGGTCCAAGACTGAGGATCGAACCGGGTGCCGTCAGTGCTACCGCTCGCTATTTTCCAACTAAACCGATTTTTATCAAGGATGTAGTGGCCCACCTACATCAAAAGAACTGTTGGAAACGGCGACGACTCCACTGGCGAGTGACCGGGGAGAGTGGCATAAACAAAGGGAGGCATAACGACCTATACGCAGCAGTGTCACTCAGGACCGATGATGGCGCTCAATGTTATTGTTCAACAGACATTATATTTTTGTTTGATCAGTTAGTTTTAATAGTATGACATTGTTTCTATTTCCAGACTGAGCTGAACACTGTAGAAGAGGAAGGGCGAGCTCACGACCAACGCAACCACAGCATTAGTGGCGGACTCCCCATGTTACTCCTCTCGGTTTTACCACCCGTCATACCACGCGCCTCCTGGCCTTCCGCTGACGCCTTCCGAGGCCGCAACTCTGTCAGCTTCAGCTCTCAACCCAAACTAAACTATAGAAAGTCACAACCAGCCATCGACCTCTACAGCCTCTGCTTGAACAAGCGAGACGAACAGCCCGGCCTACTCAGCAGGATCAAAAGCTTTTTCGGCAACAGCAGACCTTCCAGTAGAAAAGCTTCCACCATGTCTATAGCTGACCCAACAGGCCAGAGCATTGCTGCAGCTTTGAAAATGCATGTCGGCATGATAGCTGGTCTCGTCCCTGGACATAGAAAGCACAGTATGGTATTATCCTGCAATACGTTGCACGTGCCACACCCAGAGTTGAAATTACGAAGAGAATCGTACGCTAGAAGCGGTCCTATTATACGAGTGACGGACGACGAACCGTCTTGCTCGAATTACGACTCAGATAAAAGCTTGTCTTCAGGAGCTCAGAAGTATATCGCCGAACCAGAGACTAGAGTCAATTTCGTGCTGCCGACAACTCACGAAAGGCCGATGTCTCATCAGAACTCTACGGAGAGAATCAAGGGTTCGCCTCGGTTTCCTCATAGGATATCACCCACTGGTTCCAGTCTGACTACCCTCGATACAAGACGAAAGACCAGTGCAGACAGTGTCTTCAGCATATCGACGAGGGTGTTCGATGAACAGCGGAGGTATAGCCATCAGAACGTCAGCAATAACGACCCCAAAGGAAAGAACGTTTTGGAAAGCCGATGGAAGTCCACAGAAGATGCTAGAGAAGCTCGACCAGGGCCTTCGTCTAGGCCTTAACTGGACATTGGCATTGTGATAGTGAGGTATGCCAAAACCAGTGCCAAAGTGTTATCAAATGATCTATTTTCTTATTACTGTCTACTGTCATATAAACGTAGTTTTGTATTATGCTCAACTGAGACTTTACTTCGATAAAATAAGTAAGAGTAATTTAAGTAGGTAGTCTTCAAGTATTCGTGGGTTAATATACACTAGGATGATCAAGCCAGAAAATAGTGTAGTGGCCCTACCTTTCACCCTATTTTAAATTTTAAAAGATCTCGCGTGATTACTCATTTTATCATAGTGTGCGTGTCTTCACATAGATAATTAGTGGAACTGTAGTTTTGTGCGCGTCATCACCACCAGTCTCATCAGAATACCAACGCTGATTGTACAACCAGCAACATGCTTAGTTTAGACGGTTTTTAAGACATCAAAAAATTTTTTTAACTATAAATCGGTCATGTTTTTGTATAAAAAAAATATCTAAACTTTTTATTTGTTCTTTTATCACCTGCACCCAAAAATTTGTTTTCTTTCATTCAGTTCGGGGACTTTAGCGTGTGCCAGACATTTAGTGCACTTGACCGGTGTTAATTATTTGTTGTTTTACTTTAGTTTCACTATAATCGTGTCATGCCATATTATTGCCATTTTAACAGATAAAAATACGTTAAAAATACACGTCTGTTGTACCCCTTTTATTTTAGCTTTGTGATTTTATAACTATGTTCATTTAATATTCTATAAAAAAACTGGTTATCTATTAATGTTCAAAAGATACATATGTTACAAGGTAGCTCTCACTAGAACAGATAGGCAGAGTATAGGCTTGTAATAGGGTCCAGTTGACACGCTGCGGAACCCTAAAAACTAATCTAAAAGCCCCTTGGTGTGAGGAAAGGTATCCAAAATTCTGGCAGCATTGCCAAGCTGAATGGCACCACTTAGGTTTTTGGTCAAAGTAGACGTCAGCCGTTACCACACAAGACAACATAATAGCACGTCGTTACGTCGTGTAACTAAACTTGTACAAATATTGATAAAATTTAAGTAGTGTAGATCAATGAAATGTTGTTATAAGCACTTAGTTTTTTCTAATTTAATTTTCCAATTTCAATATTATTTTCTAATTTTTCTAAAATAGTATCAATTTATTACAGGAATATTTACAATAACTTAAATAACATTCCAATAATAAAAAATAAAAAGAACGACATATTAATACTACTAAATTAATAAACCGCTACCAGTGGGAATCGTCCCCAAAATGCTGGCCCCATTACCACGTTGTATGGCAATGCTCACTCTTTGAGCAGAGGCCAGCATTCTGGTCACGAGTTGCATCGACCAGACATGATGAAAATTTTTCTTAATTTAGAAATTTTATCTTCGAACTCGGTTGGTATTATGATATCATGTATATCAAACTCTTTGCATAAGCAATATAAATGTAAAAACGTAGCCTAATACTAGGAATTGATGTGAAAATAGGTACTAATATTAAATTTTGTCATAGATATACAAAAATGTTTATAATTATGACGAAAAGGAATTTTAACACCAAATAAGTAGCTGTATAGTTAGTTTTGCTTGTAGTTGCCTATTTAGAATTCTTTTATAATAATAAGTTCAACGACATAATGGGGTCGATTTTGAAGGTTTCGTTACCAGTTTTAAATTGGCAAAAAACATTAGAAGCGAACATTAACAAACAACAAAAATATTTTATTTTATTTTTTAATTTTGATCTCATAATTTATGTTAACTGTCATAGTTTTTAGTTGTTAGTTAGAGTAATATTAAATAGTAAGTAAATAAAGTATTAGTATATCGCGATAGTTCATCTGTAATTAATATTTTATGTGTAAATAAACTTAATTTGAATCAGTTTTTTTTATTTAGGGCAGCAACAGTTTTATTTAGTTCGGACTGTGAATTTAACCTTCAAAATCGACCCCATTAACTTTGTACCTACATTTCGAAGAATAAATAAATATCTGGGTCATTTTTAAGGTGTAAGGTACGTATCCGAAGCAGAAACGCCATTATTTTAATATCTAAACACAATCTAATAGTACCAATATTAATTTGCCATAAACTTGTTGTTGGTTTGGACCACTAAGGTTTGGTATTTTCCAAACCAGCAATGTAAAATAAAAAAGTTAAACTCGGGGTCAATACACCAAGTACAAAAGCGCGCATGCGTGCGCGCGTCGCAGACTTTGTGTGCGTGTGGATATATTATTTGCAATTGCGGATAAAAAAAATAGTTGTTTTTTTTTTAACAGTTATGCAAAAAAACTATTTTTTTGTAGTATCGTATCAATAAAATCACCAGCACTTTCACCATTCCTTTTTTGCGGGAGCGTTACCCTTACACTTTGGTATAGCTATACAGGGTTATTGATAATAGTGGACCGTTTTCTGACAGCTGAAGAAACAGTTCTGCAACCATCGATAGGTGGCTCTGACGAAACATGGTTCTCATTTTTTCAAGGCGAGTACCTCTATTTTCACAAAAACCAACAAAGAAGAGGAGACGTTTTATAACACGACTAGGCAAAGCACACTAATGTACCTACTAATTTGTGTTGTGTTGGAAAAACAAGAACTTTGTTAGCAAACAATAACCACAAAATACTATACAAAATAATACAAACATGACAGACAGAGTCAGACAGAAAGATATTGTCTGTCTATGAGAATAAGTTTTTTTTAATGGCCTTTCTTCGTCTGTGGTTTGGAAAAATATTCAGCTCCATGTCTCGTCAACGCCATGTATCGCATTTTTATAAACTTTTTTTTTATATATATAGTTAGTAAAAATACTTAAAGTTATTGCCATTTTGAGCCCTAATTCTATTTTTTTTTTTTGGTTTTGTACGGATTAAAAAAACGACGAATTACTAAGTCATGGAGCTAAAGCAGT
Source organism: Agriopis leucophaearia (assembly GCA_949125355.1). Lineage (NCBI taxonomy): Eukaryota > Metazoa > Arthropoda > Insecta > Lepidoptera > Geometridae > Agriopis > Agriopis leucophaearia. The sequence goes on along the minus strand of OX421268.1, from coordinate 16,181,494 downwards.
TGTGCTGCGAGAAGTTATCAACAACAACAAACAACTTATTAACGATAACCCTGTATAATAAAAGTATTAGGCACAACTGTTTGTGTGATATCAGTATAGATTAGGATACATAAAAAATAAGCAATAATATAGGAAAGTTATTATAGACCCTAAATAATTAACTTTAGCGTGTACTATACTTGGATAATTTATTTTTAGAATTGTATTCGTATCGTCTTTTGTGTGTAAACTTGAGTGTACAATACTTGTTTTACATTCTATTTTTTTGTTAGCGAAGACGGTCTCAAAGTGTTCAAGAGTAAAAAAATAAACCATAAAAGTGTAAAAATAAACTAAAAGATACTTAGAACGTGATGAATTGCGTTAATAAAAATGACCTAACTAAATTGTTACTCTTTCATTTAAAATATTTTAGTGACGTATGTACGATCGTGCGACGACGTTCTTCTTAAATTCAGTGACCACAGGTTATAGCTCTCTCATTGTCCGAGACAGCCCCAACCTAAACGTATAACCTAAACGTAACCTAACCTAACGTAAACGTAACAGGAACCTAAACGTATTTGCGAAGTTTTGACTGTCAGTACATGCACATGGTTCTATGGAACATGGACTACCTAACAAGCAAGTGGTGAAAGGTGTGTGGTAGCGTTTCTTCTATATCAAATTTCATGTTTTATTCATAATTTTATTAACCGACTTCCAAAAAGAAGGTTATCAATACGTCAGTTTTTTTTAAATGTTTGTTACCTCAACTTTCGAATGGGTGAACCGATTTTGATGATTCTTTTTTTTATTTGAAAGCTGGTGCTTCCCGTGTGGTCCCATTTCAATTTGGTCCAGTTCTGACATTTTTATGAAGTCGGTTTTTTAATATTGATAATGATTAAACTGTTCGAAATGGCTTAGAGCTACATTGGTTGAAGTATCAAACTGTCTAATATACCAAATAGACCAGCATCACAAATCGTCCAGGCCCATTCTGTCCTGTGTCCCAAAATGACTGGGGGTCCATTATGACTGTCCAAAATTTACAAAAGTACCAAACTGACCAGCTTCCTAAATCGTAATGTCCCAAAATGTCCAGTGTGCAAAAATTACTGGTACTTCCTCATTGTCAAACTATTTAGTCCAACTGGTTTGACCACGAGGAATGGTCTTTCCTCGTGGTCAAACTATTAAAATGATCCTGCTGCATCATTGTTAAGTTACATAATTCTCGCAGTATAAAAAACTAAAAAATACGGTTTAAAATCCCTAATCCTGAAGATCCTGGTAAGGATAATGGGACAAACTATTTGAATTATTGCATTGTCATCGGTCCTTGATAAGTGTGCAAAGTTTCAAATCAATCCGACATTTTGAAAGTGGTGAAAATCACGTTCAAAGATTCCATTACATAGATACATACCAAGCTAATAAAAGCGTGTTAAAAATAAATGAATTTGAATTGAAAACTAAATTGTCAATTTTACGACTATTTTATTTCAACTTAACAATTACTAAGGAATAAAGTTATCCGCTAGTCCTGACTTTTATTTGGGCGATCCTGTTTTCGATTATCCGCTTGATGTTGGCATTGACGCTGGGTAGCTCGTTTTGTCTTCTCACTGACTCTTCTATTTTCTGTACCTGTAACATAAGTAATAATAATACTATAGCGTTGAGGGGGGTGCGGTATTAAATTAATTCACTCACATTCACAATAACGGTACAATTTATACAAGTTAAATAATTAACAATTAACAACTAAAGTAGGTATTGGGGCATCGGCTAGTAAGCCACAATACGATTATGAATTTTATGACGCAAAACTCTTACATAGATCCCTCCTGATTCTCCTGGTTCCTGAGGTGGACACTACTTTTTATCACCCTCTTGAGAAAATAAGTGCAACTTATGAATAAGAATTATATTTTCATACTCACTATTGGAAGACACACTAATTTTTTATAAAACTAAGTATACTTCGAATGTGATGTGATTGTGAGTGTGTTACGAACGCAGGCAGAATGCATTTCCCGCGTTTTTATAAACTTTTTTTATTTTGTTCGCGCCGTTTGCCTTCTTTCAGCCATACATACAGCCTGTAACTTGTTCACACAACGTTTGTGATTGATCTCTTTGGTGATTGGAACTTTTACTAACAATATCCACATTACATTCTAAATTCAAATCAGTTTTAGTCCCTAGGGATTAAAAAGCTATTTTAGTCCCTGTTTACGAAGAATATACAAGCTCTTTTCGAATAGATGTGATAAAAATATAATTTAGTGTGCAGTGACTCACTAGTGCTATCTCCCGGGGCCACGCGACGAAGTTGGTAACGCTGCAGTGCTGCGGTGAGCCGAGCCGGCCTGTGCGCCCGCACCGGTGGATGTAGTCCGCCGTGTACAGAGGGAAGTCGTAGTTTATGATGTGCTGTGTCTGTAAATATATGATGAGCTTTAGTTATCAGAATACTCATGTGTACTAATGATTCATTTATTGATAAATGGTGGTTTGGTATAGGTTAAGAAAAACATTTTCTTAACCTATACTGTACCAAGAAAAACATATTGTTAATTGTGTAGCGGGCGTTTTCCGCAACCAGGCCAATCATTGGCCCATTTCGTGTCACCCGGCTGCAGCTAGTTCAGCCAACCGGTCTCCTCCAGGAAAGCCAGCAGCTCGCTGATGCCTGTGCGGTCCTGGAGTGTCCTCGGTGATCCGAGGATAGAAAAACATATTACAACAATTATCTCTTATGTATCATACAGAACTCACCCCAGTGGTATCCAATCCACGCGAAGCTACATCTGTACAGGACAGCACATTGACTTTCCCGCTCTTGTACATATCAAACTTGCCCGATTTCAGGACAATGTTCATTTGACCGTTGATGTTGACACATTCAACATTGTTCTCGTTAAGGAACATGGAGACGAAGTCGCAGGTGGAAGTTTTGTTTGAGAAGATCATAACAGGTCGCTTGCAGTTCACATCTGCTTGGACTAGTTTGAGGAGTTCTACAGGTTTCTGAGCTTTGCCAAGACGGATGAACCTGTTAAAAAAGGGATTTACCAGGGATGTAAAATATAATGTAAAATTACAGAGCATAGAGGTTGAATAGCAAATATATTTAGATGCCACCTTGATTTTTAACTACAGATGACATTGGAACTGTTATTAGCAGGAGTAAATATATAAACTAAGACTTGTAATATAGCTGTCAGAGACTGATATACGTAGATATATATCTTTAAATACCTAATTAAATAGATATTAACACAACACTGTTTTAAACTATCACGGTTGTTCACTAAAGTTATATGATTATTTACGGGATATTTACCGTGGTAAGGTTGTGGAAGGAGTTGTGATATTAACACAGATATAGAACAAACACAAATATTCATCACATTAATGTTTGCCCTAGGTGGGAATCTAACCCATGTCCCCAAGTGCAGAAAGCAGGTTCACAACCAACTGAGCCACTGGGGCAGTCGATTCGTGGACAGAAAAGTTTTTTTTTGTTTAAATTAGAACGGCTGTCAAGGCATTTTTGTAAGAAATTTGTTACTTGCACCCTATAAACCCAAAGCAACTGTGTTAGCAACTGTGACGCGGAGTTTGACGCGTTGACATAAATAAGAATGTTCAATCAAGTATCTGTCACAATACCTGGCGACAGATTTTCATTCTCATTTCCGTTCTATTTACTTCTCTTTCTGTGGGGTCGTGCATTAGGCAACTTACTTGTCGCAAACTAGTTTAAAATAGCCAGTTAAGTGCGTGTCGGACCTGCTCACCAAGAGTTCCATACCAGACACACTATTTGTGTAACGCGGGCTCGAAACAGCGCATTGCGGAAAATCACGCGAACATGAACCTTACGCGCCGAGATACGCAATCACCTTCAACGCATTTTCGTAATCACCGTAACAGAATCGCTTAAGGCAGGTTGCTATAAGGAAGGTCCTAAGAATATACTTACTTTTGAGGCACATGGGGCAATACTTTATGTATATTTGAAGTGGTGACCGTCTTGAGGGAGTCGGGAGCCACGAAGGAGGTCACAGACTCAGGCAGCTCGTGCGGCATCGTCGCGCTCACTAGAGTCAGTTGACAACCTACTGGAGGCGTTTGGACTTCTACTTTGTATTGTATCTGAAACATAAAATACGATATTATAGATGCACAAAAATATGATAGTTTGTTCCATAGAAGACTTAAGAGAACAAAACTGTTTGAGTTAGTGTAACTAAAAATAGTGTCAGTGTTAAGTAGTGTAGTGCCGCCTCTAAAGAACATGTGAACAAAGTGTCTTCCCCTTGATAGAGACTTAGAAAAATGTTATTAGACACATTCTTCAGTTTTTAAAATCACATACATAGAAGTTTAATTTAGAATTAAACTTCTTCTTCTTTAATTCTAAATTAAACGACTTATTAGCCTAAAATTAGGCTAGATTGTGATAAAATTTTGATAAATAAATAAATAAAAGTTGTTCTTCTGTCTGTCATACAGCAAAAAAGCAATGGATTAATGTGAATTTATGCATAATTTTAGTTACAGAGCCGTAGAGAGACAGGATATTTTTATGGTTCCTGAAATGTCCATGCCGATGAAGCTTTTTAAATCTCTTACATAGCAAATAGTCATTGAAACTCAACACCTGATATTTCTTTTCAATTTCATATTGGCTCCACAGTAAAAGGAGCTCTTTATGTTAAGATGACTGGTATGGCTCAGTGGTAGTGAGTCTACTTTATGAGCAGGAGCTAGGGTTCGATCCTGACTAAACAGTTTTTTTTTATGTTTGCTCTGGGTATTAGATGTCAATGTATTTGTGTGAATTCTGTGGCATCCCCAACACAGAACCCTACCTAGCAGGCAGCTATTAATATGTTTTTTTTAATATTTTTTTATGTTGAAGGTTTACATATTTTTATCTTTTTCGTGCAACATTTTTAAAGATGAAAATTCACTGTTTATTTTAAATACAAAAAGATAAATAGGAACAAGAGAAGCTTGTTGTAGGAAGTGGACTCCTAAATGTTAATCACTTACCGAAAACTTCTTCAATAGATGCGAAAGCTTTCCTAAAAAGCTATCATCTAACAAGGTATCAGCCTCATCCAACACAACATGGTGTACGTTGTTTAATTTGTAAATCCCAGTGGTCACCAGTTTGCTGTACGCCCCCAGAGTTGTAATTAGCAAGTCGCAGTATTCTATGGGCGGGTTTAACATCTTCCGTTTGGTACGGCCTCCAATTAGAGTAGACACATTGAGGTTTATGCTCTGGGCTATGTTCTGAGCCACTTCACCTATTTGAGATGCTGAAATTAAAATCATAATTGCCTTTACAGCTGAATACTAAATTATTAATTATTATTATTGAGAGATGACGAGATTGGTGCGATGCCAAGCTCGTAGTATTTAAGTATACTAAGATGTTGTTGTTGTATGTTGACCTATCAATAAATTCTATTCTTATCTTGATCTAGATTAGACTTCATCATCATCATCATCAGCCATAAGACAACCACTGCTGAACATAGGCCTCCCCCTTTAACAACAACCAGCCATCTGCATCCACTGGATGCCCACGACTCTCACGATGTCGTCGGTCCATCTAGTGGGAGGCCTAACTACGCTGCGTCTTCTGGTTCATGGTCTCCACTCAAGAACTTTTCTTCCCCATCGGTTATCAGTTCTTCGAGCGATGTGGCCTGCCCATTGCCACTTTAACTTGCAAATTTTAATAGCTATGTCGATATTAGACCAGACTTACCACCACCAATCGTTTAAAACCTGATTGTCACCAACTTAGGACCATGTTTCAGAATGAAGGTGCCTTCTTATTTACTGACGAGGTTAAGTAGTCCTCAATTAATTATCAGCGTGGTTTGAAAAGATCTGTAGTGCGTAATATACATGCCCAAAATACATACCTAATTCTCTGCTAGGTGTAATAACAACCGCCAACGGACTATTGAATTCCTCCTGTATGCTAGGTTTCCATTGTAAAATGTGTTGAAACAGCGGTAACAAGTATGCCAGCGTCTTCCCGCAGCCAGTTTCCGCAGTCACCACCGTGTTAGTCCCTTGCAGTATCGAGGGAATAGCTTTCGTTTGTATAGCTGTCGGTAAAGTTATACCGTGTTCCAACATAACCTCAACCAACTGAGGGCAAACACCGATTTCATCGAAACTCTTGCGATAAACACTCTCCTCGTCCTTCTTGTTAGCAGCTCCGTGAATAATAAAGTAGTCATTCTTGGATTTATTGTGTAACCAGCCTTGGGAAGCTAGTTTTATCCCCTTAAACTTGCTGTATGTCTGCCCTTCGAAATGGTTAAGCTCAGGCCGCTTACATGTTATGATTGGGAGCTTCTTCTTCGCCTGCTGCACGCTGTAGTAACGGCAGTATGAAGTATTTATTATTTGTCGCCATTTAGACATTTTTAAAAGAAATTCAAATACATTTTTTACTTGTAAACAAAAAGAAAACACGCCAATCTTATCCTATTTAATCACTGGCCTGACAGACTGACACTGACAGCTGACACCCAATACACTATTTTTCGCCAGCTGAGCAAGCTAAAGCTCTTACGGCCATACCGGTTTGTCACCCGTATTTTACGGACAAAAGTATCAGTATAAGAACTTAAGAAGACGCTAAATCAAATCACACCAACAGTGCTAGTGAAAAGTTTATAACCACATGGTACAACCTTCTCTTTGTGACACGTGTTGTTCAACTAAGGCTTCGAAAATATATTTTTTGATCGAACGAGCAAGGGCGTATTCCTCTCATGCTATGCCAACAGTTTTGCAGGCGAGATTTGGAGTAGGTGCGCTTTTCGTGTGACTGTTGTATAAGCCAAGCAGGAGTGCCATAGCAAATCGATGCCAAAACGCGAAGAAAAAATAGTATAAATTATGAAAACGACCATATTAATTAATGTTAATATTTACAAAGTTTATTTTTCTATTCGCTGGGCCAAGACAAGGTCTTCACAGTATACCTACCACCTTATCTGCCATGTACCTAATTTACCGGAAGCCGTTTGAATAACTAGGTAGATTTATAAACTTAAAATGAGATCTCTATTTGGTATTCAAAACTCAGTCCAAGTCATATCATTAATAAGTGACTACCTAATAGTGGGTTTACGGCGACGCGTGCCTTAAATTCTGGCATGTTTCTGATTTAACGCATAAGCATTGCAGTGGCAGTGGCAATGCCACCAGCATGTTTGGTACGCTGCCAACTGGTAGTGGGCTTGAGTATTTGGGCTGTCTCTAGAGGTTCAATGGTCTAGGTATGGGCAATTCAACTGTTTTTGTACAATAGGCAATATTATTATTAAGTCAATGCTAAAGTGGAACGTTTCAAACAGTTTTTTGTTCTTGTAGCTAGGCCGGGTAATTATTGTAAACGGTCATGATGTTTGCGAAAATTGATTATTATTCTTTACAAGCTCACGTAGGTAAAGCTATTTATCTCCAATGCACATTATTAACATACATTTGTCAATAAACAAATTTTTGCTGTTTCAAATGGTTTATTGACAAATGTAAGTAATATGGTGAGTTACTGATTAATAACTGAACATGATAATTTAAAAAACAACCAACAATTTTCGCAAACACTGTCAATTCACAATAATTACCTACCTGGCCTACAAGGACAAAAAAACTGTTTGAAATTTGAATTTACCGCCAAACATGAAACATATCACCTTAAATAAGTCCATTTAGTCGAGATCTAGCTCAATGAAAGCCATACTGCCCCGTAAAGTGATGAAAATTTTATTTGCTAGGGATTTGAACGTATGGATATTCAGGGCCGGATTTAGGGGAGGGCAACCGGGGCTATAGCCCCCAGGCTTCCACAAAAAAGGGGCCCCCACAATAGAGACTTCGGAAAAGAAAAAAAACAGTCTAGTAAACACTGGTAGACCGGGGGGCTTCCATTCCTTTATTGCCCCGAGGCCTCCAGACCTCTATATCCGGCATTGATGATATTAGATAGCTGATAGCTGATATAAATCTACTACAGTGAAATAATTAAAGAAAATGTTTCCATTCAGCTTTTTACAATATTGCAGCTGTCAAAGCTAAAAAAACTTAGCTCATTCAGACCTAACTATAAGAAAGGGGGCATCCATTAATTACGTGAGGCGTTTGGGGGGGGGGGGGGTCAAGCTGAATCTCACTCAATCTCACGTGGGGGAGAGAGGGGGTCTCGGCAAATATCACGTAATATTTTTTCCCGCAAGAAATACTGTAAAATTGCAAAAAACTGGGCTAAATTAGGTAAAACATGTTTATAATCAAATAAATGATAATAATAAAATATAATAAAGTTTCTCCACTAAAATATCATTAAATACTTACAACTTATTACATACTAATACGTTATATACAAAATACAAGAAAATACACATTTTAAAAATCTCACGTGAGATTAGGGGGTGGGGGGGGGTCAAATCTCACGACATCTCACCAAGGGGGGATCGAAAAATCACCTTAAACACCTCACTTAATTAATGGACGCCCCCAAAAGGGTAAATCAGAATTATATTTGCAGAACCCCGCGTCGTAGGCAGAACTTACCCTACTTGTAGGTTATAGACAAAATCGTTTATAGTATTATACACGATTTTATCTAAAACCTACCTACCTACTATAAACTTCATAGCAAACAATTCATAACCAGTTACGCAAAATTAAAATAAAACACAATGAACAGGTTTTCCTATTTACATCAGAAAGAAACTGGAAGATTGATAATGTATTCAAGCAGTCAGTCGTATCGACAGGAGGTGTAGGTGGCGCTCGTCATTTAATAGTTTATTTAGTATGTACTAATTGATGTGACTTCAAAAGGCTATGAAAGAATTACCGAGGCAGAATTTTGTGAGTACCATTTAATTTACAGTTAGATGTAGGTAAGTACTTATTAATCATTATTAAGCGACTTCAATTTGATTTTCGAAATTGAAAGGATATAACTTAAGGTTGCCAGGAAGAGATCGCTTATAGCGATAAGGCCGCCAATTGTTTCACTAGTTTTAAATTGTTTTTGTCATAAATGTACCTTTGTAAGTTTTGGTGTAAACAATAAAGAGTTATCTATCTTTCCCATAGAAATTTCATCAAAATAGGTGTATTGAAATCAAAATTACTTGAAAAATATGTCATACAAGTAAACGGAATTGCGTATTTAGGTGCAAATTTTGCATTCGGCTTTTAAATTGCAAATTATAATAAATTTATTTATATTATACTCGTACCAATAGTAGATATGCGTAGCAGTGCCGTAACTAGCCTTTTGTGCGCCCGGTGCGAGCTTCTAACTGCGCCCTTGAAAACAAAACTTGGTCCTGGTGTGGTCATTTCTGCGCCCCTCCAGAGTCTGCGCCCTGTGCCTGGGCACCGCTGGCACAGCCCTATTTACGGCACTGGTGCGTAGGTATATGTTATTAAACAAATCGTGAGGAAATAATAAGTTATACTAAACTACGAACATTAAAATGTTAACCTGACATTTAAAAATTGCCTACCATAGGTATTTATGACTTTTTCAGTACAAATCACTCAGACGTCCGCGCACATTGTTCAGTTGCATTTCGTAAAGACGACTCTGACGGTATTACCGACCTATTTATTTACTAAAATTTTACACGAAAGGAAATATTCAGAATGTCTCTCTATGTCCATAAACGGAGCAGCATCGGCATCGCGTTCTTAGCATTATGTGTACTGGTCGCCTTGGACAGCGGGTAAGTCCTAAAGTTTTAAAGTACTATTATTTTTAATGGTGGCAAGCAAGCAGACGGACTGCCTGATGGTAAGCAGTCACCGTCGCCTATAGATACGTCTGTAATAGGAACCAACTCATTTTTCACGCACTACAAAAAAACTTGCAACGACATCAATAAACCAAGAGTCATCATGCAAAATTAAGGGCGGCATGGTCATCTATGCAGGGTGGGTTTGACTTAAGGCATCAAGCCTGGTTTAGGCCTGATACGTTTGCATCCGCCATGCTGCCTTATTATTCTGCGGAAAAACAGACCTGCGTAATGCCAGCGGTGTTGAAGTTTACTAGTTAGCGAAAATATTTTTTTTAATTGTTAGGTAAACTCTTACCTACTTGTGTTCACATGGCGTTGGAGTGTGTGCAGCTGCTGAGTTTCCCCAGACTTTGCTTTGAGCCACTCGCACGCACACATTTTAACATATATAGGCACTTATGCTAATGTGTATGTGCACTCAACGCACCTCTGACTTGCTTGAACCTTGGCAGCAGAGTAAGAAAACGTGCACACAAAAAAAATAGACTTTACGAAAGTTAATAATTTCTCTACCAATTTTCAGGATGCTGTTGGATGCGCTATGCTTAGCAGAAGTCAAATTGCTTTTCCCACTTCTGAAGTTAATACAATGGATTCTGGTAGTAATGACATCTTTCGGTTTTGGCGAGAATTATCCACAGGCAACCGTCTACAGTAAGTCAATTCAACAATGATTCTGAACTTTCTCCACAAAGCTCTCGGTAAAAATCTTTACTTTCTTCCTGCAGATGGCCAGAGCTTCGATTTTATTATAGTAGGTGGAGGATCAGCTGGCTGTGTGCTCGCCAACCGCCTCACTGAAGTTGCCAATTGGACTGTTCTGCTTATAGAAGCTGGTGGTGAACCTCCGAGAATCGCACATGTGAGTAAAAGTCTAAGCAGACTCTATGTAGTCATGTTAAACAATTTTCTTCTATATTTTTATTTGCACTGTGCATCAAAATGTATCTACTGTGGATCCTACTAATCCTACTATTATTTATTAGACCATTTGCATTAGGATCTATGTCTGTCTGAATTTTGTTTTTGTTTTAGAGCCCCGGCATGTCAGTTCTAGTCACGCCATCTTTGCCAAACTGGCAATACCATAAAATCAATGATGGATTCTCAAGTCAAGCTCACAAAAGTAAAGACATCCTAAAGAACTTCGGCAAAATGCTCGGTGGCTCTAGCGGGACCAATTTTATGTACTATGTGAGAGGGAATCAAGCAGATTTTGACGGCTGGGCCGAGAAGGGAAATGAGGGGTGGGATTGGGACAATGTTACCAACTACTTCAAGAAAAGTGAACGGCTCAATGACAAAGAAATTCTATCGAGCGATTCGGGCCATTTACACAACGCAGATGGATATATGGGAGTGTCCAGATCTATCAACAAAGACAAAACGAGCGTTTATTTTAACGCATTTAAAGAAAACGGGCACAACATCCTCGAGGACACCAATGGTTATCAGCAACTTGGGTATTCTCCCCCGATGTTCTCATTTGCTAACAACTTTAGGCAGCACACTGCTCTGACTTTCCTGAAACCAGTCGTGGCTCGACCAAATTTATTCATACTAAAGAATACGCACGCAAGAAAAATCCTAATGGACGAAAATAGAACAGCTAAAGGGGTCGAAATAAAGCTTCTTCGTGAGGAAATCATAACCGTAAGAGCTAGGAAAGAAGTAGTTTTATCAGCAGGTGCGATCAATAGTCCCCAATTACTCATGCTTTCTGGAATAGGTCCTAAAAAGCATTTGGAGGAGAAAAATATTGAGGTCATGGTTGATTCGCCAAACGTCGGGCAGAACCTGCAAGATCACATGATGGTGCCCATCGTGATGGCCGGAGAGAAAAACTTGCACTCAATATCGCATAATCTGGAGTTATTAATGAATTTGAACGAGTTTCCCATGCCTCCTCTTTTAGGATTCGCTGCAGTCAACAAGAGCCAAATATTCCCAGATTATGAAGTGACTGCTATAGCCGTTCCGACCGCGTCCATAGTCCATGTGATAATGTGTTCAGAGCTACTATTACTGGACGATAGTATATGTACAGCTATGGCTCGAGCAAGTGTTCAAAGACAGACACTTTTCGCTCTCGTAACTTTGTTACACCCTAAATCCAGAGGGAGGATAATTTTAAAAAGTTCAGATCCTGAAGACACCGCTAGGATAGATATCGGATATTTTTCAAACTTAGATGATATAGGACTTTTCGCCGATTCTGTGGAAGATTTTATAAGTGTTAAGAACACGAGTTATTTTAAAAGTGTCGATGCTAGCGTTGTAGATTTAGGCGTGACACAGTGTGTGGATCGGGTGTTTGGGAGTAGGGAGTATTGGGAGTGTTATGTGGTTAATTTGGCAAGTACGCAGTACCACCCAGTGGGTACGTGTGCAATGGGGCCTAAAGGAATAGACGTGGTGGACGCGAGGCTACGCGTGCGCGGCGCGCGTGCTCTGCGCGTGGTTGACGCAAGCGTAATGCCCATCATCACCAGCGGCAACACCAACGCACCCACTATCATGATCGCAGAGAAGGCAGCCGATATGATCAAGATTGATCACGGCCATCACGTTTGAACACAAACTACTCTTATTATATTATAACTTTTAATTTAAGTATATAAATTTTTATTTTTTTATTTTACTGTTTTTACTAGAATGTTAGTAAATAAAACATGTTATTCTGTCACCTTTGTAATCAAAATTATAGCTACAAAGTTTAGGTTTCACAAATAACGTTAGAACTTACAACTAAATACTTTAACATACGTAGGTACATTTTTTTATAAGATACTTAAATCACAGAATTGTGTCGAGGTATTCCACTCGTGCGCATGTAGTTCATTTGCGACGAATTCGTTGTTTCATTCTCAAAACTGATTTGATAGCATTAAAATTACTAATATTTTCAATTCAATGCGTGAAAAGGATAGCAATAAATTTATATCTAAGTTGGAATGACTACGTAAAATTGAATTTCGGCCCGACGACGTAGCTATCAGGCAAAAATTATAGACAGAAAAAACGGAGAAAATCGCAACACACGTCATCATCAACATAATGACCACAGAAAAGAGAAGGGAAAAAATTCTCACTTCAGTGATAATGACAGCTGCAGTCGTATGACTTTAAACAAACGTCCAAATCACGTGACGTAGTCAAACGAGCGCCCCTTCCCCCGCCCGCTACGATACTTCACGGTACGCTCAGACTCAGAGCGACAGTCGCGCGCGACGCGTCATTGCAGACCAAATAGTTGGTCCGTGGGAAAATTTAAAAATACCTAAACAGTATTCCCCACGATACATATTTTTTTGAACAACGGACCAGCTGCTTGTTAATTTACGATTTCTCATTGTTTTATATAGTGACATTCTTTCTAACTTTCAAAGTTAAATAAAAACTATATAAAACACTACAATTTTGTTACGATTGTTAAACATTCTTGATGAAATTGATATTATAATAGAGTTGAAAATAAGCAAACGAAGCTATGAACAAATTCAAAAAGATAACAGAGAAAATATGTGTTGTGTTTGCATTAGAAAAAATACGTGGTTGTAAGCAGTTAAATATAATAAAGATCAAGGATAATTATAAGTTGATTGGTTTTTTAAATAACAAATCTTCTATCTATATACAGATTATTATAGAAGCCGATTTTTATGTACGCAATCCAACTGGGTATAAAATTCTTGAATTTTAGAGGGTAGATAAAAAAAAATATGTTCCAAAAAATTCGCTACCACCTACCGAATGGTGGGTCATGACGGTGGGCGGTGGTACCGGTGACCATCCCGTGGGATTCGGACCCACATCACCCGGGACAGTACCTCTCCCCCCCGGTTCCTCACTCACGATACTTTAATGTAAGTAATTCACAAACACTACACAAGCTATAGTTTGTCCTTAAAAAAATCTTCTCGCTACCTCGTGAGCATAAGTTTACAGATCAATTTATAGCCTACATTAGCTTATCAGGCGTTTATGAATTAGTGAAGATTAGTTTAAAAAATGGCACAACGAATTCGACAACGCTTATTATTAGCATTTACTTGAGTAAAGTAGTAACTTGCTGATATATTTAGATGGTGGGTTATTGCTTACTTGCTTCGAAGTGCATTAAGCTGACGGCTGGCTTTTGTTGCTTCGTATTAACATTTGCGTGTTACGAAATACCTTAAACATTTTGTTGTGTTCGTATTAACAAGAATCGCAGAATGACTACTAATACAATCATCTGCGTATAACAAAAAAAGTAGTCCACATATAAAGTGCCAATTGTAGTCACCGAGATACAATACCTAGAGTCACAATCGTGCCAAAAAAACGAACCTAAACTCAGCGCACGCTCGTTGCGCCGACTTTTTGGTTAGTTGTAAGGCAATCGCGATCCGATTACAACGCCGCGCGATGCCAGTGCTACGGACAAGCGACGTTGAACACTATTCCAGCGACGTAACATCTTAATTGAAGTAAATGTGGCATTGTGAACTATATAATGTCTAGGTATTTACAACGACGCTCGGACGTTTTTTGACTGTTTCATTTAGAGATTGTGACTCTATAGGTCTTGTATCTCGATGATTGTACATAATATGACTCTATAGGTAATAGTAACCCCCTCAAATTTGGGCTTACTTTACTTTGTGAACCGAAAGGACTACATACATACGAAAAGTGCAGTAACATAAAAGTCAGTAAAAAAAATATTACAAGAAACCACAGGCATTTACACGAGACCTTGAGAATAATTAAATACAATACCCGTGAAATACAAAAACATATTTCGTTCCATTAGCATTTGCGAATCGTAATGTATAAATAAACAGGTTAATTAGCGTACAGTCAGCGTCAAATTGATTTTGGCGTTCAGTATAGTAGTCAAAAGAATAGAAAAGGCATATAAAAACATTGATACAGGGTGAAATTCGTTAACTGCTCCCGCAGGGAAAAGTACTCTAAATACTAGAGAGCAAATTTTAGCCAAAGGAAACATTCCTTTATTTTTTTGAGATAGAAATCTGCAAACAAAGGTTTTCGAAAACCCGCTTGCCACACTCGATAATCGGGCCAGCTAAATCCGAAAAAATAATAAATAAATTTTCCATTCATTTAATTTACCTTGTTCGTTAGAGACATTTGATCCTTATGAATTGACCTTACCGATTGACGCCATTTATTATTCCTTCGGATTTAAGCCAGTTCTATTACCGAGTGTGGCAAGCGAGTTTTCGGAAATCTTTGAATGCAGATTTGTTTCATTTTTAACCGACTTCCAAAAAGAAGGAGGTGATCAATTCGACTGTATTTTTTTTATGTTTGTTACCTCAGAACTTTTGACTGGGTGAACCGGTTTTGATGTTTTTTTTTTTATTTGAATGCTGGTGCTTCCCGTTTGGTCCCATTTCAATTTGGTCCAGTTCTTATGAAGTCGGTTAAAAAAAAAAGGAATGTTTATTTAGTTCAAGGAGTTTAGTGTCTCATAGTCTATTAAAGAAAATGCTTTTGAAAATTAAACAACTTGACATATTAAGTAAATGGTATTGGCAAGTCCAAATTTCATTTACCACTTTAGAGGCGTATTCTGACTCCTATATAGAGGGCTACGCGGAAAAGATGTACCAAGCCGAAAGGGGTTCATAGTAAGTACCCATCATAAACAACTTTTACTATGGGACCAACCGTGATTCCCGAAAAAATTCCTATTTCTATGGAACAGCTGATATTTTTGTCGCGATTTTAGAGTTGCTACCACAGAAAATAGAAGTAAATAGAACGGAAATGAGAAGAAAACTCTGTCGTCAGGTATTGTGATCATTACTTTTTTTTAATGATACTGAGTGACGAGACGAGCGAAGCCGCTCGCCTGATGGCTCTTCACGCTTGCCAATAACAGCACAACGTCACACATAATTTTGAACTTCAACAGTTCAAAGCCCTGGATGGCAATGCACTGCGCTCGTATAAGATGTCAAATCTCTGTGTGCCCTGTAATTTCGCTGGAAACATTGCCCTTCAATCCGGAACACAGTAGTGTTTGCATACTACTGCTTGGCGGTTGAATAACTGACAAAGGTGTGGTACTTCCCCAGGCGGACCCCTGCAAAAGAGTCCTACCACTACAAAAACTTGATTCAACATTCTTATTTATGTCAACGCGTCGAACTCCGCGTCACAGTTGCTATGGGTTTATATGGATACAAGTGGCTACAACAAATTTCTTACAAAAATGCCTTGACAGCTGTTCTATTTTAAACAAAAAAAAATTATTTCTGTGGTTGCTACCATATTCATAATGATGGGTACTATGGGCCCCTTTTAGCTTAGTAGCCTTTCCGCGTAACCTAGTATAAATAAATGTATGCCTTTTCGATTACCCTGCCCGCTAAAATCAGTTTGATGCTGACAGCACCTTAGAGCTTTATGAAACTGTTGAGTTACGAATGTATTTCCAAATCCACATTGCAAACCTTGCTACGATTACCTAAAGTAGTTGCCACTCTTTCAAGCAATCGCTACGATCGAAACAATTTCGCAAATCTTCAGTGTAATAGGGCTCTAAGCTGGCTCTTATTGATTTGTTAAGGTTATCAGTCACTGAACAGGGGCCTTACGCCAAACTCTAACGCGGGCCCGAATAGGTGCAGTTTGCAAAACCACGCGATCGCAAACCGTATCTCGGATTCTCGGCGCGTTAATTTTCGCGTTCGTGTGATTTTGCAAACTGCACCTATACGGGCCCGCGTGTAGAGTTGGGTGTAAGGCCCCTGATGTTAAATTAAAACTGACAGTTTATAATTATATAGGTATGTGGTTTATATTTGGCGGAAATACTGCTGAATGCTTATTGACATTTATCGAACCAGCAGGCCTAGCACGGGCCGTGGCAAAATTGTCTTTCCACCGTTTTTATCCACGCGTAGATGCGACAGAGCTATAATATGGATACGTTTGTCTCTTTCTAGCGGGATAAAAACGGTGGAAAGAAAATCTGTCCACTGCCTAGGACTAGGGCTGCAGCACTAAAAATATTGTACAAAACGTACATTTGTTATTTTATTATTTGTAATATTAAAGTTTTTCTTTCATCCGATGACAATACAGATTGGATCTACTCGACACAAAAGAATAATGCTACAATGATAAACATCTTAACCTTGTAACAACATACATACTTCAGACAGTACACTTAAGAGCTTACGACTTAACAACGAAAATATTTTACATACTTTACATTACAGAGCGACAAAAATAACTTATGGCCTACGCAGACGAAATATTTTACCGAACAGAAACTGACAGGCAGACAGCTCGTGCTCTTACCAGCAGGCTTAGCACGGGCCGTGGACAAATTCTCTTTCCACCGTTTTTATCCGCGCGTAGATGCGAAAAGCATATATGGATATATTTGTCTCTTTCTCGCGGGAGAAAAATGGTGGAAAGCTGTACGGTACCATATGTGTAATAAATACTAATAGTGGGTCAACTCGGGCGTCTAGACGGGGCAACGATGAGGTGAGGTATGAAGGAGAGCGGAATCCTCCCCCTGCCCGCGACGTTTGCGGTAATGCTACTTAGCTTCGCTTGTAGCCGGTACGCCCGTTTCAGGAAGGAGCTTGAGCGCCGCCGGTCACATAGCACCGGCCGGTCGCTCGCCTCTCCACCATCCTATCGGACATCGGTCCGCAGAGGGCGCTGAAACGACACCCGGTCGGATAGTACAGGGCGGGCGCTCGCCCCTCATGTTCCCTGGGGGCAGTGATCCCCCAGAGCCCAACCCCAGCAAGAAAAAGAAAAATATTATTTGAAGCTGATTCCCACCTCTCCAACTGGAGAGAGGAAGGACCCTCGATCGATCGCCCGTTTCAGTTGTGTCACGTACACGGAATCGGCTGCAAGCTGCGAGGTGCTACTAGTACGTTTGTATATTTGTAGGTATAGAATAAATTATAACGAGGAATACAGATAAAATAAAATTGTAAAATATTATTATCTAATATTGCTTGCTAGCCAGTGGCCCAAATACGCATATTCGCGTAAAATAAGTCTATCTACTATCAAAGTTAATACAAATATTGAATTTCGAACTTGAAATTTGTATGAAATTCGATATAGGACTTATTTTACGCGAACATTCGTAGTTGGGCCACTGGCAATTTTTATTTGATTTGAGTTGTGACAACCCTTCGCGTCTAGACGTCGAGGAAGCCATGTAGGTATTTTGCGGTTAAACAAAGGAGTTGACTCACTAGCAGTACCTATTTATTAGACATATGACTGTAGCAGAATTCAGTAGGCATGCGCAGAAACAACTTTCTTATCAGCTAGTATGTATTTTTTCGAAGGAAGTTATCCAAGAAAGTTTTAATAAATAAAGCAAAATAATTACATACTAATATTTGATTATATACTTTAATCAAATGCGTAGCACAGAGGTTTTCATAGTCAAGCAAATATCGACACTGTATCCTTGTAATAAACTTAAAAGTACCGCACCGCGCTGCGCTTACTTAGCCAGGTTTGCTTATATTTACAAGACTTCGCCAGATGTGCCCGGACCCTTTAAGATTCAGTCTTTGAAGACAAAAATGGTTTTACAGTTTAACAAAAAATTACAAAATGGACTACTGCTTAGCGTGGCACTAGTTAGCAAACAGTCAAAATATTATAACCAAGTACATTGTTTAGTAAACCTATAGTCATTTTATAACTTAAAAATATGCACTGAATGCATCGAGATGTAATATCTAGAGTCACAATATCCAATCAAAAACAATCATAAAACGTCCTAGCGCCATTGTACATATGTAGACATCAATTATATAGTTCAACATGCCACATTTACTTCAATTTAGACGTAATGTCGCTTGTATAGTGTTCAACGTCGCTTGTCCGCTAGGGCATCGTAGCACTGGCATCTCGCGGCGTTGTAGTAGGATCGCGGTTGCCGAATTTTGGTTCGGACGTTTTATTGGCACAATTGTGACTCCATAGGTATTTCATCTCGATGACTGAATGCAAAAGAAAGATAAATTATGGTAAAAACCCTCTTAGTTAAAATCCTTGGCTGTTTGGTAAGTGGCGCCATTGCAGTGTAAGTTAATATAATTAACAGTTAATTATTTATTTAATATTATAATACAGGAGTTAAGCTATCATACAGGCACAACAACTATTTATATATTTTATATCTTACAGAAACTCATTTACATGCATTTAAAGAATTCCTTTCAGATAGAATATAGACTGTTTCTCGGGATATTATCTTTTGAATAAATATAATATATTGGCATCAATTCCGAGAACAATTTTCTAAATAAAATTAACTTTGTTGGGGCAGACTACTACTTGGTTGGCTTTATTTAATACCAGCTGCACCCCGCGGTTTCGCCCGCGTGGTGATGATGATGAAAAGTAGCCTATAAGTCAATCCAGTACATAAGCAATGTATATTCCAAATTTCATCCAAATCCATCTAGCCGTTTCTGCGTGATTGAGTAACAAACGTCCATCCATCCATCCATTCAAATATCTAGTCTGCGTCGGGCTTTAGCTTATCGCTAACAATACGTGAATAATGTGCAGACTTTATGTCGGCCGAACTAAAAGTCAGTCGTGTGCGTTGGTCATTATAGTATCAAATATAATATCAACTTAGATGTTTTTTGGGTACACGTAATTATTTTTTGCTATAATTAAGTCAATGTTAGTCCGACAATCAAGTAAATTATTATTACCGGTTGTAAAGATTGAATGAAACCTTGACAGATAGACAAAAAATACTTTTTTATGACAATTATTAGCAATTTGTCTAAATTTAGATGTGTCTATATTTCAGTTGGCTCATGGATTTTTATTTATTTAATAATATGCTTGCGTTTGACCGCCAACTCGCCTGATGTTAAGCGATGATGCGGTCTACGACGAAGCACGCTTGCCTAGAAAAAACCTAGTCACACGTGATTTGAAGACACCCAGATTATAACTATCGGGGAACAGCCATTTAGGGAGCGCATTCCACAGACTAGCGTAGCGTAGCTAGAATCAAAGCGCTTCGTACGGGTTTTCCGAATATCAACCATAAAGCGGTGACGATTTTCGCGCCTGGCAGTCCGATAGAAAAATGGGCTGGAGGGAATTAGATCATGCAGAGACGATAATGATAATTAGGCCCTGTACACACTATGCCACATCATAGCTTTTCCAGCAGTGTCATCTGTTATGGCGTAGTCTAGAAGAAAATGTATGTCAGATGATATTTTCTAAGGAGCGGTGTCAATAGAAATGATGTGATACTACATGATTTTTTGTTCCATACCAACGCTTTCAATATAGTTATATTATTATTAACGGGATATTTACCGTGGTAAGGTTGTTTATGGAGCTCCCGATAATTCAGTGCAGTAACCTGCATCACGTTCACAGGAAGACTGAATAATGCGGGTGAATGGTCGAAAATTTCAAGTTAGACGCAGACAAATCGATCTACCCTCTTTCTTAGTCTTTTGCTACGGTTATCACTGGAACTCGAACTTTAGTCCCGACAATACACACTCACTGTATTAAAGACTAAGAAAGAGGGTAGATCATAACCACCCGCATTACTCAGTCTTTCTGTGAACGTGGTGCATGTAACTGCGCCTAAATATTGGGAGCTCCATCCACAACCTTATCACGGTAAATATCCCGTTAATAATAATACTACTGCTGTGAAACACCGTTATAGTTTATAAGTGTAATACTTTCATACCCCTATTAATAAATTTAGTGTAGCCTTGGAATAGTTACTCCTTCTTTTGTCTTTTTCGGTCGAGTTCAAAATTTGAAAGAGAGAAAAAGACAAAATATAGCATAAACATATTCCAAGACTAATCCAAGTTCATTAATAAGGGGGTGAATGTATAGAGACAAATTTGAACACACATATCATGTTGCTTATATGTACATCGAGCCTTAGGTTGGAATGAAGTATTACAACAGTTGGGGATTTAATGGCGTACTTTAGAGTCTTTGGACTTATAATCTATTTGAATATAGTACAAGATAATGTTGCCATCTTTTTCTTTCATATTGAAACAAAGGGAGGTTTTCCAGAAGGCAATAAAAAATAAATTATATAGTTCATAAAAATGCGATAGATGGCGTTATCTTGGCGTTGCAGAACTATGTACTTAGAGCTGTCAGCTATTGAAGACGCAGATATTTTAGGGCTGTCAGCTATTGAAGACGCAGATATTTTAGTACTGTCAGATAAGAAAATGGTGCCACAGAATCGATGCCACTATTTATTTATTTGTATTAAACTAAACAATTTATAAGGATTCCTTGTATGACTAAAGAGTTAAAACTCCTTACAAACCTTTCATAGCTTTAACTGAATACATTTTAGTGTATTTTGTCTTGTTTTCGCATCGTGACATTGACACTAGTGAGAATGTTGACATACCACTTTTTTACCCATCTTTTGGCTCGGAAAGGGTTTTGTAATCTTTTAGCATCATTAGTGTGAAAATAAGATCGTTTCACAGTAAAAGGACAAACAAAATAAGTTTATCAGACGCTTTAAGTTTTAAGTGTATTATTGCACAAATATTATTATAAACCCTTTTAATTTCTAATATTATAAATATAAACCTTTCATGTTTACAAAAAAATTGAACACTAAGAATTAAATGTTACCTTATATGTTAGAAAAGTAGATACATCTTTTTACAGAAACAAGATAGGGTCGAAAATATATTTTTCATATCAAGTGATATTTTTCATTTTTCTTTAGTTGAATTTTGAAATTAAAAATCGTTTGAATTAAATCACTCTAAGACAATAGTTTTACGCTTTGTAAACGTACAAATGTACTATTGACCCCTAATGGTCTAACTATCAGTCAAAACTGACAGCTTTACCAAATTACTGATAGACAAAACTGAGGGCAATGAGTATCTTGCTGACAGAATATATAAAAACTTATCAGTGTACTGAAGAATTTATATTTCATTGATTAAAACTGTCAGTAGACGTAATACGGAAATAGCCGAAAATAAAACAAAACGGGTAATGAAATTTCAGTTATAGTGCGGCCGCTGAAAGAATGCGTCTAACAGTTGCCATAACATAGTAAAAAGCTGAACGAAAAGCGTTAATTCTGATCTCTTTTACTAGCTTTTTGAACGAAATATTGTAGCTGGTAGTTAATATACTAAAGAAACAGTAAAATATGAAAAGAAAATGTTTATTTATTTTTACATTATTATTGCAGCTGTCAGAGCAAATAAGACGAATAGAAATAGAAAATAAATACATGAGTTTTTTTAATTAAATAAATTTAAAATAGGTCATAGGTCATAATAGGTTATATGCGTCGCACTAATTCTCAAACAGGGAGCCACATCGCTCGTAGAATCGATAACCGATGGGGAAGAAAGGTTCTTGAGTGGAGACCACGAACTGGAAGACGCAGCGTAGGTAGGCGTCCCACTAGATGGACCGACGACATCGTGAGAGTCGCGGGCATCCAGTGGGTGCAGATGGCAGGGTGTCGTTCAGTGTAGGGTTCTAAGCGGGAGGCCTATGTTCAGAAGTAAACGTCTTCTGGCTGATGATAAAAAAAATGTGAAAAGTATATTCTCAGTGACATCTGTTGTTGACGCAAAAAAAATGTAAAATGTGTTTTTGATATTTAATTAGAATAGTAAACATTTTATTATAGTTGTAATCATCACTTTAGTCTATGTGTAATGGTATTTATAAGTGTTTTTTAATAAATAAATAAATCTTGGTTCAATCACCGGATTGAAATAGTGTAGCCACAATGGCCTTTACGTAAAAATATATGTATTTTCGGCTGTTTTCGTACTACGCTTAGTTTTAACTGATTGTCAGTTTGGACTGATAGTTTAGCGCCGACATTACACAATTACATAACAATGTCATTACTTAAATATATTCTATCTAACTATTCAATTCTATGTTATTTTTACATATTTGAAGTAGCTGTACTAATTGTGAGAACTTACTGTGCGCCTCTTGAAGCATGATTCTAGAAAAAAAAAACACAATTGTTAAAGTGAAAGTGAAACCAGCGTCTAATGTCGACACAACTTTTGTGTACCAAAGCTTGAAAATTATACCCTTTTTAACCGACTTTAAAAAAGAGTTCTAAATATTATTTTTTTTGTTTGTTACCTCAGCGGCCTTACGCCTACCTGTTAAAGGTTATTCAGTTTAGATGTTTGCAAAAGTTGCGCGCGTTCGCGTGATATTGCATTGCGCGTATTCGAGCCCTCGGTTAGAGTTAGGCGTAAGGCCCCAGAACTCCGTCATTTGTGAACCGTTTTTTTTTTAATACTTCTTATTTGACCCATAACAATTTAATCAAAATCTTTAGTAGTTTCACTTTTAAAGCAAAATAACTGGAAAATGTTGTTACTTGATGACAAGATTATGTCATACGAAGAACCGTAATTGCATATTTTACAAATTTTGTTAATTCAGTTTTTAATATTGATAATAATAGTTTAGTTATGTAGCGCACATGCTACCGCTCGGTCACCATCGCTCATTATTATCTACACTAATATTATAAAGAGGAAAGATTTGTTTGTTTGTAACGAATTCAAAAGCTACTTGACCGATTTTAAAAATTCTTTCGCCATTAGAATACATTATCCATGAGTAACATACTAGCCTATGTTACTATTTATTACTAGAATGTAAAAAAAACTCCACCCGTGCGAAGCCGGGACGGGCGGCTAGTTAATTACTGAAATTACGTTGCTCATTAATCGTAATGCCCAGTATATATTTATCATATGATTATGTACCTATGTTAATTCTGAAATGATTTCTTAATTAGGTTTTCGCGATTATCATACATTGAAATTAACACTTTTAATTAATTCTATCGCATGTAATTTACATTGTTATAATTCTTGATGTTTTGAACATTTTGTAGTGTCCTTGGTCACAACCAAAGATAATATAACCACAAGATCGCGCATGGGCATCGAGATACAATATCTATAGAGTAACAATCTCGTAAGTGAAAACAGTCAAAAAAACGTCCGTGCGTCGTTGTACATACCTAGACATCAATTATATAGTCCGTTCACAATTATTTTACCTCTGACATTATGTTGTTGTTATTACATTCTGGCAGCAAGCGTAACACTATGAACGGACAAAGACCCCGATATAATGTCAGACGTAAAATAACTGAACTGACTGTAGTTCTCAATGCCACATTTACTTCAATTTAGACGTTATGTCTCTTGCATAGTGTTCGTCGCTTGTCCGCTATGACAAAGTAGCATTGGCATCGCGCGACGTTGTGGTCGGATCGCGATTGCCTTACAACTAACCAAAAGGTCTGCGCAGTTCGTACCGTGCGCCGAGTTTTGGTTCGCACATTTTTTTGGCACGATTTTGACTCTACAGGTATTTGTATCTCGATGCGCATGAGTCATAATTTTCTTGTGCGTTTTGTCACGTCCGTCGCGGGGGAGGGGCATCGTATGGCGCTTGTGATTGGATAAAACAAAAGTCATTCATTTAATTCGCACATTTTATTTTTTTTTTGTTTTCGAGGGGGAAATCTTCCAAAGATACCCGGCTGCATTGGGGTGCAGCCAGGTTATATGGGATTGGACCCACTAAAACCCCCCCGGTGACCAGCCTTAGTGCTTGACAAGAGGGCTCCGGGATCTCCAGAGGAACGCACCGGAGCCCTCAGCACTGCGCTATGGCTCCTCCCGAGACAACTGCGTGTTGTCTCAGTCCCGACAACGTTGGTCACACAACGTACTCTCCCTGGGCACGCTTAAGTGGATGGTCAGAGCCCCAAACCATCCCGAACCCATAGGTCCCCTTTTAGTAGGCTCTTACTACAGGCAGGGGGTACCGGTGCCGTATTCTATTGCCCCGGCACCAGGGCTACATTGAATTCGCACCTAGGATTGGCCCGCTCCTGAAAAGAACTTGCTCAAAATTCAGTACTTTTCATCACGGCGGGGTAAAGGATGAGCTGTCAAGTGGCTATATCGTCATTGGTCACAACACAGGTAAAATCCGTTATAAATGTAATTTCAAAGTAATTGGGCGTTCATCCAAGTTGGTGATTTTCATATTTATTACGTAGACGTAGACCATAATAGCCCTGAACGACCTTTTTAGTAAAACGTGAAGTGAGTAAGATTTCTCGCGAGCCACATGAAAATGAGCCACATAAGAGTTTGTCTATAAAGAAGAGTCGTTTATTAACCGACTTCGAAAAAAGAAGGGAATTCTCAATTGTTTATTTTTATTATGTTTGTTGTTACCTCAGAACTCTGTCACCTATGAACCTGTTTGGATTGTTTTGTTTTATTTGAACGGAAATTCTTTAAGATTGGTCTCATAGAAATTTTGTGTCATAGAAATTTTATCAAAATCGGTTCAGTAGTTTGGTAAAGAAATTGCTTATTTTACTAATTTTGAAGTCGGTTTTTTAAATTGATAATTATTTAGAATGAGATGGCTTTTTGGCCAGTTTTTTTCTTGTTTCCCATTATAAAGGCTAATTTACATTGACTGATGGAAACACATTTCCCTCTCATTTTGTTTGAAACGCGCAGTCACCTTAAAGAAATTTATAACTACTGGACTAATCTAAACGGAGATCAGCGGTCACTAAATTCCAGTGATACTGGATCAATGTAAATCAGCCTTGTCTTTTATAGTGTCAATAAAGTGTTGTATTATACAGCACTGCGCTATATAGTTCAGCACTGTTTTATTGTACAGCAATGTGTTGTACTGTACAGCACTGGGTTGTATTGTTATGCAGTTTTGTATTGTACAGCGCTGTGTTATACTGTACAGCACTGGGTTGTATTGTTATGCAGTGTTGTATTGTACAGCACTGTCTTGTACTGTACAGCACTGGGTTGTATTCTACAGCACTGTGTTGTATTGTACAGCACTGGGTTGTATTGTTATACAGTGTTGTATTGTACAGCACTGTGTTGTACTGTACAGCACTGGGTTGTATTCTACAGCACTGTGTTGTATTGTACAGCACTGGGTTGTATTGTTATGCAGTGTTGTATTGTACAGCTCTGTGTTGTACTGTACAGCACTGGGTTGTGCTGTACAGCAATGTGTTGTACTGTACAGCACTGTGTTGTAATCTACAGCACTGTGTTGTATTGTACAGCAATGTGTTGTATTGTACAGCAATGTGTTTTATTGTACAACACTGTGTCATATAGTACAGCACTGTATTGTACTGTACAGCACTGGGTTGTATTGTTATGCAGTTTTGTATTCTACAGCACTGTGTTATACTGTACAGCACTGGGTTGTATTGTTATGCAGTGTTGTATTGTACAGCACTGTGTTGTACTGTACAGCACTGGGTTGTATTCTACAGCACTGTGTTGTATTGTACAGCACTGGGTTGTATTGCTATACAGTGTTGTATTGTACAGCACTGTGTTGTACTGTACAGCACTGGGTTGTATTCTACAGCACTGTGTTGTATTGTACAGCACTGGGTTGTATTGTTATGCAGTGTTGTATTGTACAGCTCTGTGTTGTACTGTACAGCACTGGGTTGTGCTGTACAGCAATGTGTTGTACTGTACAGCACTGTGTTGTAATCTACAGCACTGTGTTGTATTGTACAGCAATGTGTTGTGTTGTACAGCAATGTGTTGTATTGTACAGCAATGTGTTTTATTGTACAACACTGTGTCATATAGTACAGCACTGTATTGTATTGTACAGCACTGGGTTGTATTGTACAGCTCTGTGTTGTACTGTACAGCACTGGGTTGTACTGTACAGCACTGGGTTGTATTCTACAGCACTGTGTTGTATTGTACAGCAATGTGTTGTATTGTACAGCAATGTGTTTTATTGTACAACACTGTGTCATATAGTACAGCACTGTATTGTATTGTACAGCACTGGGTTGTATTGTACAGCTCTGTGTTGTACTGTACAGCACTGGGTTGTACTGTACAGCACTGGGTTGTATTCTACAGCACTGTGTTGTATTGTACAGCAATGTGTTGTATTGTACAGCAATGTGTTTTATTGTACAACACTGTGTCATATAGTACAGCACTGTATTGTATTGTACAGCACTGTATTGTATTGTACAGCAGTGTATTATAACATACCTGCACTTGAAGGCGAACACCCGCAAGTTGTCCCTGGTAACCGGCGCGCCGTCGACGCCGATCGCACCCAGACTGTCCTTGAACGCGAACTCCAGGAGAGAGATCTGCTCTTCTACATCTTTATCTGATGCTTTCTCGATGAGGACCCTGGGAAAATGAGAGTAGGCACAGTGATATAATATGACAGTATATTGATTGATTTCGTTGGGCCAAAACTACAACACAAGTGGTTTCCTCAGGATGGCAAATGACCTCCCGGACAGCCTAATTGAAAGACTGGACCCAAATTGCCCAAAACAGAGACGAATGGAAGGAGGGAGGGGAGGCCTTTGCCCTGCAGGGGGACGATACAGGCTAATAATAAATATATATGTATTGATTCGATAACATCGAGCGGCGTTTTGGGATGTCATGCCACATTTGCAAATTATTCCAGGTTAAACCAAATTTCTTTACAACAAATTTAATTCCTTCCTAAACTCCATGGAATGACAATATACGTAAGGCAGTTTGCAGTGGCTGGAAGAAAAAAGCCGAGGATAATTTGCAAGTGGCGTGTTCGGGGAAGCTTATGGCTAGCAGTGGACCCTAACTCGTCTCGATAAACTCATATATAGGTACAATATTAGTGTATACAATCTTTTTGGACTGTGTCAGGCCTGGCGCACTCCGCACTTTAGGCATGAAGCTACAAGTAGTCGTTTTGTTTGACTTGCCGTGCCCGCTGCCGCGCGATAGACAGAGATATCGCGACAAGAGTTACGCGATAGACAGAGAGGCAACATCTAGGTTAATAAAGCTGTAGGTAATTAGCGCTCGCACGTCCTGAATTGCATTGTATTGTGTAGTTTTGGAGTCCATAGGGAAACCTACATTGACAATGCATTGACAATTACATCATAGTGAGATATCATGTCACTACATCATAAAAAAAAAGAAATTGTCATCTAAGTCAAAGAAGTTGCTGTCGCTACCAAGAATGTTGCTTCAAGGAGGTATATAACGCGGTTGAAACCGCGTGGAGAAACCAGTGTTAAATAAAGAACTTTTAAAATCAATCAAAGCCCGGCTCGAGCCAGAATGCATTCAAGGCAGATAGAAAGATTATACCCTTGAACCCTTACCCTCCAATAGCCAGAGTGAGAGCTGTGATGTGGTTTCCAAACAGATGCAGCTTGCTGGTCAACACTTCTAACGTATCATCGCTTGGCAGCTTGTCCTCCACCGTGTGAGGTATTCCCAAACCGGTTGCCAGTTTAGAGCTGAAATAAGAAATTATTTTTAAAAAAAGGCCACAGAACAAATTAATACATCAGGCAAGTTGGTGGTAAAATGCAAGCCTATTGGTGTATATAATAAAAACTACATTCTTACGATTAAATTTACGTCGCGGCAATATATGGAGGCTGGCTTTGTACAGATACGCCATTTTTTTTTTCAAAATCTCTCCTAACCTAACATAAAAAATTAAATTTTTATTTGTCATTTATTGATAAAACTACGGTCTATTTACCACCGCACTTGGTGTTTTAAAGTAATGAAACGCTTTGCAGAGGTTTTCGTACACAAAGTATTTCAAAAAATTTAAACTGAAATAATTTATGTTCAATTATCTTCATAACGTGAAAGTTTAGGAGTTTATGAATGTTATGTGACTGTTTTTGTTCGTCAGTCGAGTTGGTGGTCAAACGCGAACTTATGCACGATAAAAAACATTTGTTACGCATTTGTTTGTTGTTCGTACATAGGACACACGAAGCGAACTGTCTCATGCCGCATCAAGGAACACATTAAGGCAGTCAGAAATAATGAGAGACATAAATCTGCCATAGCTGAGCATCTGCTGGACGCGGGTTCTAACCACTGGATTGAGTTTCATAATCCCGAAATCCTGTCCACCGAGCGTCACTACATACCAAGGCTGGTAAAGGAAACTATTGAAATCTCGAAATGCCAGAATTTCAATCGAGGTGATGGTTTTCAACTCGCTAGTGCGTGGAATCCAGTATTAGGTTGCCTTATAAATAAAAGTCCGCGTTCAAAATGTGTTCAAAATACTATACGCAGTGATACAGTGAGTGTGTTTTGTCGAGACTTAGGTTCGAGTTCGAGTTCCAGTGATAACCGTAGCAAAAGACTAAGAAAGAGGGTAGATCGTTTTGTCTGCACCTAACTTTAAACTTTTTCACCAACCACCCGCATTATTCAGTCTTCCCGTGAACATGGTGCATGTAACTGCGCCGAAATATCGGGAGCTCCTTCCACAACCTTACCACGGTAAATATCCTGTAAATAATCGTATATCTTTACATTTGTTATGCTACAGAAAGCTCACCAATAACTAGAAAACACTGTCCAGACGCCCTCGAAGGCTTCAATGACGACGTTATCTCCGTTCTTTTCGCCCTCGTCTTCACTCTCGCTCGCGCGCTCTCGTTGCAACCTCACTACTGTTTTCTTGGCTAATTCCATGTATTCAGGTATGATCTGGCAATGCTTAGCCACGTCTAAACAGAGGTCCTTGAAGTTGGATAGCTCGTATTGGGTGATGTTTTTTGATGCTGCAATAGAAGTTGATGATTAAGGCGAGGTTTTCCCCACTTTTAAGCCACGCTTGTTACTACAGATGACCATAAGGCTGGCCATGGCGCTTACACACAGTTGTGCGTTTCGCTACTTCTATTTTTGAGGCCTATTTCATATTTTTCGAATAGTTGGTTCTCATAAAAAAAAAAAAAAACATTTTATTTATATTAAACTATAGTCGGAGTATTCGACCTATTCTTACGTGAGTAATTCCCGTGTAATATAAATAAAATGTATATTTACAGTTTACTCCATAATAAAGAAATTTTGTATATTAAAATATCGTAGGTAGACTAGACATCATTTAATAAATAGGTATTTAAATGAATCCAAAATTTTCGGACCACCAAAATATAGGCCTCGCCTAGTTTAGGGCCCGTTAGTTATTGGTATATCAGTGACTATGTATTATCTTTTTTATTTATGTTCTACTTCTGTGTCACATAGAAAATGTATATATTTATTTGGGGCATATGATGACAGATGAGCTCAAGGATGACGCAGATGTGGAACGGGAACGTAGAGCACTGGCAGTCCGGGGTAACATGATCGCACGTCGGTTTGCTCGCTGCTCGGGTGAAGTAAAATTAGTCTTTTTAAAGCATACTGTCAGTCCTTCTACGCGAGCAGTTTATGGGTAAACCACACGCGCCGGGCTGCCAATGATCTACGTGTCCAGTATAACATTTTCAGGGTGCTGATGCGGCTGCCTCGTTTTTGCAGTGCATGTACGATGTTCGCTGAGGCACGCACGGACGACTTTCATGCGATCATTCGTAAGAAAGTCGCATCCTTACGACAGCGGGTGCGAGGCAGCTGCAACGGCATCCTGAGATGATTGTTGCACGCATGGACTGTCCCATACAAAATAAATGGATGCGTGTAATGATGGGCGAGAATCTTTGACCATTTTAGTAGTAGGTATTTAATTTAGCATGTATTAATTTTAGTTTTTTATTTTATGGAATTTTTATCTAAGCGTGACTTTAATTGTAATTTGAATTAATTTTTATATTTAACTTGTGTTTATGGGTATTATGAACCTGAAATAAATGAATTTGAATTTGAATTAACCCCTACTGACGGACGATGGTAACGAACGTTGGTGGAACACTGGTGGATATAGTAAATCATTCGATACCTATGTCGTCGTCGATTTGACCAGCTGAATTCCGCGGTATTCCAGTTTACCCGAGATTTTCCAGTTTTATGTTTTTTTTATTGTTTTATTTTTAAGTATTATAGACTATCATCCTGATAAATTTCGTTAAAATTAGCCTAGCCGTTTAGTCGTGAAAAGCGAACCAACGGACAGAGACAGAGTTACTTTCACTTGGGTAGTTTCGGTAGATAAGATTACCTTTTTTGTCCATAGTGTTCAGTGAGTCCCGGAGCTCGGTGATGAGATGCTCTATCCTGGGGAAGACCTCGTTGAAGACCGCCATCCAGTGCTTCAGCAGACACTGCAGGACGTCGCTCAACTTCCACGGCGGGGGCTTGAACACCACGTGGAGCCAGATATTGTTGTATTTCGCTCGCATCTCGTTCTGCAACAAGTAGAAATTACAACGTTTAAAAATCTCAGACAAAATCAAAGCTGATGATGTTCCTTTTAGTAACTAAGACATTTTGAAGAATTTTGACAATATTCTAACATAGACATAATTCCTGTTTTTAACTTTAGGGAGCGTTCAAGTATTATGTAACGAATTTGGAGGGAGGGGGGGGGGGGGTCTTATAAAACGTTACGATGCGTTACAGGGGCGGTTGGGGGTGTTTGAACTACGCGTTACGTTACATTGTTTTTTTACCCTTCAGAACGGTCGCGTAAAGAGATTCTCTCGCGAATTTTTTATATAACAAAGGTATTTTAGCGACTTTTCGGTACTTGACGCCGCATAATTGTGACTTTTAGGTAAAAATGGTTACATGGTTACGTAACGTTTTACTAGGGGGAGGTACAGAAAAACGTTACGGCGCGTTACATGGGGGGAGGGGGTGTCCAAAATCTCTAAAAATTGCGTTACGTAATACTTGAACGCTCCCTTAAATAAAAACTAACATTTGTACGCCGTACCTGGCAAGGACACGACCCTGTACACACGTTAAATTTTTAACTCTTCTGTTTTCGTCGGGAGTTAATTATAATACATTCGTTTAACTTTTTAACCGACTTCCAAAAAGGAGGTGGTTCTCAATTCGACTGGTTTTTTTTTTGTTAGCTCAGTACTTTCCACTGGGTGAACCGATTTTGATGATTTTTTTTTTATTTGAAAGCTGGTGCTTCCCGTGTGGTCCAGTTCTGTCATTTTTATGAAGTCGGTTTTTTATATTGATATATATTAAAAAACCTCAAATTTCAATATAATAAACTGACTTCATAGTGATTAAGCTACTGTACAAAATGTTTGATATTGCCAAATCAACAAGCGCTTGAACAAAATTAGTGAAGATATTTATTTACTAAAATAATATATTACACATATTGAAAAACAATAACTACCTAAATAAATACAATTAAATAAACTAACCCAAATTAAAATAAAGAAACAGACTTAACTATTATAAAATAAAATAAATATATTAAACTACACTAATCTAAAAAACCGCTGCCTGTAGGCAATGTTCCCAAAATGCTGGCCGCATTGTCGCGTTGGATTATATTGTTTTTCAATATGTGTTACTTTAGTAAATAAATATCATTACAAAATATTCATATTGCCAAATTAACAAGTTGAAATTTTTTATTGAAATTGCTAAATAAACAAAATTATTTTCATATTTTGAGAAATGTTGAAATGCGTGAGCGATTTAGTGAACGCCCGTAGCACAGGCCCTTAACGGCTAGTGTATAATACTTGTGTGTATATCTCACCTCCAGTATATTAGCTAGTAGGGTATAGATGTGTTTCTGGACCCTCATGGCCTCATCGGGCGGCGCGTGTGGTTGTGAAGTCTGCTCGAGCTCCAGTTCCTTCAGCTTCCTGTTTTGGACGCCGTTCGCGACCGCCTTGGTGCAGAGGTTCTTGTCGTTTGATAGAAGAATCTGGAATTTAACACGAAAATGAAAACAGATGTTGTCTTATGAGGACACTCGTAAATAAGGTTGGCATACGTTCGGAATTTTCCGGACATGTCGGGGAATTTGGGCTTTTATCCGGAATGAGTGTGAATCCAAGGTAAAAGTATTGATTGCTAAAGTAAAGTCCGCACTGGTCAAATCACAGAGCGCAGCAAGTCATTGATACATATATAACAAAGTAACATTTTAGATTGTCTTACCACGGACTTGCCCCTCTCCGCCTGTTGCAGGCAGCAGTTTAGTATTTCGTCGTCCGGGGACTCGCATGGGTATATGTGTGAGTTTGCATCCCGTAGCGGTTGCACTGAAACAACAATCCGAGGGCTTTTTTATTTTTTTTCAGATATTTCGACCCATGCGTGTACCGAAGAAGAAGGATGCTTGGGACTAGCTCTTGGATCGCCACGTGCTCGGCGGTCGGGTGTTAGTTCATTGTATGCGATTAGCCGAGTCCCTTCGGAGGCCCCATTATTTTAATGTGTCCAGGGCCTCCAATAGGTTAAAGACGAGCCTGGGCGCAGCACGCTTCGCTGGTAGTTAGAAAGAATCTCACGCATAAAGCATATTTGAGACAATATTCTAATGTAACAGAGGCATTTCAGAACCAAGTGACCAGCTTAAAAGCTAGTCCATAAACTACGTCATGGGGCTTCAGCATTGGGTTCACCAAATATTCTTATACCCTAAAAGCATTGAGTTTATATCCACATTACCTTTTATCCTATTATTCTCAGGCAAGTACTTGTATAAGTAGTTCATGGCGGGGCGAGCTCGCTTGCATATCGCTCCGTTGCCGTTGTTACTGTCCTTCAGCTTGTCCAGCTCGTTAATGACTCTCCACGGGACGAGTAGTGTCGGTGGTTCGGGAAAACCTGGAAATTGAAAGTCCTCTGATTAGTCAAAATTGTGGTTACTATGAACGGGAGATCTTTTATGAAATGGCCGATGGAACTGAAGCCAGCTCCAAATCTTATAGATATTTTTTTTATATTTCTCTTCTTTGCGACACTAATGAACCAACTAATCCACCTGCAAAAAAAAACATAGTCATAGGACTGCACGTCAGAAGTGAAAACTTGCAGTAATTCTACAAGAGATGGCGCTGTTTTAAAATACACGGTATAGTGTGTATTATGTATTCTGTGACAGCGTGACAATGACGCGAGTTCCATGATTTTTGTTCACCCAAAAAGTGCTCAACGCGCCTAAAGAAGTTTTCACGTCAAAAAAGGGCAACAAGGTTGTCTGTAGGTGAGTTACGACTAAAGGCGTCAAGCCTGATTTAGGGCCCATATCTCCCTTGTTTTCTCCCTTGTTGTCCTTATTTTTTTGTTTTTTATTATGATTTAGTAATAGGCTTGCATTTTGGTTTGACCACCAACTCGCCTGATGTTAAGCGATGATGCAGTCTACGATGGAGCTTGCTTGCCTAGAAGAAACCAATTAACTAATGATTTGATGACACCCAGATTGTAACTATTGGGGAACAACCATTCAGGCAGGGCATTCCACAGACCAGCAGTTTGCACAGTTTAAGTGGAATCAAAGCGCTTCGTAGGGTGTTTGTCTGATCTGGGTGACTACATAGTCTTTGTGCATGGAATAATTGCATCAATGGAAAAAAGTACCCACTCAGCAGTGAGAGGATATAGGCTGATCAAATAGATAGGAGATATTACCTTTTATATGTGAATTCATAACATTTTTGATAAAGTCCAGCTCTTGTATAAAAATGTTGGTGTCCACAACTAGCACTAAATTCTCTTTAGAACTACTAACATTATCTTTTACATTGTTAAGTACAGGTACATTTTGTTTTGTCTGAAACAGAAAATTTATAATTATAGTCAATTCCATCGCACCCACAGCATAGCCAGGACAACTTTCATGCCTAAGAATGTAGCATAGTGTGTATTATAAATAAATATCTGGGACATTATTGCACACACGGTCATCTGACCCCAAACTAAGCAAAATCTTGTAATATGGCTGCCAGAGACTGATATACATACATATATATGTTTAAATACATACTTAAATAGATATTAACACCCAGATATAGAACAAACACAAATGTTCATTACACAAATGTTTGTCCTAGATGGGAATCGAACCCACGCCCCAAGCCCAGAAGGCATGTTCACATATTTTGTGAATGTATTAATTTTTCAGAATTAAGTCATTGTATCAGCTTATCAAGTCCCACTGCTGGGACACCTGTTTTTAAAGACCTATCTCCTTCGAAAAATTATACATAGAAGTCACGGACACAATTTTCACTGGAAAGACAATTTTCTCTTTCGCTCCCGTTGGTCAGACGGTGGTTCGTCAGCTAAGTTGACGGCTCTTACGGTGTGTTACGACTTGTGCAACTATCGCGTGACTGTGGATCCAATTTGGCTGGGTATTGAGTCCAGCCAGATTCAGTATTGCCGCGATTAGCGCGTCATTGTGGCATCTTTGTATATTTTTGATAGAAGCCTAAAACTGTTAAAAACAAGTTGTAGTCACTAATATAAAATAAAGAAAAGCTACATCCAACAAACCTCTTGAAAATCCACCTCCATATCAGCAATTAAATACTGTGGCGTATTTTCACACCTTTCCGTTGCTATATCCATAGCTTCACTGCCTAAGCTCCTCCGAAAAGATTCTAACCTATCTTTTGCCGAGTTGAATTGCACCGGCGTTTCTTTACAAGCTTTATATGAAAGTTTAGATTTAATCGCAGAAACTAGCTTGCTAGCTTCAGAAAACTGCGGTGGGGTCGCCGGATGTTTCATGTATGGGTACTCTGTTACTTGGTTACATATTCCTTGCTCGATATCCGCAAATGTGTCCTTTGGCTTTTCATTTTTATTATATTCTTCTTGTAGTTGAGCTTTCATTGATGAAATTATTTTGTTAGCAGCAAAAAACTGTGACGGTGATGCGGCAGACTGTTCGTTATTCGGAGACTGTGTACAGCCTTTTGAGTCATTCAAATTTGGACTCTTCAGTTCTACTTTTGATTTTGTTTCAGTTTGTGATGCGTTTGGACTTTTGAGTGAGCCTGTGATCTCTTCTATGCTTTCAGTGCTAAGGTCGGCTCGAAGACGAGACATCCGAGTGTTGGCTATGTTTTTTTTCTTCATCTTAGGTGGGGTAGGTTTAGGGAACTTTTTCATCAGACGTGAGATAGTGTCTACCTTTTTTACTGGACAATTTGTGGGTTTCGTTGGAATGCTTGAATCTGGCTTTTTGACTGGGGCCATTTTTTGCTTCTTATTTTGATTACTTGAAGAAGGCACTTCTGAAATACATTTTTTTTTAAATAATAATGATGGTGTAATAAGCCATGGACAGAATATATTTTTCAATTTAAAATAGATATAGCCTATATAATAAAAATATATCATTATATCAACATCACATACACACAAAATAAAATTAAAAACTTCCGATAAAAGAGCTAATAATCTTCAAACCGCTATGCAGACTTTCTGGAATCTTGCAAAGTACACTCTCAATAAAAAAACGTAATCAAAATCGGTTCAGCCATTTGGGAGCTATGATGCCACAGACAGACACATAGAAACACAAATGTTAAACTTGTAATATCCGTCTGATTACATGGGGGGGTTAAAAAATATAGTCAAATTGAGTAGCGGACCCGGGTATGTCCTAAAACTGCGACCAGAACTACCGGAGGATGGGCAGCAGCGTCCTATTAGTACACGGTGAACATACTGCGAGCCCCAAGCCACCTGCCAAGCGTGGGAATTGTGGCAACACCCCTCTAAGAGGGAGGCCTTTGTTCAGCAGTGAACATTGATGGCTGATAATGTGTGTAATGTGAGTAGCTCTTGCTAAGAAGTAGATTAACATTTATGTTTGTGTTTCTTTGTTAATATTTCGAGTGTCCTTGTTAGGTTTTAGGGTTCCATACTCAAAGGGTATAAATGGGACTCTATTACTAAGCCTATGCTGTCTGGCTGTATATGGCTGTCTATAAAAACCTAATTTGGACTATAACAACCATTTTAAATTAAAAAATTGCCAAACCAGTCCAGGCGTTCTCAAGTAATAAATAAATAATAATAAATAAATATCTGGGACACTTTTCACACACGGTCATCTGACCCCAAACTAAGCAAAGCTTGTAATATGGCTGCCAGAGACTGATATACGTACATATATAATTTTAAATACATACTTAAATAGATATCAACACCCAGACATAGAACAAACACAAATGTTCATCACATAAATGTTTGTCCTAGGTGGGAATCGAACCCACGCCCCCAAGCGCAGCAGGTAGGTTCACTACCAACTGAGCCACCGGGGCAGTCGGTAGTGCGGGAAGTCTTTGATTTTTATTTATACAGAAAGTTTACATTGTAGTGCGGGTATCATCTGATACTGAATAGACTATATAAATAGACAAATAAGAAAAGTTTTCATTCTTACCCTCTTTTTGACTATGGGAGCCCTGTGAACCGCTGCTATCACTTTTCCTTTTCAAGTTCTTTTGTGGAAATTCCTTGTTTACCTTCTTTGTGGCATCCACGGTATTCTTAACTTGTTCTTTTTCCTTTTCTTTACCTTTCTTCTTCTTATTAGGTGCATCTGTAGAAGACTCGTCATCCTACAAGAAACCAATTTCAGGACCAGTTTACTCCTAAGAACGTATTCATTTCTACATTAAATAATAACAATTAAACTTTTAAAAAAGTTTTTCTGCGGTAATAAAACTACTTGTAAGGGATTAAATGGAATAAGTATGAGTAGATAATAATTATTACGAAATTCACCTGTGGTTTTGTCCACGAAGATTTTCCAGTCTTCCTGTTGAAATAATACTTTCTACCAGGGTTTGATTTAGAAGAGCAGAGGATCCACCCTTTAGGCACTGTAGAATCCTCATTTTTACCAGAATTCATGTTATTTATTTATGAATAAAAATCATTTACAAATACAAAACAGAATATAGATCCATAACCAAATCCCAGCCAGATTTTTATTCTTTTTGACAATAAGATTTCAGTGTTACCAATTCAGTATGAAGTTGTTTTTTTTCTTCGCTACCTACTGCAGCGAACTTGCCTGATGAACCGTCTTCTGACCAACGGGAGAGATAGAGTGAGAATATAATTCCCCTCTCTTTTTCTCTCGTTGGTTGACGTCAACCATGTTGATGTCTCTGTTACGGGTCTTATAAACAACGGGCAAATACTCAGAAAAAATAAATAAATGGAAGCGTTATAACTACTGTTTCCCTCTATCATTTACTCCCCCCCCCCACCCCTCGGTCGTCCATTTGATCACATAATTTGCAGTTGTGTGCGCTCAATATTGAGTGTGCGTTTGTAGAACTAGTAAGAATATGTCAGAGTGTGCAATACGTGTAACCTCGCCCCCTTCCGTTTTTGGCAGACTTTTTTCGGTACTAGCTCGAGGTTAGAGGTAGATCTAAGCTATATATTATAAAAAAAGGGTATCTCCCGTCATTCTAAATTTTTATTTATTTTTTGGTAACACACCTGCATTAAATGGGGAGTTTTGGCGCCAATGTGGAAAAAACATGTCAGCTCGTATTATTTTCTTAAACGTGTATTTTCGAGTGTTAATCCATACTAATATTATAAATGCGAAAGTAACTCTGTCTGTTTGCTACATAATCGCGGCTAAACGGCTTAACCGATCTCGATAAAATTTTGCGAGGTAATATTATGTATCATGAGGAAGGACATAGGCAATTTTTTTCTGAAGAAATCACAGACAAAGTCGCGGGCACAGCTAGTGTAATAATGGTAGATTATTATTTATTAAGGGCTTGTGAACGTGCTCGAGTGTAGGCAAGTGATATAACGAAGTGAAACATGTCTTTTCATGTTGTTTCCAAAACTCCATAGAAGCCTATTGTAAAGCCTCTACCACTTTACTGGGGCATGAGTTTGACTTGACCGTGACTTACTTTGCTTGACTCTGACTTGTTTGACGCTATTTAGACTAGGTAAACTTGGCTAATATTACGACCGAAGGACTTTGTATCCATGGTCATGTTTTTTTTTACAACAACAACAACTGCATTAACTGCATAGAATGTCATAACATAACCTCAGTCATCCAAGCAGCAAAATTCACAAAATTCCAACGAAACATAAAAATATGGAGAAAATTGCTAAATTTGCTCAAACCGTACGAAATAACTGGAAAAAATCTGTTGTTGGTGCAATTGCTTTCTACTTCACTATCGACAAAGTCAAAGAAAAATATGAGTATGTCCTCATTTTATAAGTTCGTTTTTACGAAGTTTCCTATAGTTCATCTTCTATTTCAATCTTCGATGCAAAAAGAAATCACGCACGTCTTGCAGAGAGAGTACAAATCCCAAATATTGAAGGCAAATTTGGAGAAAAAAATTTGCCAATAATTTTTTTATTTTATTTCAGTATTTATTTACTCATGCAAGCGGCATGTAAGGAAGCCGTCAAGTACGGCGATGCAGTTATCTCCATGGACCGTAACCCTACCCTCATCACCGTCATCCTCAACCCTGTTGGTAAGTCTACCCAGAATGTCAGATAACTATCATAACTACACTATTTCCATTCGTTTATATGCTCTGACAACTGTAATAACATTGTATAGGTAAACATTTTCTTTTAATATTCCTCTGAAATATATCGGGAAACTGTTAGTCTTAAGTTCGAAAACCTAGCGAAAATTATCAGAATTTGTGGTATTTTTCCGCTTTTTATAATCTTATTGCTACTGTCGAGCAAATAAACCAAATAGTCTAAACTATGTATGAGTTTTTTTTTTACCATTTATAGTTTCCGAGCAATAGGAATCGTGATGAATATAATTTGCCATGTTTGTCTCTGTATGCTGTGGTCATTTTATTCAGACTAAAATAATTACAATGCTGC
Organism: Agriopis leucophaearia; assembly: GCA_949125355.1. Lineage (NCBI taxonomy): Eukaryota > Metazoa > Arthropoda > Insecta > Lepidoptera > Geometridae > Agriopis > Agriopis leucophaearia. The sequence continues at coordinate 16,141,899 of OX421268.1, read as the reverse complement.
TGAATATAATGGTAGTGCTTAGCAGAATTTTTTAATTTTACTCATTATAAGTAGCTTTTACTCATTATAAGTAGCTTTTACTGTAGGACTGACCCAGAAATTGCATGCCATTTTTGTAAACCTGTAGGCTTGTTACTTGTGGAGTACTGCTTTCTGCAACTAGTTCAATCATAGGCCCATTGTGTCCACTGGCTGAAGGCCGTTTCGGGACCCATTCTCTTCAAAGACCAGCAGTTTGCCGATTCCAGTGCAGGCTCCTAAAGCATCCAAGATGTTATTTGCTCCAGAAGAACTTGCATGGCTGTTCCTTCGACCTCCTTGCGCCCTCTGCTTAGAGGACTGTTTGTAAGCCCAATTTTGAAAAAGAGGTTTTCAAGAATGTTCTGCATTCCAAAAATATGCTGGAAATTGTAATATTTAAGGTTTATGAGTCTCCATGAATATCTAGAATTTAGCTCTGGGAAGGGCTCCTTGACTGCCTGTAGTTTTTAGTACTTTCCTCAGTAATAGTTGTAGCATCTTGAGGTATGCTGACAAATCTAGCATCTGGTTTGAGTGCTCAGGTGCTTACGGGGCATTTACCCAAGCCTCGCCATGCCAGTTCATTGCCTGCATCGTTATTCCTGGATCCGCTGTAGGCCTTGATACATTAGAGAGTAATATAATTATGTTTACTGCCTCCAAGAGACACAGACTTATAACTTAAGAGTGTTTGTATTGTTATAATGCCTTCAGCACTCCAGCACTATACGAGAGTATTCTGATGCCGCCTTGATTTGCTGTCGCATTCTGCTTGGGAAATAGTTATTTTCACTCACGGTCATTTTTATATCTACAGGGTTACGCATATAGACTGTACTAAGCTGAAAGGAGGTCATTGTACTCATCATTATGAACAACTTTTACTATGGGACCAAGCCTGAAATCGTGAAAAACATCGAGTATCAATGACCATTTTCTATGGAACAGCTGATATATTTATATAGCGATATCTTTATAGCATTATTTTATTGTTGTAGCAAATAAAAGGAAAGCAAAGCAAGATTTTGAAAAGTACTGTGAACCAATACTCCATCTTGCTGGGCTCCAAGTGGATGTGATACAGACATCCTCTGAAGGCAACGCGAAGGAAATCATTGAGAACCTCAAGGGAACTGAGGCTATTATCGTAGCTGGTGGAGACGGAACACTGTCGGAAACAATCACCGGTATGTATAAGACATTACTAGTATTTCAACCAGGGTTCGAAAAAATCCGATTTTTATAATAAATATCAAAAATCCGATTTTTTAATATATATCCGATATACAGGGTGTTTGGTAGAGGGTCCGACAAATCAAATGAGCGTGTTCGGGGGCCCATTTGGAGAATACAAGTTGGCCAAAAAAAATCCCTGACCCCCCTAATTTTTTTAAAGGTTTTTTTTGTGAATTTTCCCATTTTCACCGAAATTGTACCTATTTACCTCCATAACATTTGTAAAATCTGTTTTAGACCGGATGTTTTTACTTGAATTTGGTCTCTAATACACCTTCAGGCCACGCAAAGCAAAATTGGATACAAAACAGAGCTAAATAACTGATTTAGAGCTCATAGAGTGAAAAAATGTAAATAAAAATTACCTCATAGTTCAACTTTCACAGTGATCTAAAAAAAAAACACTAGCAATTCTGGAGATAATATGCATTTAAAAACTTCTCTATTTATTACTTATTACAATGACATACTAAATTGGTATAATACTTACCAGCTTATTGAGTTAAAATAGGATTCTAAGTAACAACTCTAGAAATAAAAAAATGTGTCATCTACGTAAAGTAAGGGACCAATTACGACGAGCAGGTATAAAACCATTGTTATTAGTTCTTCTTTCTCCGTCTCTCCAAGAATGCAGAGGCAGCGTGCTAAGGCTTTAAGCTACCAGTTGTCTAACCAATAAAATCAGTGTGACTGATTATCAGTCGAGCTTTGACTGCTATCACTGTTTGACGCGTGTACGAATAACCCAACGGTTTCTGTTTTCTGTTTTGATTTGTTAAATTGTTACCTTGTTGATTGTTACCGTTGTTGTCTGTTACCGTTGTTCTGTTACCGTTGTTGACTGTTACCGTTGTTGACTGTTACCGTTGTTACTGTTGTTTTTGTTGACGTTGACTGTTGTTGCTGATTCTTTCTGCGCCGACATGACGGAGTTTAGTAACGAAGAATACGCCGACATGGTTTTTGCCTATGGCCGAGCTGATGGGAACTCACGTGCAGCCCAAAGAATGTACAGAGAGTCGTATCCCAACAGACATGTACCACATCACACCACATTCTCAAATACTTTCCGGAGACTGCGGGAAACCGGCACCCTACATTTTAGGGAACCACGACTCAATGCTAGACAGCATCGTGTTGTTGTAGATGAAAGTATTCTACAAGAGTTCGATGTGGATCCCACCACCAGCATTAGAAAAGTGGCCCGTGACTTGGGAGTTCCGACATGGAAAGTTTGGTCAGTAGTCAATGCAGACGGAAGGCATCCTTTTCACTACACTCCGGTGCAAGGTAAATTTAATTTATGACATTAACTCTAAACTGTGTTCTAGATTCTGACGCTTGAGATTATTTTGATCACTCTCACTCTTATGACTTTTGAAACGAGAGAGAGATAATGACCTAGATAATATCTCACGCGTCAGAATATTAGAGCTCCTGATTGCTCATTTAAAATACGAACCTTACATAAATTGTTTACTGGACAATGGGCTTTGCTCAAATTCTCTTGAATAGTGGATTGTAATTTTTTTATTATTATGACTTCGGTGGTGTATCGAACTCTACAATAATAATAATAATTGCCGTACAAGTTGCCCATCTCATGTTCTCAAACGGTTTTGTTTTGGTTTCAGGTTTAGTAGAAGGGGACCAAGAGCGGCGTTTGCGGTTTTGCCGTTTTCTTTTACATACGGACGTAGATAATGACGAATTCCTGAAGACCATTCTCTGGACGGATGAATCTAAATTCACGAGAGAGGTCCGCATCTTTAACCAACATAATCTCCACAGATGGGAATCGCAAAATCCTCGCGCGACTAGAGAGGCCTCACACCAACATAAGTTTTCGGTCAACGTATGGGCAGGTGTCATTGGGAGAGACCTCATAGGACCCCATTATCTCCCAGATACACTGAATGGGGAAAATTACCTAGAATTTTTAATGAATGACCTACCGGAATTAATGAGTGACCTGCCGATTTTTGAAGATGACCGGGCAGTTGTATTTCAACATGACGGCTGCCCGGCTCACTACCGGAACATAGTACGCGAGTACCTAGACAACGTTTTCCCCAATTCATGGATTGGGAGAGGTGGCCCAATTGAATGGCCCGCACGTTCCCCAGACCTAACACCACTCGATTTTTATGTCTGGGGACGTGCTAAAGAGTTGGTGTACGAAGTTGAAATAAACACAAAAGAAGAATTGGTGACGAGAATTGGGGATGCTTTTTCAAAAATGAAAGTAGAAATGACGCTGAACACGACTACAAAAGAAATACGCCGTAGATGCCGGGCGTGTATTCATAACAGAGGAGCTGTGTTCGAACAAAATTTAAATTAAATAAATAATTGTATTTATTTCTGTTGTTTGAATTTTCCCTTCTGCCTCATTTATTCAACAAGTTGGTAAGTTTTATACCAACTTAGTATGTCATTGTAATAAGTAATAAATAGAGAAGTTTTTAAATGCATATTACCTCCCGAATTGCTAGTGTTTTTTTTTTAGATCACTGTGAAAGTTGAACTATGAGGTAATTTTTATTTTCATTTTTTCACTCTATGAGCTCTAAATCAGTTAGTTAGCTTTGTTTTGTACCCAATTTTGCTTTGCGTGGCCTGAAGGTGTATTAGAGACCAAATTCAAGTAAAAACATCCGGTCTAAAACAGATTTTACAAATGTTATGGAGGTAAATAGGTACAATTTTGGTGAAAATGGGAAAATTCACAAAAAAAATACTTAAAAAAAATTGGAGGGTCAGGGATTTTTTTTGGCCAACTTGTATTTTCCAAATGGGCCCCCGAACACGCTCATTTGATTTGTCGGACCCTCTACCAAACACCCTGTATATTGAATAATAATCAGGCTAAGAAAATGAAGCTAATTTCATTCTGTAAGGGCATTAAACACTTAAAAATGTTAAAGGAATCTGTAAAATTATATACCCTATTATTATAATAATCTTCATGATATGAAGTTAAGGTTTGAATTTCAGTAAAAAGCTAGCCTTACTGGTAAGTTAAAGAGGATTTCCCCAACTTTAAATGAGGTTGCCATTTTGGGAAACAATTTAAATTATTCTGAATTGTAGTTTTTCGCTACGTGTTGCCAGGGTAAACATTAATCTCCAAAAAATTTAGTTCAGAAGCCAGGAAAAAGTCAATTGATATATATCTTGATATATGTCTGCGAACCCTGATTTCAACCCTAGATGCCTTTGACCAAATTATGATAAAAGCTTCAAAAAACCGACTAATTTTAATGTTGTATTTAATTGAAAACTGACTTTAGAAATGTCCTTAGCCATCTCTTCAATTTATAAAGTAACTAGCTAATGCCCGCGACTTCGTACGCGTAGCGCAAAGTAATTAGTGGGTGGACGATTAGACTGACATATCCAAATATAAATGTTACACTAACGAACACGAACGGAACTTTAAATAGGCACAAATCCATCGGATTATTTATACTGAATATTTTATAGATAATACCTACACGTATGACATGATTGTAGATTTATTGCTCTCCATTTTAATGCGGATTGTCATACTATCGTCATAGTATGATTTTAGTCTAGTTTTAATCTGACTCGATACAGGTATCCCGACATGTCCATAGTTTCAAATATATTTCAAGCAAATAATATATTACTTTCACTGGTTAAATACGTTGGAAGTGTGGAGCCATGGAGCCAATAAGGAAAAAAAATTGGTATAAGTCAAGCGAAATGTCATGCATGACAAACGTTATTATTGAATTATTAGTAAATAGTAAGTAGGAAGCATGGAGCGGTATCTATAATTAATCGCTGTTATTTAACATTACTCCGCGTAAAGACTGCCAATCAATGATGTCTAAATAATTTTTGCCCGCCTTCTGCGCCTCGACCCTTCCAACAACTAAACCGCTTTCGTTCACCACCATAACATCCAAAATAGCTGCTAATCATAGATCAGTAACAGATTAGATGCCGCGAGTTCACCTACTTTGCGTGTCTGTTATTGGTCTTAAGTTTGATCCTGGCAAAAAAATGTATTCATTTTAATCTCCGTCGACTTGGTATATTAGCACGTCAGAAGTCAATACAAAAATAAACGTACTTTAAATTACGCCATAATAAACTGTAAAACCTCTTCAAAAGCAGTTGGCTGTCCTGAAAATAACAAACACAAAAAAAACTATTTGGTGCAGTCTATCGGAAGTTATGCGGGTACATACATTTCGGCGATTCGTTTTTATTTCATCATCATCATCAGCCAGAAGACGTCCACTGCTGAACATAGGCCTCCCCCTTTAACCTCCACACTGAACGACATCCTGCCATCTGCATCCACTGGATGCCCGCGACTCTCACAATGTCGTCGGTCCATCTAGTGGGAGGCCTACCTACGCTGCGTCTTCCGGTTCGCGGTCTCCACTCAAGAACCTTACCTACTTCCCCATCGGTTAACAGTTCTTCGAGCGATGTGGCCTGCCCATTGCCACTTCAACTTGCAGATTTTAATAGCTATGTCGGTGACTCTGGTTCTTTGGCGAATTTCTATATTTTTATTTACATATAGATTATATGGCAACAGCCGCTTCAGTCTTCCTACCTACCATGTCTGCGAGTAGAAGTCTGTCATTACGACAACATTACTATAAAATAAGCTAGATGGCGTTATAAATAATAATAAAAAAAAAAAAATTTACTATTTATTATCATAAATTAATATAGCCTATGTTTCAATCAGGTATTTTATAAGCATATTCATGGAAACTGCTTTGAAATCCTTCTAGTAGTTTAAAAGATGTGCGCGGACAAACAAACAAACTGACAGCCGTCAGATTTGTAGTTCCATAGTTTGAAAATAGATTGCGTACTAAAACGATGTTTTGCGAAAAAATTGTAAATTTGCTTAAACTTTACGAATAATATTATTAAAAACGTAATAAGGTATTCAATAATTCCTAAAATAATGAGTGTAAATGGATCGTAGTTTCACAAATATGAAAAGTGCGTCTATTATAGGTAAATACGACACTTTACCTGAATCACGCAAACGGGATTTTTTTTGCAAGTTAAACCGATATCAGGTATTGCTTCTACTTAGTTAGAAGTCATGTGTGAAGGTATTTGATCTACACATTTATAATATGGTAGGGATTGTTTTGGGCCTAAGGATATTTATGGTCTTACTTAGGTAGGTCACTTAAGTTAAACTATACTTAAAGGCGATGTTTTCCGTCTTGATGATACAGAAAAATATAACGAATTGTTGAAAAATAGTTAAATAATTATCAAAAGATCAGAAAAAAAATAATGTTTTGCTTTATTTTTCATGAATGAGAATGACAGTTCCCATGACAAAAAAATAAATAATAGAATTAAATCCCCACCCCGTCTATCTCAAGAAGGGTAGTTCCCATGTTATTTAAACATGTGAAAACTATCTCAGTTTGCATAATGAAATGACAAGTCAATTTTTTGAGGCAATAAAAATAATCAGGCAACTTGCCAATTTAAACATCTAACATAGTAAACGAGTATGTTCATAATTTTTCAAAACACATCACCTCTATTAATCATCATTTACATATTGCAGGACTATTGAGAAGGAATGACAACGCCAACAGCTTCCCCATTGGTGTTCTACCATTAGGTCGTACCAACTCGATAGGAAACGCTCTATTCCCCCCTCCTGGCAAGAACAACACACAAAAAGTTCGCCAACTCATCGAAGCTTCTATGGCCATAGTAAACGGAAACACCGTTTGGAAAGATGCAATGAAAATTGAACCTCTCACTAGCGGGGACGAAGCACCAAGTCGTCCAATATATGCCATGTCTGCTATCGAATGGGGAGCATTCCGAGACACACTAGCTAAAAGAGACACATACTGGTTCCTTGGAGCACTGAGAGAGCAAGCCGCATTCCTTTTCAATGGCTACAAAGATTCTATAACATGGAACTGCAGTGGCACTATGAAATATACACCGCCTTGTCCCGGATGCAGCAATTGTGTACAAAAACGAGTTGAAGCTAAGAGAAAATGGTCTTTTTTCATACCCAGTACTGCAAAAGCTCAACAAAATGATGATGCAAAATTACTGAATCCACTATGTTTGACAAACCACGAATTGTGCTTTAAAACTGCAGACTTTAAAATCCAAACGCAGAATGATAAGGACAATCAACCATCAACGCTGAGTATAGTTTTGGGGAAAAATAAATATTCATACACCGAATTTGTTTCTGAAGGATGGAAACGACTTAAAAATGAAGGCAATGAAACTGAACCAATTTATGCCAGAACAGTGGAATTATTACCTGAAACATCCGACAAAGAAGTTACAATTGAGATCGATAAAGAAGAGTTCGAGGTCAAACCAGTGAAGATAACCATCCTGCCAAAAGTCATCAAAATGTTTTGCTCTCCTAAAACTAAATAACGTATAAGTACTATTATTTGAAATGAACTTAAACTTAGATTTAAATAATTTATAATTATGAATACTGGCATTTAATTTATTATGTGATTACAGAAGTGGTTTTTACTTTAATTAGCATTTAAAGAAATAAATTGGCCCTTGAATAGACTTGTAAAGATAGTAAGTAAATAAAATATACAGTTACAAAACAGTAGTGTATTTTATTTACAAAATATTTTGCCTAGTATACTCCCATACGAAGATAGCAGCAGTGACGTGGACGTTCAGAGATCGGACGTAGCCATGTTGGGGGATCTCAACACAATGATCCATCATCGGCAGTAAGTCGCAAGGAATGCCTTCTTTCTCATGTCTGAAACAATGATGAGATACTTAGTACAACTAGTTGGACTAACCATATTTATCCAGAGCTAGCAATCTGTCTGGATTTCCCGGATTTGTCCTAGTTTAGAGGGCATCCGGGGAGCGTCCTTGGCTTCATTTGTAGTAGTCCGGGTTTAAATTTTTTTGGTCTTGGGCCTTCTGCGACACACGCACTGTGCCCGCGCGCCGCGATTTTTAAAACCTGATGACATGTCCGGGTTCTGGGCTCTAAAATAGGGGGTTTTTACGCGTCTTGTCCTGGTTGCCAAATTTTAGAGATGGAGCCCTCCCACTAATGAAAGTATATGGAGCCAGGTGTTTCCAGAGAAATTAATTTATAAAATTTTAACCTATGACTCGGTTTTTAAATCTCGCGTCTGAAATTTCGCACGTAAATATGCGAAATAACTGACTTCAACCGAAATCTTAAACAAAAGTAGAATTTTTTTATCATTATAATATTACTCTTATTTGAATTTATCGAATTGTCAACCACGTTAGTTCATTTAAACATAATTTCGCATGATATTTTCCTGCGAATTCGCATGTTTTTTTTCTTTTCGCATGATATACGAGCTAATCTAAAATAGAGCCCGTAAGCGTTTTTTAGAGTCAAAATCAGCCTGTTAGAATGTGGGTAGTATGTCTATCTTTTGGGTTTGACCACCAACACGCCTGTTGGTAAGCGACGATGTGGTCGAAGATGAAGCACGCAGTCTTAGAAGATACCTATTCACTTTGGCCTTGAAAAGGCCTAGACTATATCTCTCAAGAAACAAGGAAGCTGGCAGGTTTTTCCAATCCTTGTTGTTCCAATTCCATCAACCATACTCCAAGACTATATTTCAATGTCCAGCAAATTGTAAACAAAAAAAGTTACCCTAACAACAGCAAAGTTTTCCTCGGAAATTTGAATGTTTGAAGCTTGGAACTGGTGGAGGTCTGTTCCGCAGCAACCACGGAGTACCCTTCAGCCTTCTTCCGGTTGAGGTACTCCTTGAGGGGAGCACCTGGACGCACTTCTTCCACGTCGACCCACCTTTCTGCTGATACACTGGACAATAAAAGATAAAGTGAGATTGCTTAAGTACCTAAGGTGAAACTGTCATACGGCTGTACTCATAAACGTTACTTAAGTTAAGCAATACTTAAAATAGCACTGTCTCGTATTCATTTCTGCCAACTTCCGTCAGCGAGAAGTTAACAGAGCAATTTTAAGTATTGCTTAACTTAAGTAACGTTTATGAGTACGGCCGTAAGGCTTACAGTCATCATCAGCCAGAAGACGTCCACTGCTGAACATAGGTCTCCCCCTTTAACCTCCACACTGAACGACATCCTGCCATCTGCATCCACTGGCTGCCCGCGACTCTCACAATGTCGTCGGTCCATCTAGTGGGAGGCCTACCTACGCTATGTCTTCCAATTCGTGGTCTCCACTCAAGAACCTTTCTTCCCCATCGGTCATCAGTTCTTCGAGCGATGTGGCCTGCCCATTGCCACTTCAACTTGAAAATTTTACAAGGGTTACAGTTAAGCTCGTGTATGTTGATGAAAGTTAGAAAACTTGAAGGCGAAAAGTTTTTTAAGTGTCATTCCAAACTGTTTACCACATAATAGCATATAATTATCAATTAAAAAAAACTGACTTCAAAATTAGTAACTACGCTATTTCGTTTACTTGGATAACATATTTTTTTCAGTTATTTTGATTTACAAACCAAACTACTAAATCGATTTTGATGAAATTTATATAGGACCACCTCTGAAGCCTACCAAACAAAAAAATAAATCATCAAAATCAATTCATAATTGATGTAGAAATTTATGAAAATCATTTTTTTTAAACAGTGGAACAGAGAACCTTTAACTTTTTTTAGGTCAGTGAAAAAATAAGCTTCCTACCTCAAACCCTGAAACTGCCTGTCCTGGAGATGTCTAAGGCTATCGATCACATATGTCTTCACCCCAAACACCTCACTGGTCCTCGCCATCCCTCCCAAGTTAGGCAGCTTGTCTATCAATGATGCCACCACTATTAGCTCACTTGGACTGTCTCTCTGTAAAAAGTTTTAGTGCAAATTGTGAATATTACCAGTAGGTCTGGCTGAGGGCACCCAATTGATCCCTTACTATTTCTTCAATACAAATGATAAATAAAAGATATCAATAAAAAGATAATCTTGAGCAAATTGTGTTTTTCAGTAGTTTGCATGGCCAAAGGCTAATTATTATTACTCCCATCCTCTTCTATGTATATGACAAATAAATAAATATCTGGGACATTTTTGCACACACGGTCATCTGACAAAGCTTGTAATATGGCTGCCAGAGACTGATATACGTACATATATATTTTTAAATACATACTTAAATAGATATTAACACCCAGACATAGAACAAACACAAATGTTTGTCCTAGATGGCAATCGAACCCACGCCCCCAAGCACAGAAGTTAGGTTCACTACCAACTGAGCCACCAGGGCAATTATTCAATAGTTCATTACTAACAATATTCGTAAAGTATTTGCATAGATACCTTTTTCTCAACATTGTAAACATTTATATCACTCATATTTTTCCAGGGGATGTATTTCTTTTGTATAGTACCCAACACCTCCAAATCTTCTTGTGTTTTCTTCTGTATGTGCCTATGTATTTCTAATTTAACAAATTCTTCATCATATCTACGATTCATTACCCATTCTTCTTTGAAATCAGGGTTTACAGACTGTTCTGTGTGTTTCTGTATATCTGTCATTATTTCCAAAATGAACTGTGTATCAACCATTTCATTGCTACCGACGTCGCAAAGTCGTGGCAGAGTGTTATAAATGAAAAACGGCGTAAGATTGGTAACTATATTGAAGTCGTTCATGAAATAATCTGCTTTAAGTTTGATTAAATTCTTGTCGTTAGCATTGTCGTCGAGGGTTTTGCTTATGACGTTGATCACCAACTCGTATATTGGTCCAACGTTTGATGTATATGGAGCACTGGGACCGTCATGAAGGTTTATCGCTAAATACTGAGCCAGCAGTCGTACATTGAATATCTGACCCATTGTATGAGAAAGCAATGTGCGCATAACAAAATGAAATTCTTCTTCCGCATGAGTCTCAAGTCTTCTCTTTACAAGCCAGTAGATTATTATCATCTGAGACATCAATGGCACGTTTTTGGATTGCAGCAAATTCAATAGATTTTGATCTAGTATTGTTTTCTGTAAGAAAATTAAATATTTCTTAAAAAATCAACAATGTTTATAAAGGGACAGAGCTAACATCTGATATTGAATTACATATAGAAAAGAGTGCTAAAAAATAAACCAAGCAAAGTACTATGAACTTTATAAAAGTTATATTCGCTGATCAGTAAAAGATTAAACCTACCTTCATATAGAAATGCAAAGCAACATGCCACTCCAGGCATATCCTGACGCTGGGCTGATGAGGCATTCGCCCAAGAAGGTCCAAAAACCAGTCTTCTGCACCATCTTCCACAACATCTGACTTCAAAAACTTAATATACAAGAGATGTTGTAAGGCACTCTGAAGTGTTCTGTGTATTTGGGAGTTTCCATGATACCTAAACTTTGCTTTGAAAGTTTGGTTGACTTTGGTCGTAATGAATGTGCTAAGGGTTTGCAGAACGCTTGTGTTGTTGACATTGGATAGGATATTGACAGCCTGGTATTGTATGGCAAAGTTGAAATGATGTTTGGTACTGTAATCAAATAAGTATTCAAAATTGAGGTAGTTATACACAAAACTTCCATGGTTAAAAAGCAATTTGTTTTACTGTTGCAAATGGCAAAAATATGTTGCATTAAAATATTTTATTGTCACAATTTTTCTTGGAACATACAGTCCAAATAAGATTCTATCAAAACTTAAGATTCTCATGGTTGTTACTTTTGCTTTGCGACTAATATTTCTAATATTTATTACTCACTTAGTACATTCTTCACCAAGAGTTTTAATAATGTCCAAAGTTAAATTATCTGCTACCCTGGAAACAAAAAAAAACATACATAATAGGCATGTGGCCTAATGTTTAATTTATTATAAATACCAGGCTTAGCAATGAATATAACTAAATACATTACACACACTGAAAAAATAAATTGAACCAGCTGATTAATTTCTGAAATGTCAGCATTTTAAGTTTTAGGTGGGGATAGAGAGGGGATGCTCCATCCTTTTCTCGCAAAGCGTGTGTTAGTATAGCATATGTATGCAGCGCTCTCTGTCCAGCATGAAATTAAAATACTTATAACTTATTTATTTTTGAACTAATTAAAATTTTGTTTTCATTGATAGGCTCTATTGATGATCAGCTTTTTATGAGTATTTTTTTTTGTCATTATGCCTATTATAATAAACCTTTGGATCTGGCTTAGAAAACATGCAGATATGCTCGATTTTAGATTGAAAGATGAGCTTCCACAAAATATTGCTCAATTAAATCAATAAAATGAAATTAGAGAATTGTTTATTATATTAATTAACTCTATTTCATAAAATTCTCGGGTCTAGCCCGGACATTTGGTAGGCCTTGGTGGAGCCTGGAGCCAATACCAAGAGGCCCTGTTGAATGTAAAAAATACAATTATGGAATATGTATAAAAAGTAATATGAAACTATTGTACAGTATAGGATTAAAAAAGTCTGGGCTATTGGGGTGAACAACTGTGGATGGAATAACAGATCTATAGAATGAGAAACGGCACCTGCCTTATCCTGTCTCATCTCAAAATATATTTAGGCAGGTGATGACTTGCCACCCACTGAATGGGCCCCCCATAAAGGCTGCCGTATCTTGGCACGGGAGGGGCAACATCGGCGTGGGTGGCTTAGGGTGTAGAGAGGTGTGCTGCACTTTCACTAAGAGCTACTCGCGGCGTTATGCCCTTTAACACTTCCACCCTGGAGCTTAGGTTCTTAGCTCTTGCGGTTTCTAATTAACTCTTATTATTACTTGTTTAGCTCAACTTTGTTTCATATGTTATCTTCTCACCTTTGATCTTTTCTAGGAACAGGACAAAACAGCAGTATTTCACTTAGTATATAAACTAAGTGTCCACATTCATTCATATTCTTATTATTTTGGTCTTCAAAAAACTGATAAAACTGTTTGTTGTGTACCAAATAATACAACGGGCCATTGTTAATGAGTCCGTATTCTATAATTTTAGTGCAGTAGAGGATAACAATGTTATTAAATTCTGGTTTAAGGATCAAAGCTTTTTGGCAGATCAGATTGACAAATTCTTTCATGCATGGTAGGTAGTGGTTGCTGGACTTCAGTTCTTCTATTTCATTCCATGTTTTGTTGATGAACTGTATAATATTTAGACGAGAGCTTGTATTGTCAAAATTGTTGTTAATTATTCTCAGAACCCACTCTAAGCAACCATATCCTCCACAATCTATAACTTTTTCAACATAAGCTACTATTTCTTTCCAATCAAGTTGTTTACTGAAATTATTATAAGCATTGGAGTTTATAACAGGGTCTTGGGGTAGAATTTCTTGTGCTATATTATTTTTTCCATCAAGAAGCTCCCCAACCGTTTCATGCATGTTATCCCAGTCAGGTCTATTTTTATTTGCATTTTTTGTGTTTATCACAGGGTTTTCTATTGGGGATTCTTTTCTTCTTTCTGTACTCATGATCCCGCTAAGATATGTGCCAACTAATTTGCAATGTGTTTCATAGAAGGCATTTCTCAATCTTCCCAAACTTTGAGCATTTGAATTGGCTTTCTTTTCAAAAGTCACTTCAAACTGCAAAATATGTTTCAAATCGAGCATTTCATGGCTAAAAGTGTGCACAAAATGAGAGTTATGAGAAAGACTGTCAATAATGAACATGCTTTGTACAATTTTCTCCAAATCTGTATGAGGATCTTGAAGTAACATTAGAGCAGTTTTATAAAGCTGAAGAATGATTTCTTTCAGATGGCTTTCTTCCTTGAAGTATATTTTACTGAATAATAATCTATTCTTATCAATATTTAATGTCACATCACTGGACAGCAGACAATATACATACTGTAATATTGTTTTATGGGCATTTGGTAGCAGTTCTTTGATTGCCAAACCACTTTTTTTTTTAAGATTAAGAATATATAGTACATTGTCAAAACATTCCATTTTGTTCGAATATTGCCTGTTTATAACATCTTGAATAGTTTTACCTTTCTTGTATATAATTTCCATAAATGTGTCTATATCTTCAAGATGATTGTTTAGGTACAGCATACCAATATCAATATTGCAGTGTGATTCTGTTATTAGTTTATAAAATTCTTCTTTGTCTTCTTTTAATTCCCAGTTTCTTATAAGATCAAATATAGCATTATCTGCTTTCCATGTTTCTGTTGGTAAATAAGCATAAATACTGGCAACATCTCGCCAGTGAAGGTTTTTACAAGAATTGCCAACAAAATGTGCAATGTTAAAAAGAATTGCTTCTCTTATTGCTACAATATTGCATGAGGTTTTCAAGATGTCAATCACTACCTTAGAAATATCAAAACCACTGTTTGATTTAATATTTAAATCCAATTTGGCTATAATATCACTCAGATGGTAAAACGGTACTGGTGATAAATGTGCCTGAGGTATCGCTTTTAGCATATGTCCCAAATTACTGTCATGTTTAAGTACTACTGATAGCTTTTCCTTTAAAATTTTGCAGTCATGTTTATTTTCATAAAAGTTTATGTCATTAAGAGCTCCTAGCAACACAGCGGCTTCCAAATCACTATTGATATCTGTTTTAATTTTGTACTCTATACATTTAAGCCTTACTTGTCCATTGTCATGTCTCAGACCAAGGTTATAAGCACAGTTGAGCCAACTGTGGGCGATCTCAGTAAATGAGTCAAATAATTGTAAAGATGGCAACACTATGTTGCTCTGTTTTTCTTCCAAACTATCTATTAATATGAAGAAACTGTCCCACTGACTCTTGTACAAATTTTTATTTTTGTTATCCCATGAAAATAAGGTTATGTCTTGTGATTTCACATCTACCCTCATGTCAAGGCTTGCTACATAATCAACAGCTCTTTTCGCCAGGTATACAGATATTTTTCTTAGCAATGGATCATCACTCATAAGACCATATAATACTATATCCCAAAAGTTATCTTGAAAAACAATTGTGGACTCAAATTTTGCGTTTTTTTCTGCTGCAGATATAGGTAAATAAAAATCTGATAAAGAACTCAAAACTTTGAGTGCAATACTTCTTCTTTCCCCTTTCAACTGCTCCAAATGGTTCCAAATTCTACTTAAAATGTCATAACCATGTATTCCTTCTACTAGTTTTGGAACTGTACAAGTTATAAAGTGAACTTTGAGTTGTTCATTGTGACTGCTCAGTATATCTTCCAGTGAAGCTTCCAAGAACAACATAGAAGGTTTTTCTCCATGTTTCATGGTTGCATCAAGAATACTGTCACAAATTTTTAATAATAGCAGTGTTTTTGATTCTGTTTCTGAACTTTTAGATATCATATCTGGCTGATTTATGTCACTTAAAATCTGTAACAGCAGATGTTCCGAATAACTGACTAATGTAGCAGTATTTAGCTCCAATACGGTATTAGTTATTCTGCATACATTATCAACGGTGTCTGTGTTTATATCTGCTATTAGCTTAGCCACAAAATTGAATTCGTCAGTATTGTTGCATTCAGTTTTCTCTTGCATGTTTATCAGATGTTTGTATCGCAACAGCTGCAAAGCGTTCGTGAGGTGTTTATTAGAGTAATTACTCCTTACCATGATGGATTTCAACCTGGTGTCAACCACTTCTTCGTCTAAATCAAGTAAATCCAAAAGCGAGAGAACATCTCCTTGGGAATTCATTTTAACAAATTTAAATGTTACTGGCTGACCGGCAAAGTTTAACGTTTTTGTATCGTTTGATTTTGATTAAAGCAGTATACTTTATTTTCCTTTTTTTTTGGACGTGAATTTGTAAAAATTACTTATATACCTGTCGCACCGCACATCAAGTTATTTTGATAAGAGTTTGTTTTTTTCCATTTCTGTTTGACATAACACTGACAGATACATTTATGTGTTTTTATTTATCTTCTAAGTTTTGGCTCCACAACACCACCATTGACTCGCCAATAATTGATATACCTATATACCATTTATATATTGATATTAATAAACCTTTTCTCTTTGATATTACCTGTTTTTTTTACCACATTATTATTTTCTTTCTTATTGTACTGACTTGTTTGACCACGTTTCATCAAACTTGATAATGTAACTTGAATACATGACACTGGCGGGTGCACGGGAAGTGCGACGCCAATATTCTCACAGAGGAAAGAATTAAGTTCTGATACGCATTGTGACGTTGACGTTCAACACTTTTGTGACTTTGACTACAAAATTATTCTGTGACTTTGACAGTAATATTGCGAAAATATTACTATAGCAAAAAAAGAAAAGTAAGGTTTTAGAATTAATAAATTAGAATTTAGGGTAGGGTTCCGTAAGTAAAGTAATATTACTTGTTGTGGGGTACTAGTATCAAAATTGATGCTTGTACCAGACCAGTAGATCGTCTTGACGTCTTCGATGCGACTCAACTTCTTTCTTGCATTTCATTCCTCATCATTGGTAAAGAGGCAGAAACATCGACGTCGAGGCAAACCTCCCTGCCGAGGCAGAGCTCTAGTGCACACTAGGAAATTGTAGAGTGCGAGCGCCCAGCTCTGTACAAACTGGGCGACTCTCGACCACTCTCATGGACCATGGTCACATAAGTCACAAAGAACTATTATTGTTAAAGGGTAAAAGTAAAGGGTAAAGGTAAAAAGGGTTTCCTAGTTGTTGTACGGACGACGGAACTCTAAAGTATTGATAGCATAGCATAGCAACACCAAATCATTTTAAATTTTTCATCTTTTTGCACTTGTGTTGCAAAAAAGTCGTGAAATATTTTTTTTCCATTCTCATGGTTAATTTCTTTAATTTTGATATTGTATTTCTTCTGTTTAGTTGACTATTTCATTCGGACTTGATTTGTTCAATTACTTTGTTTTGTTGAAGTAAAGTAAGTTGTAAGTCGCAATGGAAGAAAATTCATCGAGCGATGACGATGTTACCTACCCTCGCAGTAACAAAACGAGTGGAAAAAAGATAAAACTGAACGATGGAAGCTCACAAGATAGTTTAAAAGAGCCAGGTAAATATTCCCACATAATTATTCAGCAAAAAAATGTGACGTAAAAACTTCGTGTCCATCTCTACCTGTCATGATTTTCTAGTTGCCACTTCGAGTAAAGATGAAAATGTGGATAGCGGAGTCTCCGCCGACAAGTCTGAGAGCACTAGTAGCGATGACAAGGCGGCCGGGACTTCCGCAGGGCCGTCTAACGAGGTGGTCAACATTGCTCCGTCTGGGAGCAACATTGAGGCCATATTGTTGAACATAAGACGTCCAAGGCGCGGCCGAAACTACAGGAAAAGGAAGACCCCTGAGCGTGATACAGATAGCAATGCTTCATCAAGAGATTCAGATGATTTATCTGTAGATGAAAGTCAGCCGTTGAGATCCAGGACTGATGAGCACAGTAACTCAGACACAGAGAGTGACCTTGATGTGCACAGGTTTATGGACTTAGGAAGCACGGAGTCTGATGCCTCGATCAGTCCACAGTAAGCATTAGTAATATTAAGTGCTTTCTTTATATGAAATGAGGCATTATTTAGACCAAGTCTCACTAAAGTCTAGGCAGGCCTGTAACCTATTAGGAAAGTTACCTATTGATATCTTAAAATAGCTTATAGTAAATGTTTATTTACCTACAACTTTGATGAAACCTTTGATTACTCCCAAGTTTGACCTCTGTCTATTTTGGAACTCCTGAGTTAAATAAGAATGTTCTTTACCACTGTAATTAAAGCATTAATTTAGCTTTCAATTTCAAACTCAGTCCAGGCATTTACAGTAGAATTCGGATATAACAACCTTCAAGGGACCCGCGATACAATGTCGTACTAACCGGATGATGCACAAAAGAGGATTATTTCTTAAGTACATACTTAACTCGGGAATACATATTATAAATGCAAAAGTTGATTTCCTATTTAGGTAAATAAAACATTTTATAGACCTATCTGTATTGTAAGTTGCCACTTTGGCGAGCCATATTTCGCAATGTATAGACTTTATAAAAAAGTGATGTATGTATCTTTACCTTTATTTTAAAAGACCTTTTCAACGATACGTGGAGTGAAAAAAATATTTTCATTCCCCATTTCACATGTACCAGAGCCACCCCTAAAATGCAATATTATATATTTTTTATAATTTTTAAATTGAGATCTATATTACAATTGTCATTATGCAAAGTTTCATGCACTTATCTTAATAAATATAGAAGGTTCTTAAAAATTCAGACCGACGGGCAGACAGACAGACAAACGGACAGACAGACTGATGGACAGAACGAATTTATAAGGGTGCCATGTCGGGCTACGGAACCCTAAAAACTGTAATACATACAAGCATCAAACTTGGTTGGCGGGATTATATTACACACTCTAAAGTATAACAACAAAAAATAAATAATGGCCAAGTGCTAGTCGGTGACAAATTTCTTTTCATTAAAAGTTATACCGAGGTCACTTGCAAAATATTAACTATGTGACGGCGTAGCCATTGCTTTGCTATTGGGTAGGCGTTAAGTCAGACCAAATAGTTTTTTTAAATTGATAATTATTGTATTTTGTAGTGGTACGGAACCCTCAGTGCGCGAGCCTGAGTCGCACTTGGGCGATTTATTCATCTCGTGGTGTCTCTGAACGGGGGTTTTGTCATTTATATCTAGTATAAGTTTTAGTCTTATAAGTGCCGTAATCGCACCACCTGTATATCATGCGTGCCACTCCGACTGCGATGCGGCGCAGGCAGCAAAGCGGCATGAACGTGCCACGCCCGCGCCCCACGCCACTTCTTTATAAATCGTGCCTAACTTGCCCGGAGGGTTACGACTGATGTACTCCACTCGCGTCATGCATCACAATCGCTGGAGTCAGCAATCAGTATGCAAATGCAATAAATGTGTCGCTACATCAACCACCCTCTTTTTGAATAAAAATAATAGCATCTACATCACAAATATCCAAACTTAAAACATTGCTCTAATAATGGAGCAACCATCATCGCACCTGGGCTACACGCTGATAACACTGTAACATAATAATGATGGTCAGCAAAACGCCGGCCGTGTCACTGAGTTGTAACATAATAATGATGGTCAGCAAAACGCCGGCTGTGTCACTGAGTGCATTCCACTCTACATTGAGATAAACAAATCAAATTACATAATCATAATGGTGGTGGGCACATTGGTACAAAGTAACTTAAGGCTAGTTACACCGATACACAACATTATCATGAAACATAATAAAAAGTATACTAAAAAAAATGTTAAGCAGTGGACGTCTTCTGGCTGATGATGATATTGGCGGCCATTTTGAAAATGTTATTTTATTGTATTGTCACCAGAACTAAACCTGTTTGCAAAATTTCAGCAAAATAAATATTAGGAACTCTTTCTAATTCAGCTTGCAAGATTAGACCTACTCAAACTAACAAATATTTAAAGCTTGTAAAAAATGTATGGTTAGAGAGTAAATTAAAACTTCACAGGATACACAGTTCCACGTCCAACACTCAGTACAGCTACGATTCGGACGACATAATCCGCATGCCTTCTGGAGACACAGACTCTGAAGACGGAATCCAACCGAGCTGGAGGCAGGTAGAAGAACAAGAAGAGACTGAGAACAAGGACAGGAAACCATATGTGCTGTTGAAACAGAGGCCTAAACATAACTATGTCATATTAAAGGGTATGTTGCATTTTATCTGTTTTTAATGGGTACGGGACCCTATTACTAAGGCTCCGCTGTCCGTCTGTCACCAGGCTGTATCTCATGAACCGTGATAGACAGTTGAAATTTTCATAGATGATGTATTTCTGTAACAACAAATATTAAAAAACAGAATAAAATTAATATTTAAGGGGGCTCCCATATAACAAACGTGATTTTTTTGCTCGTTTTTGCTCGAAATTAATAATGGCAACAGGTAGACGCTTGAAATATTCACAGAATATATAGTTGTATATTCACAAATAAATAATAAAATTAAAATAAATATTTAAGGGGGCTCCCATACAACAAACGTGATGTTTTTGCTGTTTTTATAGATAATGGTAAGAAACCCTTCGTGCGCGAGTCCGACTCGCACTTGGCCGGTTATTTTAATACATGACTGCCCAAAAAAAGTTACTTTTTTATGTGTTGTTAAATCAATATGTCGCAGTAAGTCGCAGTAGCTATATTCCGTAACATAGTTGTACATATGTATTTTCTTGATGACACTTTGATCTATCGCTGGGGATAATGCCCTTTCTTTTGTGACTGGGCTTCACCAACCAAGCATTGTTATATCCGTAGTAAGATAGTTATGAATCACCTAAATGGAGATATGTGAGTGTGTGGTGAGGGCAATGTTTCCAGTGAAATTACAGGGCACACGAGAGATTTGACATCTTATATCTCGGGGTGGCGAGCGCAGTGCATTGCCATCCAGGGTTTTGAACTGTTTAAGTTCAAAATTTTTAGTGGCGTTGAGCTGTTATGGGCAAGCATGAAGAGCCATCAGTCGAACGACTTCGCTCGTCTCGTCACTATCATAAAAAAAAAAAACCTCACTGGAGGGCACACTTTACATGACATCACCTCTTTAATTATTTTTCGTTTATGTACATCAAAGGTTGAAGTTCTAATTACCAATTTAAAAAACTGTCTTCACATAATTTGTATAAAATGGCCAAATTCGGTTACTTGGATAATCACATTGTCATCCAGGTATTTTTTTCCAGCTAATTTGATTAAAAAGCCAAACTATTGAACCGATTTTGATAAAATTTCTATGGGACCAGTCTGAAAGTATAATCCTATCAACAGGCGAGTTGGCGGCCAAGCGCAAGCCTATTTTACAATTAAATAGAAAAAAAAGTACAAAAAAAAAAAACAAATCGGTTCATAAATGGAGTTCTGACATAAACAATTAAAAAAAAACAACCGAAATGAGAACCCTCTCCTTTTTTTGTCAGTAAAAAGAGTGTCGAGCCAAGCCTGTCAATAAGGAGCAATTATTTTTTTTAATTTTTTTTTATGCGTAAATAGGCTTGCAATTTATGTACTTTCCAAGATCTCTTCAGCAATTTATTAGTGAAAATGGTTAGATAGATAGTTACTTTTGTATTTATGATATGTGTGTGATTCCAGAGATACTACACCGGGAGATGGGGCTGACATTTCCGGCCGGTAAAACAACCAAAGAAGATGTGATGTTCGAACGCCGGTTCTACGGCTCTCTCCATGCCATATATAGAATGAAGAAACTGCACAGTTTGAATAAGCATAGAGGCTGTGTTAATTCTATTAATTTTCATCCCGAAGGTATGTTCTAAAATCTTTGCAAAAGGCTATGGTATCATAACCAAAAATAAGATTAAAATTAGTTATCTTGCTTTTTTCTAAATTTAGCAGTCATGCTATTATTGCCTAATATATATTTTTTCACAAAATAAAGCTCCCACTAGATGGACCGACGACATTGTGAGAGTCGCGGGCATCCAGTGGATGCAGAAGGCAGGATGTCGTTCAGTGAGGAGGTTAAAGGGGGATGCCTGCCATGTCTCTGGCTGCCATATTACAAGCTTTGCTTAGTTTGGGATCAGATGACTATGTGTGCAATAAAGTCCCAAAAAAAAAGTTATGTCCCAAATGCCTATGTTCAGCAGTGGACGTCTTCTGGCTGATGATGATAATTATGATATATTTTTTTCCCGTCATAAAATTACAATCTGGCCTCTATTACGTATTTTATCTAACTTGTAACTCTCTCTACTCTAACTTTTACGTAACTTGAACATCCAGGTAATAAATGATTAATAATGTGTCCAAGATACTATCGTATCTATTAACTGTTCTTTATAAGCAGCAATTTCACTATATTCACTACTTTAATCTGACACTACTAAAAATTATGAATATTTTGCACTGAGATACAATACCTATAGAGTCATAATCGTGCCACAAAAATGTCCGAACCAAAACTCGGCGCAGATTTCTTGGTTAGTTGTAAGGCAACCGCGATCCGACTACATCGCCGCGTGATGCCAATGCTACGATGCCCTATCGGACAAGCGACGTTGAACACTATGCAAGCGATTTTGACCAGTTATCCTCAACCGATTGAGCTGAATATTGACATACTTATGTAAGTTCGGTGACAATGCAATGTTATGGTACCATCGAGCTGCTCTAATGACGGAGACTGAAGGTGGCCATAGGATCTCCTAAACGAAACGACGTAACCCCGTCGAGTTTGGGTTCGTTAGATTTGTCTTCCCAAGCACTTAGGTCCTAGATGATAAATTCAATATGGCGGACGCCCCAAGATGGCGGACAAAATGTTCTTATTTACCATCATGATATGGGTATCAAATGAAAAGTTTTGCTGAGAAGAATACGAAAAAGCTTGTTTATAAAAAAATACAATTTTTACTAACCTTTCTCACCTGAAATCTCGTCAGCGTGTTGGCAACAAAAAACTAGGCAAGGTATCGGTTCCTTCTAGGCAAGCGTACTCCATCGTAAATCGCATCATCGCTTAACATCAGGCGAGCTGGCGGTCAAAGGCAAGCCTATTCTTAATTATTTTTTTAAACTGCATAGCATAATATTTCTTAAAAATTTGTGAATAAGACAGTATACTGTATTTTACAGGGCACCTATTAGTGTCTGGTTCAGACGATATGAACATTGTTCTATGGGACTGGGCCAAGAACGCTACCCTGCAGACCATCAAGACAGGCCACAAGTCGAACGTCTTCCAGAGCAAATTTTTACACCTGAACGCTCAGAGTCAACTGAACATTGTCACCTGTGCGAGAGATGGACAGGTGAGATTGGGCTTTACTTCTAATTCTATGTGATGTCCAGGCGGAAAAAAATTCCTCTGCGCCTCCGCAGCGCCAGAACTTTTCTATGATACTAGGTGACGAGACGAGCGAAGTCGCTCGCTGTATGGCTCTTCACGCTTGCCCATAACAGCTCAACGCCACTCAGAATTTTGAACTTCAACAGTTCAAAACCCTGCATGGCAATGCAGTGCGCTCGTCATACCGAGATATATCACATCAAATCTCTGTGTGCCCTGTAATTTCGCTGGAAACATTGCCCTTCAATCCGGAACACAGTAGTGTTTGCACACTACTATTTGGCTTACTTAAACTTGTCTTGTAATGAGCACAGAGAGCTTACAAGATCCCTCGAGTAATATGACAAGGTCAATATCTTTATATGAGCAGCACGGGCAGGGCATGGCGTTGCTTGCTTGGTTTTTGACATTTACCACTATATTTCTTTTAAGTTGTACGTTAAACGGCTTTTTCCAGACTCGTATCTCTCGTAATTTTCTCTTGACACCCGAGATCAAGTTGTTTGAAGTGGTCTGTAGCGTAAGAAGGTATTTTGCTAGATTGTTATTTTGATACGGAGTGCCTGGTAACGCCGCCGCGCGTGGATAATGAACCATACGGTCACGGATCAATACGTGGAGGACTGGTTGACTAGGGATTCGACTTGCATTTATTATTTGACCTACCAAAAGGGTGGCGCAGAATAGCCAGAGATAGGGAGAAAAGGTGACTTCTAGAGGAGGCATATGTCCAGGGAGGACAACCTGATTCTGAAACTGGTGTTACAAACTTTTTATTTATTAAGTAGTAACTATGACTAGTATATATTGTGTAATTGGATCAGCGAATAGTGGATATTTTTATTTAGTAGCTCTATGGTATTTGGTCAACGCATCCCACAAACCTTTTTTAGGAAGACTCCGTGAGTTCACCTACATTGCTCGTTGGATCAACGGTTCAGCTAGCACACCGCATTTTTCGCCCTAATATTCAGCTGTATTTTCTACTCTACTATCACACTAATATTATAAATGCGAAAATTTTGTGTGTGAGTGTGTATGTTTGTTACTCCTCCACGCAGAAACAGCTAGACGGATTTGGAAGAAATTTTGAATATACATAGCTTATGTCCTGGATTAACACACAGGCTACTTTTCATCATCATCATCATCACGCGGGTGAAACCGGGGGCGCAGCTAGTTAATACTATTATGTAGATACAAGTATGGATGTTGTCACGATTCAGAGCCCAGCTTAAAGCACGGATACAGAATTCTAGACCCCCATCTGTGTAATAATAAGTGTGAATTTGGTGTCCCAGGTGCGTCTGATTCAGTGCCCTGCAAGCGGCGGTTCGGGCACGCGGCGCCGGCTGTGCACGCACGCCCGCGCCGCGCACAAACTGCACGTGTCGGCGAACGAACCGCACGTGGTGCTCTCTGCCGGGGAGGACGGGCTCGTCATGCAGTGCGACGTCAGATCGGACCACGCCACCAGGTGACACTTGAATTTGAATAGTCTAGTCTATAGTGGGTTCTATGTCTGGGTCTTAATATCTGTGATATCTGTGATGTATTTAAAAATATATATGTAATTATGTATGTATATCAGCCTCTGGCAACCATATCACCAGCTTTGTGATATGGTTTCCAGATTTTTGTGACACAACTTCACTATCTAAGGACCATAATATTATATTTGTTGTTTAAGTTGTTGTTACAAAATAAATAATTCTTTCTTTCTTTCTTTCTTTCTTTGCTTATCATGTGTGCAATAATGTCCCAGATATTTATTTATTAAATTTTAACCGACTTAAAAAAGGAGGAGATTCTTTAGCTGGCTACATTTTTATTTTTTTACTTATGTTTATTACCTCAGATCTCCGTCATTTATAAACTGACTTGTAAAATTCCTTTTTTATTTGAAAGGATATACTTTCAGTTTGGCCCCTTAGAAATTTCATTAAAATCGATTCAGTAGTTTGGTTTTTAATTCAGAATAACTGGGAAAAATTTCAACCAAGTAACCGAAATTGCATATTTACAGGTTTGAAGTCGGTTTTTTCAATTGATAATTATAGTACATTCTTATTACAGCCAACGGATACTGATGCCGTATTCTATTATCGTATTTATCACGGCTAGGACTGAACAAACCTAAGCCATGAGATATCTGTGTTATTATCATATATAGGCAAATCTACTTCACAGGTTACCAAGAGACCGGCGTAGCCGAGTTTGGGGTCCACTGTTAAGTCAAAGTAACCTATGTTAGACACAATTACTGTATTCCACCGCAGATGGGATAATTTAATAACGTTTAAGTTTTTTTTTTCCCTCTGTGGTCATCCCATCACAGGGCAAAGGCGTCCCTTCCTTTCTTCCACTCCTCTCTGTTCTGTGCTATGGTGTATCAGTCTGTTGCGTGGGAGTCAAGCTCGTCTACTACTAAATAAATATTTACTTTACTTAAAATAAAAACTCTTAAAAATAACCGAGGCATTCAATCATTTTTGCTGTCCTAATTCCAGATTGTTCCAAGTGAAAGACAAGTGCAACCTTACAGTGCCATTATACAGCGTGCACGGACACCCGCTAGACTCTAAAGAGCTGGTGGTGGCTGGACGCGACAAGTACATCAGAGTGTACGACCGAAGAAAATCGCCGCGACCTCTCGCTGTGTACTGCCCGAGCTTCTTTGATGAATCAGCTGTAAGTATGCACTGGCAAGTGCAACTTTTTTTTATGATACTGAGTGACGATACGAGCGAAGTCGCTCGCCTGATGACTTTTCACGCTTGCCCATAACAGCTCAACGCCACTCAGAATTTTGAACTTCAACAGTTCAAAATCCTGGATGGCAATGCACTGCGCTCGTCACCCCGAGATATAAAATGTCAAATCTCTGTGTGCCCTGTAATTTCGCTGGAAACATTGCCCTTCAATCCGGAACACAGTAGTGTCTGCACACTACTGCTTGGCGGTTGAATAACTGGCAAAGGTGTGGTACTTCCCCAGGCGGACCCCTGAAAAAGAGTCCTACCACTACTAAAATACTACTATATGACATACTCCCGCTAGACCAGGGCGTCTAGACAAGAACCACTTTCTGTTAGTGTTAACGCCTGCGGAATGATAAAATTGTATGAAAATGACATTAGCTTAAGTGATGTCACGTGACTGCTTATGTCATTTTCATATAATTTTATATTTCTGCATTAACGCTTACAATAAGTGGTTCTTGTCTAGACCCCCAGTAGTTCTCAAAGTCTTTTTAGTCACACCTCCATGCTGCCTTTAAATGAAATTACCCCCCACGCTACCTCGGCGCAAGCAAGAGGAAGCCAGCTCGCCATGTATTTTTAAAATACATACAGCAAGGTAGAGTTAAAAAGAATTATCAATATGAAAAACCGACTTCATAAAAATGTCAGAACTGGACCAAATTGAAATGGGACGACACGGGTAGCACCAGCTTTCAAATAAAAAAAGAGTTATCAAAATCGGTTCACCCAGTCGAAAGTTATGAGGTAACAAACATAAAATAATAATAAAAACAGTCGAATTGAGAACCTCCTCCTTTTTGGAAGTTGGTTAAAAATGAGTGCTTTTATCCATATAAAAATATTCATAATGAAATACAAATCAAAACTTCAACCTCTTTCCCCCAAAACCTCCGTTCCCTCGTGGACAACAATTGATTATTTATTCATGATTAAAATCCATACATCTATGCCTTATGAAATCTATTTTCCAGGACTCTGCAGCAGGCAATAAGAAGAAAGTCCGTCTGAGCCTCACACACTTGACGTGTGCTGTATACAACCACGATGGCACAGAGATACTCGGATCCTATAACGATGAAGATATCTATCTATTTAACACCAAAGAAAATGCAAGGTATGTTTTTTGCTATGACAATGATAACTATGTAATAATAATATTGTAAACTAGCTGATACCCGCTACTTCGTACGCGTAGAGCTCGGCCTTCGGCCTCGGTACTATGACCCGCTCCAGAAGCACATAATTTCGTCCAAAACGGTCCAGCCGTTTACTCGCCGTTTAAACCTTTCCTGAATTTCCACAAATATTTCAAGATCAAATTTAGCCAAATCTGTCCAGCCATTCTCGAGTTTTAGTGAGACAACATCAATTGATTTTTATACATCTATCTTATATAAGATAGATAATATCTTCTCTTTTTCATAGTTTTTTTTTTAATACATATATATAAAATAGATCTACTTTTGGGCACCAACCCGACTGATGGTAAGCGATGGTGACGCCGAGGATGTAACACATTGATCTAGAAGAAATTTGTTCACTCTTGAAGATGCCTAGATTGTAAATAAAGTCTATCTCCGCGTCTGTCTGTCTGTACTGTAAAAAAAAAAAAAAGATATGATAAGATTAGTTGAATTTTATTTTTTTATCGTTTTAATTTTCTAATGTACATTGTTTATTTTTGCCACAAATAAACTATTTCTATGTATATCCGCTAACTCCTCCCAAACCACGCAACGGATTTATATGCGATTTTCACCATCAATTCAATAATTTTTCTAGAAAGGTTTGTCTTCACTACATAGTATAAAACAAAGTCGCTTTCCTGTCTGTCCGTCCCTATATATGCTTAGATCTTTAAAACTACGCAACGGATTTTGATGCGGTTTTCACTGTCAGTTAGATAATTTTTCATGGAAGGTATATATATAATAAAACATATACCCGTGCGAAGCCGGGGCGGGTCGCTAGTAATATATATAATTCTTCTGTTTGTGTGTTTGTCACCTAACTCTTCCTAAACGGCTGGACCGATATGGATGGAATTTTGCAATGAATAAAAAAATAAAATAATGAGTTGGTTATTCCAGGGACCCCGCTGAAGGCGAGTCGGACAACATCCTCGACTCGTCTACCGTTACCACAGAATTAGAAAAAATGGGATACAAGTACAAATACAGCGGCCATAGAAACAGCGCCACGTTTAAAGGTACTCACTGCTCTTTCAACTTTCAAAGCTTTTGACAGCCCCGTTAGCTTAGTTGGTAGTGAACCTGGCTTCTGCGCTTGGGGGCGTGGGTTCGATTCCCAGCATAGAACATAACACAAGTGTTTGTCCAACAAACACTTGTGTTATGTTCTATGTTAATTAATATCTATTTCAGTATGTATTTAAGAATATATGTGTCTGTATATCAGTCTCTGGCACTAAATTACAAGCTTTGCTTAGTTTGGGATCAGATGATCATATGTGCAATAATGTCCCAGATATTTATTTCAATTAGTCATCATCATCAGCCAGAACACGTCCACTGCTGAACATAGGCCTCGCCCTTTAACCTCCACACTAAACGCACACATACTCAATACACAAACATTTATTGCATTTGAGGACATCTCTAGTGTTTTCCGTTGTAGTGTATTTACATTTAAATTAAATAATATTTATAGTTTTTGTCTTTGATGAAAGTTAATTTTTTTATTATTACAAATTAGAATCAGTTACAAAGTTTTTTTTGTATTGCGAAGAAGTCCGCGTTTGACTACCAACCAAGAGATGTTCTGTAGGGTATACTTTCAATTTGGTCCCATTGTCACCAAGTCAGGATCTGATGATGGGATCTCAGGGAAATCGAGGGCAACCCTCAAATTTTATAGGCACTTATGACGTTTTTTATATATTTTTGAAGATGGTTTTTAATGTGATCCATTTGTTTAAGTTATTATTTTTAGTAACATAAGTTATAAAACTTATAAAACTCATTACCGCCAATAACAGCGCCGTTTTTGGCGGAAACGAGTTATCTACGTATGTAGTTATCATGAGTATATTATGTTACTTTCTGTTACTAAAAATAATAATTCATTACATTCTCGAGAATCTGTGGGTGTAGTTTTTTTTTTTTTTTTTTCTCAGTATTTTACTTTTTTGAAGTGAAAATTTCTTTAGGCGCGTTGAGCACTTTTTAAGTAAACAAAAATCATGGAACTCGCGTATCGTCACGCCGTATCGTGTATTTTAAAACAGCGCCATCTCTTGTAGAATAGGTGAATTACTACTTAAGTTTTCACTTCTGACGTGCAGTCCTATGACTGATGTGTTTTTTTCATGAGAACGACACTTCTCATGAAAAAAACACACAACACACAAAACGCCTTCTATTCATCTTTATGAACTTTTCCTGTCCATAACAAAAATCAATTTGTTTCAGGTGTGGCGTTCTTTGGCCCTAACAGTGAATACATAGTGTCTGGGTCTGATTGCTCCAACGTCTACATCTGGCACAAGGAAACAGAGTCCATTGTGCAGTGGATGAAGGGTGATACCAGCGGAGTTGTAAGTAATCAGCATCAAAAATAAATTTGCTATACTAGCGACCGGCTTCGCTTGGATGTCATTAAAAATAATAATAATAATGAATTTGACATGCTATATTTTTTTTGTGACATTATTTCTTTTTGTATTTTATTTGTGATTTTTATTAATGTATGGAATAACTATGGGTGTTTTAGCATGACATAAATAAATATCTGGGACATTATTGCACACATGGTCATCTGACCCCAAACTAAGCAAAGCTTGTAATATGGCAGCCAGAGACTGATATACATACATTTTTTTTTTTATACATACTTAAATAGATATTAACACCCAGAGATAGAACAAACACAAATGTTCATCACACAAATGTTTGTCCTAGGTGGGAATCGAACCCACGCCCCCAAGCGCAGAAAGTAGGATCACTACCAACTGAGCCACCGAGGCAGTCAAAATTTTGAAAATGAATTTGAATATAAAAAACAGACTTCATAAAATGACAGAAATAGACCAAACTGAAATGGGACCACACGGGACGCACCAGCTTTCAAATAAAAAAAGAATCATCAAAATCGGTTCACCCAGTTGAAAGTTCTGAGGTAACAAAAAAAACATTCGAATTGAGAACCTCCTCTTTTTTGGAAGTCGGTAAAAAATGAAACTTTCATCAATTAATGTGCAATTACTATAAATACGGAAACGGAAATACACTAGAGATGTCATCAAATGCAATAAATGTTTGTGTATTAAGGATGTGTGCAATTTTACTATGGAAACTGACGTGGTTTTCACACATTTTATTTATATTACACCTGCAAAGCGAGACGCAGCTGCGCGCATTCACCTTGATTAAGACCGCCGTATGCGGTTGAAACTATAGTCGGAGTAACCGGCCTATTCTTACGTGAGTAATTCCCGTGTAATATAAATAAAATATGTGTGCAATGTTTCCAGGTGAACTGCATCGAGACTCACCCACGACACCCGGTGCTGGCGACCAGCGGCCTGGACCGTGACGTCAAGATCTGGCTGCCGCGGGCGCAACATGACCCTACATTTGAAGGACTAGACAGGGTACGACGCTATACACATGGGGACTACGTCCGTGGCCAATGGGGGTTGAGACCACACCCCCCGGTTTACTCCCTTCAGCACTTGCTTTGATGAAGTGAGAGCATTTGAAGTACGCATCTGTTCTCGCTGTATAGCAGACAATGTTCAAATAACATTATAATCAATTTAAATAGACAATTTCTCATAATTATCAATTTAAAAAGCCGACTTTGTGCGGCGACGGCGGCCAGTTTGCTTGTTTGCCACCTATAGCAAACTTTGTAGTGGTAGGACTCTGGCAGGGACTCGCCTGGGGAAGTACCACACCTTTGCCAGTTATTCAACCGCCAAGCAGTAGTGTGCAAACACTACTGTGTTCCGGATTGAACGGCAATGTTTCCAGCGAAATTACAGGGCACACAGAGATTTGACATCTTATATCTCGGGGTGACGAGCGCAGTGCTTTGCCATCCAGGGTTTTGAACTTCAAAACCCTGGATGGCAGTATCTAAGTAGCGTTGAGCTGTTATGGGCAAGCGTGAAGAGCCATCAGGCGAGCGACTTCGCTCGTCTCGTCACTCGATAACATAAAAAAAAAGGTAATAGTCTTAAAGAGTCGACAAGGTTTGTGATGCCTCTGGTGGTACAAGTATCCATAGGCGACGGTGACTGCTTACCATCAGGCGGCCCGTCTGCTTGTTTGCCGCCTATGGCTTAAAAAAAAGATAATAGAGTCGTAAAGGGTCGACAACGTATTTGTGATGCCTCTGGTGTGACAAGTATTCATAGGCGACGGTGACTGCTTACCATCAGGTGGCTCGTCTGCTTGTTTACCACCTATGGCTTAAAAAAAAGTTAATAGAGTCGTAAAGGGTCGACAACGTATTTGTGATGCCTCTGGTGTGACAAGAATCCATAGCCGACGGTGACTGCTTACCATCAGGCGGCCTGTCTGCTTGTTTGCCAAATGTCACCTATGCCATTAAAAAATCTCAATTCGTTTTTTTGTTTGTTACCTCAGAACTGTCATTTATGAACCGATTTGGATTTTATTTATTTATTGAAAACATATATGTATGTACTTTCAAATTGGTCTCATAGAAATTTTATCAAAATCGGTTCAGTATTGTGGCTTTTAAATCAAAATAACTGTTTTTTTTTTACTTTGATGACATTTTTATCTTTGTTTTTGATACATAAATAAATAAATATCTGGGACATTATTGCACACATGGTCATCTGACCCCAAACTAAGCAAAGCTTGTAATATGGCAGCCAGAGACTGATATACATACATATATATTTTTAAATAAATAAATAAATATCTGGGACATTATTGCACACATGGTCATCTGACCCCAAACTAAGCAAAGCTTGTAATATGGCTGCCAGAGACTGATATACATACATATATATTTTTAAATACATACTTAAATAGATATTTACACCCAGACATAGAACAAACACCAATGTTCATCACACAAATGTTTGTCCTAGATGGGAATCGAACCCACGCCCCCAAGCACAGAAGTTAGGTTCACTACCAACTGAGCCACCGGGGCACCACATTATTTAGGTATCCGAAGAATCGGAATTGCATATTTTTCGAATTTTAAGTCGGGTTCTTAACAGACTTCCAAAAAGGAGGTTATCAATTTGACTGTATATATATATATATTTTAATGTACCTCAGAACTTTCGACTGGGTGAAGCGATTTTAATGATTCTTTTTTTTATTTGAAAGCTGGTGCTTCCCGTGTGGTACCATTTCAATTTGGTCCAGTTCTGATATTTTTATGAAGTAGATTTTTTTATATTGATAACTGCGCCCCGCAGTTTCACTCGCGTGGTGATGAAAATCGTTGATGATGATGATGATGAAAAGTAGCCTATGTGTTAATCCAGGACATAAGCAATGTAAAGTTAAATGATTATTTACGGGATATTTACCGTGGTAAGGTTGTGGAAGGAGCTCCCGATATCGGGAGCTCCTTACCACGGTAAATATCCCGTAAATAATCATTTAACTTTAGTGAACAACCGTGATAGTTTAAAACAGTGTATAAGCAATGTATATTCCAAATTTCATCCAAATCCATCCAGCCGTTTCTGCATGATTGAGTAACAAACATCCATCCATCCATACATCCATCCAGCCGTTTCTGCATGATTGAGTAACAAACATCCATCCATACATCCATCCATCCAAACTTTCACATATATGATATTAGTGATAGTGAGATTATTCGTCAATTAAAAATAGTAAAAAACCTTCAAAAAGTCAGCCCAATCTAAACTCACCAATGTTACTTACTTGTTACTTGTGTAGCGGGCGTTTTCCGCAACCAGGCCATTCATTGGCCCATTTTGCGTCACCCGGCTGCAGCTAGTTCAGCCAACTGGTCACCTCCAGGAAACTCACCAATGATTGAACTGCTCAAAATTCCAGGTGGTTCGCGAAAACGTGGCCCAACTCCGCAGTCCGCTGTTCAACGACTTCCTACCGTCGCTTTACAGCGCTTGGACGTCACGCAACGGGGAGCCGAGGGTCTTCTCTGACGGTGAAAATGGGGCAGAGTTTGGAGGGAACATCGAGTTTGACGGAAACGTGTGTACGGCTATGTAGGGACGGAACTAGGGGCTAACTTGTGATTTAATGTAGTTACAATTAACTGCAAGGCTCCGGACTGAAAACAGAAAAGAAATATTTGTTTAAATTAGAACGGCTGTCAAGGTGTTTTTGTAAGAAATTTGTTGTAGCCACTTGCACCCATAGCAACTCTGACGCGGAGTTTAACGCGTTGACATAAATAAGAATGTCCATTCTTATTTATTATTGTCGCCAGGTATTGTGACATAAATAAGAATGAACATTCTTATTTATGTTACAATACCTGGCGAGAGATTTTCCTTCTCATTTCCGTTCTATTTACTTCTCTTTTCTGTGGGACTGAATGAAAACATTGAAATTTATGCCCCTTTAGGCACACACCAATTAAAGCAATTTCAACCTTAGGATCAAATCAAATCATTTATTAACTGACTTCCAAAAAGGAGGTACTCAATTCGACTGTTTTTTTTTTTTAAATGTTTGTTACCCCATAACTTTCGACTGGGTGAACCGATTTTGATAATTTATTTGAAAGCTGGTGCTTTCCTGTGGTCCCATTTCGATTTGGTCCAGTTCTGACATTTTTATGAAGTCGGTTTTTTTATATTGATAATCATTTGCTACAATACATAACATAAAGGTCTTAAACAATTATTAAAACTTGTTATAATATTATAACTTGTAATTGGCCCAGTCACCAAATATATTTTTAAGTTTATACTATTAGGCTGTAAGTTTCCCTAAAAATGCAAAATAAATAAATATTATTTTATTTGCAACTTGGTCTGATTAAATTAATAATAAGAGCTTGTTTGATATTTAAAATTAATACTTTGTTTTGTACCGTATGAAAGAGGAAACTTAGGTTGAAATTGCTTTGAAGATAAGCGTCTGCGTCTACGCCTTGTATTATATTCCGAAACAATTTATTCACCAATAGAAGTGCACTAATGGATCACAATGTGACGACACTTTAATTTTGTACTATCCTATTGGTTAATATTTCATTACTTCACTTCATTGGAGTGTCGCTTGATTGTCATTTCTAAAAAAGATCGTTAATTTTTTGGCTGCTGTCCTAAATATCTATTCTGCGCGTTCGAGATTTTCTCTCTTTAGAAATATGATAGTGACTATCTCTAGTGTGAGAATAGGGTCCCAGTATCGAGTGCAGTTTCCTATAATCTTAGGCTTTAGGAAACTTCTGAACGAGTTGCGCCCTATATAGGATATTTTAATTCAACAAGACAAGAATTTACACTGATTTGATACTGATAATTGTAATTATGACTTATTGCTGTAAATGCTTTTGGGAGCGTTAAAGTATTACGTAACGCAATTTTTGGAGATTTTGGACGCCCCCTCCCCCCTATGTAACGCGCCGTAACGTTTTTCTTTATCCCCCGCGCCTCCCCTCTAGTAAAACTTTACGTAACCACCATGTGACCATTTTTACCTAAAAGTCACAATTATGCGGCGTCAAGTACCGGATAGTCGCTAAAATACCTTTGTTATATAAAAAATGCGCGAGAGAATCTCTTTATGCGACAATTCTGAAGGGTTAAAAAAATCAATGTAACGTAACGCGTAGTTCAAACACCCCCTCCCGCCCCTGTAACGCATCGTAACGTTTTACAAGACAAAATTCGTTACATAATACTTGAACGCTCCCTTTCAACTAGATATTGAAACATTCTTACTAAGAAAATGTAAAAGAAACATCACGTTTCTGATGGAATCAGGCCTCTAATAGGGTGCTGCACAGAAAAGTTTTTTTTTTGTTTAAATTAGAACGGCTGTCAAGACATTTTTGTAAGAAATTTGTTGTGGCCACTCGCACCCATATAAACCCATAGCAACTGTGACGCGGAGTTCGACGCGTTGACATAAATAAGAATGTTCAATCACATATCTGTCACAATACCTGGCGACAGAGTTTCTTTGTCATTTCCGTTCTATTTACTTCTCTTTTCTGTGGGGTGCTGTACTCGGAGCTCTAATTAGATGTTTGTTCGAAAAGTGCAAAAATGACCTTCGCTCCGGTCTTAAAAACTGTATAACAAAATGCAATCTGTGATTTTGGTATCTGGTTTTTTTCCATGAAACGAAATAAAACCCGTGAAAGCCGTAATTGTCTAGACTAATACATATATTAAACAAACCATTAAAATTGTTTATGTCAGTAATTTAACGAAACCCACTCTAAAACTTTCTCTCCGAGAGTTTTACGAAAAACTACTTTGTAAATTAGAAGTGATGTTTTAAGTATTCCAAAATTTGAAGCCTGTTTTCAATATAAAAAAGACAGGTCTATTTATTACAGAATTTTCTATATATCCTTGTATTTGACGGAATCAAGTTGGCAAAACCCTGGTTTTCGTTGGTTTTTCCTTAAAAAATGTGAGATTTACTAAGTCGGGTACTTTTGTAAACAATCATGGTTTTTCACTACTGTAAAGTAGGTGTATGAAAAAACTGTAAATATGTTTTTTTTAACAATCACATTTGTAATTGTAAATACATGTTGGTATCCGTCAGCCTTACTGAGAACCTGTTTTCAATACGGAATAGCGTAAGGGACTTCCAAGTTATATTTACCATATTCAACCACATCACTAAACACCAGGTGAGATGTGGCCAAACGCCTATCCAGTCAGTGATAATAAGCATACCTCAAAATTAAGCATAAAGCATATCCTAGAAAAAAACTGTAATAACTCTGTCGATACTTTTGAATAGAGTAAAAATTCTGCATAGTATCTGTAGATAAGCCTTTTTTGTTCCTATTGTATTCTTACTAACATACAGGGTTAAGCAGAAAGGGTCTAAGCCGAAAGGAGGTCCTTGTACTCATCATTCTGATCAAGTTTTACTGTGGGACAAAAGCAGAAATCAGAAGAAAAAAACAGCTGTTCCATAGAAAATGGTCATTGACAGTACAGAATGTTTAGAACAGCTGTTATTTTTTCGCGATTTCAGCTTTGGTCCCATAGTTCAAGTTGTTTTTAATTATGAACAGTGACCTCCTTTCAGCTTAGTGCATATGCGTAACCCTGTATAATGTGAAATTGTGTTTGATGTTTGTAATAAAAAAATTGTAGCAAAAAATCTGAAAGCAGATTTTAAGTTGTATACGATGCATAGTAAAAACTTAAAATGTGTATGATAGGAGCTATTCCGTGGATAGGAGAGTGCCATTTCAATTTATTTGCGAAAGACTAACTTTTATGACGTTATTGTTATATCTTCTGTCATTATCTGACTAAATAATTTTTCCTTTGAAACATGGTATGGTAGATCGGACAGTGCGGGAAAACTGTGATGCTATGCTATTTAGCAAAATTTCTTGACACAATTTTTTTTTATCAGAAAATTTTTCGAGGAAAATCTAAAAAATATATTCGTAATGATGCAGTGATATTTTGCGTTTTTAATAAACCATATAGTTAAAAATAACCGGCCAAGTGCGAGTCAAAATCACGCACGAAGGGTCCCGTTCCATTATTTGTAAAAACGGCAAAAAAATCACGTTTGTTGTATGGGAGCCCACATAAATATTAATTTTATTTTAATATTATTAAAGTGAATATAACCAAATATTCTTTAAAAATTAACTATCACGGTTTTTGAGATACAACCTGATGACAGACGGACAGCGGAGTCTTAGTAATAGGGTCTCGTTTTACCTATTGGGTACGGAACCCTAAAAACTAAATAACATGCTTAAGTGTCCTCGTTAAAACCGTTTCGGCGGTTTAGGACCAAAATTATAATTTCACTGATATCTATTGAGTAATTACAGAACTAAGTGATTATAGTAAGTGTTATCCTAAAAAAAATGTGATCGCGGTAATATCGTATACTAATATTATTAATACGAAAGTGTGTTTGTTTTTTGGCGTTTGGTTGTTTTTTTCACGCAGCTACAGAAGTAAAGACCATCGGATCGGTGTGATTTTCTGTATAAATAGGGCCGGAGAAGTCACCCAAGACACCATTAACGGTTAAAAAAAATTGAATTTATTTGTAAATTTCCACACGGGTAAATAGGCTAGATAACTAGCCTTTAGGTAGGTTTTTTTTAATTGTCCTTTTAAAATGTTGCCCATAAATATAGCTGATTAATGAAAACAAAATGAAAATCTTAATCCAAAAAAAGCATTTTAATATCATGCTAGACAGAGCGCGAAATAGCAAATTATGACGTCACTTGTACACTATGGGCCTTACTTAAAAACGTTACTCAAAATGATCTATGTTTTAAAATGGTCTCTCAACTTCTCGCTGACGGCAATCGTCACACGCGAAATCAAGACAGAGCATATTTAAGCGTATATCAACTTGAGTAACGTTTTTAAGTACAGCCCCATATAAAATCTATTCTGACAAGTATGTTGCACAGAGGCGTG
Source organism: Agriopis leucophaearia (assembly GCA_949125355.1). Classification (NCBI taxonomy): domain Eukaryota; kingdom Metazoa; phylum Arthropoda; class Insecta; order Lepidoptera; family Geometridae; genus Agriopis; species Agriopis leucophaearia. Next base: position 16,104,401 of record OX421268.1, on the reverse strand, counting down.
ACGTCATTTGTTGTTTTGTGGGAAAGGGACAGAGTTTTCTCTACCGAAAACTTTAAACGCTGAAACCGATTTAAATTATTTTATATTACTTAAATTCTTCATCAAAGCTATTGGTTTCAAAGATATAAATGTCAGTCATCTACCCTATTTGTGGGTCGCTGCTAGAGTTTAATGTTCGTCTTTACCACTAAAGAGAAAAGATGACAGTTGTTACTTGATCATATTCATTATAAACTGTGACGCACTGTACCAATTAGTGCATGCCTGTGATATGTCAAATTGAAGGATTTTCGTTTAACAAATGTCTGTGAGGTGTTTTATCATCTCTTATGTTATTTGATTCTTGTAGGTCTCTTTATATTATAAATGTGAAATAAATTGTCTGTTTTATACTTTATAAACGACTAATGCCGAACGAAGCGCTTTGATTCAACTTTAATTGTGCGAACTGCTAGTTTGTGGAATGCACTGCCTGAATGGGTGTTCCCCGATAGTTACAATCTGGGTGTCTTCAAGTCAAGAGTGTATCGGTTTCTTCTAGGCAAGCGTGATCCACCGTAGGCCGCATCATCGCTTAACATCCGGCGAGTTGGCGGCCAAGAGCAAGCCTATTCTACAATAAAAAATGGCCGGTTTCTGAGGTAATTTTATCGATGGTTTATCTATTGAATAGCGCTATTGGTTACATAACTTGACAAATCGCGTTTTTCAACACGCAATAATAAATTATACTTCGTTTATACTTCAGATAACTTATCTGCCCAATACTGCCCCTTTATATAATCGGTAAATATTTGACGTTCGATGTATTTAGATTTGAATAATTGAAAGTAACAGATAACTTTGTTGAACCAATAGCTAGCGATGAGAACCTATGAAACCGGACATCAACAGTTTAACTAATCATTTTTGTATTACCCTTAAGGGCCAATTTTAAAATCCGCATTTTAACGGTAGATAGTTAACAAATCAATAAATTTATCTGTCTAATAAATTTACAGGTTTTACTTTGCAGATAACCTCTGTCTATTGAAAAAATCAAAATCCTGCTATCAATTGAATAAATCCTATCAGATTCTTTAACTTAGGATTGAAAAATCGGCCCTAAATCTACTAATTATTTGTATTTTGAACCTGAGGAATTCTGGTGCAATCGAAACTTTTTCAGTCGCTCTTTCATGACATTTGACTTGAAATTAACTCTTAATTTCGAGTATGCCAGAATACTACCCACGATTTTTTTGTAGTTACTGATTTTCATAGTGTTATAGGTAATTGTAGTTAGGGCTCAAAGACCTTGGAATCTCTTGTTACCTCCTATACTTGGTCCGAGTTTTTAAAATATCTGTCAGCTGCAGTAGAAAGCAGAATCGAACCGTATACATTCTGATCAGAATATATATGGCTAGGTTTTTGTATGTTATAAGCTGGTAGTTAATATACTACTAATAATTAAAGAAAATGCTTTTCTTTTATCGTTTTACAATATTATTGAAGCTGTCAGAGCTTGGACCAAGTATAAATGATCTTTCTTCAGTTATTATTTAAAAATAAATTTGCTTAAAATTTGTCTCATAAAATTAATATTGCAATAGTTTCATATTCCAACCAAAGCGAAGATTATAGCCAGCGCACACGAGACACGAGAGCGACTTGTTTTGTACATTTTGCTTGACATCAATAAAAAGTTTGCAGAAGTATGCAAAGCAACCAAAAACTGCCGGGACTACCTACTGCAGAATAATGCACATGATCATCATTTTACGCCGGGATGGTATTTCGCTAATAACAGATCAAAAGTGCATCATATCCGTCGTGAGCGTTGATGTGCCTGGGCAGTTGCGCATCGTATTTTTGTTGATCTGTGTACGAATCTATGTTCAATTTCAACATGAACAAGTGTCTCGTGTGCGCTGGCTATTATAACAACTGTTAATTTCATCTAAATAGTATCTCCATTTCCCTTCAATCAAAAATACAACATTTTTAGAAAACATTGTGAAGGGCAGCTCCTTAAAAATATCTATTTTGTTAAAATGTGGTGATTTTCTTTAGTAACATTGGGTCTAGATGTCTTTTGTAGATTAGCATAGATTTATTGTAACTTTTAGGTTCCTTATTTATAGTTAGTCACTGCCTCCAGTTCTGGAGCAAAATGTATCTATAGTTAGGTACTTTGAATATGTAAATAAATTATTATACTTATTACATAATTTTTCATTCATGAACAATGTTTATTTCAAATAATATCACGGAGTTTCTTTATCAACATGATCCCTTGATTATATTATTATAATCAAACTGAATAGTAAAGTATCCCGTTGTGCGGTAACCTCGATATTTTTTGGTTACGATACCTCTTTATTAATCTGAAATAGTTCTTATCTATTTAAAATTATGTCAAATTGAATTGTTTACTTTCGTTTCCACGATGCGCGAAGTTTTATTTTCCCGCTTTTCAAATAATCGCACTATGTGCCAACTAGTGGTGACATTCGGAACTTATTCAAGTGACGCGCACTCTAATTACATTTTTCCTTTTTTCTAGGCCGAAATTAATGATTCCTGAGATATTACTTCAAATTCGACATCTTTTAACACCCATATTAGTTAAATTTTATTCGTAAAAGTTTATAATTATCTCAATAGAAATTCATATTTTTACCCACATGCTAGGCATAGTTTGTCAATGGCGCACGGTCTCGACCAATGAGAGCAGCTGCGTGTAGAAGTGCGCGCCATCTTCGTTTTGAAACGAGTTGGCCGCGCGGCTTGTTCACCGGCCCAGTCAGTCTCGCGTCGGATTCCGCCAGTCGCACAACTCTTTAAATTCTAGTAATTAACGCCAAAATCAGAACAATCATGAGCACCAATGAGAAAAACAGTGAAGTGGCAGTCGACAAGGTCGGCGATGAGAAGGCTGAAGCTAAAAGTGACCTAAAAGGAGTCAAAAGGGCAGCAGAGGTGAGTGCACATGTGAAATCAAATGTATTCATATAATCGCTCGCCATTTTATAGAACGCTATAATAAAGCCGCATCACTCGATATTATTATTTTAGGAGTGTCCCATAAAAAATCCACGTGGTTTAGTTGGCAATAGTTGTTAGCAATGAGTAGGTACGTACGTACGCTAAGTAGGGACACCACTAACCGGCATATTTACGGACGTCATATCTATCGAGTTAGGTGTATAATGTGCATGAGGTAATCGATGAGCTAATACCACGTTGTAGTACTGCGTTAGGGTTTTGGGAACCACACGTTCGGCGTACTCAACGAATACAACTTGTAGTTTTTTTAGCTTTGTTTACTCGTTTTCGATACGAAGGCATGACCTTGGGAGAAAAAAACATGGCGCGGGAACGTACGCGGTTCTCATTGACATGAATATACAAGAAAACTACGAAATTAGGACCGTCGTATTCAAAAGTGTGTGTGTTGATATTGATTTTATTACGTATCATGACTATTTTAGACTTTCTCGGGGCACGGTCGTCGTAGCGTGACGCTAGATAGTCTGAAACATGGCCGGCGCGAATGTCAGTGTTTAGGCTGATGGGCTGTCACTAATAGCGCGCCAATACAAGATAGCCCTACTGTATTTACATCAGTTACACATAACGATCTATATTATTATCAGAGCATTTCTAATCCCTCGCGAGTCCGCCGTGCCATTTGCACATTTGTTATTTCGGCACTTACACAAACTAGTCAATGACCCGGCACTATTTGCATGTAGGTGTGATGTGTGTACTAAAACACTTCCTTTGTTCTACGAGCACTTGTTCTCTAGAATAACGTTTCGCTTTTCACAATAAGTATACATAATATCACCTAGAGATAATGTGTAATTTTAAAAATCATCAAAACTTTCGTAATAATAAATGCGGGAATAACCTTGCATCCTTTTCCCTCCTGTTACATGCACAATAAGGAAGAAAAGGAAGCATGGCGATACGATTAGAGAAACATAAAATTAGAGAGGTTATTGTTTTACGCTAGATTCAAAACGTCGCGTATGATAATTAACCCTGTGTGGTTCCGTTTCCATGTTATAAGGTCGATTTTAGTTGTTTTTTCACGACATGATACCACTCTGCGTTCGCTTGGGTAGGTATGCGCGGTGACCGCGTTCCAATCACCTTTGCCACGGCAAAAAGGGCCGTATGACGCCGGCCTCGCTCGAAGCAACACCGTTTCCCCCACAACAACTAATGATGCTTCTTTATCGCTTAGAATCTTTGTCACCTGCTCTATTATTATATTTTTATTTTAACGTCAGTTGCAACGTTTTCCTGCAAATTCATCCAAGCAACGTTTTCACGGTGCAATAAGTACGAAATGAATTGGCCGATTGCCAGTTATTGTTTGATCTTGAACAGTTCGAGACGCTAATTAATAGTATTATCTGTATATAAACAAAGGGATGAATGTCGTTTTAATTGTTCGATGTATTGTTTTTAGGAAAAAACAACAGAGGTGAAAAAGGCGCGAAAAGAAGAAAACGGCGGTGGGGGCGAGGATGAACCACACAGTGAAGATGAAGATTCCCTAGACGGTGAGGACGACGATGACGAAGAAGTTGAGGGCGAAGAGGATGAAGAGGTGTTAGGGGAAGGCGAGGACGACGATCTCGAAGGTGAGGGTCAGTATCAAAATAGCTATTTATTGGTGATCTGAATGAAGTTACCGTAAATATCTTTAGTTAAGCTTCTGTACCTGCACATTAAATTGCTATTATTTCAAAACTAATTTCTGTAGACTAATAGGTACTTATCATGCACAATTTCGATAGTAATTTGTTATCTATGTTATGAAAATTCAAAAGACGCGATATTTCTTTGTTATGTAGTTATAGAACGGCAGTTAGTAGCTTGTAGTTAATTGCGATATAATTGTTTCAGACGAAGAAGTAGAAGAAGAGCTACTCGGGGAAGAAGAAGAAGAGGATGCGTAATACGCCTTGTGCCTCTTTATGGACAATGTCACAGTGATGTGTTAGTGCATGTGACGCCCGGACTGGCGCGGCCCCGCTTCGCCCCAACTGCCGACAATAGCGACAGCCCCACAGCACTGATAGTATACCCCTACAGTTGGGAACACGCGGGGCCGACATAGCTCCCACCTAAAACGGGTGCAGTTCTATTTAAATGACAAATTTAATAATTAAGTCGAATTCAATGCAGATTTTCAATTTTTTACAATATTTTTAAGTTTGGTACCGAAGCTGTATCCTTATGATTTCGTGACTCGCCGCAGCGAGAATGTAATTAATAAGACTTGGTAGAATGCTGTTGAATTTTGTCATGAAATGTACAAATGTGTTTTTCGAAAGTAAAATGTTTAAGTGAAAACAATTCTGTATTCTAGGTTTACCTGTGAGCCCGTTAAATGGTGAAGTTGTGATATTTTTCTTTTCTATAGATTCTTGACGACCCGTTTTTAAAAGCAATATGCCAGTTTTGGCGCGTATAGTGATAAATGAGAAGTCACAAAGCTCAATTCCTCATTTATTTATTGTTGACGAGAGTTTGTGTGTACATACTTAGAATAAGTGAAGCCTGTGATTTTGTAATCAGTAACGTAAAGTTGTATGGTTGTTGCATTCAACACTTATTTTATCTGGCTCGCGTTTTCAGATACCCTTGTCGCGCTCGAATGCAATTTGGATTGGGTGTAAAGTACGTAATGCTTACATAGTAGCCAACAATTAGGGGAAGACAGAATGGAATTGTAATACGGCAAGATCACCTAGATGCTTCCGAGCTGAGGCGAGGAGACTGAACCACCGGCCGCCGCAACGCGACCGTAGTCAATATGCGACAGTTTACTAGAAAAACATCACAATTTTGCCATTATCTCGTGCACATCGCGCACCGACCGCCCGTTGTCTGAGTGACTGATAAAGAGAGCGCGACGGTCGACGCGCCGCGATATAGCTACATAAAATTCAAAACCGGCCTGTAATTTTTGTCCATACTGTTAATTAGGATAGAACCTTCAGTTCGGTTATTCCAATGTTCGACGATGTGGAATAAGAGATTCCTAGGTTAGAGCGATTTAGTATAATAGAATGTACGTTATTTTTTATGAAAATACGCCAAGGGAGCCTAGGGTGAGTGAGACGCGGGTGGAGGGGAGCGACGAGGCGCGCGTCAAGCGGCCCCCCTTCCCGCGCTCTGCGTGGCCTCGTTCGATTTGCCGCGCGCCGTCCTAGCGTGGGTCCCCTCCCCCCTCGCCGGCGTCTGTCGGCTCGCCCCGTACCACGTCATGGTAACGCGTTCCGTACTTTGGAAAATCACACTATGCACGATATACATCGCCCGCTCGAGCTGACTTTGGCGTTGCCTACTCTCGACCGGCGATGTATAAGCGCTAAGTTTCATGGTGTCCGCTCACCGAGCTGCCGATAACCGATTACCTATGCACGTTATTTTAATACATCTCATGTTGAATCAATTTTACTCTATTTTATCGCGAGCCTTGGGGCGTCAGGATAGCGAAGTAAAGTCTTAGTTAGTCGGATTTTATCATATATTTGTTGGATTTAACTAGGTTAACGAATTGCTTAGCTACTTAATTTCTAAGGCGTGTGTTGTGGACGTCGTGTACCTACCATGTGAGGCTTCTGTGAATGTATTTACGCACATAGCAGGCGCTACCGTTTTTACCGGTGAAAAATCGCGTGCATAGACCGGATTCTATTGAATGCTGGTGTGTTCACGGCTCCAGTTTTCAGAAAGATTTCTTTCCCGATTGCTCCATCGAATATATTTATGAAACAGTGATCGAAAATCAACATTTCCGGATACGTATTCGAGTAAACGGAGCAATCGGAAAGTGTAATTAATAGTTTCATTTCAAGGTCTACCTGCTCAATACTGCTTCTAGATAAAAGTACCTACGTTCTCGGAAGCTTCAATGCGTTTACCTGTGTGAATGTTCTTCGCTTACCTGACGCCCGAAGAAATTAGACTTGAGAAGCATTTAGCTAATTGTTCCATTGGCTTTTAAAATACCAAAGGGAGCACCTACTTTGTTAAGAAAATTATAATTGAGACCTTTTCAAATTATTTAATGAGTAAATTTTATCGTCCCGCCTTCTCATTCGAGGTTAAGAATAAGCTGTCGCATTATGTGTACGCCGTACTACTTATGTGTATAACTTAGTTCGATTTTATTTATTTGTGATGTTGAACACTATTGATTTTCTACAATGGACGAAATGTAAATACAACCGATTTAAGTAAAAAGTTATTTTGTTTTCACGTTTTTATTTTCCCTGTAAAGAAAGCATGGATATAATATTATGACGTCCATGTAAAAAGGTTTGCCAACAAGTACTTGCTGACCTAGAGTTGTCCTAGTATTATTAAAATGCAGGTCACCCTAATTCTGTACAAAGCATTGAAATGTAAGGGTTGGGTCACATTTGAGACGGCGTCTATTTTACCGTTAACTGCATTTTTTGTAACAATCTTGAAATCATTTAGAAGCTTAGCTTCTGTTTCTTTAAGCTATGAAACCCACCGACCGCGACGATTAGGATTACTTGCCTAATGTAGTATTCTATTTGGGAGATTGTTTCATAACGTCGGCCAAAAAATAAGCCAGCTTATTATTACCCTTTCTTCGATTAGCCATCGTCCCGCTAGATAACGAATGCGTAGGTTGTTTAGGTAGGTACCTATAACCATCAAGGCAAATATATTTACTGTACAATATTTGCCGCGGTGCCTATAACGCGTTTTTTTACACAATATTTCTTTAGTACTTATAATAACGATATTATGAGTTTTTGCTGTAGGTAGATCGGAACTTGTCGACAGTGGGGCCATGTGGGCATACGAGATTGATATTATATAGGTACTTTTTTTTATAATAGGTAGGTCTTACTTATTTCAGTTAAGTAACACCCAAAGTAAGGTACTATAGAAAATGTAGGAGTATTAAGCGTAGAATATAAAATACTTCTTCTGCGGTGAGAGTTCCGGTGTGTTTCAGAAACACGTGCACGTTTCATGGCGCGGTGCGACCTGTGAGTATGTTTAGATATGATATGAGGCTACATGGCGTGGCCCGATATTCTGTATTGAGAATTAAGATGACACAGTCACTCTAGTATTAGAACTGCACTCATACCATATCACGTGTTGTTGCTTCATTATGTAAGTGTTTTATCACATCTACAAGGTGTTGGTAATTGCGCAGTGTGCACAGTGCTTTATTTCTTGTAACTAGCGACATCTAGCGCTAGGCAGGTAAATTAAATGTTTTAGAAGCTAGCTAATAGATGGCGTTCTTGCTGAGTCATGTGAGCTACTTCTATTAGCTAGCGGCAGCTTCGTCCAAGGATTCAATAGCCAATATACCTACATCCAATAGTATACTTAAGTCAAGTTAGCTATTTAATGCGTAACTAAACAGAATGCGTAATATTTCTGGTACGATTCTTGAAAGATCTATGTATTGTAGTTTGGAAATTACCTACCTACTCACGTAGATTCGCGTCACGTCTGAATCAGCTCATTGTCCACATTACGAAATATTTATTAGGTACAACGACAGATGGCAGTAATTTAAGTCGAGGCGCTTGTATTTTGACTTTCAGAACGTTAGTATCAATCACAAGTAGCTTTGACAGGGTGTCTTTGTGTACAACATGATATTTGCCTACACGATATTGTACGGCATAATAATGATGGTATCTCTCACATCATAGGATTAACTTACGGCAATAATAAGCAAGTAAGTAGGTAGGTACTTCGCAGATAAACCAAATGAAAATATAAATAACAAAGCTTACCTGTTCAAATTAGATTGGTCTGAATCTGAAAAGCTTTCTCTCATCTCCTTAGTACATAACTATCTATATATTACTATACTCTTTGATAACTATTATATTATTATAGGTAGGTAGGTAGTTTTTGATAGTTTGGAGAGCTTTTTTTATTCTTTCCTCTGTAAGGATTTAAGCTAGGCATGTCGATCTTTAATCGATTAATCGGAAAATCGATTTTTTGAGGTCAGGAAATTGATTTTTTAGATCGATCTGATAGAGTGGATCGATTCACTAGATCGATTCTCGAACCCTGAGAATCGGACCGATTCACGATGTTGATATTGAGGTGCTAATATAGATCGTAGAAAAGCACTGCATTCCACCTAGAATCGATAATATTTCACGGGATTAACTATGGAATCGGTTTTCTAGATCGTTAAAGTATCTCTATGCTGTAAAAGTTTAATTATCGAACAATAGTCTAGCAGTCTGTGCGAACTATAGTATGCGCAAGTTGCGCGGCTTATTACGGTAGTTATTTTAGAAGATCGAATCGGTAAAAAAAAACATTTTTTTTTATAAATCGAATCGATTAATCGAAGATCGATCTTCCAGAGGCCGATTTAATCGAGAATCGATTCAGTGGACTTCGATTCGAATCGATTCGAAAATCGATTTTTTTCAGAAAGAATCGACATGCCTAATTTAAGCGTCGCACTTCATGTACATAATTACCTATGCCAGTGTCAAGAATTAAAATATTATCAAGCTTGTTATATGCACAGACAGATGTGGTTATATGTCATGCCAAGTGTCATCCAAAAGATTACAAGAATGTCATCAACTAAGTCACTCACAGAATAAAGAAAAGTAAGCCACGGCCAAGTCAAAGTCATGCCCTAGTAAAGTGGTAGAGACTTTACATGAGGTTTCTATGGAGCTTTGGAAACAACACGAAAATACATGTTTCACCACGTTATAATACTCGAGCACTTCCAGGAACACTGCAAATAATAAACCACTATTATTACGCATTAACAATTGAAAAAACATAGGTTTATGAAACTAATACAATGAGACGTTTTTCACGTTGGTGTGGTGCCAAACGATGAAATGTAAAAAAATATGCTTTTATAAATTATTGTTATATCAAGTAAGTCAATGACAAACGATTTTTTTTTTAGTTTTTACCTCATACATCTGGTTTATTTAGCCAGTGTAGAGTGTTTCAAGTAGTTCATAATTTTATGTTTTAGAAGTATCATCAAATAAGATAAAGTCACAGCTTACAACTTTTCCAGAAGCTCCTTCGAGGTATAAAAACAATACAAAAAAAAATAGCTGAAGCCTACACTCGTCAGCGTAGTATTATCATATATCTATATATAAATTATCTTATTATGAAGGATAATAAGATAATTTATATATACTTACTTATACTTATGATTATGACAGTAAAATACGACAGACGAGGCGGTATGACCTTAATGGCTTTAGCTTGCACAGTAATGAGCAAAAAACAAAAAAACTCTATTTAATAATATTATGAATATATTCATACTGTTCATGCACACAAATTATAATTATAAATGTAGGTAGGTACTTAAAAACTATAATGAAATTATAATAACTGTTTATATTTTACAGTTTGACTTGTCGTCATGGGGAATGGTATAGCGCTTATTTTCTTGAATAGTGCCGGATGTACATTTTGTATAATTCCTAAAACTATGTTATACGTGTAGTATCTAGCGTAAATTTATAAACTCTATTGTATCCCAGGATATGACTGCACTATTTAACTGTCCTAACCTAACAATGATTGATAGAATTATTAGAATTGGTAGGTACATTAGTTTTAGTACTGCCAGTTGGCTCAAATGTTTGCTCCAAGCTCCAACCGGCAAACGCCTGCGGTGCCGGTAGATGAACGAACGGAATGGACAACAACGATTAGTACGATTCAAACTGCACGACGTCGTTTACGTGCCAGTGTTTCGATCGCTTCGTCCTTACGAAACGGCGTTTAATAATCGCGCGTATTATTTTTCTGTACAAAATTCTACTATACTGTAAATAGTTATTACTTTATTTTCGATCTAATTTTGTGACTGAGGTTTTTTTTTCATAATTTTTAATTTGCGGTAAAATGTGACAGCTATGAAAACAAAAGCGAAGCTTTAAAAAATTGTTTTTGTTTATTTCGTGTTCGTAAAAACGTCAGTTTATTAACGTTTATATCTGCTAATTAAGCTTCTAAACAAAGGTAAGTTAAAACATAGATACTAGAAGCTAGTTAAAAAAATACCTTATTTATTTATTCAAAATCAATTGTTATCCTGTCGAGCGTTAGAAGTTATAAGTAACTAATTAAAATAGTTTTTTTTAAGTGTAGCAAGAACTACTGTCCTAACATACAGCATGTTTGGTAGCATTGCAAAGCTATAGGGGGTAATAATTAACTAAGGCCTTTTATAGGATTTTGAGCTGTAATTAGTTTTTTTTTCACCCAGTCGAAAGTTCAGAGGGAAGAAAAAAAAAACAGTTTTTTTGGAAGAAATATCCAGAAACAACAGAATTGATAGGTAACCTCCTCCTTTTTGGAAGGAAACAACACCAAAAACAGACAGACGCACTATACTAGACGAATAGACCGTAGATACACAAAATCCTTTGTGAGTCGCATTATTATTTACGTGGGTAGAACTAGACGACCTCACAGATTAAGTGCTTTTATCAATTTATGATAAAACTAGATAAATTACACAAAGGGAATGTTTGATGACATGTAGAGAAAAGATAACAATGAATATGGCGTGTTGATTCAGAAGTAAAATAACAAAAACATCGAGCTAACCTACAGGTTAGCCCATTTTCCCATTTACGTCGCCGTCGTACACGACGGCGACGTAAATGGGATATCGTAGTTGTTTTGGTAGGTATACCTTTACCTACGCAGATACATTTTTAGTGTTCCGTACCCAAAGGGTAACCGGGACTCTATTACTAAGGCACCGATGTCCGTCTGTCTGTCCGTCCGTCTGTCACCAGGATGTATCTCATGAACCGTGATAGAGAGTTGAAATTTTCACAGATGATGTATTTCTGTTGCCGCTATAACAACAAATACTAAAAACAGAATAACATAAATATTTAAGGGGGCTCCCATACAACAAACGTGATTTTTTTGCTCGTTTTTGCTCGATATTGATAACAGCAACAGGTAGACGTTTGCAATGTTCACAGAATATTTAGTTATTTATTTACTTTAAACATAAATAATTAAATTAAAATGAAATAAATATTTAAGAGGGCTCCCATACAACAAACGTGATTTTTTGCCGTTTTTATAGAATTCTTATAATGGTACGGAACCCTTCGTGCGCGAGTCCGACTTGCACTTGGCCGGTTATTTTTTGTTTCGGTGACGGGAGGCGCATAAAATAAAATAAATTTGGATGAACGTGGCGTTACAATGAATAAAATCCAATTTCGAGTTTGCAGGAAATGTGTTAGCTGAAGGTGAAGGGGGAGGCCTATGTTCAGCAGTGGACGTCTTCTGGCTGATGATGATGATGATGTGTTAGCTGAGATATGGAGTTCAATGGAAATTAATGGCTATCATATTACTGCAAAATATGTTGGACCGGGCGAACAAGATCTTCCTGATTTTCCGCAGACATTAAATGGTATTCAGAAAATGTGCGTGAAATATACTTGCTTCAAATTGTAAAATGGAGAAACATAGAAGTTATCGTCCAGGTAAATGGAAGCTGTCGTCCAGAAGTGGCCTATTTAGATTACTAGACAACAGGTTTCTTCCACCACCAGTAAAAGTAAAACAATCAGTTGATGACTTGGTTTTGATGGATGCGGGCAATTTCTCAATCTTACAGTCAATTTAGCTCTAAGCTTAAATTCTTCACTCAAAGATTTCCTGCAAATGTCCTTTTTTTTTGTTTTCGAGGAAACCTTCCAAAGATACCCGGCTGCATTGGGGTGCAGCCAGGTTATGTGGGATTATACCGACTAAAACCCCCCTGGTGACCAGCCTTAGTGCTTGACAAGAGAGCTCCGGGATCTCCAGAGGAACGCACTGGAGTCCTCAGCACTGCACTACGGCTCCTCCCGAGACAACTGCGTGTTGTCTGAGCCCCTCTACTCGCGACAACGTTGGTCACGCAACATTGTCGTTCTCTCCCTGGGCACGCTTAAGTGGATGATCAGAGCCCCAACTTTAACCATCCCTAGCCCTGGAGGTCCCCTTTTAGTAGCCTCTCACTACAGGGGGTACCGGTGCTGTATTATATTGCCCCGGCACCAGGGCTATCCTGCAAATGTCCTACAATTATTTTTTCACGACGACATTAAATTTGAAGCTATCAAGTCGAACATGCAAAACGTGTGGTCTTTATCATGCTTCTGTCAAGTCAATAAATCGGCACATCACGAAGATCCATAAAGAAGTAAACACGCAGACTGATAAGAAAGTTGTAAATAATTGTAATAAATAAATCTGCTTATGTAGATAATACTTCAACGGCCCCAAATTGGAAATATACCCTACCAAACAAAAGATTTTTTTTTTGAAATTGATCAACAGTTGGCGGGGAAATCGGTGAACATACATTTAAAAAAAAAACTGGAACAGAACTGCCGGTCTATTCTGCAAGCTAAGTGAACGCACATGTGAGGTGATAAGCTAAGTGAACGTGTATTTTTCTTGTCGATTACTATAGAGAAATGTCAAAAAGTCGAGTGGTCAAGTGATCATCCTCGACTGTAGTCCCTTACCGTGCGCTAGTGTGAACAAACCCTATAATTCGATGTTTTGACATTTATCTGCACAAATAGGCGAGAAAAAAACATATTCACTTAGCTTATCACATCACTCGCGCGTTCACTTAGCTTGCAGAATAGACCGGCAGTCCTCCATTTTCGCCGGTTAAAAATAAAACTATACAAATTGGCTCAATTAATGTGATGGATGAGCTTGCATAATTTATTACAAAATTCCCCAAATAAGTATGTAAGTACTTAATAAGGTAAAATATTGGCAAGAGACCCAGTTTTGGCCACTTGCTGATTTGAAAGCTACTGATAATTAATAATGTATAGACAAGTATAGAGAATATAATTATTGGTTTTTAATTATTTTAGGGGGAGCTAGCTGTAGCCTGCGTCATCCTACGTTTTATATTAACTTGCTATGTTGCATCAATGCTGGAAAGAACTTTAGAGGCTAAAGTGTTTTAGAATGTAGAGTTTACCTATTCACTTAGATTTTGAGCGTTACATCGAAGTCGTCACGTCATCGTCATGTATTATACCTACCACTGTGACTATATTATAGCAACATATTAGTCCAACATCTTGTCCTGGGCATCTAGGTCAAAGTCGGAGTTGCCCAATTTCTGACAATTTGTGAGGTTATCAAGGTAATAATATAAGTAGCGACTCAGTAGCATTTTGGCCATTTAAGTCCTGATCTAATCTTTACGAATTTACGACCCCATACCATAGTATGATGATATCATGACAAATAACAAATGCGAAAGTGTGTTTGTTTATTGGTGTTTGTTCCTATTTTACGCATCATCATCATATCATAGGACGTCCACTGCTGGACATAGGCTTCCCCCATCGATTTCCAAAAGAGCCGGTTTGAAGCGGTCTGCATCCAGCGTTTTCCTACGGTCTCTTGTAGCTCGTCTGTCCATATTTGGGGTGACGTCCTATTTACAAGGCATTGCTTTCATTGCCTGCCGCTGCAGTGATGTAACATCAATACTCTACAATGTACGAGTATAATTAATTTAAATACCACTTTTTACAATATTAATACAATCATTGTTTAGTTTAAATTAATATGATTTCGTTATTACGAATTGACGGTAAATGAATTACCGATACTCAACATTCAGTAACACTCATTAAGAATAGATTGCTGAAGTAAGTTAACAATCCTTTTTTAGTAGGTAAACGAGGTAAAATGAACATCCAAACTGTGAACATTTTCCTGTGCGTTGAAACTACTAGTAGGTACCTACTTGTACTATTGTCTTCTGTGCTACCGTACTAGCAGCGGTAGGCAATAATAATAAGCATTTATAGACAGACGTAGAAAATGTGGACCAAGGCGTAGCCGAGGCTAGCAAACGCCAGTCCATAAACGCTCAGTTGCCGTCACGGTTTGTTTAGTACTTTTCTGAAACATTACGTTGAAATTCACTTAAATATAATGCACCAATATTTTTTATGCCCTGCGTATTAAACATGCTAAAGGATATTTTTTTGAAGATTTTTTGACTGCGTTCAGTATAGGCCTACCTAGATACACCCATTTTTTATCCAGAGAAACTGGCCCCGGGGCGGGCAGGGTGGTTATGTGGGACTCATCGCCAGAAGGGCGGCCTACCCACTAAAAACCCTGGAGTGTTCCACCTCGGCGCTCAATATCGAAGCCACGGGCACGCTTAGCACTCCACCGCGACCTCGATAGCGCTAGCCGGGTCCCTCCTCACACGATAACGATATGTCGGAATACAAGATACCTCGCCTTCGGGACCAGATCAGCAAGTCGGCGCCAGACGGCACCGTGTCTGGACGCTCTTGGTCCCCGTGCAACGGGTGAAATAAGTGGCCCTGCGCCTTCCACTTCGGTCGCAGTGGATAGGGAGAGCAGCTTAACGCTATACCGACAGTCCTCTTCCTCTGCGACCCCACCGCGTCTGCCATCAAACGGTGGCGGACGACGCAGTCGAAGCCGAAGTCGTACCTTTTTTTTTTGTTGACGGGGGGGAAATCTTTAAAAGATACCCAGCTGCATTGGGGTGTAGCCGGGCTATGTGAGATTGCACCCACTAAACCCCCTCGGTGGCCGACTTCTGAGCTAGACAGAGGGCACCGGGATCTCCATAGAAACGCACCGGTACCCTCCTAACATTCTGCTGAAGCAACGCTCCCTGGAAATATGGTACCCACAGGGGGGTACCTAGCGCATGTACTAACCCTATGAAGCAACATTAGTGCAAATGTAGCGCATTGTATAATGCAATAACTTACGTTATGACTGCAGTAGGTATACAGTACTTATATTTACCATAGTAACTTATATTTAATCTGTGCGTCCAGTAAACCTAGTTAACCTAACTTACCTGCTAGGCGCGGAGCGGAGATTATTGTGAAATCTCTTGTGTCAGGCAAGCGTTGGTTTATTTATGGTATGTATGTAGCATTGTGTATTTATTGTATACATATAAGTAGGGATATATATTTATTTATATTTTATGTGCACCACCGACCCTTTTCAAATTCTTTAGTCCTGTCCATCCAAAGGTTGCCTGGAAGAAATCTCTCTAGGCGATAAGGCTGCCCATTATACTGCCGTATATTTATTTTTGATGTTAGTTTTAGTTTCTTTTGTATTTTTCGGTGTGTAATAAAGAGATATTGTATTGTAATCGTTGTTTGTGATGGTGCTAAATTCAAATAAATTCAGATGGGGAGTATGTGGCGGCAAGGAGTGGTGGAGAGTGCGCTTCCTTTGAGTTAGAGAGAGTAGTATTTTTTCGGAATAAATGTTACAATACTTACTTAACAGGGTTACGCGAAAAGGGTGTACTAAGCCGAAAGGGGTCCATAATACCCATCATTATGAATAACTGTCACTATGGGACCAACCTTGACATCGCGAAAAAAATCAGCTGTGGAGAATGGGAATAACAGTTTTCTATCGAATACTTAACGATATTATTCGCGATATCTGGGTTGGTCCCGTAGCAAAAATTGTACATGACAAGTATAAAGAAACTCTCGGATTTGTTCTTTACCAATAATCACTTTGTATTGTAGATGAGAAGGTCACTCTGTCTCACTGTCCTTCTTTCAGTTTGTTATTGTTACCTTTGGAGGAGTTAGCAGATATAAAGACAGACAGATAGACGCGGAAAGTGACTTTATTTTATACTATGTAGAGAATAGAGTAACTGTTGGTCTTTTGGAAAAACTCAGAGTCACACAACGGGCAATGGAGAGAGCTATGCTCGGAGTTTCTTTACGCGATAATATTCGGAACATAGATATTCGCCAAAGAACCAGGGTCACCGACATAGCTATTAAAATCTGCAAGTTGAAGTGGCAATGGGCAGGCCACATCGCTCGAAGAACTGATAACCGATGGGGAAGAAAGGTTCTTGAGTGGAGACCGCGAACCGGAAGACGCAGCGTAGGTAGGCCTCCCACTAGATGGACCGACGACATTGTGAGAGTCGCGGGCATCCAGTGGATGCAGATGGCAGGATGTCGTTCAGTGTGGAGGTTAAAGGGGGAGGCCTATGTTCAGCAGTGGACGTCTTCTGGCTGATGATGATGATGAGAGAATAGATATGACATTGTTCAAGTGTGATGCGTTTATTATACCATGTATAAAAAGTACTATCATGGCCCAAGCGACACATTTTAATTAGATGATATGTGCCGTTCTAATAGGGTAGATGACTGACGTTTAGTATCAACGTTTGGTATCGTTGAAACCAATAGCTTTAATGAAGAATTTAAATAAATATAATAATTATGTCTATTGAAAAAAATATTTTAATCGGTTATTAATGTTCTGATATATACGCGATTAAAGTTTTTGGTAGAGAAAACTCTTTCCTTTCCCACAAAACAAAAAATTACGTCTCGCTTCTGTGCGCCATATAGGTACTTATCAGAATACAATTTATATGGCGTACAGATGTAAGTGACGTTATAATTTGCTGCTTCGCGCTCTGTCTAACGGTTTGTGATATTAAAATTCTTATAAGTTTATTATTTTTGATCAGATTTTCATTTTGTTTTCATTAATCAGCTCTATTTATGCGGTCTATGTTTTCATAGGACAATTAAAAAAAAACATCTAGCCTATTGTCCAAAAAAATAGTCTGCCGCTTTCCTAAACTACACGAATAGTATTAAAGAATATAATTATACAGAATTCTAACACATATCACGTTGTCGGAAGTAGCTCGCCAATGACATTGGTCAGCCGCAGCGAGGCGCGACTTGAATCGATAATTACCTAAAGGCAGATAAAGGCTTCGCGCACTCAATGTTTTTAAGACACCATAATTAGCTTAAGTCTTCTTACCTAGATCACAGAATACTCAAGTTCACTCCGCAAAGAAATTTAAATAAATAAGGACTCTATCTACGGGGCAATAAAGTAGCAACTAAACTCGCGCAGCTCTGGATACCTATTAACCTAGAGGGCCGCTCTCTTTCTATCATGTAGCTCTATCTCTCCTGGAGCGGCACGTGTAACGTTAGGGTTGTCTTCTTTATATTTACATAGAATACTTAGTAGTAATTACTGCTATGTAGCCTATATAGTACCCAATCTACCTGCCTATTACTTATATTCTCCTTTAATTGGAATTTCATTTAACCTGCGCAAAAAAACTGACGCTTATTCTGAATTTGTTTCAAATAACAATCATGCAAAGGTATAAGTTTAAAAGACCTATTACAAAATCATCATCCCGATGCATGTTTGTTTAGGTACAAACTTATGAAGATTTCATTTGGGAGCTGTAATTTGCAGATTCTGTAGAATATAATCAGTCAAAAAAAATACATACCTGGATGTCGACTTTAGTGCGAAACACATTTCTCAGAAGTACCGTTGACAGAATTATTTCAATAGTTCCGTTACAGAACTGCTTTCACGGAACTTCTGCGAATAAAGGTTCTAATCGTCCTATCGATTTGAAACTGCAAGTATATGGTATACTGTATTGTATATACCATCGAACCGACCTGACGATGGAGTCAGGAAGTGAGTAGCGGAACTCTTCAATGGTTACTAGTAACTCTCAGGCTTGGACTCTTTTGGGTTTTAATGTAGTTTTTATATTTGATAGCAGATTTAATGAGGTGGGATTTATCCACAGACCTAAAATATTTTTTTGCAAATCTATGGATTTATCTGTTTGATCGAAACCTGTCAAACCGCGTAAAATCAGATTACAATATAGACATAAGCATAGATCATAGTATATATCGGGAAAAGATCATTGAACCGAAATCTAATCAAGTAAGTAATTCATAATTCTGGCTCTACATCTATGGCCGTTAAAATATTCTATAAACTACGAAATACAAGTAGAGCAAATTAAAAACTGAATTCAAAAATATATGAAAAACGTAATAAGTGCCTATAAAATTTGAGCGTTGCCCTCGATTTCTCTGGGATCCCATCATTAGATCCTGACTTGGTGACAAGACCAAATTGGAAATGTATCCTACCGAACAAATTTTTTTTTTATCGTTCAACAGTTGGCGGAGAAATCGGTGAACATACATTTAAAAAAAAAAAAACAGTGGATCATAGAACACTTCTTCTTTTTTGAAGTCTGTTAAAAATAAAACAGAATAAGAAAACAGCTTGACTAATGTTCTCAAAAAAATCTTAGAATCCAAATGTTTCTATGGACGAATTTTTAAAGATAAATTCAACGATGTACAAATAGACCGTTCCGTTCTTTCTGTTGCCATACACAGGGTCATAATTAAGTACTACGTGTAATTTAAGATGTGTAATTTATGTACAAAAGGTGGGTCGAAAAATTATCCTCTTAACCAAAGTGGTCATGGAGTTTTAAAGTTTTATTTAAAATTTATTCTTTAAAAAAACTTGTTTCTGGTACATATTTCTGGGTGTTAATATCTATTTAAGTATGTAGTTAAAAATATGTATGTATGAATATCAGTCTCTGACAGCCATATTACAAGCTTTGCTTAGTTTGGGGTCAGATGACCATGTGTGCAATAATGTCCCAGATATTTATTTATTTTTTATATTATTTTATTTATATTATTGGAATCGATTTCCTTCAATTTTACAAAAAAAGGGAAAACTTTAAGTATCCACTTTGGTAAGAATTATGTGAATAACCTTCCTGCCCTCACGTAAAATTTAACAAAAGAAACCGAAAATAAGAAAATATCCTGTAGCCTAAAAGTCGCCCTCGTTGAAGTCTTTTGTTAGAAAATATGCACCAATTCGAAATGTATCTTAAAAGAATATCAATAAATGCAAGTAAGTAGTTTTTACTGAGGCCAAATAAGTTACTGAGGCTTTTACGTAAGTAAACTAAACATTGTTGGAATTATAAGTAAATATCATGTCTCTGACTATACGTGGCTGTTCCAAAAATTGTTAGTGAAATGAAAAATAGTTGGAATATGAAAAAACATTTTATTTATAGCTTTACAAAATATTGCCCTTCAACCCCAATGCATGTATGCATTCGGGAGAACCAGCTTTCGAAACAATTAAAAAGAAAACCGGCCAAGTGCGAGTCGGATTCGCGCACGAAGGGTTCCGTATCAGATCAGATCTTTTGACTGGGTGAACCGATTTTGTAGATTCTTTTTTATTTGAAAGCTGGTGCTTCCCGTGTGGTCTCATTTTAATTTGGTCCAGTTTTGACATTTTTATGAAGTCGGTTTTTTATATTGATATAATTATTGATTACTAATTTGGTACTCTTGTTGCAGAATGTCGGTGAGCGCGCTGTTGCTAGCGCTGTGCGTGTGCGGTGCGCACGCGCTGCGCGTCGGCGTCGGGATCAGTGACGTCACCGGCCCACCCGCCGAGGTCGGATTCGTAAGTAACGATTCTCTCATTTTATTTTTATTACACACTCGAGTGATTCAGCCTATTAAGGAGCAGCTTAAGGCGCGCTGTTATATCTATATATTGTTATTTTATTTAGGTAAAACGTGAATTTTAAAGTTGTTTGATTTTTATTTTTAACCAACTATGTAACAATGTGACATTTGGCAATGTGAGGCTGATATCTACAACCAACAACCGAAGAATTCGGCTTCCGCCGGTATATTTAAAAATCGGTTAAGACGGTTTTTGATCGAAAATGCCTACTACTCTCTCAAAGAGTTTTTTTGTATACTTAATACTTACATCTATTCATCTATTTATACATATAATAAAATCGTAGAGATAAAAAAAACTGCAAAAAGATAATCACACAGGTTGTCTTTAAATAAGCTGCTGAACGTGTTAAGACAGTTATTCAAAATTTTGTCTGTTTGTTCGTTTTTGTACGCACATCTAAACCAATGGACTGATTTAAATGATGTTTTCACGAATATGCCACACTATGACCAGATTGAAGTACAGGGGCCTTACCCCTAGCTTCACTTTTGCGAGCCAACTTGTATTAGGTACCTGATAGGTACCTACTTTATTTAACCAACTCATTTAAGCTGCATCGTTTAAAAGCGTCTAACTTAAATGAACTAAAATCCGTTTTACTATGCGTGTGTGCGTGAAAATAGCAAAGCTTGGCGGCTATCAAATAACTACCGCTTATCGTAGTTGATGGTACCGTTTAGACAAATAACACCTATGCGGGTCAACTTTTCGAGCTAGGGGTAAGGCCTCAGGATATGTTATTCGCGGGCAACACAGCTAGAAGGCACAATAATCACATTAATATTATAAATGCGAAAGTTTGTGAGCGTGTTTACGTTTCACGCTCAAACGGCTAGACGGATTTGGATGATTTTTTTAATATACATAGGTTATGTCCTTGACTAACACAGGCTACTTTTCATCATCATCATTTTCCATCACCACGCGGGTAAAACCGCGGAGCGTAGCTAGTAAAATATATTGTTTTTTGTAACATTAATCATTGTACAGTACCCTATTTTATAGTGTAACTAGTAAGTAGTTATGTATATTCTCAACTGTGACGTGTGATATTGTATATGGTTCACCAATAAATTATCAACTTATATCTGTAATGGCAGAACCCTCACAGCTCACAGCAGACCTAGCCCCGGGCTCCGCGGGGCACACTTTGAGTATGCTACTTTGAGTAATTTTCTGCTACATATATGCTAATGATTACCTAACACATTGCCATGGTCAGAACAAGGACCCGTCTATTCTGGCAATTGCTTCACTGTTTGTTTACATAAATATTCCATATAACGTATTGTGGTTTATAAACAGGAAGCCGTGCATTGTTTCCCGTTACAATTTGCTACAATTTCAATTGCTCTGTTCAAGGTTGAGTGAGACTGAACGCAGTACGCAATTACTCACTTGGTACAAGGTGTTGGTTTGCAACCGTGTAATGTAAAATGAGTTTTTTTTTGGGTTCCGTAGTACTACAAGAAACCCTTAATAAATATAAGGTCAACTCGGCGAAGACCGTCTGTCGGGAAAGATCGTACAACAAGAATTACCACGAATTCAGCAGAACTACGCAGATGGCAATACCATCACCGGAACAATAAAATCATTTAAGTTCTTATTAATTGATATAGATGGCGGTATTTATAGTGTGAACGGAAAAAAATGCGGTTGTTAATTTAGTACGGTGAGCACCTTTGCATTGGAGTGTGCCACGTGCTTACAAAAAAAAGGATTTAAAAAGAAAATTCAGATATTCGACAGATCTATGCAAATAAGTTTATTCTTCATTAATTTATCTATTTGATTATTAAATTACATTAGTATTATAGACGTTTTTTAGTAATTTATGGTTGATGAAAATAAAAACTAACTTCAAAATATGTTGCGGGGAAGTCCGTATAGGTCTTGGAGGGTAATAAATGTCATATGCCGGTCTTCGCCTCTTACAGAAATCGTCAACCTTTGGTGTTTTGTTAAGCCTTTCTAGAATACCTATATAAATTATCAAAGTGTCCTAAATATAGAGTTCTACAAAGTAGCACATACTATAAAATCAAGAATATATGTCCGGTTTTTTTTTTAAATATAATGTTATGTATCTTGTATAATCAAAGTATATGTGTAACATATGTGTAGGTTTTCAGTTCCGTACTCAAAGGATACCAAATTCTGCTGTCTGTCCATTCGTCTGTCACAGGGTCAGCACCGTGAGCACACTCTCGTGAGTGACGGTGAGTGATTATTTCAACCACTCAGATTTGCTGTTATGGTCACGTGACCGATTTTCTATTGATCTGATTGGGAGAGATAATTAATTACTTATAGTCACTCACGATAGGGTACTAGGCGTAATTTATTTCAATTTTTAGTTTTAATTTATTTTAGCCTTGGGAAAATATACGCGAAAAACGGAAAAAGGGTCGTATTCGAAAGAGAAATTAAAAGAAGCTATACTAGAAGTTCAAAGTTTTGCACCCCTGGAACTGCAACGTAGCCGGTCTTACCCGACAATTGCAGCATCTTGCGAAATAAGCGTAATAAAACCTTATTCCTGAGAGTTAGGGTACAAATATTAAGTTGTTACAGGAACTGGCGTTCGTACACTGATTCATTCACACAGGTCTTCGTATCTATAACCACGCCAACTACCGCTAACCAGGGAAATTTGCCACTAGACGGTCTTAACCGACATGGGAGCCAAATCCGTCTATTTCTCTGTGTTTTCAAAAATCGTTTTTATTTTCTGAACTGATAGTTTCTTTGTCATTTCGACATATTTATTGTCAGATCATCTAAATATATTATTATACAGTTTAACCAAATTTGGATTTAAGATTATAGAATAGCCACAATAAGACCATTTGTATTTTTTTAAATTTAGTATGCCGGTCTTCGCCGAGTTGACCTTACGTTCCTTTTGTATGTCTGACCATCCGTCTAATACTTTTTTTTTTTTTTTTTTTTTTTTTAAGTACTATTACCATGACTTGCCATGCCTTTCATGCCTTTGATTGCTCATTTAACAAAAAATTCTCAGAAAAATGCTTCCCAAATGTTTGCCGTCTAATGCTTTAGAACCTGGTAACTTTTATAGTTATAAAGTGCATAAAAATTTGCAGAATCACAGTTTTCGTCTAGATCTCGATAAAAAAAAAAAAAACTAGTATTTTAGGGGTGGCTCTGGTATATGTGAAATGAGGATGGTTTTTTTTCAATGCATCCCTTCAAACCGGGTATCGTTTCATTTAATCGTTAATTTTTAGGTTTGTAAAATGAAAGTAAGGTTTTATACATAACTTTTTTGTCAAGTGTATCTTTTGCGAAATACGGTCCGCCGCCATAGTGGTAAAAAGTTTGTGCAGGGGCTTTTCTAAAACATTAAACGTAGAAACTTGTAACTTCCCATACTTTATATCACTTATTTTTCTTTTTTACATTTTGTTATACGATTCAGTATCCGGTAACGTACTTATAGCGCTTACCGCAGCGTTCGAAATAGGAGAGCAGGATCGTGTCGTGACATGACCTTCTTGGGAGGCCTACGTCCAACAGTGGACAACTGATGATAATGGGATACATCTTACTTAGCGATTTTACAGATTCAGATTGAGATTAATTATTGCTTCCATACAGTACAAGTAGGTGGTAAAAATATTTCAAGTTTCAAACTGTAGATACTTAAAAAACCTGACAAGAGCTGATAATCTTTAAACAGTTAAACATATTTTCATTTATCATAGCTAAGTCATATTTCAAACAAAAAAAAACTAAATCGGAATCGGTTTAGCCGTTTGGGGCAACTATGCCACATACAGATACACATATACATACGTTAAAATTATAACAACTCTCTGTTTGCGTCGGAGGTTAAAAAATACAATTAGAACTGTTTCATCTGATGCTGACGTCACGATTTTATCATCGCACTAGCCTCCACCGCCTGAAAGTTCATCCACATATTATAGACCAGTGGAAATCGCACATTGTGCGATTCACACGATCTTTCTTGCCTCACACCTGCAAAATGTGGAATGAGCTACCTTCCGCGGTGTTTCCGAAAAGCTACAACATGAGGTTCTTCATGTTGGAGTAAGGTTTCCAATATAAATCTAGTACCACGTTAAAGGACAGGTTTTAATTAATATTAATATCAGATATTGAAGATATATTCCTTGAATACATTTTTTGCACCAGTTGTCAGTTAGACGTTTTGTCCTTATGACAATCATAATACAAAATTCGAATCCAATGCGACATGGCGATCATTTTAATACGAATATAAAATGTATAAATAATTAACTGGTGCATTTAGTGCCACAAATAAATCACGCAGATGTTCCAAGTGTGTTTAATTATTTCGTCTCCTCTCCACGTAGGAATCCGCAACAGTTTGCATTATCTTTGACACTTTTCCGACATCGAAAGACTAGTCAGAAGGATTTCTTTACAAAATAGTTATATACAGAAACTATTAAAATAAATGAGGTTGTATCCTCACACTTGAAAAGAAGATATAATATAGTTCTAAAGGTCGGTAAGGTATTTGTGATGCATCTGGTGTTACAAGTATCCATAGACGACGGTAACTGCTAACCATCAGGCGGCCCGTCTGCTTGTTTGCCAACTAAGGCATATTTTTTTTAGATAAGTATCAACGATTTGATATATTAAATAACGTTAAAATGCACGAGTGAGATATAATAGGTCGGGGAAAAAGTCTTTTCGTATTTTGTATGTATAAAGTTGTAGTAAAATCTCATCGGTTGTACTGTTTGTATCTGGCTGGTTTTGATATTATTAAAAATATGACATTTTAAAAAAGGAATACAAAAAGTAAAAAGCAATTTCCCGCCATTTTTCAATTGTTTTTTTGTTCGATAAAATGTGAGTGAATCAGACGAAGAAATTCGATATATTTTGAAGTTTTATTACAAAAAAGGGAAAAATGCGACACAAGCCGCGAATAAAATATGTGACGTTTATGGACCTAATGCAGTGTCATCAAGAGTAGCACAATGTTGGTTCAAGCGTTTTCAGTCCGGGAATTTTGATGTCAAAGATGCAGCTCGCTCTGGTCGCCCTGTTACGGATAAAGTCGATGCCATTTCTGAAAAAGTGGAGCAAGATCGGCATATTAGTAGTTACGACGTAGCTGAAGAACTGGGGATCGACCACAAAACAGTTTTGACCCATTTGAAAAAGTCTGGGTATTAAAAAAAACTCGATATTTGGGTGCCACACGAGCTCACTGAAAGAAACCAAATGAATCGTGTGCTCATTTGCGATTCTCTGTTAAAACGTAACGAAACCGAACCGTTTTCGAAAAGATTGATCACTGGTGATGAAAAATGGATCACCTACGACAAGAATGTGCGCAAACGATCATGGTCAAAGGGCAGTGAAGCACCACAGACTGTAGCGAAACCCGGATTAACACGTAATAAGGTGATGCTGTGTATATGGTGGGATTGGAAGGGCATCGTTCATTATGAGCTTTTACCGCCGGGCAAAACCATCGATTCGGATCTCTACTGCCAACAGCTGATGAGACTCAAACAAGAAATTGAGAAAAAACGGCCGGAATTGATCAACAGAAAGGGCGTGGTCTTTCATCATGATAACGCCAGACCGCACACATCTTTGGCCACTCAGCAACAATTGAGAGAGCTTGGTTGGGAAGTGTTAATGCATCCACCATATAGCCCTGACCTTGCACCCTCAGATTTCCACCTGTTTCGGTCTCTTCAGAATTCTTTGGGTAGTGTTAGATTAACATCCAGAGAGGATTGTCAAAACTACTTGTTGCATTTTTTTTATCAGAAGTCCCAAAATTTCTACAGCAATGGGATCATGTCACTACCTACAAGATGGCAACAAGTTATCGAACAAAATGGCACATATATATTATAATTAAATGTAATTAAACTTGAAAAAAATATGTCTTGAATTTGTTTATAAAATACGAAGAAACTTTTTCCCCGACCTTATATTATAACCGCGCGCCTTTCCGTCGAGAATCGAGATTATTATTTTAACTCGGTTGGTAGTGTTCTAAGCTAAACACCAATAACCGTAAGGTTTCACAAATGACATTAGGGATATTATTGAAGCTGCTAGGTCGTATAGATTGGCAATTCGCATAATTATCTTGCACAAGGGTCATTCACGTGCTACACGCAAGGAACCTTGAACTGCGAGAGCTCATTGTTACATCATAGCCACTGTGTTATTATGTTTATGTATGTTTTATGGTTATGGTTGAAGTGGTGATAATAGTTATGGGAATAAGCACATTACTCCAGCAGCAGCCCACAAAACCATTTATGGACGAACGTAAAAAGTAGGCAAAGACGTAACTGAGGCCTGCATGCGGGAGTCCACAAATGCTCGCAGTTAACGCCAAGGCTTGTATTGCACGGATAGCGCAGTGTTTGAGAAAATTTGGCCACGGTCAATAACGATATAACCACTTGATCTTGAACCAGGTCATTCTTTACCCGCCGTGATGAAAAGGAACTGAATTTTCAGCAGGACCTTTTTCGAGCCACGGTATACGATAAAAGTCACGCAAATGTATCTATAAATCATCATCATCAGCCAGAAGACGTCCACTGCTGAACATAGGCCTTCCCCTTTAACCTTCACACTGAACGACATCCTGCCATCTGCATCCACTGGATGCCCGCGACTCTCACAATGTCGTCGGTCCATCTAGTGGGAGGCCTACCTACGCTGCGTCTTCCGGTTCGCGGTCTCCACTCAAGAACCTTTCTTCCCCATCGGTTAACAGTTCCTCGAGCGATGTGGCCTGCCCATTACCACTTCAACTTGCAGATTTTAATAGCTATGTCGGTGACTCTGGTTCTTTGGCGAATATCTACGTTTCGGATTTTATCGCGCAAAGTAACTCCGAGCATAGCTCTCTCCATTGCCCGTTGTGTG
This sequence comes from Agriopis leucophaearia, assembly GCA_949125355.1. Lineage (NCBI taxonomy): Eukaryota > Metazoa > Arthropoda > Insecta > Lepidoptera > Geometridae > Agriopis > Agriopis leucophaearia. Next base: position 16,076,963 of record OX421268.1, on the reverse strand, counting down.
ACTCTGAGTTTTTCCAAAAGGCCAACAGTTAGGACCACCTCTCAGTACCATATGTCATCACTGGCAACACACAAATACCTTTGTCCTTTGTGGTCAAATACCTTTGTCTTCAGGTATCTATAAATAGTTTAGGGTAATTTTCACATTTCATTACAACGATGCCTAGCACCACTGAAGTGAGAATTTTTTTCGTTTCTCTTTTCTGTGCCTAGCACCTATCTTCGATTGTTTTTATAACAGAGATGAGATAAAATCGGTCAACAATCACACTAGCAAAAGTCGAAACCTTAAAGTCAAATTATCGTCAAAGTGTGTTCTTTAAAAATTGACACTTTAAATACCATGTTTGAGAAATTGAAATATTGTAGCTATTTAATTTGCAGGATAAAAATGGTATATTATGCAATTAGTAAATCAAGGACGGATTTAAAGCGAGAGCCATAGATGAATCCTAAGCGACGCGAATGATTCATGGTCCTCAATATAAATTCGATTTATTCAAGAGTTGCATACTATACTACTTTATACCAGGACTACGAGAAAAAGAAAGATTTAAGCGAAAATAGATATTTAATATAGAAAGAGGAAGGTTAAATTAGTAAAAATGCACATTAAAATTGGAACAATTACTAATATTAAGAGTAATTTTCTTATACCAGCAGTAATTTTGTTAGGTAGCAAGTTTTCTACTACATCGGCTGCCCTCTCTTTCATAAACTCAGGTGTTAACACATCTTCATCACTTGAATTCATTTTCAATCGATTTATTATTAAGTAACACTAAACTTCGTGTTCGTACAACTTACAGTATTCAAAAAGCGCCAATTTACTAATGACAGCAAAGAACACAAAACAGTTTTTATTCAAACTCCTTGCAGAAAATATCGACCAATCAAATTTCGAGGAGTAATTTGCACAAGGAGTTCGCATGTCGAGTATTCTTTGCACAAGGAGTTTGTATCGAGTATTTTTTGCGCAAGGAGGTTGTTTAGCATTGAGATGGAGGTCGATTATAGGTATTGGTGTATTCTAAATTCAAACACCAAAATAGTGATTAAAAGATATTGTCTCATAGATTTAGGAAGTCACAAAAAAAAATTGGTGTGTATTGTCGACTTGTATGGATCACAAATCATATAGTTGTATGGTATGGATGTTTTGACCCATAGTGGACAGATTGTCAGATACTTATCTACGTATCAGTTAAATGCTTTCTTTTGGACTTGCTGTTTTCAGAGCCTTTGAAGAAATGCTCTTTCACTAAAATTCGTTTAGCCGTTGTCTTTTTTAAATCACGCATCGCCGCCACCATATTTTTGTAAAAAATCAGCCAGTTCTGGATTCGTTCACAGAGTAAGTATAGTATCATGAGTAATCATTTTCCTGACACATGTTATTGTTTCATCCGTTTCCGTTCAGCTGCACCGAGCGCCCTCCATCATAAAGCGTCACAAGTTCAACATTGTTATGACAATACTATTTGTGTCACGCGATTTTACATGGACGTGTATCCAATGTGTTACCAAAAGTCTATTTTGGATGGAATCAGTTTTATTTTTATGAATGAATGCGTTCTGTTTCCACCCTATCGCAAATGCCCCGGATTCTAATCCATTCAGCTGCCACGGAGCTGAGTTTTTTCTATATACATTAACATAATTGTCTTTATATTGTATAGTTTTTAGGGTTCCGTAACCAAAGGGTAAAACGGGACCCTATTACTAAGACTCCACTGTCCGTCCGTCTGTCTGTCTGTCCGTCTGTCACCAGGCTGTATCTCATGAACCGTGAGTTAGACAGTTGAAATTTTCACAGATGATGTATGTCTGTTGCCGCTATAACCACAAATACTAAAAAACAGAACAAATTATTATTTAAGAGGGCATACAACTAACGTGATTTTTTTGCCGTTTTTATAGATAATGGTATGGAACCATTCGTGCGCGAGTCCGACTCGCACTTGGCCGTTTTTTTAATATAATTGTAATTTTACATTAGTCTTCGATTTGGCGACTTTGGATACTTTGGCGACTGAACTGGCAAACGTTTGACAATGTTTGTCAAAGCCTTTGAGTTGAGTGTTGTTGACGCACGCGCATGCGGTCAACGAATGTTGTTTAATTAATTGACCGAGGACAAGGTGAGCATGATACCTACAGACTGGGATACGTTACGAAGAAACCTCGGTAATAAACAACTTGGTGGATTCTGAGACAAATTTTATAGCCAATTTTGAACGGTAGAGCTCCGCGACCATCTCACGTAATAGCTTGCTGCCCATGTCTTAGTACGCGTAGACTTTCGTATAAACTTTGAATTCCCTTAATTATTATTCATCCCTGTCGTAACAATATTTTTATCGTATGTCCACACTCTGTTAGTAATCTAACTGCCATATTTCTGCTTTGTAAGTCAAGTAGGTAGTCTTCGAAACTTCTTAATGGCACCGCCAACTCGCCTGATGTTAAGCGAAGTTGCGGTCTACGATGGAGTACACTAAGAAGAAAACAATTCACTCGTGATAGACTATAACTACGACAGATGGCCGATGGGGCCGAAAGGTTCTCGATTGGAGACCGCAGACCGGTAAGCGCAGCGTAGGACGTCCCCACAAGATGGACAGACGACCTAAAGGAGACCGCAGGAAAACGCTGGATGCAGGCCGCTTTCAACCTGTCCCTTTGGAAATCGATGGGGGAGACCTATGTCCAGCAATGGACGTTCTATGGCTGAAATGATTATGATGACGATGAGACTATAACTATTGGGGAACACCCATTAAGGCTGCTCATTCCAGTCTTGCAGTTCGCACAATATAATTATCAATATAAAAAACCCGACTTGCATTAAAATGTCAGAACTAGACTAAATTGAAATGGGACCAAATGGAAAGCTTTCAAATCAAAAAAGAATCATCAAAATCGGTTCACCCAGTCATAAGTTATGAGGTAACAAACATAAAAAAAAACAGTCGAATTGACAACGTCCTCTTTTTTTGGAAATCGGTTAAAAACAGACCGTTGGAGGATAAGTTTCTGAACAGCATTCTTTATTTCCAGATGGGGTACGCGCAGCTGGAGCAAATTGGGCATGGCATCCATCTGCGACAGTTCGCGAGAGCATTCGTGTTTGAAGATGAATCTACCAAACGCAGGATTGCTTTCGTTTCCGTCGACGCCGCCATGATGGGGAATGGTGTCAGGAAAGAAGTAAGAAATATGTGGACCATGATTTTCTTTTCTGCAGCTGGCTAGTATAGAAACGTTTTGAGACAGGCACGGTCATAGCACGTTTTAGTAAGAATGAGTCAGAGGAATTATAGACGTAATGATGTAAAATATATTACTTAGTCTACACTAATATTAATATGAGGAAGGATTTGTATTTTCGGATGTTTGTAACGAATTACCTCAAAAATTACTGGACCCATTTGAAAAATTATTTCACTATTAGAATGCTACATTATACCTGAATAACATAGGCTATATTTATTACTAGTATGTTTAAAAAAAACCACCCGTGCAAAGCCGGGACGGGCGGCTAGTCTATACTAATATTATAAAGAGGAAAGATTTGTACCTATTTTTGTATGTTTGTATGTTTGTAATGAATAGGCTCCGAAACTACTGAACCGATTTGAAAAATTCTTTCACTGTTGGGAAGCTACACTATCCCCGGGTGACATAGGCCATATTATATTTTGTAGCGAGGCCGAAGGCCGCGCTTACACCCGTGCAATGCCGGGGCGGGCGGCTAGTTATAAATAAATTGACAGCAAAAAAAATATATTTTTAAACAAGCTTTTATGCTTTCATAATATTATCCGTTGAGGAGTTTCCCTCTTTATGAGCCAACCTTGATGATACAGTACCTATGCCATGGTCAATACTCAATCCCACTACCAATTGGCATCGTACCACTACCAAGCATGCTGGTGTGGTGGCAATTCCACAGTGTATTGCAATTAGTTATTAATAATATGTTATTTTAATATCGTACCTAATTAAGAAGTACCTATGCGCTGACCTTCCGTCGAAAACGATAAGCAATTGATATGCCCTAATCGTATTATTAAAATATTGAGATCATTATCATAATAATTATTAGGTGTTTAATCGTATTGAACTATCGAACATCCTTTAGTTCGAGAGAACATCCGTTGGTTCTTTAGTGTATCTAGTGTAGGTAGGACACCCAACACCGTGTGACACAGATGTGACAAAGGAAACCTTGGCGCCAAGAAAGGCCAACATTCACGTGAAATTACTCGCGAGTCTCGCGCGTCGAGCACTCACAAGTCTCACAACAAAACCGTTTATGAAAACATTGACATGCTTTCTCTGGAGATGGCAACACTGGGTCACGCATATTTGAATAAATATTGGATAGACGGTTATGTAAGGGATAGGGTATCTCCAATGAATAGGGTATTTGACCGATTTTACGAAATATTATAATAAAGCAATCTTGTTCTCATAATTTTCAGTATTTGTGTTTTAAATGGCGGATCAAAGTTCGAATTATTAAACTACCGCGTAACTACCCTTTGAAATTTATGGGGTCACGTGAGTGACGTCACTCATAAGGAAATTACGTACCTACGGGGCTACCAGTGATGCCTAAACGGTAAAAGATTGCGAAAGACAGATCCTACAGGTTACTCGTAGATTTCGCTGTCAAAGTAGGAGCCTAATATACCTAAGTTATTTGACATTATGACTAGCAACAGTAGAAAAAACAGAAACTTTTTCTGTTATAAAAATAAACATTTAAGATTAAGTAAATATGTATTACAATTGCTCTACAAAATGCTTATTTCGAGTTTTAAATAAAGAGTTTTAAGTTTAACTCTTTCTTCATTAGTCACTAAGTCAAGTTTCTATGATGGCACATCTTGGCCAAATTTTTTTTTTTTTATAAAATGTGGCACGTATACTTGTAAAGGTTTGCCATCCCTGCTCTAGTGTATTTCTGCTTTAACGTCGCAGCTCGTCCTTAATCTTTCTCTCCATGTATCAAATCATTCAAACTCTTTCTCCAGGTCATAAAGCGTCTGCGGAGGCGGTACGGGGAGACGTACGACGAGTCCAACGTCATCATCAGCGGCACCCACACGCACTCCACCCCGGGAGGGTTCCTCATGGACTTCCTCTTCGACTTGCCGATCCTCGGCTTTGTGAAGGAGACCTTTGCTGCGTACATCATTGGGATTTACAAGGTGGGGTAATAAAAAGGCATACCTACTTTTTTTTCAAGAGGGAAATCTTAGAAATATACCCGGCTGCATTGAGGTGCAGCCAGGTTATGTGGGATTATACCCACTAAACCCCCTCCCCCCTGTGACCAGCCTTAGTGCTTGACAAGAGGGCTCCGGGATCTTTTTAGTAAAAAAAGGCATACCTAGTAGGGTTTGTGACTATATTGTGATAAGTAGGCCAATCCTCCTATAACTAACTATACCTTTAATTCTTCTGGCCAACTCTGCTGCAGAGTTTGCAATCGGGTCTCCATAACTAGGTTTTTCCGTAGCGATCCACATAGAGCTCATAATATAAAACAATAACTAAGGGTCGCCGGCATCGAAATCGATGAAGAGGACTATTAGGGTTAGGTACACTGAAAAGCTGTACTAAGCCGAGAGGGGTCCGTTATACTCATCATTGTTTCAGATTTAAATCTTTGTAGTGTAAATCCACTATTTAATTATCTATGACTGCGAAAAAGAAAAAAAAGAAATTGTACTGTCAATAACGTCAATTCTGAATAATGTTGTCTCTCTTTTGCATCCGCCCTGTTGGAAAATCAAATAATAACCAGTAAGTACTCGTAAGTGAAAAACTTTTTTTTTATTAAATCTTAAATACATAACAATCATTATGAACAATCAATAGATCTTTTAAGTATGCGTGCTTCATCTTCGACCACATCTTCGCTTACCAACAGGCGAGTTGGTGACAAACGTGACTAATTCACGTTAAAAAAAAAACAAAAAAAACATTATGAACAACTTTTTCAACTTGGGACCAACCCTAAAATCGCGAAAAAAATATCAGTTTTTCCATACATTTTGTAGAGTTCCAATTATCGTTTTTAGGGTTCCGTACCCAAAGGGTAAAACGGGACCCTATTACTAAGGCTCCGCTGTCCATCCGTCCGTCCGTCTGTCACCAGTCTGTATCTCATGAACCGTGACAGTTAGACAGTTGAAATTTTCACAGATGATGTATTTTCGTTGCCGCTATAACAACAAATACAAAAAAATATAATAAAATAAATATTTAAGGGGGCTACCATACAACAAACGTGATTTTTTTGCTCGTTTTCGCTCGATATTGATAAAGGCAAGAGGTAGATGCTTGAAATATTCACAGAATATTTATTTATATATTGACTTTGAAAATAAATAATTAAATTAAAAGAAAATTAATATTTATTTATTTTTCATACAACAAACGTGATTTTTGCCATTTTTATAGATAAATAGTACGGAACCCTTCGTACGCGAGTCCGACTTGCACTTGGCCGGTTATTTCTTATACAGCTCCCATAGCAAAAGTTGTTTTTGATGTTGGGTAGGTACTATGGATTTCGGCTTAATACACCGTTTTCGCGTAGGTAACCCAGTATTATATATAGGCCAATGCATCACATTAAATTCTAGGATCATAATGTTTCTAAAGAATGCTTAGTTGTAGTGTTAGTCGTTCTTTATGGAAACAGGAATCGAACCCGCGATCCTCCATTTAGACGACTTTCGCGAAAGGTCGTCAAACTGCGTCATAAGTTGGAAGGTGTACGACCTTGCTCCGTTCACTTTTGCGAGTCGTTGACATTCGCATACATTGCAATCTTGGTCTTTTTGCTATTTACTAATGATAATTATTGTGTAACTTTGATTTAAGTATTTTATTATGGCGCCACCGCTATCTCACTCTTGCATTTGATGTTTTTTTAATATAAAATGTGTCTCTTTTTGTATACAATAGGCATGATGACTAATATATTTTTTATTACCTCACAAAAAAGATGATCATCAATAGAGCCTATCAACGAAAACAAAATTTAAATTAGTTCAAAAATAAATAAGTTATAAGCATTTTAATTTCATGCTAGACAGAGAGCGCATTATACTGAGCTATGACGTCACGCCTCAGGCGCGGCATACAAATGCTATACTAAACACACGCTTTGCGAGAAAGGGAAGGAGCATCCCCTCTCTATCCCCACCTAAAACTTTAAACGCTCATATCTCAGAGATTAATCAGCCAATTCAGTTTATTTTTTCAGTATGTGTAATGTATTTAGTTATATTCATCGCCAAGCCTGTTATTCGTTATAAATTAAACATTAGGCCTCATGCCTATTACATCCGTGCGAAGCCGGGGCGGGTCGCTAGTTTCAATAAAATATCCATATAAATACCGTATCGATATCCATAGTATTAATAAAATATTCATAAATAAATACCGTATCGGTATCCAGTTTTAATAAAATATCCGTATAAATACCGTTTTGATAACCATAGTTTGTAATACAAATATTTATATCATTATCACACTAATCTTATAAATGCGAAAGTAACTCTGTCCGTCCGTCTGTTTGCTACATAATCACGGCTAAACGGCTTAACCGATCTCGATAAAAATTTGCGCGATAGTAGTATGTATCATGAGGACGGAAATAGACTATTTATTTCTGAAGAAATCGCGGACATAGTCGCGGGTACAGCTAGTATCATATATGTGAAGGTTTGGATGGATGGATGTTTGTTACTCAATCACGCAGAAACGGCTTAATGGATTTGGATGAAATTTGGAATATACATTGCTTATGTCCTGGATTAACACATAGCCTACTTTTAATCATCATCATCACCGATTTTCATCACCACGCGGGTGAAACTGCGGGGGGCAGCTAGCTTTTTTATAACGACCTGTATGAATGGCAAAAACTATTTATCCCATTTTATGGTAATTATAAAAAATATTTAAACTAAATTTTGTTCTAATTATTTTCAAATATCTATTCTATTAACCTCGCAAGCGACCGAGTTCGCTGCACCCGGTAATGTTTATTGAGCACATGGTTTTGAGCAAAAGGTAAGGTTAGGTAAGGTTTTTTCGAGGGGGGAAGTCTTCCAATGATATCCGGCTGCATTGGGGTGCAGCCAGGTTATGTAGGATTCTACCCACTAAAACCCCCCCGGTGACCAGCCTTAGTGCTTGACAAGAGGGCTCCGGGATCTCCAGAGGAACGCACCGGAGCCCTCAGCACCGCGCTACGGCTCCTCCCGAGACAACCGCGTGTTGTCTGAGCCCCTCTACTCACAACAACGTTGGTCACACAACGTTGTTGTTCTTTTGACTATATTCAGATTACTAACCATCATTACATGCTCGTCATTTATGAGGCAAGTCAGTTTACACGAGTAGGTACTTATTTATAGTATGTACTATTATTTGTGTAAGAAACTATAAAAAACGACTTCTAAATTACAATTGCAGTTTACAGACATTTCTAGGTAAGAGCTATAATATTCTTCTTCTTCGTCTTATTATAAAAGGCGATGTGTGTATGTATATGTAAAAAAAAAACAGTCATAGGACTGCACGTCAGAAGTGAAAACTTAAGTAGTAGTTCACCTATTCTACAAGAGATGGCGCTGTTTTAAAATACACGATACAGCGTGACGTTGATGCGAGTTTCATGATTTTTATTCACCCAAAAAGTGCTCAACGCGTCAACATAATTATATCTAACGGAAGGTTTTTTTACAAGCCTTTGAAATTAAGTGGGTCTTAGTCGGTGTCAGTACCTACTTTATACTAATTCAACAGCTCATTGTAAAATGTATTATTATTATTCCAGAGCATAGCGATAGCCCACGGCAATGTGAAGGAAGCCAGGGTAGAGTATGGAGAAGCTGAACTCCTTGATGCCAATATTAACCGCTCCCCCACCTCCTACCTACGGAACCCGGAAGAAGAGAGAGCCAAGTGAGTATTAAACCAAGTTTTATCAAGATGACGTTTATAAGCAGGTCAGCAGTTACTGAGTTCTTGTCACGCTGACATCTGTCACTTTGACATCTGTTATTTTGGACACATGACAATGGCATTCTCCTTCGAACCGACGACGTTGTAGGTATAGTTTTTGGCGTGTGTGTAGCAGATTTAAAGAATCTTGACGAGTGTACGACACCCAGTTAGCGATTAGGTACATCACATCATCAGCCAATTAACGTCCACTGTTGGACAAGGCCTCCCTCATAGAAAAGGGGTGTTGCCATAATCCCCACGCTTGGCAGGCGGCTTGGGGATCGCAGTACGTTCACCGTGTACTATTAGGACGCTGCTGCCCATCCTCCGGTGGTTCTGTTCACAGTTTTAGGACATACCCGGGTCATTAGGTACATGCTCTGATATTATCCAACTATGAATGAACAACGTTATGAATATGCTTATCCCTGGGAGAACCCGTTTTCTGACCGGCGTAGAAATCGGTCACTTTATATGATAGAGCAAAGCGAATGGTCCGATTCGCATCAAGTAACATTAAAATAAGAATGTTTTTGAGTTAACTTTACCTTGAGTTAACATGGTTGATGTTAACTTTAGAATATCGATGTGCTTAGTCAAGTATATATAGGATTTTTTTCTATACATAAGTTCTACAATCAAGGCTTTAAGAATTTAATCCAACGTTACTCCGTGTCCACACCTTTACCGTGTTGGCCCCAAGATAGTTATTGTTAATTCTGAATCTTCTTCGAGACATAGTTTTAACACTACAGTTGTGCAAATAATTAAAAATCTTTTATTCAACTTTGCGTTGCTAAATTTAATTGTTAAAGTGACGTAAATCACCAACTGTTTAAATTTATTTACCTTTATTAACGCTTTTCAATTATTGGACAAGAAAGAGTAACTATACCTAGTCTAGTTGGTGTGATAAGGGCATATAGCACAAAATACATATAAGTAAAAGTACAGAAGATTTACTCCGCATAATCATTTAAATAAGTAACGGCTTTCCACCGTATGCGGTTGAAACTATAGTCAGAGTAACCGGCTTAATCATACGTGAGTAATTCCGTGGTAACTCCCGATTCATAGAAATAAAATGTGTGAAAAGTGAAAACCACGTCAGTTTCCATAATGGCTGGTAAAGGTGAATGAGCTCTATGTCCGAAGGGTCCAATGTCTCGACCCTCAAAATATGTCATCAAAAACAAAATATCTGAGATAATTTCTTCAGGTACAAATATGACGTGGACAAGACTATGGTACAAGCGCGGTTCGTGACGCCCTCGAACCAAGTCCTGGGCGTGATCAACTGGTTCGCGGTGCACCCTACCAGCATGAACAACACTAACCGACTGATCTCCTCGGACAATGTCGGATACGCCTCGCTGCTCTGCGAGAAAGCGCTCAATGGGAATACCACGCAGCCTGGGAAGGTAACATATAAGACAGCAAACAAAATAAAACCGGCCAAGTGCGAGTCGGACTCGCACACGAAGGGTTCCGTACCATTATCTATAAAAAAAGTCCAAAAGTCACATTTGTTCTATGGAATCCCCCCTATTTTTTTTTTTTTTTTTTTTATTATTTATTTCTAAAGTAAATAATATAACCCAATATTCTGTGAATATTTCAAGCGTTTACCTTTTGCCGTTATCAATATCGAGCAAAACAAGCTAAAAAATCACGTTTGTTGTATGGGAGCCCCCCATAAATATTAATTTTATTCTGTATTTTAGTATTTGTTGTTATAGCGGCAATAGAAATACATCATTTGTGAAAATTTCTAACTATCACGATTCATGAGATACATCCTGGTGACAGACGGACAGACTGACAGATAGACAGACCGGCAGCGGAGTCTATGTAATACAGTCATGCGGGGCTATTATGGATCTTTGATCGGGATCAGTCAGTGTCAGAATTGACAGAATTTTGACACTTGAAAGGGGTTATGACGCAAAAAAACAGCGTTGTCTATTTCCAATTTCATACTACGAAATTGGAAATAGACAACGCTTTTTTTATTTTGACAAGTCGCGATCCCGATCAAAGATTCATAATAGCCCTGCCGTTTTACCATTTGCTTCCAGTCAAATGTCGTACTGAGGCCTACTAAATTCTATTTACAAAACCCTTTGATTCCCTCCAATTTACCGACAACACCACGAAAGGCGAATTAGCTCGAATAAGTACATCACAATTTCACGAACTACCCGACCAAACTTGTCGCGACCGTGCGAATATTCGCTGAATCCCGATAGTGATTCGTAGCATAACAAAACATTTCAGGCTTTCATAAATTTCCTCATTTTCAGGGTTCGATAGTGTGCGCGTTCGCTTCGACGAACCTTGGCGACGTGTCCCCCAACACCAAGGGCCCTCGCTGCGAGTTCTCAGGAAAAGCCTGCGACCAAGAGAAGCTGCTGTGCAAGCTGCACAAGGAACGGTGCTTCGCGTCCGGACCGGGCCGAGACATGTTCGAGAGCACCAAGATTATCGCCACCAAGCTCTTCGAGACTGCAATGGTAACAAACCATCTAATTGAGAACAAAGAATCTAGGCTAGAAAAACATAGGTACTAATCATATAGACAACTAGTTGTACCTGTCGCGCGATGCGCGAGTCGCCATAACACGTTTGGTAAGTGTCACTGTCATTTTCATATGTAATGTCAATCTATATTTGCACTATGGCAACTATGCTGAGTGCTGGTTTTGACAGTATGAAAATTGTGTGGGTAGGGGCGGACAAGATATGACGAGCGGCAGACGCACAGCGCACAGCGCAGAGGGTAAGCACAGGAGAGGTTCAGGCGTTCACCTCACAGGTGAATCACCAGCAGAATCCAACTTGGTAAGTGCTTAAAACATAATTCCTAGTTCTATTAAGAGCCATGGGATGGAATAATGGGAAGACCGTATCAATGTGTGGATAACGGCTAAGCCGTTATCCAGGGTCCAATCATTGCGTACAAAGTACACGAGTCAATGAAATTGGACAGAGCCTGCATGATGCAGGCTCACCCCAGAGAGTGTGCCCGGGGTACACTCACAACTGGGAGCTAGACGATTGGCTATGTAGTTGGAGAACGGGCAGGACTAGAGGGGAAGGTGGAGGTCCTCGTGGGGCAAAAGCCCCATGTCCAGCGGGTGCCGATAAAGGGACAAACTGTACCGGCCAGGCGTCCCTGCACGGAGATGATCACGTGTAAAGGGGGCACCCGGGCGCAGTCGCTGCGCTTTGACTGGAGCCATAGTCGATCGTGGGGTAACTCTGAACTGATCAGGCCCCAGGTTAAGGCAAAGCCTACGGTAGTAAAATGAAAAGCGAAGCATAACCAGCAATGATACGGTCGACTCATTGTTTTACCCCCATGTAGCGTTTATGTCGCGTATCAGATAATGCATGATAATGTACTTACATATATTTAGTACTGAACCTTGGCATAGAACGCGCGACAGTACCCGCAATTTCTTCAGCAAAAAGTTGCCTGTCCGTCCTCATGATATACATAGGTACCATTGCCTCGCAAAATTTTATTGAGATCGGTTAAGCCGTTTAGCTGTGATTATGTAGCAAACAGATAGACTTACTTTACTTTCGCATTTATAATAGTAGTGTGATATGATTTCAATTGCTTCAAATTAAGGATGAATAAAGTCCTCAAATAAGATATTTTTAATCGCATTGGTCCTCAAACACCTCAAAGCAAAGATCAAACGCACCACCAATGTAATAGTAACGCCTTCTATAGGAATCAATATGCAACTCTGTATTGACAAATTTCATACAACTAGCGACATCTAACGTGATTTTTATTATTTACAATTTAAAATAATTGTTGATGCAGATGGCGGTTTTCATAACTGTTTTAAGAAAATCTGTGCTTTTTTAATAATTTTTGCAGAAAATCCTGAGCCAGCCTGGTGAGGATCTAACAGGCCCGCTGGGTATACTTCACCAGTTCGTGCGGATGCCTGACGAAGAAGTCTATCCTTACGACCCCGTCACTGAGACTTTCAACACGGTACGTTAATTCTAGACTAGCCATTTTTCTATCGGACGGCCAGGGTGGGCGCAAAAGGTGACACCGTTTCATGGTTGATATTCCGAAAACCCAAACGAAGCTCTTTGATTCCACTTTTATTATGCGAACTGCTAGACTGTGGATTGCGCCGATAGTTACAATCTGGGTGTCTTCAGCTCGCGAGTGAATCTGTTTCTTCTATGCAAGCGTGCTCCATTGTCGATCAGGCGACATGGTGGTCAAGTTGCGCCTATTTTCAATAATAAAAAAACGGACCGATTTGAGAACTTTCCTCATTTATTGAAGTCAGTTAAAAAGAAAGCCAAGTTACCGTTTTTAATCAGTTTGTGTTGGTCGTACGACTCGCAAAATACATTTCATTTTCGTATTGGCAGTAATTTCAAACGAAAATATGAGGAACGGGTTTCGTTGCAAGAGGCATGCTTTGAGGAGGGCACACCTAGACTAAAGTGAGCACTTATATTTAAGTAACAATCAATGAAATTGTAATCACGTAAACTTATCCTATATATTTTATTAACCCACTTTTTCTAAAACCCTATGTGAAAGCAGTCACCGACAGATTTAATTGTCCCATCCTGCATCGTTACAACACGGTACTCTTGAAATAAATGAACTAAATATAATTTTCTGTTGTGTTAATTAATTTCGAGTTTGATATTGAATTTCGGAATTTTTGATTGTTCTGATATTCTTCAAATACTATTAAAATTAAATTATGGAATTTGTGTCTGAAAATAAAATGATTTTGATTTGATTATTTTAAATGCGTAAGTTTGTGATTATAAGCGTGTATGCTTTCCCAATTATTTTTGTAAAGGCCTTAGACCCTAGATTAATACATATGCTACTTTATCTTATAACACGGTACTGTTACTGAAGAAGAATCCGCAAGTTGTGAAATACTATTTAGAAGTGCCAAAAATAAATACCGACCTAGCCAAAGTAAACAAGTAGATACTTTCTATCTAGAAAATTAAGGGCATCATTAAGGTCGTTTAACGTTCATTAGTAGAATACACAACATTACATGATCTCAATAACAAACCTTATCAACTAACATAACATTATCTATCGATAGTTCAAGGGCCAACCCGATAAATAGATTAGTAAAGGGACGCCGCCCACAGTGTTCATCATGAAGTGGATACTGTGCGTTTATTTTATGATAGTTTGTGTATATTGTGATACTAAAAGTAAAGAAAATAAAGAAATAGAAAAACCGACAGATATAGCAGACTTGATAAAATCTAGTAAAAATGGAGCTTTGGATAAAGATTTAAAAGACTCATTAAAAATCTTGATTGGACACGACGAAGATGACTCTGAACCGTTAAAGAAAAACAACAAACAATCAGAAGTGACGCCAGATAAGGTTATATATAAATCCAAAGAAACACCAGAAAAAAATCACACGCAATCAAAATTAACAACGAAAGATTTGGAAGAAGCTCAAAGAGCAGAAGTTGTTGGAAATAAAAAATTCAATAACGATACAAATGATAAAACGCTTGACGTTGGAAGAACAGCAAATATTAAAGGATTACATCATAGAAAGCATTATAATCATAATCAGAGGCATAGTCATAATCATAACTATTTATGCCGTCATGATAAAGTTCGTCGCCATATCAGAAAATGCTACAAGCTAAAGAAAGAAGCAGTAAGGCAAAAGAAGCTGACTAAAATACTATACCCGAATGGTGTACCATTTAAAACGAATATTCCAATAGATATTCCGAAAGAAACGAACATATCCTTCAGTAGAGTGATTAAAGCAAGGAAAGTTCACGATAAGAAAGTCAAAGTTTGGTTGAAGAAAATGCGTAAAATTAAACACAAACGTCGTGAGCATCGCAAACGCGTCAAAATAAGCAGAGATATTGACAACACTACTGCAGCATTTTAAATTGATCTTAGATACTTTAGTATTACATATTTTAGTTATAATTATTTAAAAAATATAACCTTATATAAACAGTAATATTATCATAGCTTTATTCAACAAATAAGTGCATCGTGTTTTATTGCCATCAATAAAACACTGGACTTTACTGGACTGAAAAGTCCAGTCCCCTGAATGCAGAGGTCTCTTGCATTGTTGTGGTAAGACTCTTTTGCATGTAGCGGTAAGACTATTTTGCACATATTTTGCAGAAGCCAATTGCGAAGTACCAAAACTTTGCCAGTAGTAGGCAAACATTTCTTAGTTCAGGATTGAAGAAACTGGCAACTGCTTGTTTGCTTGTTGTGTTGTGGCAACTGTTCCCATTAAATTACTGATTCTTAATTTGAAAAACATTCTAGTTTTTCGTTAGTTAATCTATATTTAAAAGATAAATCAGTAAAAAAGTCTTTACTACAATGTTAAAAACAGCATCCAAAACTTGGGGGAAAACGAGAATTTAACGTTTTTTTACTGTTAAATCCACAGAGCACGAAAGTCCGCGGCTGTCTCCCAGCTATGGGTTACTCGTTCGCGGCAGGCACTACCGACGGCCCGGGAGCCTTCGACTTCACGCAGGGCACCACGTCCTCCAACCCGCTGTGGAACGCAGTCCGGAACTTCATCGCCGAACCTACTCCGGATGACATCGAGTGTCAGAAGCCGAAGCCAATACTGCTAGCTACTGGACGGGTAAAAATTTAACCCAAAACTACGACACTAGGGTACACTAGGGGTCTGTTCCTAGGGTACTAGGGTCATAGTTGTCATGTATTTTGTATGGTTCATTGAGAAATGCCTTTATGGAATGAGCTCAATAATAATTTCACCTTATAGACTGAGAGAAACTGACCAGTACATAAGATACAAAAATAAGCTATTTTTTTTCTGAAGGTACGGTGTACCAAGTACATGACGAAAAATGAAGTCAAAAATTATAAAAATTGGGGCTTACTCAATGGGAGAAAACTGTGTTACCTCAATGTTTGCTCATTCCCAATACACAATTCACAGGCGACGTTCCCGTATGAATGGCAGCCAAAGATTGTCTCATGCGCCGTGGCGAGGATCGGAGGGCTATTCTTGGCAGCGGTCCCTGGCGAGTTCACCACCATGTCCGGTCGGCGCCTGCGCAACCTCATTGCGAAGACTGCACCAGACGCCAAAAGAGTGGTGCTTGCTGGACTCTCTAACATCTACTCGGATTACGTCGCCACGCCTGAAGAGTATCAGGTAAGGATAACCTTAAAGATGAATGTGATTTACATGCAGAAAAATTTAATATATTATAATGATGTATGAATTTTATCAAAGTGAATATTATACTAGAAATGGAATTTAAGAACGACCTTTTTGATTGTTGTGTTGGAGGGATGTGGTCGTTCTTTTCAGCTCATCAGATTATTTCACAGACTAAACTAGTTAGATACGGATGTTATGTGTTTGGCGAATGAACCTCTTATGTCCAATAATTAGGTATTTATACTTCTTTTAGGAATAGGAATTTAATGATTGCCCACCAACCTTGCCTAATTCCATATTATCAAAAGGCCAATTTAGCAGAAAAAGTTGAGAGCAATTCATTATTTCTCTCATCATAATACTTTATTCACAGGCGCAACGGTACGAAGCTGCATCAACCATATTCGGACCTCACACCCTCGACATTTATCTGAACAAATACAAGGAACTGACTGAAGCTTTGATTGCGGTAAGTAAACTTTACAGCAAGAAGTTACAATCACAATGTTTCAGTTTTGAGTTCAACGAGTTCTACCCTGTCTCATTTTTTGCAAAGTTTTGCCAGTATATAGCTAGAACAGCCTAGGGAACATAGAGTATTGTTATTTAGTAGTGTTAGATCACTGCTTTTCAATTTTCAATTTCAATCAAGTTATGCGCAGGCGCATTATTAACTATGCTCTGAGTGAATTCACAAAGATAGCTTTAAGAAATTTATGTTTTGTATGTTATTAGGTAATTTAATGTTGCTACACTATCGCATTAGCTAATATACGTGTAAAGATAGTTGTAAGTTGGGAAATAAAATAAATAAATCGATTTCCAGGGTACATCCGTCGACGGAGGTCCAGACCCGCCCGATTTCTCGAATCAGCTGATCACGCTGGTGCCGCCCGTGTTGTGGGACTCTGCGCCGTGGGGCCGCGAGTTCGGAGACTGCGTACAGCAGCCGCAGCGGCATTACAGCTACGGAGACATCGTCAGCGCTAGCTTCGTAAGTCATATTACTAGGGGATTTTTATAGCCCTGGAATTGGAGCTTTAGAAAACGTTTTCAGTATCAGCAATCCTTAAATGATCAAATCGGATTAGAAATTTTGATAAACTTTATCCATCGTGTTAGGCCGTTCTGAATCTCACGATTATCATGTGGGAAACGTTCTTCATTATTCTATATCAGTTTTTGAACCTCGCCGTGATTGCTATGACTTACTTATTGCTACTTTTGAGAGCTATATCATCATAAGCATCATCAATCAACTACGGCTTTCATTATGTCTTCCGACCAGCTAGCTAGTGGTCTGCCTAGTAGTAGTTTTTTGATCCAAGACTACCATTCAGTGACTGCTTGGATCCAACGTAAATCGTACCATCTAAAGTATGTATTATTGTATTGTTTCAGGTGTCAGGTCACCCCCGGAACAGCATCCGCCACGGGCGTTGGTATGCTGCAGTGGAGAAGCTGGAGTCTGAAGAAGACGATGCCTGGGTTGTGATCGCTACTGACGCTGACTGGGAGACTAAGTAAGATATTTTAGAACTTTTTGAACTATGTTATTGGCAGTAGGGAGTCGATATTGAACTAGAAGTATAAATATTTTTGAAAGATAATGTTTTTTTCGCTTTATAACTCATAGGTTTGCTGTTTTTCTTACTAACATTTACAATCCCTACTTTTTATCTCTATCATTCTCTTTACTTCTTCTTTTACGTTTAAAATGTCTTCCTCTCTGTCACTTACACTTGTCATTCCAGGTACATCTGGCATCGTCAGTCCAAGATCTTAGGCACGAGCCACGCGGAGATCGAATGGGAAATCCCCACCGGCACTCCCGCGGGGACCTACCGTCTGCACCACTACGGGAACTACAAATATGTGCTGGGGGGGATATATCCCTACCATGGGTTCAGTGACAGCTTTGAGGTTAGCTAACTTTTAGGGGAAAACTGTCTGTATTGTACCTAGAAAATAAATCATAAAGCACAAAATATAACAAATAAAATTGAAGAGGAATTGAGGGTAGATTTTTTTGGTTATAATATGACGATACATATATATAAAAAAATATACGAAAGAAAGAAGCCAAGTGAAATTTTGACCATTCCATAGTGACTCATTATTTTGATTAATCGAGTATTATGGAACTTTTTTAGTTTTTTTAGGAATAAGCTTGTGTTTGACCGCCAACTCATATGATGTTAAGCGATGATAACTCAAAGGGGATGCTGCTGTTTTTGAGGCTAGTGATCTACTTAGTTTTATTACGTCTATGAAAGTAGACATTAACTCACAGTCAAATAAAATAATTCGTATAAAATGTTTACTATCTGTAAGTATTGACTGTGTGAGTAAAGAAGGTACTTATTTTATTGTGTAAATTCGATCTACCTTGGAGTTGTCCAAGTGATACGTCAAATATAGATATTTTGACTGTTTGTAGAGCATTTGATATACTGCAAATAAAAGCTGTGTTCTCTCTCACTGAAAGAGAATAGAGCTTTGCATACATTTCCAGAAAGAGGCAAATAATAATATTTATAAATATTTTTATTTTATTTTTCTGCTATCTTCTGTTCTCTTTAGTTGAATTGAGATCTCAGTCAAAATTATCGTATCCTAGTGATAAAGCTGTGAATATATTGTTGCCATTGTTTAAAATTTGTAGAACCAAAGTTTATGCTATTTTCTTCATTATTTACGAAGTGTGCCGTATAATTTACGTAAATCTTTAAAAACTAGTCCTAAACTACATTGTAACATATAGTAGATAATTTTATTATACCTACCAGTAAGTATAAGACTCTTGCAAAATGTAAATAAAGTCAAGTACTTCGTATAAGTATTAAAAATAAATTATATTCTCTCTAACTACTACAGCTTTTCTTTCAAGTCCCATAAAAGTATGATTAGGAGAATTCAATCCGTGTATTACCTACCTACCTACCATCACTGGCCAACATGGACTGGTCCATTGCGGCACTTAGCTCGATGTTCGAGTAAAATATTATGCAATATGCTAAAATTTCTTATTTTTACCATAGATTATATTAATGAACCGCGCTTTATATTATTATCAGCAGCGTTTATCTAGATACCTATGTAGATAGGATTTATACCAACTATATTATCGACCCCCTTCTGTTTAATCCAACAGCATACCTAGATATTTAAATTATATTTATCGCAGAAATGATTATATTTTTTAAGATTATCCTGATAACAGAATTATCATTATCAATTATTAATTAGATATATTAATCAATAACACATTGTTTCGTATTGTTAGTTGAATGGACTGGGCAAATACACCACGTCCTGTGTGATCTTTTTTTTAACTAAGTAATAATTAAACTAGGTAATAATGTTTTATATTAAGTAAGTTTTTTATTTATAGTAGAAAATACAATATTAATAAAATATATATATCAACTAAAAACTGTTCTGTGTCGAGTTCACATAAAGTTTAAAGAATAGGTCATAAAAGATTCCCTTGCGGTATTCCCGTGAAGTATTTCAAAGTTGTGCTACATAGTTTTACAAATAACTATTCCTGACTGATCCCAATACACAATAATGAATTACTTACAAAATATAATATCTTTAATTTACAGAAAAAATGGCGATCAGTCTGATAGGAAAAATAGTCACCCTAGTGGTAAGCCTGTGTGTAATCGGCGGGATGACTGCGGTCATAGTTCTTGTAGTTCAAGAGGCTAACGCTAGTGGTGACTCAAATGGATACACTACTCCGGAATCATCTGAGAGCACTGAGTCCCCAGATCCCCTTGAACCTATAGATCTAGATCCTATAGATGGTTTAGAAGCGCTGTACGAAGTTGGTGTGGGGATAGCTGATATGACGGGACCATGCGTGGAAATTGCATTTGTAAGTGATAATGTTTGGAGCTATGTAATAGGGAGAATTCCGTGGTTTGGAGGAAATTCGATTTTTAATTTTCAGAAGAATAAAAGACTGCAGTACTACGCCGCAGTACAGATACGATAGACAACACAATTTAAAAAAGTTCTTACAATAAAGAAAAAAAACAAAGCAGTAATCAGTAGGTAATCACTATGGAGAACTCGGGTACTTAACATAATTATCCTTTGCTTAGTTAGGAGTTTTTTTGGATCCCAAATTCTTTCAGTTCACGAAGCAATCACAGATAGTTTTTTATTATAGTACCCTTGTCAAAATAAGTGTTTTAAAACAACTTTATTACATAGGACTTGATACTGCTACTCTCATGTCTTGCTCCACATTGATTTTCAAGCGATATTTGCTCATTATAAATTAAGCTTTTTTATAATAACTTTTGAAGTAAGAGAGCATACACATCAAAAACTTCACCAAATCAGAACTAGCAAACTTTATTTTAAGACTGTTGTCGCAAGACAGTTCAATTAGCTCTTCTTTACCTATTGCGAAGTGAAGTATGGTGAAGCTCGACTCGAGCATGGTTAAGGATCTTGGATCCACGCAAATATTTCACGATTATCTCCCGCAAAGTATTTTGCAAACCATTCAGCGAGCTTTGAAAGGTGTTCCGCAAAAATTACAACAAGTATTATGAAACAACGATCGAAAATCGGACCACCTACGGCGCTCTAAAGTCCAACGGTGCACACTTTGGGAAGGAAATCCATGGCTTACATTTCTTCCTTGAATTTCCAGATGGGCTACGCAGAGGTGTCACAGACAGGGCGAGGTATCCATCTTCGCCAGTTCTCGAGGGCTTTTATCTTCTCTAAAGGTGATACAAGGATTGTACTTGTCACTGCAGAGGCTCAGTCAATCGGCATTGCTGTTAGACGAGAGGTAGGCTATCTGATTCACAGAAAACACAATTATCATAAGGCTACTGATGAACAGATGCTCTGCAAATCCTAATTTCGGAAGCCGATTCAATGTGATGATAACCGCTGAAAACACAGAGGTACACTGCGACATATCACAATGAATGTGGATAAGGGCGTCATTACTATATTAAAGTAAGATAGAAAAACTTGCCTTGGCATTAAATACTCGGGAAAAAGTCAAGCCAGCCTTGTTTGAGTAAGGATTCTTTTTTTTATTTTATTACTTTAGTATAATAACTATGTCTTGAAAACGTAATCACATTAGCAGAATATTAGTTTTTCTCCATGGTAGAATTTACTTGCGCAAATCTTATTATTTTCTTATAAAAACTTGATTAATTACTATTTTTCCGAGGATTTAATTACTATATCTGCCTCTCTTTAATACCAAACATAGGCATTTATTTCATAAGGCCAAGGTTAGTGTACCAGTTGGAGCCTTAACAACATGATTATCTAATCGAATTTATAATGCGTCTACTGAACTGATATACCAGCCAGAATTAAGCAAATCAATCTTGTTTATGTGTTTGTAGAAAGTACTAAAAACCGATTCTCAAAATTCTTTCACTGACACAAAGACACAATCTCCGAGTGATTTAACTAGGCTATCTTTTGTTTTGTGCAAATTAAACGCGGGCGAAAACGCGACAAAAAAACTAGTATCTAATTTTTGTTATAAAACTGCATTTGCCTACTTACATTTTGGTGATATTGATAACCACTACTTACTAGATTTTTATTAACTTAATTTGATCATCTCACTGCTGGACGACGACGACCGATCGATGCTGTTTGATCTCATATTTACCAAGTCGTACATTGCAGGTGGTAAACAATCTCAAAGAGCTGTACGGTGACATGTACACTCTTCGCAACGTGATCGTGACAGGGACGCACACTCACGCCACTCCTGGCGGCTACCTGGTCGACTTCCTTCTGGACGTCAGCATCCTAGGCTTCTCGAGGGAGACCTTCAATGCTTACGTTGATGGCATTACCAGGGTTAGTAAGAAAATATAAAAACTGGATTTTAGTGATTTTAGACATAGACATCATTTATTTGTGGCAAAAAAACACATTATACAATGGAAAATAATAACATTAAATTTAAAATAAACCTTAGCTAGAGCTTTTTACAGATCTCGTCGCATTTTCCCGACATAAATGATGGCTCACGGAAAAGTTTTATCTTTCAGAGTATAGTCAGAGCACATGAGAACATGGTACCAGCGCGGCTTTTCTTCAGCCAGACGACTGTCACCGAGGCTCACAAGAACCGCTCCCCATACTCCTATGATTACAACCCTGCTGAGGAACGAGCACAGTAAGAAATTCCCTCATTCTCAAACGTTCCATATAAATATGAAATGCAAAATAAATAAAAAATACAGATCCAACCCGAATGAAGAATCTTCCTCCTTTTTTGAAGTCGGTTAATTAATAATATAATTTATTAATAATCTGTCAATTTCTAGCTTATGAGAAGACAGTATCACGCAAGAAAACGAGATAAATCAAATTTAATCTACAACTGATTTATTTGATGTTTTTGAATTAGACTCCAAAAATATATGAAAAAAAAACTAAATCAATTTATACGTGTGCTGGTGTCATTAAGCTAAGCTTGATGTAAGTGAACCATCCTCTCAAAGCATAAGGGATAGGTTTGAAGTTATCTTTTATGCTTTTGTCAGAGTCTGTTTGTAGTTGTAGACTTGTAGCTCCGAATCAAAGGGGTCCAACTATATTCTGACCTACTCTGCTCACGCCACAACTTTAGCACTATAGAGAACTACGGCTTCGAAACAGTTTCACATCGATTAGGTTCTATGGAAGTTATAAAATTTGTGTAGAAGTTACTTGCTGTGTGTAGGTTACAGTTCTTGGGAACATTATCTCTAAAACCCTTCTACTTTAGATACACCAGCAACACGGACGACACCCTGAGCCAGGTTCGCATCGTCAAGGAAGACGGAACCCTCCACGGCGTTATGAATTGGTACGCAGTCCACACCACCAGCATGAATATGACTAACCAGCTGGTCTCCTCGGACAACCTGGGCTATGCTGCATTGAAAATGGAGAAGGAACTTAACCCTGGCAGTCTTGCTGGAAAGGTAAACACCGTGCTAATGAAAAAATCTGTGAATATAACATTACCCTCGTTTTCAACGAAACGAGCATGGTTCGCTGGGCAAACGTATGCTTATTCTTGTCCATGGATACGACCACTTCCAGAATAGATGTAACGCTACTGAATCTTGCACCTGGGGCTCACATCATCCTTTAATTACACATATACAGTACTGTTTTCACACCTTACGTGTTGTTTTTAGAGGGGGATGTATGTGGGGTCTTGGAATGCTAACGCAGTGATATTGTTTAATGCTCAAGTATTTATCGTACGTAGCGTTCCTTAATTAGTTTCCCGTGAGTCGTAACAAGAAAATATCGGTGTCAAGAAATCAAGTTTGTAATCTGAAAGTGATAGTAGTTTTGCATTTAGATCCTTATTTCCTGTTGACATCCGCAACGCTTACTAGCCCAGACGGATTCTAATCCAAGTACTTACTAGCCCAGACGGATTCTAATCCAAGTACTTACTAGCCCAGATGGATTCTAATCCAAGTACTTACTAGCTCAGACGGATTCTAATCCAAGTACTTACTAGCCCAGACGGATTCTAATCCAAGTACTTACTAGCCCAGACGGATTCTAATCCAAGTACTTTTCTGGGCAAATGTAGCGGAGACCTGCGAAAGTCCAGAGGACAAATGTTACATAGGATGATGATTGTGATGACTATGTCTTCACTCTTCACCTATAAGTTGGCCACAAAAACTATAACCCGAATTTTTACAAGGAACTGTTAAACTTCACCCCACGGTATATCGACATTTAAAGTCGACTCGTTAAAATTATATTTAATTATTATGATATCCTACCAGGCTCACGTAGTAGCCGGATTCTTCGCATCGAACCTTGGTGACGTGTCTCCGAACCTTGAGGATGCTCGCTGCGAGTTCAGCGGCAGGGAGTGTGACAACCAGTTTCTCATCTGTGACGCGGGAGAACGATGCTTTTCCCTCGGGCCGGGAGAAGACATGTTTGATAGCACGAGGATCATTGGACATGTGGTGTACGAAGGGGCTATGGTGAGAAAGTATTTGCTTTAATCTTTCGTATTAAGCTTTTTTGGATTCTATGGTAATATGGTGCCTCAGATCCATACTCAAAGGTAGCTATGATAAAATTAATGTTATTCCATCCATACACGACACACCCACGGTTTCACGCGTGTAGACATTAAGATTTTAGGGCTAAGACTCCATTCAATAT
This sequence comes from Agriopis leucophaearia, assembly GCA_949125355.1. Lineage (NCBI taxonomy): Eukaryota > Metazoa > Arthropoda > Insecta > Lepidoptera > Geometridae > Agriopis > Agriopis leucophaearia. The sequence goes on along the minus strand of OX421268.1, from coordinate 16,052,500 downwards.
CTATTCTATATACGAGGTATATAGTATAACGTACTGGAGCCTTACCCCTAGCCGCGGCTATCAAACAACTACCGCTTATGGTACCGTTTAGACAAATAACACTATGCGGGGCAACTTTTCGAGCTAAGGGTAAGGCCCCAGATATTTATGCAAAAATTCACCTCAGTTTCTCTGTTGCTGCGTGAAAGAAGAACAAACAGACCAAAAACAATTTCGCATTTAAAATATTAATAGGGTTTACTATGCCGCTGGCCTAGTAAAAAAATGGTTTAAATATATTATAACTCTGCCATAAAATATCCCTGCCCTTCCTAGAAAAAGTTAGAACACAGCATTTGTAAAATTAAAGGGAAGGGAAATCGAAGGGAAGCAAGTTTGGACGAGAAAAGACCCTGCAACCTGCGAACAAAATCCACATTTCTGCAGCAGTGTCGAAAGTTCGAATAGCCAGTAGGAAATGGCACCGCAAAAAGAAGAAGTACTAATGCTTTACTTTTTCAGGAAGCTCTCAACTCTTCCGGCGTGGAGTTGCGCGGTGAGCTAGCTGTCGTTCACCAGTTCGTGGAGATGCCCAACGAAGTTGTCTCTAAGTATGACCCTGTTTCCGGGACATTCAATACTGTGAGTGATATCTTCAAAATGCACATTAATCCGATAACAAAACACAGTTTTAAAAAGATTATGCTGCCAATTTCGGCCAGTTTAAATGTCTCCGTGATCGAAATTGACGGAAAAAAATGTTGCCTGATGATTGCATTCCATTTTAATACTAAATCTTTTCGTTTCAGAATGAACCCGTAAGTGGCTGTGTGCCATCAATGGGCTATAGTTTTGCATCTGGCACCATCGATGGGGCTAACACACTCAATATTACACAGGTGCCTCATTTTATATCTTTTTTTTTATTCAAGAGCCCATCAATAGCCTTCGCTTTTGAAACTATATTATTTGAGTTTCAATTATTTAGTTTATAACATAAAATTTAAGCTCAGGGAAAAAGCTAATATGCTAGAGTGGAACTGGGTTGACCACGTCAGTCGTATGTCCGATGATTTGTAGACAAGAACCACGAACAAATAGCTCCCACACATCTATCTTGTAACGGTGGACCACGGCGAAGGTGGCGGTACGGAGTTAATTCCCCAAAGACTAACCCAAAAGACTGGTCCACCATAGCAAAAGATAGAGATAAGTGGAAGAAAGGAAGGGAAGCCTTTGTCCAGCAGTGGTACCCCAGATCAAGGTAAAGCCCTCCCTTAACGGTAACGGCTGAAAAATCAATAAACTAGTCTTAAATTATCAGCCTTCCTTTACCTCTATCAGGTCTATGATGGTCTCCCATTCCAGATTGGAATTATTTAGCACTGCACCACTGATTTGCTTGCATAATGATTGTTTTTTTTTAATTCTGTAATAGGCTTGCGTTTGACAGCCAACTCACCTGATGTTAAGCGCGATGCGGTCTACGATGGAGCACGCTTGCCCAGAAGAAACCAATTCACTCGAGATTTGAAGACACCCAGATTGTACATAGGGGAACACCCATTCCGGCAGCGCATTCCACAGACTAGCAGTTCGCACAATAAAAGTGGAATCAAAGCGCTTCGTACGGGTTTTCGGAATATCAACCATGAAGCGGTGTCGATTTTTCGATCCCGCTCTGGCAGTCCGATAGAAAAATGGGGTGGAGGGAATTAGATCATGCAGATCTGATGCACACTCCCCGAAATGTATCCGATAAAAAACTGATTGACTAGCAACTTTACGCCGATGCTCAAGACTAAGAAGTTTAGTCTGAACCAGGGATTCATTGCTGATGATCTCAGAGGTCAAGCTTGTTGATAAGTTTTCATAATTTATAACTTTTGCCATTGTATATTTGCAGGGTACTTTAGTAGGCAACCCTCTGCTAGATCTTGTGAGCGGAGTAATTTCTGAAGCAACAGAGGAAGATATCGAATGCCACGCGCCCAAGCCTATTCTTCTGGCTACTGGAAGAGTGAGTACTAACATGGGTTGTTTGGACATCATTATTCTGCAGGGTTTTCTTATTATCATTATTCATCATTATTCTCAGTAAAAATCCCGTAAGAAAGTAAATGAAATGGTCAGTTTATATGATATGTGAAATTCTTGAACGTATATCTATACATCTATATATATCTATATCTATCTATCTTCTATATCTATCTATACATATAATAAAAACGTAGAGATAAAAAAATCTGTAATTGCGAGATAACAAAAAAATAATCACACAGGTCGTCTTAAAATAAGCAGCTGAACACGATAGGACAGTTTTTAGAATTTTTGTCTGTTTGATTGTTTGTTTGTTTGTTTGTTTGTCCGCGCACATCTCCTAAACCACTGGACGGATTTAAATGCGGTTTTCACGAATATGCTTAGAAATTACCGGATTAAAACATAGGCTATCTTATATCATTTATTTTAATTCTTTATTTTTACATAAACGAAAATAAAAATCAATGATTTATTTCTTCGTTACCCGAAACGTAATATGAGGATCATCACATAGCCTCAAGCAAGGAGATCCAAAGTAAAGAGAATGTTATTGACATACCCATTAAAATTTTTAAATTTGTTAACTGTCACTGTGTTCGGTTAATCAGTTTAAATTTAAAGAAGGTTCCTTAACCTTCTTAGATGAATGAACGTGTAGATCAAGCATGTTATAGGCCTTACAACCTCTTTGGTGATTCATTCCAGTGCATGGAGTAGGAGTATTACATTCTCTTGGTTTTATTCTATGTTAGCATTTAAAACACAAAATATACCGCATTCTATTTTAATTCAGTCCCGCGAATAGAAATATTCAAAAAAGTCCCTTTGTACATGAAAATAAACCTATACAACAAAATTCCGGACGCAATAAAGAAAGAAAGAAATAATAACATTTTCCAGTACCAACTTCGTAAGTTTCTAACCCAAAAATGTTATTACGAGATAAAAGATTTATTCGACGATAAATTTTAGAAAATTATAATTAGAAAATAAATATCGATGTATAAATAGTTAAGAAAGTAGCGTCATAAGTTTTGTATCATCTCATATATAATTAAGTAACCTATCACACTAAGTATGTTTTTTTTTTGTTTTGTAAAATTACTTCACCCTAGATTAAGTTTGAATAGTATATATAATATTTATGTAATAGATTTAACTATACTAACATACAACTAAACCTAATTATTTTGACAATATTCTAACAAAAATTTAAATAACAAACAAAAATAAAATATTTTTAATCGAATAACCCGCCCCTAACTGTACCCTGTGCGAAGGTGCCCATAACACTAGCAGCATTGCCACGCTGAATGGCTATGGCCAACCTTTGCACAAGGTACGAGCCGGAGCGAGGGTCATTATTTTTCTCCCTCAACCTGCGCCCCAACTCACCAATGAAGCTTCTGGCTTCAGTGGCCCAACTGCCCATGGTCTCCACGGCAATGGGTACGCAATGCTGACGCAAGTAGCGTCCCACACCAAGCACTTGCCGTTTTTCCACGGCACCAGTGTCAGGCCGTCCGGTCTCTTGCCGTCCGATCTGCAAAGACCAGGTGGTTCGAGCATACAAGGTATGTTAGCTGAAACAAGGGCTCTCCGAACTATGTCATTAAGGGCATGGTGACGAGGAAACCTACCTGAGCAGCGACGACAACTCAAAGCATGATGGCCATTAGCTTCCACCATGGAACCGCAGATGCATAAGTGTGGTTCACACACCTTGCAGCCCAGGCGGAAGGCAACAGCCACGCGCAGTGAGTCATCGTCCATTAATGTGCCCAAGTGAGGTGAGGGCAGCGCGTATAACCATGCCCCGGATTCAGACTGTGACACAGCTCTGAGTCTAGCCAAGTCAGCCCCTGTGGCACTCTCCAACAACTGCTTTTGGATCCGCTTTGCCCCGACGTCGTCCCACGCACGCTGAACATGCAATGCCGCAACCGGGCTAGATGCGCCTGTGTTAAGGGCCAACCAGGCTGACACAGCATCTGAAACAAATGGAATGCTCGCCCCGACACCATTAGAATGTAGTATTACAGTGACGAGATCTGCTACTCCATGAGCCGATGCCAAGAAAGCCGGAAGGCCTATATCACGTGCGCACCTCAACCCAAGACCCCCATACCGGATTGGGAGAGACGCCTGAATCCACTGCGATTCGTCAAGGGAGACATTTAAAACAGTCTCGACCGTTGACTTTAAGGCTTCATCAAAGCAAGCAATCTCATCAGGACAGATCCAGGTAGGGGCGGTTCGCAAAAGATAAGTTATTTTGGGAAGGGCAAAGCACGTGCGCAGCAACACAATCGCAACATGTGCTGAAAGGCCTCTGAGGCGCTCATGAGCGTTAAGGAGAAACTCTTTATGGGAAGTTAGTGCAGCAGGCAATCCATCGAGGAAAATAGGAGACCCTAGAAGGGTGAAAGTATTAGGAGTAAGTTCCTTGAGGCCTGGTAGTAATGCACTAAAGCGCGAAAAGTGTATGCGAGCTCCTGCGCCACAGGGAAAATATTCGCATTTAGAGGAATTTATCTCCAGACCTAGCTCTTTCAGGCGAGGGATAAGATCCGCCAGGTCATGGTATACATCTTCGAGAGATCCACCAATAGTGCCATCATCCAGATACCACACATTCAGTGCAGATTTAAGATCTGAAATAGCCCTGTGGATAGCTAGACTAAAAACTAGCGGCCCCAGCGGATCCCCTTGTTGCGCTCCTACTTGAGAAGAGATAACAGAGTTGTTAAAAAAGAGATGGGATGGTGAATAATATACCTGATAAAGAAAAGGGTAAAGGCTGGGAATTTTATCCTTAACTTCACTCAGGAGTACGTCTCTTTCGATGGTGTTGAAAGCGTTACGAACGTCAAGTTTCAGCAATACACAATTTACGTTAGTTGGGTCCATTACGAAGGCTCGCGTTGCATGAATAGCGGCCTCACACCCCCGACGCGTCCCAAACCCTAGCTGGTGTGGTTGTAGGTACTCGGACATTGCCTCTCTCACAGACCAGCAGGCCAACTTCGCCGTCAGCCGACGAAAAACGCTGCCAATCGCAATAGGCCTCACCCCTCCATCCTTCTTTCTGAGAGCACAAAGAGATGCTCCAAATAGATATGGGCACACTTGCAGATTTAGCTGGCCACTCATCAGGAAGTTGGCAAGTTTCGTCAAACATCCTAACAAGCACTGACCATTTTCACCCGCTGAACTAGACGTGAGTTCTTTTAGATGTCCTGGGCGAATCCCATCTAAGCCCGCTGCAGAACCGCTATAAAAAGAACTCAACGCCCGCGAGACATCCTCCACCGAAACCGTTACTGGCGAATAAGACGCGTCTGGCGCCGGTGGGAAACTGAGCGGACGAGAAGGACTGGGGTGCTTGAGCTCTAGGGCAGCCAGCGTGGCAGGGTCATGCTCTGCGAAAGCGTCGTCTGACACTAGGAGTCGAACAGCTCCCCGTAAATCACCTTCGAAAACTTTCGATTCGATACTTTTGACGATTGCCCGAGACCTAGAATTAAATTTAGAATTACTCAAAACGTCAATATGCTGATCAGACGCAGGGGACTCGATGTTCGCCTTCACCTTTGTAGTCATATTTCCAGGTGCATCCCTTGATGGAACTCTTAATGCACTATACGCAAAGGTGAGAAGCGCACACCAATCCTCTAAGCCATTATAGCTTATGCACCTATCTATTATTTCACATAGCTTACCAGCAGCCTGATTTCGCGCGCCCTTAGGGATATGTCTAAGAACCGGCGTTTTGTCCTTCATGCCAGCAAGCTTGTCGAGAATACACGGGTGAGCCGCTGATGTCTGGCTTGGTGAAGTGAGATCCGAGCCCGGTGGTGTGAACTGTGAAGCAGCAGCTGGGCCACGGACACTTTTGTGCATCCGGCCTAAATGTACCTTAAGTCCATGTGCGCTAAAAACACGTGCAGAACCAGGGCAGCAGGGACAAGTCAGTTGCGCAGGGAGGGAACTCATTTTAGTAGATGTTTAACAAAATTAATTATAGTGTTAGTTTTATAAAAACACGTTCCTAGAAAAATCGTCCAATGTAAATACAAAAATTGTGTGTAGAAGCTTGATAAAATTGATGTCAGCTTGGCATTTGAAACATGTCCATAAAGTCACGGAACACTTGCACAGGCGCATCACTTCTGCGCATTGCGCAGAAGATAAAAAGGGGCGGCTCCACGGCTTGGCGCCATGGTTGCCACGGTAACAGCAACTTTTCAATGAGTCTTCAAAATATTTACATCAAAATCAGCTGATAATTTGTAAATATCTTCGTTATGGTAGGGTGCCCGCTCTTATAAATACCACCACTGAAAAATTTGGGTATAAAAGTAGGAATCAGTAAACACTTTCGAAGGTGCACTGCCTGGGAAGTATTTTTATAATTTATTTTATTTTGAAATTGATGCCAACTCGGCCAATTTTAAAAGTCATTTAACTATACTTGAATTTATATGTTTATGTCATTTAACTATACTTGAATTTATATGTTTATGTCTGTAGTCTGGTTTTGTGAACAGCCACTACATAAGTCATTGCTGCACCCTTTATGCAGGGTATATAAACTTAGCTTTTAGAAGAATACAGTATATATTTGCAATAAGAATAAGAATAATTTTATTTTACTGTGATATTTTAACAGATAAATAGAGTAGTTCCATTTCATGGCTTTTTAATCAAGGTATACATACAAATGTACGCCAAATAAGAAATAACTAGCCAAGAGCGTGTTAAGACAAGCATTATGTCAGGGTTCCGTGGCCAGCGAAACTGGACAGTCAAATTTCAGAGATGTATATCATCCCGACATGACTTGATAATGGTTTAGACAAAAAGAAAATTTCAAAACATGCTCTGCACTGTGGTCACATTATCTTTTTGATTTGAAAACTGTTGACGGTGTTATTTATTACTTTTATGCTTCTATCAATACTTCACACAGGGCGACTTAAAATAAGCAGCTGAACATGTTAAGGCAGTTTTTAGAATTTTTGTTTGTTTGTTCACGCAGATCTCCTACACCCCTGGAAGAAAATGCGGACGGATTTAAATGCGGTTTTCACGAATATGCTTAGCTATGACCAGATTGAAGTATAGGCTATGTTATTTTGCGCAAGGCCGGATTAAGGGAAGAAAAAAGGATTGAAGGTTTATATGAAAATCTACGCGTACGAAGTCGCGGGCAAAAAAACTAGTCACCAATAATTTGATTAGCAAGAAACATTTTCTTTTACTTTGAAGCATCCGAAAGACATTTGGAACAAATAAGAAAAATGCATTGAACAATTTGCCTGTTTACCTTTGATAGTGTGGAAAGTGACACAAATAGTAGTCTATAATTTAGTTAGTTAGTTTTTTTTAGTTAGTCAATGATGAAAATGTTTCGTATCTCTGACAGGCAAATTTCCCTCTCCCTTGGCACCCCCACATCGTATCGATCTCAACCATCTGGTTGGCGGACCTCCTGATCCTGGGTGTACCAGGCGAGCCCACTACGATGTCCGGACGGCGCATGCGTCGTGTGGCCGGGGAAGTGATGACGAACGCAGGCTTCGAACCCAGGGTCGTAGTCTCCGGGCTGACTAATGAGTACATACATTATGTAGCCACGTTTGAGGAGTATCAGGTAATTCTGGCAAGAACTTTTAAGTCTAAGTGGTAGAATTAATGTTAGGTTACTCGTACCTTATCGGGTAAGTGTTTTGCAGATCACCTTTATGCCAACAAACGAATATTGTCTTGCACAAACTGATCATAACAAACAAGTTTTTTAGACTACAGATTGTTTATTTTGCTAGCCATGTGGAAAAAAATTCAAAGTATCAGTGCGTTACGGACTATCTAATCTTCATGTCATAATTTTGGTCCGTTTTCAGGTGCAGAGATACGAAGCAGCGTCGACCATATACGGACCGAATACCCTGGACATATTCTTGAACAAGTTTGCGGAATTCACCACAGTTGCCATTCAGGTAATAAAGTATCCAAAAGTACCTCTAGTAAAATCAACACCGGCTATCAGTAAACACCGGCAAAGACGCTATTAACTTCCAACTTTTTAAAATGAAAGAAATGGTTTCTGCATAATAATGTTTCTTTCAAATCCTTACGAGAGATGAACTGTCATCGATGATCAATTCGGCGTCAGACTATTTCACCTGGATACCACCACATAATGAACGTAATAGTATTGTAATAGTCAATACACACATCACGTTTTTTAATTACATGTTTTTGACATCTACTTTTCAGGGTGGCAACGTTCCGGCAGGTCCAGAGCCAGTAGACTACCGTAACCGCACTCTTTCCCTCATTACACCTGTTATCTTCGACGGCTCCCCGCGCGGTAGAAACTTTGGAGATGTGGTGGACCAGCCTCCTGCAGTCGTCAAGAGAGGAGAGACCGTTATAGCTAGTTTCGTAAGTATATGAACTATTTTCCTCATCATCTCCCCACGCAGTAGCCTCGGAAACGAACTAAAGCAGCCTTCAGCAGTTGTAGGTCGTTAATTCTATATAGTTTTGTAACTATTGTGAAGTCAATAGAATGTACACTGTTATGGTTACCTTCTGTTTTTAACCGCCTTCCAAAAAGGAGGAGGTTATCAATAGGGTATTTGACTATATTCAAAATATTATTAATACCGGTGTAATCCTGGAAGATTATTATTTTAAAAAAGTATTTAATTACTAAAAACAAAAAATTTAAGTGCCTATTTCTAGAATAAATAAATAATAATAAATAAATAATAAATATCTGGGACATTATTGCACACATGGTCATCTGACCCCAAACTAAGCAAAGCTTGTAATATGGCTGCCAGAGACTGATATACATACATATATATTTTTAAATACATACTTAAATAGATATTAACACCCAGACATAGAACAAACACAAATGTTCATCACACAAATGTTTGTCCTAGATGGGAATCGAACCCACGCCCCCAAGCGCAGAAAGTAGGTTCACTACCAACTGAGCCACCGGGGCAGTCAGAAAAATAGATAATAAAAATATGTTTTTCACTGATCACGTGACTTGACTACAAACGCTCTATGTTAGCCGAATGTCCTTATGTCGTCACAGAAAAGTAAATAGAGGCAACAATTGTATGGCGAGATTAACTCGTTTGTTTATGTGTGACGTCACTAATGTCACGTGGCCCCATGAATGTCAAAGGTAGCGTTTACGCGGTAGTTTAATAATTTGAATTTTGATCCGTCATTTAAAACACAAATACTGAAAATTATGAGGATTAAATCACAAGATTGCTTTTTTTAAATGTAATAAACAATTTAAAATGGTTTTGTAAAATTAGTCACCCTATTCGACAGTTTTTTAAAATGTTTGTTACCTCAGAACTTTCAACTGGGTGAACCGATTTTGATAATTCTTTTTTTATTTGAAAGCTGGTGCTTCCATTTGGTCCAGTTCTGACATTTTTATGAAGTCTGTTTTTTATATTGATAATTATATATTTCGCTATCAACTCTTCGCCTTATCTAGGCATCAAGTAATCAATTTCTTTTTCATTGATTACTATTGATTTAAATTAAAATTGTATATATCTTGATGGGGTTTGTCTCGAGATGATTACTTCTCCATACCCTTTCTACAAAACCTAGCTTCCATTTATGGTCCTCCCTAACGATCAGTCAATGGCGAACTAGGGTAGCTCCGGTCATGAGTACGGATATGTTTGCTAAGTCAAAAGTCAATGCTTCTGTATTTAGATACTGTAGCGAAGGCACCCTAAATCAGCCTCCATACCATTGACATTGATATTTTAATGTAATTCCCATTCCATCTGCTGTGGAAACAAATACAATTTGTGTAATTATGTCCATATATTTACCGTTTCTTTTTCATGTAGGTGGGTGCAAATCCTCGCAACGATTTGAAGCAGGAAGAGAGCTACTGCGTGGTGGAGCGGTTCGAGCTCGGGGAATGGCACGTCATCGCCAACGACGCAGACTGGGATACCAAGTGAGAACTATACTAATATGCTAGATACAGAGTAAAGGAAGCACGCAGGCCATGACAGGATGGCGAATATTGAGAGAGATCAATGTCAATAAATAGACGTAGAAAAGCTGAACAAAAAACTTCAAAAACTACCATATAAAGAAGCACATGGAAGGCCTTAGTGTAGGCCTCACCGTGCAGTGCGTGACGTCACCTGCCGGTCCCATCGGAAGACCAGCGCCGGTTGGTAACGAACGGCGTCATGCTGAGCTGGGACCGGTTTGTGGCAATTTTTTTTTTTAGGTGTGTAGCTTTAAGTGTATGGATTTATGTTACAAATAAAATATTATCTATTGTCTTTGAGTCCTCTTCTAGCTAGAACTTAAAACAAGTTTTGTTAAAGACAACGCTTAAAATACAGATCGAATTGCGAACCTCTATCCTTTTTTTAATGACGGTTAAAACGAAGACGCAGTCATTACTGCCATTTTACTGCAAATCGAGCAAATTCTCTCTCGAATTCGAACTTTTATGATTGCCAATTTGTCAACCAAGCGATCGACCATTCAATCGTAGTGGCTGACTTTATTGTTAATCCATGATTGTTATAAGAGTTCGTATTTATTTCAGGTTTTACTGGGAACGCACATCGACTCTGCTAGGCACCAGCCAAGTGACCTTCGAGTGGAAGGTTCCAGAAGACGCAGTCTTCACCGCCTACAGGATAGTCTACTACGGAGCTTCACGGGGTATAACCGGCAACATCACGCCTTTTACAGGCTCTACTAACAATTTTACTATAGACGAGGCATTAAATATGTAGCATAGGTTTCTGTCGTTTCATTGTATAACATACTTAAACATACCCTTTCCGACACTCCCTGTATAACTACGTCTGTCGTTTTAGTGTCTAACCCCCATATTTATAGGCGTATTTTATATGCCAAAACACCACTTGAGGGTAACGAATCCTATTCAAGGTTGATGGAGGACTATAGTTAATTGGTATCGCTATAAGTTTCTTAGTGCGCTTGAAAAAACTACAAGTAAGTCGTACTTAGTTTTTTTTTATTCCGTAATAGGATTGCGTTTGACCGCCAACTCGCCTGATGTTAAGCGATGATGCGGTCTACGATGGAGCACGCTTGCCTAGAAGAAACAGATTCACTCGAGATTTGAAGACACCCAGATTGTAACGTAGTTTGTATTGTAGTTGTTACGCGGTATTCAATATAAAACAGCCGAGGACCAAATTGATATGGGACTACATGGGAAGCACCAGCTTTCAAATAAAAAAAGGAATCATCAAAATCGAATCACTCAGTCGAAAGTTCTGAGGTAACAAACATTTAAAAAAAACTGTCAAATTGAGAACCTCCTCCTTTTTGGAAGTCGGTTAAAAAGATGAATAACCTTCATTTATGATTGAATTGACTACAAGCTGATGTTTAGTGTTTCAGCATCCGTGTGATTACCTCGCACACAGTTTACATAACAAAAGGCCTATGCATCGGCAAGAGTCGTCTAGCTCATTCAGGGTCTTACCACCTTGACTTATGATGAATTTTTGTAAAGCACAAGATAGCATTAAGTCTGTATTCAACCAGAGTTACTAAAATAGTACCGACAATATCGTCTTTTTACTTTTCAATGGATAAATTGCTTGCCGTGGAGATACTAGCGGATAATGGATCTCAGAAACGACACCTCGTACTAAGGAAAACACGTTTTTCTAAGTCTTTTCCACGAGTTATTAACGCGTTTTATTCTCTCACAATTTTAATAAAAATCTCTTTTATTAAATTATTCTTGTTTGTTTACCTATCTTCAATTTATCAGGCCGGGGTCGTAAACTTTAGCTCTGTGATAAGTACCTAATTATCTATATAAAGTAAAAATGTTGTGAGACTAGTATTGTTTTCGTCCAAGTGCTGAATGGTTATCTAATGGTTTATCGTAGGGTGAAGTGACAGTGTTCGTGGTAATATTACAGATTTTTGACCTTTCATTAGGTGTTTCCAGGTAAATATTTACCGTGTACAGTTTATATAAATTCTACAGGGATTGATACGCAGAAAGGGTGTACTAAACCGAAAGGGGTCCGTTATACTCATCATCACAGAAAAGAGAAGTAAATAGAACGGATATGAGAAGGAAATTCTGTCGCTAGGTATTGTGACAGATATGTGATTGAACATTCTTATTTATGTCAACGCGTCGGACTCCGCGTCACAGTTGCTATGGGTTTATATGGGTGCAAGAGGCTGCAACAAATTTAAAGTTATATGATTATTTACGGGATATTTACCGTGGTAAGGTTGTGGTAAGGTTGTAGGTTACATGCACCATGTTCACGGGAAGTCTTCCCGTGAACATGGTGCATGTAATGCGCCGAAATATCGGGAGCTCCTTCCACAACCTTACCACGGTAAATATCCCGTAAATAATCATATAACTTTAGTGAACAACCGTGATAGTTTAAAACAGTGTACAACAAATTTCTTACAAAAAAGCCTTACCGTTCTAATTTAAACAATTTAAAAAAAAACTGTGCTAATTATTTTGAACAACCTTTACTATGGGATCAACTCTGTAATTAAAAGAAGAAATCAGCTGTTCCATAAATTTTGTTGAGTGTCAAAGACCGTTTTCTATGGAACAGTATTTTTTTTTTCATAATGATGGTTACTATCAGTATGGATGGACCCCTTTCAGCTTAGTAGACTATTTTCGCGTAACCCAACCTACCTACAACCCATGATCTAATAAAACAAGGTCTGATATTTCGTGAGTGACACAATCCTACGTCACTGTTCAGTTGAAATTGCAAGGCACCAAACCTGTGTTTGTTGCAATTGGGAAGCAAATCTGTTAATAATCTATGGAATAAAGTACAAAAAGCACTTCACTGGTCATTTTGTTTGTCCGCTCAAGTGAAGCAAATTAAGTGAAACACAAATTTAATATATTAAGGTGAAACGTTTCACTTTAGCGGAAAATTCATATTTCAAACAGTTTTTTTGTTCTTGTAGCTAGGCCGAGTAATTATTGTAAACGATAATGATGTTTGCGAAAATTGATTATTATTCTTTACAAACTCGCGTAAAGTTATTTATCTCCAATGCACATTATTACATACATTTGGCAATAAACAAATTTTTGCTGTTTCAAACGGTTTATTGCCAAATGAAGTAATATGGTGAGTAACTGATTAATAGCTGTACATGATAATGTAAAGAACAACCAAAAATTTGCCATTTCATGCCATTTCACAATAATTACCCGGCCAAAAAAAACTGAATTTTCCGCCAAACATGAAACGTATCACCTTAAACATCGACGACGTAGACTTGTGTCACTCACGTGACAAGTCTCGGAATATCATACCTGGCTACCTTATTTATATATTATTATGCTTTCTAAAGTACCGGAGTAACATGGGGTCTAAACCGATCACGAAGAAGATAATCAATTCGCCCGAGACGTGCGTGGACGACAATCTGCGCGGCGTGGTGGCAACCTACCCTGGTCTGCAGCTGCATCCTAAGAACAGAGTCATCACTGTCAGAAGGAAGGTGAGAAGTTCCTTTACAACGTCTGAATGAATACCTAAGGCTAAGGAAGGGATAGGAATCAAGCAATTACGGGAGAGCTGTTCATGTACAAATAAGCTGATGAACTCATACTAAAATAACCATTAATGTCACCAATGGAAATAACCAAACATTTCATAATTTCTGATTAATGTAACTACGGTTCTCACCGTCGCCTTTCTGCTCAAACGAACCAAAAGGGAAGGTACAAATTAGATAGTAACCGAAGCTAGCACTAGGGTAAATTAATTGATATCTTTACTGAAAAATATTAAACTGTTTATGCGTTTTCAGGATGATTCCAAGAAAGTGGCAGTTCTCGGTGGTGGAGGGTCTGGTCATGAACCTTTTGCATCAGGTAAGAAAATGATACCAGGAATTAGTAGTAGTGAAAGACGAATGAAGACTTTAGCAAGAAGACCACCACAAATATAAAAAGGCAACTGTTACGAGGAACACTGGGGCCAGGCCCAGAGGCGGGTCTTGGCCTGGCCTGTAAAGATAAATTTATTAGTGGATTCTCGCATGAAAGCAAAATAGTAAATTTCAAAGTGCCTGCCTTTTGTCCCAGGTTTCATCGGATCGGGCATGCTGGACGGAGCAGTAGCTGGTGGCGTGTTCGCATCGCCTCCAACCGGTCACGTTCTGTACGCTATAGCCCAGCTCTACAAATATAACTCAGGTGAGTTTATAGTCAATAAATAAAATACAGTGGAGCGATTAGACTCATTCCTGACAAAAACTGCTGACTGCTAACAGAAATGGAGCGACACTGAGGAAGAAGATTCATTTGGAAAGCATTTCGACGAAGAGAACGAGTGACAAAAGAAAAATGATACTAATAATATAGTAAAATTAAGTGATCCATCCAAAATTTCAGGTGGAGTCATCGTCATAATCGGAAATTACACAGGTGACAGACTTAACTTCGGGAAAGCTATTGAGAAGGCCAAAATCAGCGGTATAAAGGTATTTAACGCATTGCACGCATTTGACAATTTAAAAATATAATTGTGCTGATGTTTCTTCTATTTTAATAGGTGGAAGGTCTCATAGTAGGAGAAGACGTGGCGTCAAGCAATAACAAGACTGGAGGCCGCAGCATGGTTGGCGAGGTGTTCTTTTATAAGGTAACTATTTGAAAATGATCCGCAAAGTGTAATAGTTTTGTTCATCAAAAATTTACAAGGTCTTTTGCTTTTAACGTTATTTCACTGAGTTTCGGGTCAAGTTTAAAAATGCATGACTTATTGTGGATTTCAGTTATGCGGAGCGATGTCCGACAAGGGTTTCGATCTGGCCAAGATACGCAACATTGCCGCAGAAGCTAATAAGAACATGGCGACGTTGGGAGTATGTCTCAGTGCATGCTCTTTACCTGGTATGTTTGAACACGCTAATATTAGCTTATAACTTGTAACGTACGTACAATTTTACAAGTAAATTTTATCCTTCTTCGGTTGGAAACTTTGCGAGAAAATGCCCGATATATATATATACTCTGATCTATGGAAAATGAAATCCAAATGACAATACAATAACTTGGTACCGTCGAACTGATGTAAGGAGGTGGACAATATAACTCTTCAAAGACTTAGTAGCAATGAAGATAACATTATCGTTGCTTAATAGCCATTTAGGAGTTCCACTGTCCGCCATCGTATCTCATCATTTACTAGTGTAAACCCCTTGAGTTTAGGTTCATTTAGTTTGTTTTAACGAGACCCATATGTTACACTTGGCCTAACCATGAAGCCTGGAGGTGAAATGGAACTCTTGAATAGCTAAACTATAATATTTCGCGTTTGAATGCTTTCTATTTAGGTTGAAAATCTTTGCAATGAATTGAAATTATTTTGTGGTCACAGGTCAGCCTCCTCTGTTCGAAATCGCTCAGGATGAGATGGAATTGGGCGCAGGCGTGCACGGGGAAGCAGGCATCGCCAAAATGAAGATGGGAACCGCTAAAGAAGTCGTTAAGATGATCCTTGATCAGGTAACTCTGGTGGAACTTTGATTTGATTAAGGGTGATTAGGGTCCGTAAATTAATAGCTCGCAGTTATGTTTAAACCAGTATATTTTTCATACGGTAGATATTTATTTATATCCGAGTGTCATTTTCCGTACCCAAAGGGTGTAATAGGGTCCCCCTATTACTAAACCTACGCTGCCTGTTTATCTGTCTATCCGTCTGTCCTATACCTTCTAACGGCTGTATTTTTCGAACCGTCCCTATACAACAAACGTATTTTTTTTACATATTTTTGTATTTGCTCTAGTGTAAAAACGGTAATACGTGGGCACAAGCATCAAACTTGGCATGATTATAGTACACACTCTAAAGTAAAACAACAAATAATAAATAATGTCCAAGTGTGAGTCGGTGACAAATTTCTGTTCACCACCGGTTCTCGTACGATCTCCGAAGTTAAGCAACGTTGGGCGCGGTCGGTACTTGGATGGGTGACCGCCTGGGCATGCATGTTTGCACTTCTTTGTACTTTAGTAGTTAACAATTTATGTTGCGGTACGGAACCCTCAGTTGCGAGTTGACTTGACAGCACTTGACAGCTTTTAAATAAACCCAGTAGCAAAATTGTTTTAATTCAGTGTGATGACAACACTTTAAAAAAATCCGAAACAATTTTTACAATTTTAGACGAAGAATTTTTAATTTATCAGCCGTTTTCTTGCTCGGAGGTGTTTAAAGATTATATTTGATGAACCTAATGCTGACTGATGTTTTAATAATTATGTTCACAGGTAATAGCGCAACTGAAGTTAGTACCCGGAAACAGAGTGGCCGTGATGATAGACAACTTGGGCGGCACATCGTTCCTAGAAATGAACATTATCAGCGCCGAAACTAAAGATTATTTGGGTGAATATTACTGAGCTCCTGTTTGGGGTCATTTGGTTAGTTTTAACCAGTCCCATACATTATACTTGGTTACGAGGGTATGACGATGGAGCCAGGAGGTGGATAGTCAAACTCTATAATAGCAATAGGTACTTGTAAAATTTCTCGAGTTTGGGGTCATTTGGTTAGTTTTAACAAGTCCCATATATTACACTTGGAGATGAGGGTCTGATGATGGAGCCAGGAGATGTATATTGGAACTCTTCAATAGCTACCAGTAAACCTCTCGAGTTTGCCATCCTTTGGTTTTTTCAAACAAGTCACGTTATTGTGTTTTTAAAACCATAATATTTATTATAGAGAGTAAGAAGATCAGAGTCGAGCGCACATTCAGTGGCCACATTAAAACTTCGCTGGAAATGCACGGCTTCCAAATCTGTCTTCTCCACCTCAACGAGGAGTATGGGGACTTGTGGTTGGAACTGCTGGACGCTCCAACTGGAAGTGCTAGCTGGCCCGGCGGATATCTCTCTTTGAGGAATGACGAGCCAAATGTGGATGACGATACTCTTTTGCAAACTGATGGAAGAAAGGTATGACCCTAAAAGGCTACTTCTTTTTATTTTTACCATACATCAGAAACTATCAGCGCCCGCGGTTTCATCCGCTATGCACCAGGAACCGTATATTTTCGCGGGATACTATGTTTGTTTGTATTAATTCAGGGAATAAGCTAACTTCCACACCAAATTTAGCCCAAATCAGTTCAAGCGTTATACTCAATAAATGGAGACCACGGACCGGTAAGCGCAGCGTAGGACGTCCACCCACAAGATGGACAGACGACCTAAAAGAGACCGCAGGAAAACGCTGGATGCAGGCCGCTTCTAACCGACCCTTTTGGAAATCGATGGGGGAGGCCTATGTCCAGCGGTGGACGTCCTATGGCTGAAATGATGACATAATTTATTATAACTATGAAATTCACATACAGATGTTAGGTAGCATGTTTAGGTAGGTATCACATAATGACCCTGCTAATTGGCGAAGTGCAGATCTGATCGATTTATTCCATAATTGATTTGTCATTTAAGTACTCGTCTAGGCTGTATAATTTTGTTTAGGATTTTGGCAAAATAATTCTCATTTTCTATGTATTTTGTCTGCACTGTAACCGTTTATTAAAAATTGCAATTTTGTGAAAGATACAACATTTTTACGAGTAGCCTTGTTTAATCTGTCATTATCAATCACCGGGTTCTTCCTAACCATTCCAGGTGTCATCAGGGCCGGCCCTGAGCCCCGAGCACCAGGCCATACTCCACAGCAGCCTCACCAGCGCGGCTCAAGAGCTGATCAAGAACGAAGGCTTGCTGAACCGCCTCGACTCCGGCTGCGGGGATGGGGACTGTGGCAACACCTTGAAGAAATTTGCACATGGTATGGGTTTTAGGTTACTGGCACGAGCTAGAGAAAGATTAATGCCCGTTCACATCATAGACGGATGTATTCTACTTACTTAGACTTTATTTTATTATCGGCTTTATTTCAATCCAGTTACGATTAAGATTTGTTTGTGTCTCTCACTCATTGCGTATTTTGACAGTACAGTGCATTCTTTGGCAATTTTTTATTGTGTAGTGCCACATGCCACACCCTGTTTCGCGTCGAACACGTCCAAATTATTCGAATCAAGGTAAAGGCTTATCACACGCCAATGACGCCGAGACAAAATTTGCGCATTTGAAAATCTTAATGATATGAGATATATACTACTATTTTATTGACTTAGAAATTAAATTCGTCACGATTTCACCGATCAGATATTTTCTAGAGTCGAGTTTGAACTAATATTGAACATCTAGATTAAGAACGAGCCTTGCTTGTCCTTGTTATTAGACACTATCAGTGTATTTTGTAGTGGTAGGACTCTTTTGCAGGGGTCCGCCTGGGGAAGTACCACACCTTTGCCAGTTATTCAACCGCCAAGCAGTATTGTGCATACACTACTGTGTTCCGGATTGAAGGGCAATGTTTCCAGCGAAATTACAGGGCACACAGAGATTTGACATCTTATATCTCGGGGTGGCGAGCGCAGTGCATTGCCACCCAGGGTTTTGAACTGAAGTTCAAAATTCTGAGTGGCGTTGAACTGTTATGGGCAAGCGTGAAGAGCCACCAGGCGAGCGATTTCGCTCGTCTCGTCACCCAGTATCATAAAAAAAGTGTTTTTTTTTTTTTAAATACGCTTACGCTTATTGGGATGTTAATGTTTTATTTGTAGCCATCGTCAAGTACCTAGAGTCAGCTTCATTAGAATACATCTCAAACGTGCTGTGGGACCTGGCCGAGATTGCAGAGACGGACATGGGTGGGACCTCAGGGGGTATCTACAGTTTGGGGCTGTCGGCCGCCTCGCAAGCTATTGCATTGTAAGATCTATCGCTTTTTACCACTGACTAGTTATTTAATATGATTATTTTGGCCCTGTCGTAATATCACTTCATAGAGGATGTCAAAGCCAAGCTACATAGATTTCTGCCCAAATTTGAGCTTCAGAAAATAAAGCAGTATAGGCTTATTTTATTTATTTAAAAGTACCTATTATTACGGGTTAATAACATTCTACACACGATGTTGGAAAGTTTCGCACCAGGCTTGGAAGAAGGAAAATTTTACAACGACGAAGTTATGTGGTTCTCAGAGCGAAGTCTCATGACCCCGCCGCGTGGTTAGCAGCGTGGAACAGCGCCATGCAAGCCATCTCGAAGTACGGTGGCGCTGAGCCGGGAGACAGGACTATGGTATGTTGATCAATATTTACTAGGTACTGTTAGCAAATTTTAGCTTGAACTCTTATTACTTTTGCAGCAGTTAGAACGGATGGAGGCCTCTTAAATTAATAATAAGTGCATCACATTAAAAACTGACTTCAAAAACATATGAAAAACTTTGAGGGTTGCGTTCGATTTCCCTGGGATGTCATTATCAGATCCTGACTTGCGTGACAATGAGACTAAATTGGAAGTATACCCTACCAAACAAGTTTTTTTTTAAATCGGTCAACAGTTGGCGGACATATCGGTGAACATACTTAAAAAAATACAGTGGAACATAGAACCTCCGTCTTTTTTGAAGTCGGGTAAAAATCTTAAATAGACCTTTACTGTTTCTGATAACGTTATCAACCTGTATATCCTAGATGGGGGGGGGGGGGGGGAGGGGGGTATCTGCTCGCTCGGACCAAGCGATTCTGATCACGACACTGATATCGTGCCATACTTTGAATTTACATATTATGACAGCGAAATATCCCTAATAGGTAGTTAGAGTCTATTTAGAAAGAGAGTGGACTTGTATTGTGGTTGAATGGACAAATATCTCAATATATAACACACAAATTGATTCAACAAAACAACACGATGATAGGACAGCTTATGATAGCTGAATTTGTCATTTTTCAGATGACAGAGGCGGATTGCCATTTAGAATTCGTTCTAGTTCTCCTATAGGCCAAGTCCAATCTCTTTTCGAACAGGATCTAGGTATTTTATTTATATCACACGGAAATTTCTTACGCAAGATTAGGCCGGATACTCCGATTATATCTTACGTAATTCCCGTGTAATATACCTAAATAAAATGTGCGTAAACCACGTCAGTTTCCATAATAGAATCAAGGTAGTTTATGATCATAATAATAGATATACTAGCGTGAAACTATCTGAATTAATTAAGTAGGTAATATTGTAGGTATCATTTTAATGGAAGTTTTGTTTTATTCAACTTTAGTCACTTGCATACTATTATTTGTTTTCGAATCGCCCTTGCATCGTCCATAAATATGATATAAGAATGTATAAGAATTGATTGCCGAAGAAACAAAAACAAACATCGACTAAGGGCATGCCGTTAACTGAAATAAATAGGAATATTTTATTCATTTAATTAAGTGAAAATAGTCTGGCGTAAAATAAAAGATCAAGTAGATTATTAAAATAAAAAAACAGAATACCCAATCGCATAACGCAGCCTGTCACTCTGGGCATGAAGACGAATCTAACGACACCTCACACATCAAAATCCGTCAAGCCATTTAGGCTATAGGAGGTAAAAAATGCAAACAAACGTACATATGCCCGAAAAACATATATATAGTTGTGTGGGTATTAAGCACACAGTTGTATGTTCCTCCAGTTGGACAGCCTCCACGCGGCCGCCGACGCGTTCAAGCATCACCTGGGCGAACAACTACAAGTACTGCTGAAGAAGACGGCTGATGCTGCTGATAAGGGCGCTAAGGATACAGCCAACATGACTGCTAAGTATGTATCCCGTTTAATAACAGCACCAACACGGTTCTCGAGCTATCTCACTCGTGCATTCTACATGTTCCAGATCAAAAATTACTAAGAAAGACTTTAAACAGGCATATTCAATTTAGAAAGAAAAAAACCTAACTTATGTAAATGTACACACAGAAAAGATGTTAAGGTCTAGTTAGAGAAGAGCTTTGCAAATAATTAGTGCTCCTACTTCCCAGGGTTCAACTTAAGTTAATATTTATTATGATCAGAATTTTCTCTTTTGTGTGCGATGTACCGTGTTTTACTTCGTGGCAAGGCTAATACGGCCATGGATGTTTTTCTTAAATCTTTAGATTGTATAAATTAGCATAGAATTTGTACTACTATGTACCACTATTTAGCGATTTTATACTATTTAGATTTTGGAGATCGAATGGTGGTGCTAGAAATAATACTTTCTAGCACGACCAGGCTGAAATTAATGTTTTTATTATTAAACCACCACTGACTACGACTGGTTGGCGCGTTCAAGCCACCAGTGAACGCGACTAGTTACTGAGTCTAGTGGCTCTGCGTAGCCACCAGTGACTTCAACTAGTGGCCTACATCGGTGGCTCGGTGTGCGGCAACACTTAGATACAAATTAGAACGTGTGTTACGTTTCAGAGCGGGGCGCGCATCCTACGTAGCCAGCGGATACACTCGTGATGAAGACGCAGGCGCGCGCGCAGTCGCCGTGTGGCTACAAGCGATACTGCACCATATTGCTACCAAGATATGATTTGACATCGATGCGGACGTAAACATGTTTTCTCAAACTTGCTCGGTTATTGGTTTATTATTGTTGTATCAATAGTAGTTATATTTAAGAAATTTAATATCAAGGCAAAAAGTAATGCAATAAAAATAACGCGGTCCGAGTGACGCCAGCAGCGGTAGTCATAGTTGCGTTGGTTCGGAATCAGATATGAACGTATTATGTTATTGTTGCGAGCGATCTTATAAATTCTTATAAAACTATGTTTTATTTACGATAACATAGAAATAATGTATAAAGAAAAACAAATTATATCCTAATTACTACAAAAAAAATAATAATCTATTAACTGCTATCAGTGGGAATTGTCCCTATAATGCTCACCCCATTGTCAAAATCAGCATTTCTACAAAAAGTAGTTTTTTCAGGAGACATTTCAAGATTTGGTATGGTATAAACAAAGTCATTGAAATATCCTGATTTAGGCAAAATGATTATACTATTATGTTAAGTCTCATGTCTTTTCTTTTGTTTGTACCTCTATATGGAAAAGGACAAAAGGGCTATTTTTGTTATGATAATAAAATTTTGTAATATTTGGTTCAGTTCTAACGTTTTTATGAAGTCGGTTTTTTATATTTCTAATTATTTATTCATTATTTCACTGACGGACAGCGCACTGCCTAAGCTGGCTCTAGAGACATGTAATTATGCACAAATGTTCCATAAATAACGAAAGTAAACACAAGGATTCTTTAAATGCCATCGCCTAAAAGGTTAAATAGGGGATGAAAATTTGCATGGAAGTTTCCATATTTTTGAAGTTAGAACTTGTAATTTGGTACATCTGTTAAGATACGTCGTCAGCTCAAATCTAAGTTTTGCCCCTGCGCGGAACAGTGACATTATGTATACGAACTACGCCTTCTAGAAGAGATACGGACTAGTCTGCGCCAGCCTCAGAACGAAATGACGTAAGCAACAAATGAAAAAACTCCAGATTACTAAAGAACCATTTGAAATTAAAATAATACAAATTTACATTAAATTCCATTACATAAATGGCCATCACAATATGATAAAACGAATTGTTATAAACGTTCGAAATTCGGAGGAAAAAACCGGCCAAGTGCGAGACGGACTCGCGCACGAAGGGTTCCGTACCATTATCTAAAAAAACCGGCAAAATATCACGTTTGTTGTATGGGAGCCCCCCTTAATTATTTATTTTATTATTTATTTTTAAATTTAATACATAACTAAATATTCTATGAATATTTCAAGCGTCTACCTCTTGTCGTTATCAATATCGAGCAAAAAAATCACGTTTGTTGTTAGGGAGCCTAAATATTTATTTCATAAAAAAAATGTATTTGTTATTATAGCGCCAACAGAATTACATCATCTGTGAAAATTTCAACTGTCTAACCATCACGGTTCACGAGATACAGCCTGGTGACAGACGGACAGACAGACAGCCGAGCCTTAGTAATTGGGTCCCGTTTTACCCTTTGGGTACGGAACCCTAAAAATGAATTAGTTACTGTTTGCGATAGCTACACCAATTAATGCAACGCTACAGAAACTGACGACATATTAACTCTTAATAAGAAAAAGTTCGACCCGTGGACCCGGGTATGTCCTAAAACTGCGACCAGAACCACCGGAGGATGGGCAGCAGCGTCCTAATAGTATACGGTGAACGTACTGCGATCCCCAAGCCGCCTGCCAAGCGTGTGGATTATAGCAACACCCCTCTCTATGAGGGAGGCCTTGTCCAACAGTGGACGTAAATTGGCTGATGATGTGAAGAAAAAGTTTGTTGCATAGTTAATTTACCAGTATCGCTCAGTGGTAGGTTTGCTAATGAGCAGGATTTCGATTCCCCGCCGGGCAGATGTTTGAGTGATGAATTTTAATATCTGCTTTGGGTCTGGACGTTAGTTGTCCGAGTCTGTGTTCCATGACATCCTCGACACAGGGAATTCTAGTGAGAAAATGAGCGAAAAGCGATATTTAAAATGACCCACGGATTTTCTGTTTTGCGATGAAGGCAATAAGGTTGAATTTGTTATCCCTCGATGCAAAGTGCTATAAGTTTTTTTTTTTTTATTGTAAAATGGTCTTGCGCTTGGCCGCCAACTCGCCTGATGTTAAGCGATGATGCGGCCTACGGTGGATCACGCTTGCCAAGAAGAAACCGATACACTTTTGACTTGAAAACACCCAGATTGTAACTATCGGGGAACACCCATTCAGGCAGCGCATTCCACATCACAGGCAGCAGTTCACAATAAAAGAGGAATCAAAGCGCTTCGTACGGGTTTTCGGAATGTCAACCATAAAGCGGTGTCGATTTTTCGTGCCCGCTCTGGCAGTCCGTAACGTGTGCCTGTCTGTGGCATCGTAGCTCCCAAACGGCTGAACCGATTTTAATAAGATTTAAGAAAATATGTTCAGCCGTTTAAAGATTATCATATCTTATATAGTATTTTATTTTAAATTTATACTTGTTGTAGCATTTCTGATCTAAACTAAGACATATTTAAATGTTATAGCCAAGTCAAAAATTCGACGCCCGGCAAGATTCGAACCTGCTACACAATGGTCCGGGTAGAGTCCCCATTGCTCTAGCCACTGGCTTGCAATTGTTTTCCTGTCAGTCTTCAAATTCTCGAATTGTCTTTTTGCAAACAATTTTAGCATTAGCACGCCATTCTAATCATACATATCATATAATAATCATCTATAATTCTTGCCATACACCATATTGAATTTCACAAACTAAGACAGCTCCAAATATTATCTCTTTCCATTTGAGTCTAATAGACAAGAATAGCTAAGCTTTAGTCAAATTTAGTAAAAAATTATCAACGCAGTAGGTTAAATAGACTTTTATAAGCATAGACACCGCCAGCACGTCAAATTGTATGAAAACCGATTATGCTAATTTTACGTGCCTACTACGACGTCACAAGAGCAATTTAGAAGTTAAAAAAACTGTTTCTTTGATAGATCTCTAGTCATACAAATAAATACATTAGAGATTCGACAAAGAAACAGTTTCGAACATGATCTCCCGAAAAGTAAGGATATGCTTTATATACCAGTTATTCCATTATTACATCACACCCCGTCCCTTACCTCTTCTGTATGTCCTCTCCATACTCAGGTTGCCTGGAAAAGATCGCTTATAGCGATAAGGCCGCCAATTGTTTCACTAGTTTTTAAGTTGTTTTTTATGTTACCTACTATGAACGTTTGTAATTTTTGGTGTGAACAATAAAGTTATCTATCTAAGACCTGATTCAATCAACAGTTTAGTGAAAACAAAATTGAAATGTGTTCAAAATTAAGAAAGATATAAACATTTTAATGTCTTGCTAGACAGAGAGCGCACTATACTTACAAATGACGTCACATGTAAGTACGCCATGCAAACTTCATACTGACACTCAACGAGAATCCCTTCCTAATTCAAACAAAAAGTTTAAACGCTTTCATCTCAGAACTTTATTAGACAATTTAAATAGTTTCCTCAGTAAGTAAGTGTATAACACACATTTACATTTAATTATATTTTTCACTAAACCTGTTATTTTTAACAAACCAAACACCACTCCGATAGCCTATAGCATTCGCTCGGCCAACTGTTTTCGAAGAGTTTATACAGTTTCATGTGGCGAATTTCAGCATTTTTTTGTATTGACATAATTATGTTATAAATGAACAAAACTTCCCCTTTTCTCGCCGACCTCACTCAAGTCAGCTCGTGACCACGGACATTGTAACATGGTCAAAACTTCGAGCAAAAAGTACACACTTTTTTCCAAATAACATAATGCACCCTCCCTATAAACATGTGTTCAAATTGCGAAAGTTTAAAAACATGCTACTGTCACGACCACGGAGATCAAACTGAACTATGCGGTATGCTAGTTGGACCACTGATCCAACTTAAGGCAGGCCACAGACATGCAAAGTATGATCTCGCGGGGTCTATCCTGGTAAAGATTTGTGGATATCAGTGTTTCAGTTCCTAACTAATTTCTAAATCCTATATTATGTAATTGTTGTACACAATAAAATTGGTCTACCTATGCTAGAAGTCCCACTCGGTCGTCTTTTCTATCTCCATATCTGCCATTTGCTCTTGTAGCAGTAACGCTGACATGTCATCTGTAAAAAAAACAGACACATTTGTTCATAAAGGGTCTTGTGAGCGTTGTTTCATATTAATATAATATACCAAGTACCATGGGTAAATAAGTCGATCTTCTCGGCCAAAATCGCACAGTGCTTAAAGACAAGGGTCTTTGACCAGTGTGTGTAGCCAGTGATGACATATGGTACTGAGACGTGGTCCTTAACTGATGGCTTTTGGAAAAACTCAAGAGTCACACAATGGGCAATGGAGAGAGCCATGATCGGAGTTTCTTTGCGCGATAAAATCCGAAACATAGATAATCGCCAAAGAACCAGAGTCACCGACATAGGTATTAAAATTTGGAAAAATAAATAATCGCGGCCAAATTTGCGAGTTTTAAATTAAGTTTATAATATGACCCTATGACCCGCTCCAAGAACGCAAAATTTCATCCAAATCGGTCCAGCCGTTTTTAAGTGCCTATGTGCTATTCCAGACTATAATCTATCTCTGTGCCAAATTTCATCCAGATCCGTTCAACGGTTCTGGCGTGATTGAGTATCATCCATCAAACATCCATCCATCCAAACTTTCACATTTATAATACTAGATGCGCCCCGCGGTTTCACCCGCGTGGTGATGAAAATCGGGGATGATGATGATGATGATGAAAAGTAGCCTATGTGTTAATCCAGGACAAAAGCAATGTATATTCCAAATTTCATCCAAATCCATCCAGCCGTTTCTGCGTGATTGAGTAACAAACATCCATCCATCCAAACTTTCACATTTATATGATACTAGCCGTCCGCCCCGGCTTCGCACGAGTGTAAGCTCGGCCTTCGGCCTCGCTACAAAATATAATATAGCCTATGTCACCCGGGGATAGTGTAGCTTCCCAACAGTGAAAGAATTTTTCAAATCGGTTCAGTAGTTTCGGAGCCTATTCATTACAAACATACAAAAATAGATACAAATCTTTTCTCTTTATAATATTAGTGTAGATTAGTGTAATGTGATTAGTGGGAAGTGGGATAATCAGTCCTTAATTTTAGTTTTACAGTTTTAAATTTGCAAAGACGAGAAGCAACTCACTAGGGTCCGGCTTGATAGGTTTGACGCGTCCAATGAGGCCGGGCAAGTAGTCAGTCTTCCTGACCTGCTTGAAGAACGCGTGGTTAAGCAGCTGACCCGCCGTCGGACGCTTGTCGGGGTCTCTGCCAATGTTACAATATAAATAAAAAACACACCGGACGCCGGCTGTGCAACTCTGTCCTAGACAAGCTACACGCAAGAGTATACAAAATAATAATAATCAATATAAAAAACCGGTTTCATCTGAACTGGACCAAGTTGAAATGGGACCAAACGGGAAACACGAGGTTTCAAATAAAAAAAAAAAAACATCAAAATCAGTTTACTCAGTCAATAGTTATGAGGTAACAAACATTTAAAAAAAAGCAGTTGAATTGATAACCTCCCCTTTTTTGGAAGTCGGTTAAAAATATACAATACAATACAATATCACTTTATTGTACATCATATCAAAAAACATAAAACAAAGTAACTTAAAATTTATACAAAAACTGGCAGTATAATAGGCGGGCCGAACCGGGGAGAGTAGCATAAACAAGGGAGGCCTATATGCAGCAGTGGGTCACTTAGGGCAGATGATGAGACAACTGACCTGTGCAGAGCCACCTCGGTCATGTGATGGAACGTGTCGGAGAGTTTCCTCGCAGCGTATAGTTGCCGCAGTCGGCTCACCGGGTCTGCGCTGTCGCCTACTCCGCTGTCTGCATTATACATACCTGGAAATACATTATTACATACTATATTCACAAGACTAGCAGATACAGATATCATGTACCTGTAAAAAAACAAGTGCGAGTCGGGCTCGCGCACCGGGGGTTCCATACCACCACAAAAAAAAACTTAATCTGTATTCTCAATTATCATCATCAGCCTTATTTAACTTTTTACCTCCTTTCTCTACAGGCAACTTTCAGCCGTCTGAATTCAGAAGCTATTTTGGGTAATTCACCCTTAACAGCTAAACCGATTATGGATAAAATTTAGGGTGAACACAGTCACATTGAATTATCACATAAAATACTTAGATTTCAGAAGTGGGATTGCAACACAGTTTTTTATGGTACTAAACAATTCTGTCTCGGATGGGCAGCGTTCGGGAAATTGCGTGACATCTTCTCGTCCAAGTTACCACAGTGCCTAAAGACAAAGGTCTTTGACCAGTGTGTGTTGCCAGTGATGACATATGATACTGAGACGTGGTCCTTAACTTGGAAAAACTCAGAGTCACACAAGTGGCAATGGAGAGAGCTATGCTCGGAATTTCTTTGCGCGATAACATTCGGAACGTAGATATTCGCCAAAGAACCAGAGTCACCGACATAGCTGTTAAAATCTGTAAGTTGAAGTGGCAATGGGCAGGTCACATCGCTCGAAGAACTGATAACCGATGGGGAAGAAAGGTTCTTGAGTGGAGACCGCGAACCGGAAGGCGCAGCGTAGGTAGGCCTCCCACTAGATGGACCGACGACATTGTGAGAGTCGCGGGCATCCAGTGGATGCAGATGGCGGGATGTCGTTCGGTGTGGAGGTTAAAGGGGGAGGCCTATGTTCAGCAGTGGACGTCTTCTGGCTGATGACGATGATGATGAAACAATTCTGTCAAACTGAGGTGGTACTAGAAAGAAGATGTCACTTACTCTTCATCTCAGCATCGTCTAAACAAGGTTGCGGGAAAGTAGAACAGTCTAGAAGTTGAGGCCTGCTGCCGCGGACCTTCTCTGTCAACATGAGAGTTGATGGCACCTCAGCGAATGGCACTGCTCCGTTCCCCAACTCACAGCACACAACACCTATGGAGTAGATGTCCGATTTCTCATCGTAGCCTTTCAGGTTCTAAAAGGAACGACGATGAAGGTTAACAATTATTTTTAAACATATTTCCTATGCCAGTATTCATCCGAGCCGAAATATAGTGTTGATGGAAATATTGGATATGACGTCACTATAATTATATGCTCTGAGCATCTGTGCCAGCGCCCACACCTTTGTTCCAGTATTTCAAAGACATGTTTTGGGTCAGATGAATGCTGGCATGGGAAATGTATTATTAAGTCAAAATAAAACACCAGTCCAGGGGCCTTACGCCTAACTCTAACCGCGGGCCCGAACAGGCGCAGTTTGCAAAATTGCAAAACGCGACCGCAAACCGTATCTCTGCTTGTTAAGGTTCGCGTTCGAGTGATTTAGCAAACTGCGCGTATCGTGGCACGCGGTTAGAGTTGGGAGTTAGGCCCCAGGGCTTATTGCACCCACATAGAATAAGTATGTACCTGTTTTAATATTTATCGGGACTTATCGCGCACTATTAAATATAGGTAAAAAACAAACAATAAGAAAAATAATAAGTATGTATAAGAATAAGTATGTACCTGTTCCAGTAATTCTGGGCTCAGCCACATCAGGTTAGTATTGTCGTGGTCTGGCGGGGGCAGCCGGTACAGTCGCCGCTGTCTCCGGCCGTCAACCATCAAGCTGGCTGCGCTGCGGAGACCCGATAGACGTGAGTTACCATCTGCACCTATTAGTATGTGACTTGCTCGCACGCTTCTGAAATTAAAGTGATAATTGCAAGTTGCAAAAAAGTTGTGGGTAAAATAGTCTAGACTAGACAAAATAACTTGTATAACGAGGCTTTCTTGGTTATTTCTTGTATCAGATGTAGTACATCAAAATACACAAATTCCACTTTAGCACTGGCTAAAAGCAATGTTTCTTAATCTTACTACCTTAAATGCACTATTAGATGTTGAATCTTTTACCTTGAATGGCTGAAGTTTGAAACCATTACATATAAATCTACTGGCTGCAGTTGACCCCTTTATATGGCTGAATCTTACCTATGAATAAAAAGCAGTTTGTGCAAATACTGCAATGCTAGTAGCATGTCTCTCAGTATCAAAGCACATGCAAGCTCCGGCAGCCCCTCCTGGAAGTACCGGTCCAGGATATCCCGGCAGGACCCAAATGTCATCAGTGGAGATACAACGTACAGCTCGCGACCGTGGACAAATGATGTCAAGTACGGTAAAATGTTTGCATGTTGTAGCTCTTTTCGTGTTTGGATGTCTTGCTGAAAAGATTAATGAGTTTCCTGTATATATACAAACATACATATATATACGTCGAATAGAAAAACTCCTCCTTGTTAGCGTAGGTTAAAAATCACAACTTTTCTCCAATCAGAGGTTGAAACTTGCATTTTTCTATTTATATTCATGTCAGTACATTCACATTTATTTCAGTTACAAAGTACAAGTAGGGAATATACTACTAGACTATCACTACTGGATAGTAGTGAGCCCATATTCCCATATCTAAGCAGTACAAGCCAAAACATTTTCTATTTCACCGTTTTGTAGTGCAAAAATACCCACTGATTGTACCATATACTGGATTTAATTACATTATACAGTACAAGCTTGGTAACACGGAACCTTATATTTTCACTTTGAGTCACTGGAGTCTGGAACGGGGTTCAGGATAGTTAAAAATTTTAATTAAATATTGTTAGGAACAACCCCTCCACATCTCCAAACAGACCACCTGTCAACTATAAATACGATGTGCGTGTTGGTAGGCTTGCACTTGTTCGAATATGGCCTGCATGTTGGGTGGGCCAGACATGTTCGAATATGGTCTGCGTGTCAGGTGGGCCCGACATGTTTGAATATGGTCTGCCTGTTGGGTGGGCTCGACATGTTCGAACATGGTCTGCATGTTGGGTGGGCCTGACATGTTTGAATATGGTCTGCGTTTCAGGTGGGCCCAACATGTTCGAATATGGTCTGCATGTTGGGTGGGCCTGACATGTTCGAATATGGTCTGTGTGTCTTCTTTTTCTTTCGAGGCTGCTGGTCTCGAGAGCACACATCTCGAAAAGAGTCCGTGTCAAGGACAACACACTTTCAGGTTCTTTCTAGGAACACCGGCTAGCATCGCCATTGTTTCCTCTGCACTTGTAAGGAACGGCCATCTACCACAATCACTGCCAATTGTTATAAAGACCACATGAGTTGTTTTAATTTTATATCAGTATTGATCAAAGGCATGCAACTATTATTTTAAGAAATTTAGATTACACGATTAAGTGAGTGTCTTGTTTGCATTTAAATTCTTGTTGAAATTGTAATAAACGGATTCCTTGTTCAAGTTAAGTTTTATTATTTAGCTAATTCTATTTCAGATTCCTAAAATTATAATTACTGGACTAATAAAATGATCAACAGTCGAATATCAACCTTGCACTGTTTAAACCAATCTGTAGATCTTTGGTCCAATCAGGTACCTAATTGATTCTGTGGTTTACAAATTGAAATTAAAGTTGCCGTATTCAAAACTATGAATTAAAGAAGATAACAAAATCAGGGAAAAAATACTTGAATCACAATTACCTACATACCTTAATTACCTGAATCAAAGTGGCCTTTTCCTTGCTCTTGTCCACGAAATATCTCTTAAGAGCAACATTCTGGTTGTTGGGCTTGTAAAGAGCGGAGTAGACGACCGCTATGCCGCCGCAGCACTCCGTGATAATCGAAGTAAGCTGGTAATCATTGAAGTCTGGGTTCAGCATCTCACGGCCTTCGAGCCAGTCGAACCACAAGTGTAGGTTGAAAACTTCACAACTCCAACGATCATTAAAGCATAATGTAAACAATACTGTGCAAAAACAAAGGAGATTGATGGTGAATAAATAATTCTGAAATAATTAAAATAAACAAAACTCCCTGTTTTGTTGACTTTTTCCTTGACTCATAGTCTGTCTGACTGAACGTTAAAAGTCAATGTCAATTGTCATGTCACAAAAAGAGCCCCTTATTTTAGCTCCTGTCATCTTGCCTATTTAGCCATTCTCAAGTTACTTATAGAATTTTCAAATACAATGACAAACAAGTCTCAGTCAAAGTTAAGCAAGTAAGTCACGGTCAAGTCCAAGTTATGACCTAGTAAAGAGATGGATATATTACCAAATGCTTCTATGAAGCTTTGTAAACAATTCGACGACAATTTTTAAAAGTTTCACTTGTCTACAACTCTAACATTACTTAAATAAAGTCTCTCTACAGTAGGTACATACTTTACTCGGGCATGATTTAGATTTTATCGTGATAATATAGTTTGCGTAACTTTGACTGTGACTTGCACTTAAACTTCAAACTTGAAAATTCTGTTGCACTTGACAGTTTTGCTTGACACTGACCAACATAGATCGGGCCCTAGTACGAGCACTTGCGAAAAAGTATTCGTTCCGTAAACGATAGCAAAATGCACGCAAAATGTATGAAAAATTGAACAGCGCCTCTATCGGACGTAAAGGGAAACTGAATTTTTCATACATTTGCTATCGTTTACGGAACGAATACTTTTTCGCAAGTTCTCGTATCGTTCGCGCAAAACTTTATGAGCCCTCTGAAGTTAGGCGCGAGGCCTCCCCGACGCCCTGTAAAGTCCCTCGGATACCTATAATATGCGTACTGCGCAGCCACTGGGCCTAACTTCAGAGGGCTCATAAAGTTTTGCGCGAACGATACTAGCCCCACCTAACACACAAATTCTCACTTCAATGGATCTGAGTACATATCCATATCTTCTATTGTATTCTCTTTAGTATACATATATCGGGAAATTTCTGAAGCCTAAAACAATCTTCTATTGTATTCTCTTTGTAAAACAATAGTTTTAAAGACGACAAAAAAAAACGCATTGCATTGTAGTTATATTTCTAAACTTGTAGATAATGTGTAATAATGATGGATTATTATTTAATAAGTCGTCGTGAATGTACTCGAGCATGGAAATTTATATCCCTACCTAGTCAGGAAAAACCAAAAACCATCGATATATCTATGTCTATGTGAAACATCGAGATACAATACATTTATAGAGTCACAATTCCTGAGTGAAAACAGTCAAAAATTGCCCGAGCCGAGCGTCGTTGTACGTACCTAATCGTGTCGTCTACGTACTTAATCGTACTTATCATAAATTTTATAGTTCACAATGCCACATTTACTCCAACTTAGACGTTATGTCGCTTGAATAGTGTTCAACTTCGCTTGTCCGCTATGTCATCGTAGCACTTTGGCATCGCGAGGCGTTGTAGTCCAAAGAAAAGAGAAGGGTAAAAAACAAAAACGATTAATCTAAACGAATAAATTCTCACTTCAGTGGTTGTAGTCGGATCGCGGTTGCCTTACAAGACAACTAACCAAAAAGTCGGCGCAATGCGTAGCGTGCGTCGAGTTTTGGTTCGGACACAATTTTTTGCACCTTGATGATTCTATATAAGTACGTATCTATTGCATCTCGATGGGTAAAACCTTGGTAAAACGTATATTTTCATGTTGTTTCCAAAACTCTATAGAAGCTTCTAGTAGTCTCTCCAATATGCATACTGCCAGTAAAATACGTAGTAATACAGGTCATAATGACTTTAGGCTGCACAGTAATGGGCAAAAAAAAATGTTTTTAACCGACTTCCAAAAAGGAGGAGGTTCTCAATTCGACAGTTTTTTTTAAATGTTTGTTATGTCAGAACTTTCGACTGGATGAACCGATTTTGATGATTCTTTTTTATTTTAAAGCTGGTGCCTCCCGTGTGGTCCCATTTCAATTTGGTCCAGTTCTGTAATTTTTGTTTCACAAAAAGGAGCAGGTTATCAATTTAACTTTTTTTTTCATGTTTGTTACCTCAGAACTTTTGACTGGGTGAACCAATTTTGATGATTCTTTTTTTAGGGTTCCGTACCCAAAGAGTAAAACGGGATCCTATTACTAAGGCTCCGCTGTCCGTCTGTCCGTCTGTCACCAGGCTGTATCTCATGAACCGTGATAGTTAGACAGTTGAAATTTTCACAGATGATGTATTTCTGTTGCCGCTATTACCTACAACAAATACAAAAAAAAAACAGAATAAAATAAATACATATATACAATTAACGTTCTTGAGTTATAAATAGTGTAACTAACACGACTTTCTTTTATATATATAGATTATAATAAATACGATCCGATGGCTAGAGATGGCCCTGTCTTACCGGAAGATCTTCCGGATATCTCTCAAGCAGTGAAGAGCTAAGGCCTACTATTCACTATATTCACTTAGTACAAATACGCTCGTAACGCGGCGAGTTAATTCTAAAAGTTGACTTTTATTATTTATTTATTAAAAACACTTATAACACCATTACAGATGTGTTGATGAAAAGTATCCTATGTGTTAATCCAGGACATAAACAATGTAAATTCCAAATTTCATCCACATCCATCCATCCATACATCCATCCAAACTTTCACATTTATAATATTATGTGGGAAGTGGGATTAGTGTGAAGTGTGATTATTTTTATTAGATGTCGATTCTGTTGTAGGTACCTACTATTCTCTGAACTAAACTAAATTTGACAGATCTAAAATTGTTGCCATTTTTTCTGACGTATTGAAAAGAGCTATAATTTTATTCCCGTCAGATTAGTTTGGTTAGAGAATGGTACAAAAAAAATGACTTTGGAAAAATTACTACGTCGAGTTGCATCGGTATTCAATAAATAACCGGCCAAGTGCGAGTCGGACTCGCGCACGAAGGGTTCCTTTCCATTATCTATAAAAACGGCAAAAAATCACGTTCGTTGTATGGGAGCCCCCCTTAGATATTAATTTTATTTTAATTTAATTATTTATTTATAAAGTGAATAATATAACTCAATATTCTGTGAATATTTCAAGCGTGTACCTGTTGCCGTTATCAATATCGAGCAAAAACGAGCAAAATAACTGGCCAAGTGCGAGTCGGACTGGCACACGAAGGGTTCCGTACAATATCGAGCATAAACGAGCAAAAAAATCACGTTTGTTGTATGGTAGCCCCCTTAAATATTTATTTTATTCTATTTTTTAGTATTTGTTGTTATAGCGGCAACGGAAATACATCATCTGTGAAAATTTCAACTAACTGTAACGGTTCATGAGATACAGCCTGGTGACAGACGGACGGATGGACAGACGGACGGACGGACAGCGGAGCCTTAATAGGGTCCCGTTTTACCCTTTGGGTACGGAACCCTAAAAATCAAGTTTGTTGTATGGAAGGCCCCCTTAAATGTCTGTTTTATGTTAAATTAATTATTAATATTTTAAGTGAATATATAACTAAATATTCCGTGAATATTTCAATCGTCTACCTGTTGCCGTTAAGTATTAATAGCAAAAATATCACGTTTGTTGTATGGAAGCCCCCCTTAAATATTTATTTTATTCTGTTTTTTAGTATTTGTTGTTATAGCGGAACCAGAAATACATCATCTGTAAAAATTTCAACTGTCTAACTATCACATTGTCTCATTAGAGTAATTGGCGCAAGCCGTCCTAATTGAATAAATAAATAAATAATCACAGTTAATGAGATATAGCCTGGTGATAGACGGATAGACAGACAGACAGACGGTGGGAAAGCGGAGCCTTAGTAACAGGGCCCCCTTTTACCATTGGTACGGAACCTTAAAAAGCATAGAGCAAATTTTCCACCAAAACTACCCGCAATTAAGTCAACGGAAGATCACATGCTCGATTGCTTAGATGAATTTTTTGCAATGTCGTGTGTTCCGACACAACATGAACGCATTTTTTTTAAATCTAATACCAAATAATACCATATTTCCTAAAAATATTCCTTAATTTTTAATGTTATTATATATTTTAGTGCCTATGAGTTTTTGAACTCTATAATCTCTCAAAAGAAGTCCTCTCAAAAGATTATTAATTTTCTTAGTTATTTTACTTTTCTGTGGGGTTTACAACCTCGTGCATCACTTTACTTTTAGTTTTCTGTATTCTTGTTGCGAGTATTTATTCGATATTAACAATCCAGGGTATGCATCGAGTGGGCGAGAATTCTAAGATTGCCAAAAAAAAAAACCGCCCGCCCAAAATATCGGCCATCCCAACGGACGGTTGCAAAAATTTACAATCCACTCAATAAAAAGTCGTAATTCCTATATATATACATATAGAAGCGGCGACCGCATCTCGAATACGCTTTATACGCGATGTACTCACTGCTATATAAAACCGGGGAGAGAGCCAAATTCTAAATATACCGGTGGCCGAATAGTACCGAATGCCGCCGAATCCGCCCGCCCGCCTCAGTCCAACGCTAACTGCCGCTCCGGTACTCCCGAGCCCGAGCATCCGAGCGCGGTAACGAAACGTTCACTCTGTAAGGTCACACCGTAAACGGCATCCGAACTAGCAAACACAACCAAATACCAAATTTGGAACGCGTCCGTGGAAAAAAAAACCAGTGAATTCGAACTGCATCCGTCGGAAGTGAAACAGTGTTGTGTACCGTTGAACGTTAGATCCTCTGTTACCGGTAACGTAGCTGACATGCTCCTACGCTTATTTTAGCTGATGAAGTGCCACTAACCCTGGACTGGCAGGCAGCAGCGCCCTGGAGCGCGAGTATTGAGTTTCAATATGTCCGCCTGCCGTTCCAAAATTATTTTCCCCGTCATTCCTGTGTGCTGTTTATCGTTATGTATTTCTCTATCATTTTTCACCCACTCTGCGTCGCCGGCTTTTTTCCTAACCTCAAAGTATCCACGCGGAAAAGCGCTAACAGAGCTTTTGATTGTGTCTTAACAACAACGTGATTAGATACACTTATTCCTTTCCATTATCCCGCATTAATACATATTAATACCCGCATTGCGTCGCTTGTGGTCGGTATTAGCGGGAGCCGGCAGTCTGTCCCGAGAGATGCGAATGCTTGTGTCTAGGCTTCAAACTGGCCTGTATTGATTTCTTTCATCTCGCCAAGTTTCTTACCCATTTCCGCCATCTCTACGATATTCAAGATACATTTCACTTTGAAAACATGGCAAATGCATACAGTGAAAGGCCCTTAACGACACTAGTATATTTGGATACAAATTGCGGGATGTTTAGATTTCTTAAGATTTATTTTCATGAATGTAGATCATGTGGGTATTTAGGTCTTTCATTACGTTGAATGTTATTAAACTGAATGACTGCTGAAACTGGAGCATTCAGAAATCTGTTGGATTATTTTAAGGATAATTATGTTGTGTAAATTTAGTGATCCGGATATTGAGGCAAAAGTCACGACAAGTATTTGCAATAGAAACATTGAAGTTTTAATATTCCTAAAAGTTTCAGTTGATGGAACAATTTCGCCAAACTGTGGCGTTTTAAATAACGATACTGCGTTTCTGTTTTGTTTCATACTGTCACGCGAATTTTGTATTAGATAGCAATCCTTCCGTGGCTCCCTTCCTTTATTGGGCTCCATTTCTTTGTATTTAGGTTAAATTATAAAGATTTATGACTTTAGGGATTATTTTGATCCACTGAGGGGGTTATTCTAATTTCCAACATTGCTCTATTCCAATATATTAAGTGATATCAATTCTTACGCAAAATTCAAAAATTAATTGCAGATTTACAAAGTAAACTAATTGAGATTCTAGAAAGAATTCCTTAGTTGATACCTATCTAGAATACATTATATTAATATTGAAAAATTGTTAATGTGTGATAACTAGTTTCTATCACTAAGCGTTCTGCTGGCTTTAATTAATTTTACTTAAAACTACTTACCTACCTATATCATCTACGATCGATGCCATTGTTTTCTCCTTTACTAATTGTAGTAAAGAATGTCTTGCGTGCGTTTTACTTACGTTTCGTTGTTCCAAATAAGTTGATAATTTCAAAAATTCTGAAATCAAAATTATAAAAGATATATCCCGGGCGCGATTTGAACCTGGGATTCGATGTTCAATCATATCCTAGGCAGAGTTACTCATTCACTTCCTGATATTGGGTCATCTTGGTTGTTATTCCATCATTCCCCTCAGTTATAACTAAAACAACCTTCGTACGTGTTAGTTAATCAAATTTAATTACTTACGCACCCAATTCCGTTCGTCTGAACTGAGTCTGCGTAATACTGATCATCACTTACCCACTGAACTTGTAAATTGATGACTAATAAAGTTTAGATGTGTAAAAGTTGCATTATTTTACCTATTCTTGAATGGTAAATGTTAGCATTAAGAAAGATTTACATTGTGTACAATAAAAATTTAATTAGGTTTATACATAAGCGCCTTTTTGCGTACACATTTTACATGGGGCTCTTCAAACGGCGAGTTAATAGAATCTTAAAGGATTAACAAAATATTTGTAATGACTCTGGTGATCTATAGGTCTATCCATCTATAGGTGACGATGCTTATCATCAGGCAAACCATCTGCTTGTTTGCCACCTATGGCATAAAAAACAAATACAAATTTCACATAAAATATTATGTGCTTGTTGAAGAAGCATAATCATAATCTTCTTTTAGTTCTTTTCTATACAGTAAACGGAAATAATCTTAAGTTTTGTTGTGTTTTGTGTTGTTTTGTTTAGTTGCTGATATATATATATATATATATATATATATATATATATATATATATATATATATATATATATATATATTTTTTTTAATTTAAGTAGAATCGGATCAGCGCCTTTCCTTTCATCACTTCACTCCATCGGAAGTCGTAGATTTGATGATGTGATTCACTCCTGTCTCACACAGGCCAGTTTGGACTTTTCGGGTTGTCGTCCGGCATACTAGATAGATAGATAGATAGATATATATGGCCTTTAATCACTGACCATGATTATCTTAACTTAAATGGTATAATCATTAAAATGAAATATAAACTATGTGTGCAAAATAATATGATTTTCAGCAACCAGTTTGTTTGTCAGGTTATCTTTCGACATTGGCCTTCTCTAGTTCCTTCCAAACTTTTTGATCGCGAGTTAATCTTCTCCATCCCATTGGCAATTCGGTATATTGCTTATCACCAATCCTGGGGCTCTTTTAGTTACATCCTCTTTTATGCTTAAGTCGCCAATAATCGCCAATGAAACCAAAGTTTTGGGACTTTCGGAATCAGTTACTCATTGAAACCACAGTTTTGGTCCTGTTACGATGCCATGACGTATCCATACCCAGGATAAAATTCCGCACAGAAATTTACTATAGACGATCAGATAGAGTAAATAGTAATATATTTATATATGCTGTACCATGAATGAAATCTAGTAGTCGGCAGTATAGGTTGCTTCACTCAAATGAGGAAAAAGTTTTCAATTAGCTTTCAGCCCAGCAATGTATGGAACAATAAGAAAACGAAACAAGTTTTCGATAACCATCAAAAGTTGTACTGTAAAACAGTTCACCAAGAATAAAATAAATATAGAGGCTTCTAACATCTAATGAATCCATGCGTACGGGAAATTGATACACACGTTACATTCAATACTTCGATCTTATGATAGTTGTGATTATGTTCGTGGTTAGACAAGGTTCTCAAAAAATTATGATCATACAAAATTATTGCACAATAATTATATGACATAGTGTTGATTGAACAACTTGGCTATTATTTATTTATGTTTTCATCGTTCTGTATCCACAATTCCACACTTTAATTTTTCGTTTAATTTTAATCGTTTTATGCAACCTTAATCTGAAAAAATCTCATTGCATGATTTACAAAATTAAGGGTTTTTGTTATATGTAGTTTCCTCAAACGTTAGGGCACATTAGCTTCGTCTAATAAAAACTCATTTTGAAGGTTCAGCCCGAAGTTCACGAGTTTGGTTAACCCACGCCCGTAACTGGCTTCCCGCCAAACTATACTATTGACGCGTTTAGTTATTGAACCATCTCAAATGAGGAATTAACGTTTCGTTCGCTAATGTGCCGCGAGAACTTGTCATCGATTTATTTATTTGTCACCTCCACTGTGACCAACGTCCTCGTCCGTAGTTAGTACAATTTATGTTATTTCTCAACCAGTTACGCCTAACTGCTGGACAAAGATCTCTTCACGTTTCTCTTTTTTGCTCTTTCTCATGTCTCTGTTATGTCTATCTATCTCCTATACATATAATAAAAAAGTAGAGATAAAAAAATCTGTACTTAATTGCGAGTTACAAAAAAAACCACAGGGCGTCATAAAATAAGCAGCTGAATACCTTAAGATAATTTTTAGAATTTTTGTTTGATTGTTTGTCACATCTAAAACACTGGACGGATTTTAATACGGTTTTCAGAAATATGCTTAGCTATGACCAGATTGAAGTATAGGCTATGTTATTTTGCGCAAGCGCCAGATTAAGAGAGGAAAAAAGGATTGAATGTTTATATGAAAATCTACGCGTACGAAGCCGCGGGCAAAAGCACTAGTATACAAGTATAATTATTATTGTCAACTATTTTTTAAAGGCTACTGTTTTAATTCTGTTGTTCCTGTCCGCGAACAGTTGATTTGAAGAGATCGCTTTAAGTGATAAGGCCGCTAATTGTAAGCCTAGTCCATTGTACTGCCTGTGTCTGTTGTCCATAGCTGTGTAGTTTTCTATCTGTGTTTTTATCGTAACATCATTAAAAATTTGACGCCGAATTTCCATTTTGATTTTCAGTTTTGGTTTGCATCATTCAAAATTCTTAATATTTCGAGTTCAAAGAATTCTCGTCGAGTTAAATTCATTCAGCGTCGTTCCTACTGAAATATTCTTGACATTTCCACAATGCGTTTAGTTACATAACACATTCTCGCCTCAAGATTTGTTATTCTGTTTCACTGCGGACAGGATTTCATTTGACATTTCAGTCACGTGGCTGTAAAAATTAGAGCTTTCAGAATCCTCTCACAGTGTAATGTATTTTTCGTGTATTATGACGACGTTGCTGAAAGTGTTATTGCCATGGAGGCCGATGAACTCGGGCTCAGATTAGCCGTTGATGCAACGATTGTAATGAACAGCATAGGGGCTAATTCATGCAATAACAAACGATGTTAAAAACAATTTTATTTTTAAGTTTATTCATGATTGAATTATAGCAATTTCAGTCATGGCAAGTTATGAAGGATCCTGGTTTTTAATTCCGGCTTTCTATTTTACCATAAACAAATATTTTTTACTGGAACGGATTTGACATGAACATTAATGGCGAATATATCACTCACTGATATAGTTATCATGGTAGATTCGCTGGCAGTGACCTTAGTAGCCTTTCCCAACAGGTGGGTCTTAAAATGAACACGGATAAGACAAAAATCATGTCCAATGCCCATGTTGTATCCATGCTGGTAGTTGTTAGGAACGATACTCTCGAAGTTGTTGACCATTACACCTATCATGGACAGATTGTTCAGTTAGGTAAGTCCAACTTAGGCAAAGAGGTCGCCCGAAGAATCGGATGGGCAGCGTTAGGGAATTTACGTGACATCTTCTCGTCCAAGATACGACAGTGCCTAAAGACAAGAGTCTTTGACCAGTGTGTGTTGCCAGTGATGACATATGGAACTGAGATGTGGTCCTTAAATGTTGGCATTTTGGGGAAACTCAGAGTCACACAACGGGCAATGGAGAGAGCTATGATCGGAGTTTCTTTGCGTGATAGAATCCGAAACGTGGATATTCGCCAAAGAACCAGAGTCACCGACATAGCTATTAAAATTTGCAAGTTAAAGTGGCAATGGGCAGGCCACATCGCTCGAAGAACCGATAACCGATGGGGAAGAAAGGGTCTTGAGTGGATACCACGAACCGGAAGACGCAGCGTAGGTAGGCCTCCCACTAGATGGACCGACGACATTGTGAGAGTCGTGGGCATCCAGTGGATGCAGATGGCAGGTTGTCGTTCAGTGTGTAGGTTAAAGGGGGAGGCCTATGTTCAGCAGTGGACGTCTTATGGCTGGCGATGATGATGATGATGAAATATTTTTGTTTATTGATCGCACTTTAATAATTATTTTTTAGACGACCCATTTCCCCGTCACTAGTCCAAGTATTGAAACAGATCACGACCTAGAGATCGATTTTTCTAGACTACTATGTCAATCTCAGTCAGTTTGCAGTCTGAAGTCAATAGTCTGGCTATTTTAATACTAGCGTCAGCATTCTGCAGCGATGGTCCAGTGATATAATCGACGGAATTAGAACCAAAGTCTTATTCAAGCGGCTCGTGATGAATGCTAATTTTATTTCAAAAAACTACACTTCTTCGTGACGTGTTTGTTGGATTTCAGCATTGTTTATTTCAATACATTTTGCAACATTGCAGTATGATTATTTGTATTTGAAGAGCAGTGACCGCATCCGAATCTACAAGAATCAAGAACTCACAAAGTTGGCTGCTCGAGTGAAATATATTGTCAATATTTACATCATTATGCTCTCAGCGTGTTATTAAGTCTGATGAGATATTTCTCTTCTTGGTAACCAAGCCATGATTTACCAATAATTTGCAAAGTTTCCGGTTATTAGCCGCCTGCCCGCGAATTTATGCCATTCTAATGTGTTTGATAGTTCCTCAGAAATGTCTAGAGTGGGTGTAGCTTTAACATTTCGTTTCTACGGCCACTTTGATGCGAACCCACGCACCATCCTACTTCTGAAATTTCTTATCATTAAACTTTTATATTTTGACTGTAATAATGTTTTTATTCGTTAAATATTACTTAGCGATGTCTCTAACTAGTCTAATCATTGTCGTTGTCACCTGCCGGCCGTCCATCATTGCGATGCTAACAATTGTCTTGGCAGATGTATGTTCTCCAGCCACGTTTATAATTTACGTAAGAGGTCTTTACGCTGGCACGATTGGAGGATGGCCAGGGAGGGAGACCGTGCATTACCCAAAGAGCAATTTTTCCCAGACTTATGGCCGTCTGGCGGGCGGCCATCCATTGTCGCCATTTTGGAAAGCTTCAAAAACTAAATGTAAATTTTATTACGTAAAGTGTTCACGGGCGGCATGTTATGTATTTCTCTCGTTCTTCCTATTGTCACCGATGGGTTGTTGATAAATAGTGGCTATTATATTAGCATTGTCGAAGTTTTGAATAATAACATTAAGTAGTGGTAGAGCTTGGTAGGTCTGCCTCATAAAATACGGTTGGAGCAGCTGCCTTATTATGGATCATTGATCGGGATCGCGAGTGTCAAAATCTTGACTCTTAAAAGGTGTTATGACGCAAAAAAAAGCATTGTCTATATCCAATTTCATAGGTGACGTAATACGAAATTGGAAATAGACAACGCTTTTTTTTTTGCGTCAAAACCCCTTTCAAGTGTCAAAATTTTGACACTCGCGATCCCGATCAAAGATCCATAATAAGGCAGTTGAATGTTGCTTACCTACTATAATGCATTTACTTTAATTGTACATTCAGTGTCTGTTTAACCCGCGACGCAAAAAGAGGGGTGTTATACATTTAGTGTGTATAGGTATGTGTATCTGTGGCACCATAGCTCTCCCAAACAGATAAACTGATATATTTTTTGTTTGAAAGGTCTTGATCAAGAGTGTTCTTAGCTATGATTCAACAAAATCTGTTTAGCCGTTCGGAGATTATCAGCTCTTTTATAGGGTTTTTTAAAATTTTACTTGGTTTTTATGGCGCTTGTAACTTTTGTAGAAAATGTTACACTGAATGTACCTAGATGATTGTTTTTTTGCTGAACTAACATTGTTTTAGTCTTATCTTACAGTCATGAAAAATTGAAGCAGTTAGAACAATCCCAGTATTTTACTATACCTTATATTGTACCTATAATATAAGGTAAGGTAATTAATCTATAATATAAAAATGAATCGCAAAATGTGTTGGTAAGCGCATAACTCAACAACGCCTGGACCAATTTGGCCAAATCTTTTTTTAAAATGTTCGTTGAAGTTCAACGATGGTTTTTACGGCGAGAAACGGCTGGACCGATTTTGATGAAATTTTGTGTTCCTGAAGCGGGTTATAGTAGCGAGGCCGAAGGCCGAGCTTACACCCGTGCGAAGCCGGGGCGCGTCGCTAGTACCTAATATAAGTGATGCAAGATGCAAATCAACGCATATAAAGTACAAGCTTTAGCCGCGACTTCAACCGCGTTTTCTTCAGAAAAAATAGCCTATGTCCATCCTCATGTTTCATACTATTAACCTCGCAACATTTATAGAGATCGGTTAAGCCGTTTAGCCGTGATTATGTAGCAAACAGACAGACGGACAGAGTTATTTTCGAATTTATAATATTAGTGTGATTGCTTTGTCTCTTTATCGCGTGTGACTGTTTCTGTTAGCTATAAGTTGACTGAGAAACTTTAAGCATAGATTACCGGTGCTCGGCTCATTTTGAGAATTGTAATTAAA
The DNA here is from genome assembly GCA_949125355.1 of Agriopis leucophaearia. Lineage (NCBI taxonomy): Eukaryota > Metazoa > Arthropoda > Insecta > Lepidoptera > Geometridae > Agriopis > Agriopis leucophaearia. The sequence goes on along the minus strand of OX421268.1, from coordinate 16,008,482 downwards.
TAACTGAGTTTTTGGAGCTTATCTTCACTCTCTTTGATATGTTAATTAGCTGTTATTGTGGATAAAGATGAACCAGGCGTATTTTTTCTAGGACTAGTTTTCTATCTAACACTGGCATTTGTCCAATATAATTTATCCAACAGTTATCTTTCAGAATATCACTGCAACGAGACGGGCGTGCATGAGACGTCAGTCGACAAGGCTAATATTACGACTTAAATTTTATTAAAATTTAGTTATGGTTTATGTACCAAGGTATCTGTTTTTATAATATACTAGCCTCCCGCCCTGGCTTCACACGGGTGTAAGCTCGGCCTTCGGCCTTGCTACAAAATATAATATAGCCTATGTCACCCGGGGACAGTGTAGCTTCCCAACAGTGAAAAAAATATTAAAATCGGTTCAGTAGTTTTTGAGTTATTTCGTTACAAACATCCAAAAATACAAATATTTCCTCTTCATAATATTACTATAGATATTTTATTTCAAAAGTTTATCATTTTTTACACAACTTAAGGTCACTATTAGCTAAAACTATTAGCAACTAAACTATTAATTTTTTTCTGAACTATTAGCGCCCTCGTTACGCTCGGGCGCCAAACCCAGTCTCGGTACTAAATAAGTTACTTTCACCCCTAGCATAACAATGTACTATTTTATCCCCACTTTCGACGTTGCCATCTTGTATGTTTATCATTATCAGCCTATCATGTTCCCGCTGCTGGGACACAGGCCTTAAATAAATTTGAGGAAGGACTCTTATCCACTATGCTGGCCCACTGGCCCAGTGCATGTTAGTAAATGTCATAATATATGTTCTTAAACTTTTTGGGGTTCTTGGACATACCGGTTTCCTCAAGATGTTTTCTTTCACTGGTTTTGAGGGATGACATCGAAACGAAACTGCACATAATTTATTTAAGTTTAGGTACTGAATAAGTAATTGGTGCAAGGCAGAGGATCGAACTGGGTGCCGTCAGATTGTGAAGCACACATGCTACAGCTCGGCCACCATCGCTTCAATACCTATCTAGTATGTTGTATGAATGATGACGTCATAATATATCCAGTGACCACACCCGAACTTACGCAAATGTAACGACACCTCACTTACTCGTATCAAAATTGTCGAGGCTTACATACATAGACATACACGCTTGGCATCCTCCACTTGTCTTTGGGTCGTCGGGTAAGAAAGAAATTTGAATAAGTAAACGTAGTGGAAAAGGTAGGCTACCAGACGCTTCCCGATCAACTCATTCAATGTCTACTGCAGAAGTTGTCTCAAACTTCTGCATGATAACCATTTTGTTACAATTTTTTTAGTTAGTTGTGATGAAGATGATAAATTAAGATTTGAACTAACCTATAGTTCAAATCTTAATTTATCATCTTGTCATCGACATGACATGAAAAAACTGTATAAAAAAAATTATTTTGTAGTTATTTGGCAACAGATAGGTACATTAGTTAAGTACACAATATACACAACCCTTTCAAAATAGCGCGTTTAATCTGAGTCAATTATCTTGTAATACCGATTTGAACCCAATAAAAGTATCGAAGCATCTGTTTAATGTACACACACATTGTGTACTCCACTGATCTCTTCGTTGCCGCTGTAGGTACATTCCTACAGTATACATAGCTAATGTATTTATGTTTATGTACGTACGTACGCAATACTGATGGTGTAATTAGCATTTGTAGAAATCGCAGACGCACTTATAATTTTTTTTGTATTATATTTTTGACTAGCGACCCGCCCCGGTTTCGCACTGGTGCAATGCTGATACTAAATATACTATATACAATGTAAACTCTATATAGCGACACTCCATTTAACGACAAACTCCCTAAAACATCGAAATTACTTGACTTTGGTTAGTTTACCTTGTTGTCCATACAAATACACTCTATGTAGCATCACACCCGCTCTAAATAACGACAACAATACGTCATTATTCAGCAATAAACTACTTTATAACACCGCACATTTAAAATAAAATACTGGAGCAGCCAAAAACGTCAGACGAAGATAACAGACTATAATTTTATTTGTATTAATATTGTTGTTTGTTGTTTGTAAACTTTATACTTTACCAGTAAATACATAATTATTATAATTGTAAAATAATATTTATTTTTATTTTCTCCATTTAACGACAACTCTCTATAACACTATAAAATGCGCAGTTCCTTAAGTGTCGTTATATAGAGTTTACACTGTACATAATGTCTTTATATACAACGCCCCTCCGGCCGGTACCGCCGCAACCGCTATGTCCCTGCATTTTAAATCTGTAATATCTTCGAAAATATTAATTTAAGTTACATGCTGTAAAGGGCCATATTTATCTATATTAGATGCACAATGTATTTAAGGTACTTAATTGGATAAGGACTAACGCTGTATTGCTTAAAATCGTTTCGTAAATAAGACCAGAACAGACGTGATGATAGAAAGCATAAATAAGTTAATCGCGAAAATCCTGCGAATCAAATCCATGCAAATTCTAAATTTCACACCTGTCTGCATGTTTTTACCTAGAAAATTGATTTATTTAATAATAGCTAAAATATAATTTGTCAGCAACTCTGATTTTTACAGTATACATCTGTGTTGTTCTGTGCTAATAATAAAAAAAACGCATTATTTTAAATTACTTTAAATGTTTATTGAGCATGTAAAAATATTTATAAAAGTGACTAGAAATAGAAAAAAAGGTCATAAAAGTTAGAAACCAATCGCATCGCACTACTCATGTATACGCTATTGGTTTCTATTTCTAACCTTTTTGGCTGTAGGAACTATTATCGTAGTGGGCTTATATTCGTATTTCAGAACATGTTTATAAATTTGCTATATTAATGATCTTCATTTTGGATATCTCTTACGAGGTTAACGTTAGTAATTTACAAGTACAGCTTTTTCTTTAAAAGTTGATATCATTAAATGTACCACATTGTAACAGCGGTCTTTCTTTTGTTCCAGCGATGCACATGGTAGCGTGACACCGGGTTGACGTGATTCAATCCGCGAGATGTCGCAGCCGCCACCGGGGCGCGGGCGCGCGCGAGCCCCCGGCCCTCCTTCACCCCTAAACTACCGTCCACCCTCGCCATGGGCCCCAAGTCCTCCTCCCCTCATTTCCGGCCCGAGACACTCCACAGCCATAGTCACACCCCCTCCAGTCCATCCGTCACCCAAGCCTTTCAGACCTCTACACTCGCCACACAATCTACGGCAGCATTCGCCGTCTCCCAGCTCCCATTTCTCCATTTCCCCTTACGCCATGTCTCCTACACTCGGCCAGAGTCCTGAATACTTCTATTCGTCGCCGTACGAACCGGTTCGGGAGTTCGATTACGCGGGAGTGCCGTTGGAGCCGCCTCCACCACCGCGTCCCATGATATACGAAGAAGACGAAGAAGAGAGAGGTCCCTCTACGGCGGAGATCATCGCGCAGCAGTCGCAGGAGGGATACGTTGATGAGAAGCTCGCAGAGTACCAGGCCACGATACAGTTGTTACAAGGTCAGTTTGCTCTCCTTGGGATCTGTATTGACAGTGTCCTTTTTGACCTTCCTGTTAAGTTACAATTTGAGCTTACAGCTCTATTGATCAAAAAGTTTACCCAATGTTCTGTTTTACGTGTCGAACAATTCTTTATATACGGTTAGACTAAAGTTTACCTCATTGTGGAGTGACTACTGAACAAGCTTGAGAAATGAATATGAAAGCAAATAGCTATTGTTATAACCGTAAGTGCTATAAACAAACGAAAGGAATAATCTATTGTACGTGAAACCGTTTAGGTTCGCCGATAAAGTCGGTTTGCTTGACGTCCGTCCGCCTAACAAAGCACGGAATCGTTCGAACGTCGAACGTCTATTTTTAACGTTTCGCTAGAATACTGAGGCTACAGGTGTGTGGGAACAGTGTTCTTCAAACAAATGTATTGAAATGCATTTATCACTGTTATTTTGATATTCGTATCTTTACGAGGCGTAAAGTGAGGTAAGTTAATTTATCTTACTCGAACATTCCTTATGGATCAAGTCAGTTCAGTTTCTCAGAAGCGCAAAGAGTGCATAAACATGGGGATTGCATCTGATTTACGATGTTCTGAAGTTATAATTCAGACTTATTAGTCACGTTTGCCGTCCTCTCATCATAAATTATCTACTTGTGACCTACTGAAGTAGGTATTCTGCTAGGGTTATTATTTGAAGAATAGTTATTTATTTGTAGCGTGATGTTTACCGTGCCTTTTTTTTCCATCTAAATCACCAATTCCTTTGTTAATCCTGTCCATATTAATTCTGGCGTGATATTTACCCTCGACATAGTTTCAATTCAATATGTTATTCAATATGACTGCCTCGGTGGCTCAGTTAGTAGTGATCCTACTTTCTGTGCTTGGGGGCGTGGGTTCGATTCCCATCTAGGACAAACATTTGTGTGATGAACATTTGTGTTTGTTCTATGTCTGGGTGTTAATATCTATTTAAGTATGTATTTAAAAATATATATGTATGTATATCAGTCTCTGGCAGCCATATTACAAGCTTTGCTTAGTTTGGGGTCAGATGACCATGTGTGCAATAATGTCCCAGATATTTATTATTTATTTAATATAAGTTCTTATGTATGGCAGTTGCTAAATTAGAGATAAAATAATTTTCACATCAATAAAGTTAATGTCTGCTTAGGTGACATTTTTACGGTCTCAATCAATGTAATAGATGTTCTTTTTCACTACCAGACTTGTAATGGCCCTTTTGCTTTTTGAAAATTATCAGATCTCAGATCTTGGGAATATAAACGATTTTTTCGAGTTTATTATATGAAGATGTAGCTTGTAGAAAATTCACATCTTTGATGATAGTTTTAGATGCTAATTCTCTATTAAAAATTTATTATGGGTTTCGCGACAACTGTTTAGTGTGAGAAATGTGTAACTATGAAACGTCCTTTTGGGTTGACAGCGGCTGTCGTGTTAAACTTTTTGTCAGCAGAGTGGTCGCAGAATATAGTTTGATCACCCAAATCATAAACTAGATTTAGCAAATATATTTATTTCTTTAAAATTATAAATTGTATCTGTCTGATTATGAGATTACTAATCATTTGTTTAGACACTAACTCGGCAGAGTTTTTTTTGTTTCCTGTGAAATGAATTCTTATATTTAGCTTCTCTTCGCAAAAAGTAGGTAATCTAGACAAATTTCATTACATAAATTCAAAATGTTTTATTATTGAGTTGCCAGCTCACGTGATCGGTGAACTGACTTTACTTTATTGTTCAAAGTACTTTAGGATATTATTACTCCTATTATTAAAACAATTTATTTTGCGGAATCGAAAACATCTATTTTTCACCTCTTGACAGATCTCTTATATAACAAAAAACAACTCTATTGAAATAAAATAATAAAGGCGACCGCGAAGGTCGCACTGGTGAAAAAGAGTTCCGCCACACCACCCCCCCACGGAGAAAGGAAGAATAAGCTGAAAAATTTATAAATAAATAAGATAATCACATATCTAAAATATTTCTAAACTTCACCCTCCTCCCGGACCGGGTGATGACAGGAGCTGGTGTAGGTGCAGGGACCAACGCAGGCGTGAAACTGCTAGCTGGAGTTGGCGCAGGCGGCACAATTGGTTCACAATTGCCAAACGCCGAATCCAAATGGGCAGGCTTAACGCGATCTATGCTAACTGTACGTTCCCTTCCATTAATATCGAGAGTGATCGTTTTGTCTCTTCGCCCGATGATACGATGAGGACCGGAATAAGGCGGCTGCAACGGCCTTCGCACTGAATCATCGCGAAGCATGGCATGCGACGCCTTAACTAAATCTTTAAATATGAAAGTCGATGGCTGGGCGTGGCGTGTAGCAAGGACAGGACGGAGAGCTTCCATATATTTGCGCAGCTCACGGACGAAATCTACAACGTCACTTGGGCTCTGCGATGTTATTGGAGGTATGACGAGTTCTCCAGGCAAGCGAAGAGTCTCTCCATAAATGAGCTCTGCAGAAGATGCCTTCAAATCTTCTTTGAGCGCCGTTCGCATCCCTAATAAAACTAACGGCAAAGCTCTTACCCATGTGTCATTATGACACATCAAAGATGCTTTAAGCTGCCGATGCATGCGTTCCACCATACCATTTGCGCAAGGATGGTAACTAGTCGTGCGCACCCGTTTGGTACCACATACATCCATTAGACGGCGAAACAACACAGATTCAAACTGCCGGCCCTGGTCGGTTGTCAAAATGTTTGGTACCCCAAAACGGGAAACCCAACCAGTTACGAATGTATCTGCTACCTCTTCTGCTGTGATTGATGACATAGGCCATACTTCAGGCCACCGTGTGTATCTATCAATCGCAGTCAGGCAATAATTGTACCCTTTCGAGTGAGGAAGTGGTCCAATAATGTCTAAATGCACCGACCTAAATCTGTTTGACGGTAATTTAAACTCTCCAAGTGGCGAATTAATATGTCGAGTTACTTTACTGAGTTGACAGCGTAAACAAGTTCGAGCCCATTCACGGCAATTTGCGTTTACTTGAGGCCATACATAACGCTCAGTTACCAAGCGAGTGGTTGCCCGCGCGCCAGGGTGACTGAGGTTGTGACACCTGTCGAATGCAGCTCGACGGAATGCTGGTGTCAGGTATGGACGTGGTCGCTCAGTTGAAGTATCACAAATTACTGTGATATTTGTGCCAGGGATGAGGATGGGTTCGAGCTTCAAAGACGAATTCCCACGCATACTAGCTAGCTCCTCATCCGATTCTTGCGATAACGCGAGTGCAGCAAAATCCTCTTCAAGAGAAATAGACTCAACGCGCGACATGGCATCAGCTACGATGTTATCAACCCCTTTAATATACACTACATCAGTAGTAAACTGGCTGATGAAAGACAGCTGGTTTAATTGGATAGGCGGCAATTTCTCACGTCGTTGTACAAAAGCGTATATTAGCGGCTTATGGTCAGTGTAGATAGTGACGTGTTGTACCTCCAACAGGTGCCTGAAGTGTTGAACACTCTCGTACACCGCAAGGAGTTCCCGATAGTACGCCGGCCACTGAGCCTGTTTAGCAGTCAGCTTTTTACTAAAATAGGCTAGTGGCTGCCAATCATCATTATCGACGCGCTGTTGTAGGCAAGAACCAACGTGCGTTCCTGAAGCGTCAGTAAACAACCCAACCTCAGCACTGTTATTTGGGTGTGCTAAAATTGTAGCGGACGTCAAGCTTTTCTTGCATTCTTCAAAGCACTTTTCTAGCTCAGGAGTCCACACAAAAGGTTTATTGCCTTTGCCTTGAATAGCAGTGATTGCTTCAATTAACGGCGCTTGGTACTTAGCCGTACTTGGCAAAAACCGGCGGTAGTAATTGACCATGCCTATGAATCTGCGCATACCCTGAACTGTCTTTGGGGGCGGGTAATCCACCAGAGAACGAATTCTGTCCTCAGGAGGACGCGTGCCCGCAGCATTGACTCGATGCCCAAGGAAAGATACTTCTGCGGCACCAAATACGGACTTGGCTGTATTAATCACAACGCCATAGTCGTGCAATCGCTGGAACAAGATTTCCAGATGCTGCGCATGCGCTATTTGGTCTTTTGAGTAAACCAAAATGTCATCAACATAGACATAGCAAAAATCTAAGCCACGGACTACTTCATCGATAAATCTCTGAAAAGTCTGCCCAGCATTACGCAAACCAAAAGTCATATACAGAAATTCATATAATCCAAATGGAGTAGTTATCGCTGTCTTGCACACGTCGCCTGGATTCACCGGTATCTGTTGATAGGCCTTGACCAAGTCTATAGTACTAAAAACGGTACAGCCAGACAAGTTGTGCGCATAATCACCTATGTATCGGACAGGGTAGCGATCAGGAATCGTTCGGGCGTTTAATGCACGATAATCACCGCAAGGACGCCACGTTGAGTCCTTTTTAGGTGCGAGATGCAGAGGCGATGACCAAGAGCTATCAGATGGTCGGCAAGTACCAGCTCGGACCATATCTTCGAACTCTTTCTTTGCAATGCCCAGTTTTAATGGTGCCAACCGACGCGGTCTAGATGTCACAGGGGGACCGTCGGTAGTGTTTATATAATGTACGGTGCTGTGTTTAATAATTCTAGGTGCACCAGGTGGTCGCGTTATACTTGGGTATTTCTCCAAGATCGCTGTGAATGGCGAGTCAGGAAGAGATACTACCTTCACACTTTGCTGTTCCGCGGTATAAAGGTCCGCGGACGAAATAAGCCCAGTTTTACTATCGCACAGCTTACCTTTTGAGCAATCGGGTAAAAGCTGGTAATGCGACAAAAAATCTACGCCAATAATACCACTTTCCACATCCGCCACGACAAAGTTCCAGGTGAAATCCCGTCGTAGCCCTAAATTTAAGTTCAACTGTACCAGTCCATATGTGATAATCTTACTGCCATTAGCTGCAACTAAACTATATGATAATGGCTGAAGCGTACGTCCTTTTATAAAGCTACGAGGAACGCAACAAATATCCGAACCAGTGTCCACCAAAAATTTCCGGTTGGATCTCCGGTCGGTCACGAAAAGGCGGCGACTAGCTGGCGAGCAACTGGATGTCGCCTTTAACAGTTGCTGTTTTGGTTTCCCTGATCACTAGGCGGGGAACCGGACCACTTACATGGAGGCACACATTTACGTGCTTTTGTCGCAAAACGGTCATGATAAAAGCACAAATCATAGTTACGTGAACGTGATCGGCTGCGACTACGATTACGGTTACGATTGAAGTCACGACTACGCGTACCAACATGCGAGCTGCAACCAGCAGAGGAAAGTGACGCTACTAAACGGGTCAATTCATCAACTTTTTTAGTCAGCTCCTGTACAAGATCAGTATTCGAGTTAGGCGAAACCGTACATACCTCCAATGAAGTTGATTGAGCGTTAATTTCAGCCAAATTGTCCGCTAGTTCGCTTAGCTCAGCCAACGATTCTAATCGTTGAGCAGCCAAGACAGTTTGAAGATATCGTGGCAACCTGCTCATCCAAATTGTCTTCAGAATATCCTCCGGAAATGCTGCACCGGCTAACGATCTCAGATGACGCAGAAAAAACGACGGCTTTTGATCGCCGATCTGCTCCTTCTCTAGAAGACGGCGTATTTTCTGCTCCCGAGAATCTGAGAACCTAGATATTATTGCGTTGCGCAATTTCGTGTAGGGTTGCTCCCTCGGAGGTTGGATTATGAAATCCTCTACTTCGCGAGTACAATTGGTATCGAGGTGCGCAACTGCGTAATTAAACTTTGTGATTTCTTGGCTAATATTATTGATGGAAAATTGCGCCTCTAAACTCGCAAACCATAGGGCCGGGCGATCTCTACAAAATGGAGGGGTACGTATAGATACTCTGTTAATCATTACCTTCTCCGTACCGCCTGTGCCAGATCTGCTGTCACTGCTTGACATTTCACGTCCACCCGTACCCGCGGAAGCTGGTTTGAAGTCTTCCTGCTCACTGTCACTCATGACGTGTGCTGTCATGAAAGACCATGCTAAGAGAAAAACAAAATTCAAAAACAAAAACTGAAAACAAAAGAAACGTGGGAGTGTGGTGTGCGCGAATGCCCTACAAAAAACTTTGGTATAAAAATAACTTAAAAATATGTACAAAAATTCACCAAAATAAAATAAAATTAAATACACACACAAAAACACACAACAATATAAATCACACTTAGTCTTTTTAGTCCACACTGGTTCTTCCAAAAGATACTTCGACTTTAGTCTTGACGCGCTCCATGCGATTGTTGCCAGCAGTCAGCAGCACAGCTCTCGTAGTCGAATTCACCACTTCTTTTTCTACGTTTTCGTATTCTCGTCGACGAACAATCAGACGACCGTGGTCGCTTCACTCGTACCACCAAAGAAAGTACTCGTACCTATTTGCGTACCTTTGCTCTTCTTGTGTTCGAATCGTCTTAATTTATGTTGTGTTCGTATCGGGGTCACCAATTTAGGATATTATTACTCCTATTATTAAAACAATTTATTTTGCGGAATCGAAAACATCTATTTTTCACCTCTTGACAGATCTCTTATATAACAAAAAACAACTCTATTGAAATAAAATAATAAAGGCGACCGCGAAGGTCGCACTGGTGAAAAAGAGTTCCGCCACAGTACTATCAGATATTCGGTTCCATTGTCTGTCCTCACGCAATGTGTATCTGAAACAATCGCTCTACTTCCGCCTTCTGTAATAAAACTTTGACGAATCGCTTCGTTTGATCGATCAATGTCTTGTTTACTATATAAATCCGTTGCTGAAGTTTTGTTGTACGATATTCATTGCACGAGAAGTGCAGTTTGTCTTGCTTGGGTAAAGTTGGTAGTCTTCTCCTACTGGTCTTCAAAACAAAGATGCAGACTGGATGTAGTAGAACTAATTATGTGCTTTCAACTATGCTGTAACATGTTTACAATTAAAGCATTTTTTCGTCAACTAATTACTATTAGTACCTACTTATTGATTTTGTTTAATAGCAAAGTTTGGCAAAAATAAATAATTAATCATTCCCGCAAAAGATTTAAAAAACCAACGAACTTTTCTTAGTAATTGATGTTCACAGCAAGCTCTATGCCTATTGTTGTAGTCTGTACCTCTATTACGGTCGGAGTCAACAATCTATCAAAAATTCAAAACATTGGCACTGCTTCGGATCTACATAGTTGCAACGATGCTCGTTTGTGGAGCATCATTTCATATCAACGGACCTGTAAATTACATTAAATGATTGCATACGGCTGTTGCATACGTTGTTCAGGAATATGAATAACTGAGACCTCACGTCTTCACATCAGTAACGCAGGTTGACGTGTTTTATACATTGAGTTTATTTTATTTTGCTATTAGATAATGCCCGATCTCAAATGTTTGATTATTTAACCATTGCCCCTCTCTCATTTATCTATTTCGTGTTTTTGTACGTTCTTTGACAATTGTATAGAAATAACGCCGATAATTTACATAAACTCTGATCAAGTTTTGTTTATAACGCATGTAAGTGCGTCTGTAATTTACGAAAAGCGCCTAATTAAGGTAATTGAATTACCGGATTTTAAAAATCAGAGTTGTAGGCTCTGTTTGTTCGGTCTTTATTTTTACACTAACTTTTCTCGATTTTTACTTTTTTTTTTTTTTTTTTGTCTGTGTATTTGTTTTGTTTTTGTTTGAAAGAAGACTTGATTTCTTGCGTTCTTAGCTTCAAAAAATCTGTTCAGGCATTTGAAGATTACCTACTCTTTTATAGGATAAAAAAAGCAATATGTACTATACATGTTTCTATTGATTATTTTGAAAGGCTCATTAATAAGAGTTTGGCTAAGCCTTTGAAAAGGTTTGGCATCTTTGATCTATTTGGGTGACATATTGTGTCTTAGCCATTTGCTGTTACATGTTCTAGTACATGTAACCACTCTGTTTTATCGGCTTTGGTTCTCCGCCAAAAGTATAATTTTGGGGGCGTCACAGCTATGCTCGGGCGTAGTGCAGTGGACGTGGTGTCAATCACAGGTGGACAGAGTTTTCAGAAATTATCGCTGTACCTAGGTTCTCAGAGATATTGTTCCAAATTTGTGAGTTTCAGAATGTCAAGGAAGAAGGTTGTAGCTTTGAGTTATTATTCAGTAGGTTCTGTAACATTCTCCATGGATTTGTCCATTGAAATTTCAGTTCAAATTTCTAGTAGCCAACACCCAAATGCCAAGAAGGATACAAAATTCACAGCTTCTAAAATTTTGTACTCTTTTAGATTTCATAATTGATCTGTGAATTAGTGCTATTTTGCTTTTTATTTTTGAGTTAACTCATTATTTTTAACATTTCCAACTGCCGCAAAGAAAAAGTATGCTTCATTTTGACTCACCTTGTACCTTTTATCCATTAGAGTCAGTGACTGATCTTTCCAAAAGCTCGGAAAATGTAAATAACTTAGTAGATGTATCTCAATTAGCATGTGCGCTTCACAATCTGACGGCACCCGGTTCGATCTTCGGCCCTGCACCAATAACTTATTCAGTACCTAAATTTAAATAAATTATGAGCAGTTTCGTTTCGATGCCATCCCTCAAAAATAGTTAAGGAAAACATCGCGAGGATATCGTTATGTCCAAGAACCAATTTATTTAAGGCCTGTGTCCCAGCAGTGAGAACATGATAGGCTGATAATGATAGTTCAGATTTCAAATCTCGCTTTCGTACTTACAAGTTATAACGCCGTTGTCTCTATTATTCTTTAGCGCAGTGGTGATGTCAATCAACGTTGTAGGACAAACGGCGGTTATGCGTGTCTCTGTCACTCAAGAAATGCACTGGTTGGCGTTAATTCCACGAGCTAATTAGATTTCTTCTTTGATGTTCAAGGTTTCGATAGTAGCTCAATTTGATACGGCATACTACTCTAGAAAAATACGTAAAGATCTAAAACTTTGGAATCAAAAGAAAATGGTTTTTTGATAATTGAAATGTATATTTAGTCCACCCAGAAAATGGACAGGCGACCTAAAAGAGACCACAGTAAAACGCTGGATGTCAACCGGCCTTTTTGGAAATCGATGGGGTAGGCATATGTCCAGCAGTGGACGTCCTATGGCTGAAATGATGATGATGATGAAATGTTATTTATACTTTTTTAGAAACGACTTCTTAATAAATTGAAAAACATAGTGCCATTACATATTTACATTCCTGGTGGAAGTGCATTGGCGAAACCAGGAAAACCCGTAAGACAGCATACCAATGCCTTCCGTAATACCAGGTATGTTTTGATTTTACATCTAGATACTCTTGCAATTCCTTTTTCTACATTACCAGTTTATGCTTGCGTAGCTCAGATTTTACCAAAAAGCCATTGTCCAAGACTGTCGCTTTCGTACAAAGTCTACGCTTCCCGTCCTTGAATCTAAAAGCAACAAACCCATTGAGCAACGTTTATCGTAATCTTATGTTTCGCGTGTATTTCTGTCTGGCTTTCATCAGGAACACTTTGCTTCACATTAAAGTGTTTAAATGCGTATGATAACATCATTGATTAGTTGCCGTCCAAAATAAACAATGCTGTAATGTAGCGATGCAAGTATGAGTATTGTAACACTGGCAGCTTACGTTGAGATCATCCACCTTGTGATTTGTGGCACACGCGTCGCTTATGACGAATGTTTCCGGTGTTATGAAAGTTCCGTCTTTAACGTTGTAATCTGCAGTATTGATTACATGTAACTTAATCCTAAGATTTAAGTTTCGCTGTCCGAAAATTGTATTTGCTTTCTATGTTTGATCATGCGTTAAGCCCAAGTAACTTATACCTAAACTGGAATGTTCACGTGAAATCAAATTTCGGTACGAGTCCTCCGTAGAGACGAAGAGCTAAATCGTAATACGTAACATCAAGGAAGATCTCGGTATCATCAAACTTTTGACGTTGCTTTACAACTTATTCAGCCATGTATACACAAATATCCATATATTTTTATACACTACGAGTATGTTGATTTATAATTCTTTTAAAATTAGATTCATTATAGAAGCAGTTTTTTTGTATGTTCGCAATCAAATTAAGTATAAATGCCTTTGTGAACCAGTTACATTTACCTGTGGACAACAATTTGTATATTTACTGATTAAATCCATCATCTAATTTATCAGTTGCTACTTACTGATACTGACTAACTTACTACTTGCTATATTGAAATTAATGTCGTCATTTCGAAACATTTTTGTTAGCAATTTGTGAGTCATAACGCTAGTTAGACTATTTGTAAAAATAACAGCACGGTCAGTTATTTTTCTGTGCGAAAACTGACCTCGTCTCTCGTCATGGTTTTGTTTTCCTATTTATACATTGAAGTTTAGACTTTCCCAAGGCAACACGATGGCTCATTGATAGTCGGTTTCGATCTTCCTGTTAGATATTTTTTGTTCGTCAAACTTCCAAAATATTTTGATTGTTTTAAAATATTCATCATAATCTTAGACTTTATCAGTTTACTGCTAGATATCAAGCTTTTTTTTTTTAATAGCATCGTGTCCAATGCGGCGCTGATATCATCCATCCATGTCCTGGACTTTCACCTTGGACTGGACTCTAATATCATCACATCTACCTGGTGATATTTTAATGTTCTTCTCGCTTTCCTAATCTACCTACCGACACAAGCATTCATTATATTAGTGGCGTATTTTTTAATCAAACGCGTTTAATGCAGACGCTTTGGGGTGGTCGTATATTTGGAATTAGGACTCTGGCCAAAAGTTTATTAAAAGATCTCGTTTTCATTTAAACAGTGGCTAACAAGCATGCGGTCCAGAAATGGTTCTCTGTAGTTCTAAATCACGACTATAATTTGATCTAGTGTTGTACACTTTCAATCTGTATAATTCCTGTTTGCCCCCCTGCTCTGTCCCATAGGGTCGAGGGGACAAACAGGAAAAAAAAATCGGTTTGACCCCCCTATAGTCTAGCTCGGATTGGGCGCCGGCGCTCTCCCCTCCTTGTTCTACCCCAGTGTTGGCTGCTGGCCAGCCAGACGCTTTCCGATCAACTCATTCAATGTCTACTGAAGTTGTCTCAAACTTCTGCATGATAACCATTTGTTGAAAATGTTTTTAGTTAGTTGTTTTGGTTAGTTCAAATCTTAATTTGCATCGACATGACAAGAAAAAACTGTATTCAAAAGTTTTATTGTGTAGTTATTTAGCAAGTTAAAATTTTCAATTGCATTGAAACTTCGTAGTTGTGCGTATCGGTTGGTCCATAAGGAACTCCTGGTATTTGCACTTATTACAAATTTTCTCGTAGTTTCTAATGTTTATCATTATTCTACAGCAATGGTTAGGTAATACTACTATAACAGGTTTTGACTATACCTTTTAGTTTCTAGTGAGCTTATATAGTTCAAATTAAAAAAACTGTTAAATTTATAAGATTAAACTGTAGTTTTTTTTACAAATATTTGCTTTACCATGTGCCTGTGGTAGTGGTTCATCAGATACACGTTACCCACCCCCGCATATGATTATATGACGTCATCGTTATACCTATCACATACTACTGAAGATTTAGAACTTTCGAGGTCGTTGCACGTCAGATATTTATCATTAATTTTTTCAGTTCTTTGCACACGTTTAAGAATTTTTGCGAAGATTGCTCTTGTTCATTTATGGATGTTTGTTTTGTACTATAGCATTAAATTATGCTTACTTCATTTTTTACTACTTCTGAAGCTTGTTTCAATAATATATCAAATTTTCATAATCACTCTTACCTACTAGCTGCGCTAAGTTCTGTCATGATACTGCCGGTGCATTTCCTGCATGCTTTAAGTTGCTGAAATGAGGGTACGTCAGCAAGCGCCATTGCATTGTTTTTTATTACGTGTGTATCAATTTTAATGCGTAATGTTCGAAATGTGCTGTGGGAAAAATCTTTCAACCTTTTTTCCTGTCTGCACCAATTTTTATAAGTCAAGGTATACACTCCGGGTCATTGGTAATCGTTCAGGCTGACAATGTCTAGTGTCCCAGAATGTCTCATACGCTAAAAACTCTATAGTCTTATTAACGGGATATTTACCGTGATTAGGTTGTAAATGTACCGTGAATATGTACACTGTAGTGAACAACCGTGATAGTTTATAACAATTTTTCTCTTTTCTTGTGATCGGTAAGACACCACGTGCTCCCATAGCGTCTGCCGCATTCCCCAGTCCGCCATATCGGGGGCACGTTCGCAATTAGTGCCAAAACCGTTCGCAAGCCCGAGAACGTTGCCTCTGGTTAGTTCTATTTTAATTTCGCACGTATCTCCGAACCTTGGGAATGTGGGTTGACTGAAACTTATGAAATTAGTTTTTGGTTCCTGTTTTGGTGCAATATGCCTACTATCAGCAACATTTTAAGTTATAGTTTGAACATACCGGCCATAGAACAGAACTTAAGCTAATGTGTACCACAATTATAAGGGTGAAGTTAATCGCGAAGCTTATCATATCTATCATTCCAAAGGACAGGCGAAATTTTTGATATGTGAGCTTCGATCAAAAATTATAATTTTTCGAAGTTTGTGAGTCATTTTTTTTTTTGCATGCTATGCATGCAACAGCAGCCATGGTTATACATTTTCACGCTTGTTACTCCGTTGAATCAAGTCACCAGATTACAATAATTAAGCAATAGTCCAAGCTTTGCAATCAAATTTTATGCTGTAACAATACGCTTACGTTTCAATTTCTACGAAATCCATAATCACTTCCAGTTTTCTCACCACAAATATCTGAAACATTCTGTAACAATCATGTTACCGACGACAGCAGAAACTATCGTGTAACCTGTGTTGTTATATATAGTCACTCAAGCTCCTGTGTACGGTCCTCTTTCCGAGTGAAAGTTAGTTTAATGTGACGTAATATACTGCCGATGTTTTGGCGACAGTATATAGCTGAGCGATAGCATGTGCGCGTTACAATCTGACCACCTGGCACCCAGTGCAGTCCTCACCCCTGCACCAATGACTTATTTAGTACCTAAATAAATATTTTTTTATTTTATTTTATTTATTTAATAAAACCCACAGCTCTTGAAATTAATACATTAAACTTATAGATATTCTGACAGCCAATGACGGATTTACATTTTATAAAAGTAAATATTTTTTTAAAATAACAATCACTAAATAATCTTAATGAAACCGGTTTGTCCAAGAACCTCAAAAGTTCAAAGATATATGACATTCAATAACATGTACGGGCCCAGTATGGTGGATTGGGCCCTTCTTCTCTCTCTGAGAGAAGGCCTGTATCCCAGCAGTGGGAAACATGATGGGAGGCTGATAATAATGCTGAATATTGAAACTAACCTATCTCTATTTTAAAGTATTTGGTTTCTGAAAGGCTAGTTTCGTTTGGCCACCACAAACTAGCTTCGTGACGTTTCTTTATACCACTGAGATCATCGCTACATGCTACATGGTCAGGGTATATTTTGCCAAACCTTCCATTACCTTCTCAAGTTCCTCTTATCCACATGGTCCTATTTCCGAATGCTGACCTACATGCGTTCGCCATGAATGAACCGCTTCTTGGAACTGTCGTTGTTTGCCATCCGATTATAATTGGAATATGCAGTTGACTTGCGAAACGATTTATCGCTCGCTGAAATTCTGCCAGAGCTGTGTCGTCAATTATGTCTTTGGTAGCGCCGTCATTTGCAGTAGCTTGAAAATTTATGACTTCGTTCGAACACAAATCTAGAGCTGTGAGTTTTGTGAATGCTTAACATGACTTTAATGATAACCTATCAACTAATAAGTATTACTGCTGTGTCTTTGTTCTTCCTTGAAAAAAAGTATCTGGCTAAATGATTGCAAAATGTTTGTTCGTTTGAAAGTTTAACTGCGTTAGAAACTATAGAAACAGCTTTAAAGCAAGCCGTTAAAGATATATGGAAAGGTAAATCTCCGTCGGATAGTCCATTTCCTCATTCTGAAACATAAACTCTATCTCACTTAATCCTAAATTGCAATTTGATACTAAAAATGTAACAAATAGGGTATACATTCCTGTTTCCAGTGGCATTAGTTTATCCATGCCACGACTACGGACAAGTTTCATACTCAAATAAATATGAGGGTAGTCTATAAATACGTGGTTTATTATAGAAACGCGTCGTCAGCTTGGACGCCTACGTGTGATCGCAGACAACTATTCCTGATGGCGACTCTTTAAATCACTGTGACGTTGTTTTGGGGATTTTTCGAAAAATGTTGTGCAATTCAGATGAATATATTGCAAGCGCATTCCGTTGACAACAGCGTTCTTTATATTATTTGTTATTTCATAAAGACGTGATGTTTTGCTAAAGTCTTTATTGCTATCCAAAATTACGGCAAGCTTTTAAGTTTTTTTCAATTACTACGTCACTCTGCTCGAGTAAGTACAAAGTATATCGTGTACTGGGTTACGCGAAAAGGGTGCATTGGGGGGAAGAAGTAATAGTAAACTAGACAAAATGTATGGAACATTTGATATTTTTTCGCGATTTCAGGGTTGCTCTCCTAGTACCTAAAAGTTGTTCATAATGATGAGAATAACAGTATAACGCACCCAATTCATTTGCTCTGACTGGTGTTATAACATTGTCAAAATCTGAATGAAAACCTTTTCTTTTCATATTTATCTCGGGGTGACGAGCGCAGTGCATTGCCATCCAAGGTTTTGAACTGTTGAAGTTCAAAATTCTGAGTGGCGTTGAGCTGTTATGGGCAAGCGTGAAGAGCCATCAGGCGAACGACTTCGCTCGTCTCGTCACTCAGTATCATAAAAAAATATTTTTTTTACTGCATCTATAGTATATTAGCTACCAGCTACAAACAATTTTGCGTTCAAAAAGCTAGTAAAAGTGATCAGAATTTACTGTTTTATTTCAGCTTTTTACAATTCGTGGCAACTGTCAGACCCATCTTTCAGCGGACGTACTTTAGTATTATTTATAAGGGTAGTTATATTTAGAAAATGTCAAACGTCTTAAAGACAAATAACATGATGACAAAATTATTTTAGCAATGGGTACATTAAATGGGTTTGTATGTAATTTTTATTTCTGGTGTACACAATGAAAAGTTTCTATCTATCTACATTTTGGAACCGACGAGAAAAAAAAGACAAAGCATGTCGCTTCATTGTTCTACTGTATATCATAGTTGCAGTACGTACACGTACATAGTGGACGTAACTGCTGTACTATTGAAAAAAACTACAACTCTGCAGAGTCGCACAGTAGGCATTGCAGAGAGCTATGCTTGAAGCTTTTTTGCGCGATAAAATACGAAATGTGGATATTCGCCGGAGTAGCTGCTAGGATTTGCAAGTTGACGTGGCAATGGGCAGGCATGACATCCCTCAAAGAACCGATAACCGATGGGGAAAAAATGTTATTGAGTGGAAACTGGAAATCTCGAACCGGAAGACGCAGCGTAGGTAGGCCTCCCACTAGATGGACCGACGACATTGTGAGAGTGGCGGACATCAAGTTGATACAGATGGCAGGTTGTCGTTCAGTATGGCATTCTAAGGGGGAGGGGGGGTTGGGGCTACGTTCAGCTGTGAACGACTTCTGGCTGATGATGAGGATAACTACTGCAGCGTTCAAATCCCTCAAAGCTTTTAAATAATCTACACAAGCTATCTTTTAAACAGAGTTCCCAGTCTTGCAATATTTACTCTCGTGTCTTTCTGTCCCGTCGGCCTCAACCTTACTGCTGTCACGTTTAAAAATAACGCCATCACATGTTCGGTCGCTAATCTATAGCTAATTCTCGGTTTTGACTTGCCAAATGTATTATTAGTACTCTGATAACCTGTGCTTGAGGGAAGGTGTCTATTTGCTTTGGATGCTTATCATGCTTGTTGCTGCATTTCGATAGATTATTGCGGTAGTTCTTCGTGGTTCTTCATTCTTGTGTTGCTTGTGCATATTTTGCATACTACCGTTGCCTGACCTTTAACAAAATTAATGACGATATAACCATTTGACAGTTAATCCTTTCCCCCCAGCAAATTTTTATCCAATTCGCTGTTTACCCCTTATAACAATCGCACGCTTCTGCTCTTCAGTTTGTATTTAAGTTTGGACTGAGAACTTGCTCCGAAATTGCTTGGTTATATTATCTTAAAGGCAATACCCAATACAGGGTTACGCATATAGACGCTACTAAGCTGAAAAGAGGTCATTGTACGCGGGTGAAACCGCGCGGCACAGCTAGTTTCCTAATCCTTGAGCTAGTTTTCTAGTCGACTGCTCCGGTGGCCCAGTTGGCAGTGAACCTGCTTTCTACGCTTGGAGGCATGGGTTCGATTCCCACCTAGGACAAACATTTATGTGATGAATGTTATGTCTATATCTTGGTGTTAATATTTATTTAAGTATCTATTTAAAAATATTTACGTATACTGTAACTTGTAGTCGAATGTACCTATGTAGGTATTCTGCGAATGTCGGGACATCCCGGCCCATTATCATTGTCAATATCTCGTCACTCCAACCGCAAGACCACAGTGTGGATAACAGTCACTTCGCCAATACCTCGTATCGAAGACAACTCTGTCGACCCTCATCTTGAACAGTACTGTTTATAGGAATCGGACGGATATAGAATACGGAACATTGACCTTTTCACGGGAACGAATTACCTATCACGTGGATTCTTAATTAGACTATACTATATACCAAAGATAATATAACCGTATGGTTATATTTATATCGTCATTGCTGTCTTTTCTTGTAGCTAAATCAAAGGAGTCCAAATCAAAAAGTTTACAATAATGTATTCAATTGTGCAATTCCCATAATTTTAATTGTGATACCAGCACCAACTCAAATCATCCCAGGTCAGGACGTTCTCGGTGTCTTTTACGAAGCTCTACTTTCTACGAAAATGTTTTCTGTCTAAATTGATAAAGAATCAACTACTAATAATAACGACGTGCAGCGGGAATACAAATTAAACACAAATTCAGTGACATAAAAATATTATTTCAAATTTTTCTTGCATAAGAGAAAATATTGTAAAATACGAAATAGAAAATATGACGTTCGGAAGGCTCAAGTCGACTTTTATCATTACTATAGCTCATACTAGCTGTTGCCCGCGATACTACGATGAGTCTAACGTATCTGTGATGCCCCTGGTGTTGCAGGTATCCATAGGCGACGGTGATCACTTACCATCAGGCGGGCCTGTCTGCTTGTTTGCCACCTATGGCATAAAAAAAACTAGCTTTGTGCGCCTAGAGTTTCATACTCCTATTAGATTTTTAGATCTGTGGAAATCGCATACTGTGGACGTTACGCGTTTTTTTCTCACACTTGCAAAAAGTGAAATGAGCTACCGCTGCATTTCCGAGTATCTTTAAGCTGGGGTTCTTTTATAGGGGCTGCTCCTGCTGTTAATAGAGTCTTTAAATTTCAGCAATGTATCTGTGATGTCCTAGCTTGTGTTACATGTAGCATAGCTTACGGTGATCGCTTACCATCAGGCAGCCCGTGAGTTTGTTTGCTACCAAAGATAATGAGAATATATCGTCAAAGTTAGCTACCTATGGCAAAAAAATAAATGCCTTCATTGCTTCAGCCCTTTCGCTAAATCCATCCTTAGCAGACCTCTATACCCAATAAGAAATGTACCTGTCAAATTCCAGTTTCGTTGGTAAGTGGTTTTAGAGATTTCGCGAAGAGTCAGTCATTGAATAAGTCACTCGTTATATTTTACATTTATATACATTTTATACGATAGCCCCGTTAGCTTAGTTGGTAGTGATCCTGCCTTCTGTGCTTGGGGGCATGGGTTCGATTTTACCTGGGACAAATATTTGTGTTTGATGAACAAGTATGTATTTAAACATATATATGTATGTATATCAGTCTCTGGCAGCCATATTACAAGCTTTGCTTAGTTTGGGGTCAGATTACCGTGTGTGCAATAATGTCCCAGATATTTTATTTTATATGACATACATAATCTTAGTTTATTGATGTAGGTACATAGTTTATCGTCCGTCCACGTCGTCGTGTCTTATTTGACCCTTCTATAGTCTGGCCCACCTTGGCCAAGCGTGATGTCACTTGGCTCAGGGGAGTGCAACTATGTTTATGTAGCTAAACTTACCTAGTGAAAGGAGTAATTAAATGTTATGTAGTAATTTTTCTTGCAAGTACGCTCCAAAGCGCTTCACATTTTGCACCAATTGGATGTGAAAACATCGTTCTGCATCGTTCTCGATCTGTATTTACGTATGACTAATGTGTACGCGACGTGTACAAATTGGTCAGTTGGACAAGGACAGCATGGGTACACGGGGTTAAATTCTTCGAAAAAATCAAGTGTTATTTAGTTTTAATTGACACCTGAAATGTCTTGTAATTTATTATCAGGCGTTAAGTTAAAGATGCTAGTTAAAACTTACCTACTTAGAATGCACAATAGCTACTTGAGTGACTTAGAAAGTGTAGGCTGTACAACGTACGGTACGTGTCTGGGTATTCCTATTGCGGTTCTCGGAATAACTTCCAGCGTGTATCCAGCTGGCGTCTTTCTTTGAATCTTGAAAACGTCTGCTCACAACGACTGTCTCTACATCTACTACCTACTTACTAATGTTTTGTAGGTTCCATCTAGAAAGCTAGTTATGAGCACCTACCTAGTAATATCTGTTAAACCAGTCGCAGCCTACTAAGCGCATAATATATGCACTCGTAAATTGATAAGTTGAATTAATGTTTTATGCTTTTATAATACCAAAATTAAATGGGTTCATGCTTCGAGTACATATTGCTTTTTGTTTTATCGTAGGCGTTAAGGCGTCAAGGTAATTAACCAAAGTAGCCTATCGAACACCGAGATGTTGACGAATAGAAGAACACAAAATTGATTGCTGCATAATGTCATGTCGGTTTCGTACTGTTTTATTAGGCAGCTTGCCGCTTTGGTTTTCAATATTTAACTAAGAAAATTTTCGGCTAGATCCGTTGGTCTGGCTTGCAGTTCTTATCCAATAATAACATGCAGACGAGAAACAATTGCCCTCCTTGCGAGGTCGTTGCAGCCAGCTAATAATAGCTCGCATCCTAGTAAGCTTGCTACTTTGGTGGTTAGGTTGGATTTGTAGCGTTTTCTTGATTCACGCACAGACCAGTATAAATAAATTCATGTAAATTTCTTAGAGCTCAGTGAGCGAAGTACGAATTTTCGTCACGTAAAATACTTATCGAATTCCATACAAATTTCAATTTCGAAATTCAATAAGTATTTATATGAAATTCGATACTTTCTTCTCTCTTTACAGTATTATATATACTATTCTAATCGTCTACTCGTTCTAACTTCTATTGTAATCTATTGCACAAACAAATCAGAGTGTAGTTATTGCCACAGTCCCCCAGTTTCAGCACCGAACGTGACTCCAGCGAAGCTGTGATCACGATCCTCCTGTAAGGAACCTATTCACATTCGAATATAAGCTAATGAGAATGGTCGAAGCTTGGAATGAGTACGGTTTCTAAACCGTTTCCCATGTAGTTTCGTAATAAGACATGGTTGTATATTTTAGGTCCAGACTGGACCAGTTAGAAATACTTAGGTATACCTACTCACGTTCCTTTTGATCAAACGTAAGAAACATTTCCAGAATTTCAGTGGAGCGCAGTATTTCGGTGTCATGAACATGGAACTGCGCTCCAGAATGCAGATTATAGATGTAGCACTCAAAATTGGTGAGCTGAAATGGGGCTGGGCCTTAGTAGGCGTCGTAAGAGAAGGCGCAATAAACTTGAAACCTTTGATAGAGACTAGCATGCTCCAGCACAAAACTACCAACACACAAAAAGGCGGAGGAGGCCTTTGCCTTATAATGTAACTCATCAGCCCAAGCCCAAGCACAACAAGAAAGAATTCGAAAAATATTGACAATGAAACAAGTATTAAGTAAATTTACTTTTATCATGTGTGTCTCGCGGTCTCGCGGGAAAAAACTACGTCTTCACGATGACAACTTTCTTACCAAATTTCATAAAGATCAGCTCAGCCACTTAGTCGTCAAAAGGCAACAATAAGACAGGCAGACTAACCTTTCGCCACCAGCCATGTTTAATATTCGTGTAGGTGATTCTTCAGATCATACTACCTTGTTTGTTTGTTTGTCTGATCTGAGGGTTATTCTAACAGATTACCAAAATCACCGACAGCTATAGACGAACCGCTCAGTCTTCGAAGTGGAGGCTGCGAGTGGCATTTACAACTAAGCGCTACAGTGGGTCGGATGACACGTTAAATTGTATATCCCGGTGGATGGTGTTGGCGGCCTTTGACTGTTCTTTGTCGTCAAGTGCCTTTCCATAACTGGAGGTTGGCCGTCAGCAGACAGCAAACTTCTCTCTATCTTTTGCCATGCAAAATATTATAGTTATTCGACGCTGGCTATGGTGGTCCATTCCCGCGGAAGTTGCTTTGAGCACGTCGAGTGCCTTCAACATTGCCCATCATAATTAACTGGAGAAGCTGGTATTTTTCGTATCACTAAACATGGCCAAGATACCCAAATTTCCTTCTCTTGATGGTTTGCAGCAGTTCACGGCTCTTGTCGTTGCACTGGAGATATCTGATCTTGGAGTCTTTCTGCGTCCAGCTAATACATAGCATTCTCCGGTAGCACAACATGTCGAAAGCTTGCTTCAAGTTACTTCTGGGTGTTAGCTTTTAGAGTCCACCCAGCTTCCACCCACCCAGCTTCTGCAAATATTTTTAATATTAGTGTGAAGTACTTAAACTTGTAGGCGTATATCGCGATGACCTAGAGCACCGGTTGGTGCTATATACAATGGCGCTCAGATTTCTAGCCGAGCCTGCAGAACCGGTCTCCGGCACCTTAGGTCTCAGTGCTCTTATTGTGGTCTGGACATCGTCCGTAGGCGTTAAAATATGTCCCAGCTACGTTTATAGCCTAGATGCTCCGTCGTCTTCCTTTTTCGTCTCAATTCCTTTAGAAATTGTCTTCTTTTTGGATGACAAAAGAATATTTGTTGTGTAAATTCAGTCTAATATTATCAATGCGAAAGTTTGTGTGTAAGTGTGTTTGTGCGCAGTCAACTTAGTAACAGCTGAACGGATTTGAATGAAAATATAATGTGGAGGTAGCTGCACACACATGCTAATTTAGGTACATAAGGGTGTCCTGTACACAGGCTAATTTTCCCGGAAAAGTTCATGGTACCAGATGATAGCATGTGAAACTGCGCGCCGCTGCTAGTTTTGTATAAGTATATTTATTGCATCTGTAGTTATACGAGTCTCTTGTATATAAAATGAATTGTATTGAATATATTCTGAACGTTATGCTTAAATCTATTTTACTCACAAATGACAATGACTAAAATACGAACAACTATTATGCAGAGTTAGCTATAACTTATAACGTTATACTTAGTTGTTCGTACTTTTAACCAACTTCTAAAAAGGAAGGCCGGGTTCTCAATTCGGTTGTATGTTTTTTTTTTATGTTTGCTACCTCAGAACTCCGTCCTTCATGAATCGATTTGGAAATTCTTTATTCTCTCTTTATTTGAAAGGATTTACTTTCAGATTGGTCAGATAAAAAAAAACAGTTCTGTAATTTATTTTTAAAATAAAATTAACTGATATAAAATTGACCAAGTAAACAAAATTGTAAAATGGTATTTACTAATTAGAAAAAAAAAATACGCTTTTTTTATTGATATATATAAAACCATCTCAATTGTCTATAATATTATAATCATTGTCATATGTAAGTAAAATAGATTTAGTTAATATTACCTGATTTGCTGAAATAATGTTCTCGAAAATTTAGACTTCAGGCGTTACAGTCTTCGAAAAATTATAGTTACACTAAATTTATGCCAGTCGAGAAGGCAGAAGCCATCCTGAGCTGACTTCCGCCCTAACATTTTCCTATCTTACATTTTCAATAGGATTTTTAAATTCTAACTTGGTGTATTATAATGCATTAACTTTGCGTGAAAATAACTCGTAGGAATATCTGTACAAAGATGTGCATAGCGTATAGGTAGGTAAGTGTGTAACAAAGCAAACAATGCAAAGTATCGGATTGCCAACCGGCCCGACCGGATCGGCACACTTTGTGCAAAACTTGGTCTCATTCTTTATGAAACTCTTGGTTATTGTGATCTTGGTTTTAGTTTGCTTCAAATTATCATAATGGTGCTACGCAGATACAATATTCTCCTAGATAGGAACATTGATCATATAGAGTTTCGATTTACCTTAAATTCGAGCTAGTACCGAAAAAAGTCTGCCAAAAACTGAAAGGGCGAGGTAAACACGTATCTATTGCACACACTGACATAATTCTTGCTAGTTCTACAAACGCACACTTCAATATTGAGTGGCACACAACTGCAAACGATGTGCTTAACATGTAATCGAATGGAAGACCAAAGAGGGGTGTGTAAGTGCTAAAGGAAAAACTAACCTAACGCGCCAATAAAAAAAAAATTAGGATAGGAATTATCATTTAGTTTCGTTCCAACGACTTCGCAGATGGAAATTTTGTGCGAACTATAAAAATAATATTTTGTCCAAAATTGCATTGCGCAAAACTGTACAATTTTTTTAACAAGCTGCTTGAATAAAAAAACAACTTTTCAATGACTTTATTTCGCAAATCCATTTCTTCAGAACTTAAACCGAACATTCCTCCCACTCTATGCTCCTCTGGATTACCATAAGCACCTAGCTCTACCACACCCAAAGAATCGTACCCTGAAAAATAAACCTTGTTGTTTTAAGTTAAAGTTTAAAGTAGTACGATAGGTATAGTAAGAAAAGTTGGCACATGAAAAGTTCAAAGACCCTGTAAACGCCATTCACGTGCGGTCTCGCTACGGCGAATTGTAGTCACTTGAATTTTATGTTTATGCGTTAGTCGGGGCTCGTTTGTGGGGTAAAATTTTTAAAAATATGGGTTTACGTGCGGTATTTAATGCAGCTTTGCGTGATTGAATTAATTGAAAGAAGTGAATTTGTAATTGAAGATAAAGTATTACATAAATAAGTACCTACGTCTATCAGGCAAGTTTCGAGAAATAAGAAATTGGTTTGATGTACTGCTATATGCAGCTTATGGCACTCCGGAGATAATGACGAATCTAAATAAGTACACTTCACATTTCAAAATCTGTCAAGCTTTTACGGCCACAGGACATAATCTATACCAATATATAAAGAGGAAACATTTGATTGTTTGTTTGTTTGCATTGAATAGGCTCCGAAACTACTGAACCGATTTGAAAAATTCTTTCACTGTTGGGAAGCTACACTTTCCCCGGGTGACATAGGCTATATTATATTTTGTAGCGAAGCCGAAGGCCGACATACAACTGTCCGAAGCCGGGGCTGGCGGCTAGTATAGAGATAAAAACAAACATACAGGTAAACCCGATAAACTTGGCCCTGCTTCTTGTACAGACAGGAAAAAATATAAAAAAGTCAAGATTTTATTACAAAACTCCAAGTGCTGTCACACACAATGCAATGTACAATTCCAAATAGAGTATATAAGTAGGTATGTATTGAGTAAAGTTCACCCAACAACCTACTAGGGCCCCAGGGCACACCCCTTCTGGGGTGCCAGGGCAAGTCTAATCCCCTACTCCCGGCGACGGTCCAAGCCGAGGCTCGTACCTCCGAGGTGCCCTTGCGCTTGTCGCCCAAAATCTAAACCATGTTGGCCCAACGCCCTCTGCGTTCACCAACTAGTCCGGTCAAGCTGTAGAGGCCGCAAGGCCAACAGCAATAAGTAACATTAGAAAAAAAAAAAAGTAAAGTTCACCGCACTAAGCCCTTAGATTATAATTGCAAATAAATACGCTACACGCATAGTCATCGTTTTATTCTATTACAAAATCCTTGAAGAATGTACCTAAGCTCGCTATTTATAATCTT
This sequence comes from Agriopis leucophaearia, assembly GCA_949125355.1. Classification (NCBI taxonomy): domain Eukaryota; kingdom Metazoa; phylum Arthropoda; class Insecta; order Lepidoptera; family Geometridae; genus Agriopis; species Agriopis leucophaearia. The sequence goes on along the minus strand of OX421268.1, from coordinate 15,980,901 downwards.
CTAATAATAGATATTTGCTGTTATAATTAGGTACACTAAGTATTACTAGGAATAAATCGGAGCCACGTTGAATGTAAACCGTGAGTTCACGGAAATCGGATGTAAACATTTCCTTAGAATTTTTAATTTTTTGGTCGAAAGTAATGTTCGATCTTACCTTTACAGGGTACCTGAGTATACCGCTTGGCCATTGCACATACCAAAGTTTATTTTCATGCGAAGTTTCATTAGAAGAAAAATAATCTAATTTCTTAGAATAAGTACCTATAGAAGGATGGTTTCCAAACAACGCCTAGGTACCTACTTATTCCAAGTCTAATTAATATGATTTTTTGGTCACAACAAACTAATTTCAACCAATAAAGTTGACACCACAAAACAAACTAGATATATTTTTCAAGGTGATATCGACGAATAAAACTTGCTTGTAATTTCATTTCATTTGCTTGTAATTTGCGTAGGTGTCGTACGTGGCAAGGAAAAATTCCAGAAGCCCATAGCACCGAGCATACATGTTTTTTTTTTAATCGTAATAGGGTCCTCGTTAACTTATGGTATAATTACAGCTTTTGTAATTTTGGTAGTTTCACTTATACATATATGTACATACATTACATGCAAACGACCAGAATCCAAACTCTCACCATAAGACTTACTTTCTATCTTGTAGGTACGGAACCCTAAACTGAAAGTTCTAGCTGGGAATCGCACAATATTTTTATAGCTTACAATATAGCTTACTACGCCCACGGAAAGGCGATGATAAGACCGAAAAGTCTTTGTACTCATCATTACGAACAACTTTTTTGTAAATGCGGAACGCGAAATAATATGTACCATATTTTTTTTTAGGTGTAAATATTTATTTGAAACTGTTGTTTTTTTTTCCATAAGTCCCTGCTTTCTGTATACCCCTGTGTGATATACAGGTTTTTTTATTGCTTGACTATAACATTTGAATTTGAATATTAATTAACTAGGCATATAATAATTTTGTAGTGGTAGGACTCTTTGCAGGGGTCCGCCTGGGGAAGTATCACACCTTTGCCAGTTATTCGAACGCTACTGTGTTCCGGATTGAAGGGCAATGTTTCCAGCGAAATTACAGGGCACACAGAGATTTGACATCTTATATCTCGGGGTGACGAGCGCAGTGCATTGCCATCTAGGGTTTTGAACTGTTGAAATTCAAAATTCTGTGTGGCGTTGAGCTGTTATGGGCAAGCGTGAAGAGCCATCAGGCGAACGACTTAGCTCGTCTCGTCAGTATCATAAAAAATAGTTTGTTCAACAACTTACTGCCCACGCTACCGCTCTCTTCATTCCAAAGCTCCAGTGAAAGCTCCTCAGTGAAAGCCTTGTCTGAAAACAATGGACCACTCATCACGTTGGACAGCGTTCAACATTCAAGCATCTGTGTAGAATGTAGAGCTAAGGCCTCGTCTTAAGAGGACGATAAATGTGACGCAATACGGCACAAGCGTAAAGCCCAACATTTACTACACATTGACTATCTAGAGTCGATGCGAGCGCCATGGTTATACATCAAAGCGGCCATGAAAAAGTAGACTCTTCCCGGTTTACCGCAAGTTCGTTACACCGCGTGTTCGCGTCTACGATCGCACCATTTAGAGATATGGTAGCATAATGTGCGCTTTACAATCTGACAGCACCCAGTTCAATCCTTGGCCTAGCACGAATGACTTATGTAGTAATTTAATTGATTTAAATAAATAATGTGCAGTTTCGATGACATCATTCAAAAACGGCAGCAGAAAAGAAGGAAACCGATTAGTCCAATAACTCTCAAAAGTTCAAAGACATGAAATTCTCCAACATGCCCCCATCCCCTCTCTCTCTCTCTCTGAGAGAATGCCTGTGTCCCAGCAGTGGGAACATGGAAGGCTGATAATGTACTCGCGCTTCCACTTGACTTTCGTTAAATCTAGCAAATGAGGTAAAATTTTGATCCTAGTGTAAGTAAACCGAATATAGAGTTGATTTCCACGGCCGTTCATACGCCACACCGCCTCGACTCTACAATTGGAAGTAGTTGTACTTATTTATGTCACCAGGGCTGGTTGGAAGGGCTACCTGTTTTTGCATACACTTGAGTATATATGCGTCGCGTCGACCCATCAACTATTTTAGGTATGTGTAACATAGACTAAAGATTTTAATTAATTTAAGGGTTTTGTCACGTAACGTCTCCTTCTGAAAGGATCTTTACATCGGTTGTTATTTTATTCAAAATTTAGGTTCACCATTGCAATGCTCCCTGAATCTTGACTACGCATACATTGACTCGAACGCCTACCTGTTATAAGCGATTCAGTTTAGGTCACTGCGAAAAGTTGGCGACCGCAAACCGTATCTCGGCGCGTTAATATGTTCGCGTTCGCGTGATTTTGCAAACTGCGCTAATTCGTGGCCGCGGTTAGTAAGCCGTAAGGCCCCAGTTTGCGCAATAAGGCGAAATTCAATTCTGATGCGCAAGTCGCATCAGATTAATAATAAGACGTAAGCTCCGTATTAGAAATTCAGTGCAATGTTCATAACTAACTTAGTATAATATCGCAGTTTCAACTGCGTGGATTGTTTTAGATCCGAAATACTTCCCGAATAAGTGGCTATTTTCGTAGTTCTGTGCAAATAAAATCCGTTGCTCGCTTTGATGTGAAAAAAAAACTAACTAGGTTATTAGTAGTTCTTACTTACCATACGTAAATGGATTTCGTAAGACGCAGAATATCTGCGCAGAATATTTTATTGAAAACGCATCCACATAAATGGATTGCGTAAGACGTAGAAGTTCTGCGCAGTTTTGAAAGACGCAAAATACAAAATTAAATGCAATTTCGACTTCATAAAAAAAGTATGACGTTATAAACTGTTCCGTTAATTTATCTGAAAAGTTTAATGAATTTAAATATGCATAGGTATAAGTACACACACCAAGTTTCATCAAAATCGGGGCGAGTCCTCACCGATTTTTTTTACAAGTGCGTGTGTGTGTTGCCAGTGATGACATATGGTATTAAGACGTGGTCCTTAACTGTTGGCCTTTTGGAGAAACTCAGAGTCACACACAGAGTCACAATGGAGAGAGCTATGCTCGGAGTTTCTTTGCGTGATAGAATCCGAAACGTGGATATTCGACAAAGAACCAGAGTCATCGACATAGCTATTAAAATTTACAAGTTGAAGTGGCAATGGGCAGGCCACATCGCTCGAAGAACCGATAACCGATGGGGAAGAAAGGTTCTTGAGTGGAGACCACGAAACAGAAGACGCAGCGTAGGTAAGCTTCCCACTAAAGGGACCGACGACATCGTGAGAGTCGCGGGCATCCAGTGGATGCAGATGGCAGGGTGTCGTTCAATGTGGAGGTTAAAGGGGGAGGCCTATGTTCAGCAGTTGACGTCTTCTGGCTGATGATGGATGCAGATGGCAGGGTGTCGTTCAGTGTGGAGGTTAAAGGGGGAGGCCTATGTTCAGCAGTGGACGTCTTCTGGCTGATGATGATGACTCTCCAATACTACCAGTTTAAAGATAAACATAATTTATCTACACAAAACACGAATTTAAATCATACACACATTTAAAAACGCGTGCATATAATAGGTGTATAAACAATAGTTATAAGTCACTAACCACTAAAAAGTTCTATATCAAACTACAGCGTAGGTTAAATGTATTATGAAAAACGGTTTTACCTTCATTTTGTTTTGTTTTCTGTTTGTTTCGTAGGACGTAAACAACATGCCATGAGATCATATTACCTGCTCCCCACAAGTCACAATGGATATATTCTGATCAGAGCGATACCTGGAAACTTAAGGCCATGGACTTGTTAGGGCTAGACCATACCATATCTAGTCTATGAATCCTTGACCACACTGAGGCGCGACTCTGTGGTTGTCCGAGGAGTGACGGAGACGAAAATTTCAGGGAAATGTCAATCACAAAAAGTTCTATAACAAAAAAATACTTAAAGCATTAGATTTTTTTTTGCGTTAGAAAAATTTGGCTATACGTACGTGATATATTCTCTACGTGACGCGATATAAAATACGATATATACGATATAAATATATATGTTTCAGTTGGTTTAACCAACATAAAGCTGCGTTAAGGCTGAGTGGTTAGCCCTATAATAGTTTCTGACTTTGCTGACCTTTTAATTCGAACTAGTGGACTATACTATGCTCGCAACTAAGTAATTATCAGTTTACGCTCGCTGCAATTTGTATTGCGGTTTACCTCCTCTATCATACGGAGAGTATTTTGTAGTATATTAACCGATGCGTATGCGCAGTGCATCCCAGTGCGGTCGCCTCTTTAACGCTAGAGGTGTTCTAAGGCCATAGGCGTTTGTATCGGGGGATGACATCAGAAAGAAACCGGTAATCATTCCGCTCGCATACCTTCGAGGAAAAATAAAGAAACGTTTTATTTCATTCAATACGAACCAGTCGGTTGCCTTGGTCTAGATCACAGAAAAAAAAAACGTTTGTCTAGATTATGATGAAGTGAGTGAGGAGTCTTTTAGGTCGTAATCATTTTTTCTGCTCTCTCTCTCTCTATCTCTCTTTGATGTAAAGTTGATTCCGTGGGTATTAGTAATTCTTCAAATCTCTATCGTTAGCGTAGCGTTAGGTAGTTAGACATACACACAAGATATACATACGAGTACAAGTACACGCAATTTCACTCAAATACATTTCAGTCAACATATTTATTTGTCATACGGATCATATAAACTGATGCTATCATCGCGGTCACTTGTGTAACTGTAATAAACTAATTTAACAATTACGAAGGCCGAGTTGAGCCAGGTAGCGTCGCAGTCTGATGCCCAGTCAATGAAGACTCGGCCAAGGGCAAAAGGGCTTTGGCTTTTCACACGATGGAGATAAACATACCACACACAAATGAGACGGAAAGGATGTCGTGACGTTTGATGCTGTCAGCTGATTCGCGAGAATTGAGGAGTGTTTTTAGGGTTCCGTAATACTATAAAGAACCCTTATAAGTTTCTCCTGTCTGTCCGTACGTTCTAATTCTTTAAAACCTAACTAACTTTTACAGTAATTCAGATAAGTACATAAAACTTTGCACAATTAATTATTACAAACTAAAGTGTAGCTCTCTTGTGTATCAGTAAAATTACTTTTACAATCGGATCATGACTCCTTCTAATAGATTGTTCTATTTGTGTACATACGCACATAGTTTCACAGCAAAAAAATAAAAATAACCATATCTGCAGCTTATCAAGAAGCACAGCACTGTGCGATATGATTAATAATGAAGATGATGAACGTTCATGAGATGGTATAGCTAATCAGATTCTATCATTCTCATTATGTCAAGGCATACTGTCTGTAATTAAATCTTTACGATGAAAGTGGTGAAGTTGCTAATAGTTTTATGACTTAACACAATTCAGCCGCTAAGGGAATCACAATATATTGAGGAATTACTAAAATAATAACACAACATGTAGTATTAAGCAAGTGCCTATAAAAATAAAATAGTGGGCCCAGAGGATAACGCAGTAGGTGCCGACTGACGCGATGACGTCCAAATTCGGCGGGTGATCGCATTGTCTAGAAAGAGATAGGGGACACCTTTGCCCAGGTGTGAGACGGTACAGATAAAATAAAGATTTCTAACTTTAAAACATAATATGTCTAAGAATTTTACTCATTACCAACCGCTATACATAGACAGGGACCAAAGCATGGCTTGACAGCCAACACGAATGCGTTGAACATAACCGACACCAACCGACACGGACAAAACAACGCGTGGGCGGATCTCACTTGCTCTACATCGGTATTATGACTGCAGGCTGTATAAGATCGAACACCTTTGGCATTTTAATCCAGGTCAGGCTACTGACTCTCAAGTCTAACTTCCTGAAGCTAAAATAAACCCAACAACATGTTTTGATGTTTTCTAAACTAGAAATTCTATTCAACTTTACTTAGAAAGACCAGCATGATTACAACTGCTTCTTACCTAGGTGTTTTGTTAGTTTTGAAAATCAAACCGAAGTTCTTCAAACAATTTTTTTAAGTATCTATGATTTGGGCTGTTTTCAGCCAAGGGTGAACAGAGTCCTCAAAGGTAGGCAACACACTGACAATGCCTCGAGTATTGTAGGTTGTATTATAGGCGGCCACTTACCATCAGGTGGCCCGTCCTTGTTTGCCACTTATTCCATAAAAGTTTTAAATGTTGTACTGAAAATATTACACAAAAAATTGTCTTTTCTTGTGGCCAGCTAGTCCATACTATTTAAATTTTGACACAAATGCCTGCCCTAACTATATCACCTTGGTAGTCAGCCAGGGTGAAATTGACTAGGCTTAATACAGTTAGTGGCAAGTGGGTCGGTGAATGGGGACCACCATGGGCCGTGCCTTTAATGTCCATTTGATCGTGTACAGTACGGTGAGCTGTCGGAAATTATATTTTATATCAGCCATTTGCCAGTCATTAGTTGAGAATATTGGTTACTAATAGATAGGTGAAATTTAATTTCATCAGACTCGTAAGGTTGCAGCATCAGGTACATATTTGAAATAAGATAAAGTCTGTACGTACTTCGAACTTTATCTTCATCTTAGTTGGACACTCTTGCCGGAGTAGTCGTGGTTAACTCAATGGTAGGTACACGATTGGTTTTCAACGTCTGTCTTCCCGGTGGCGATTACTGAACCAGCAATAGCTGCCCCATTTTAATCAGTTCATCGCATTACGAGAACACTCTGTTATGGGAACATAGTTGCTGTAATAATGAGGTCCGTCCATCGTGTAGGAGACATGTCTCGTGTCGACGTATCTTTCCTGCCACTATAGTCTGGAGTCTTATGGCCGAATGGCTCTTATTGCCGAAGAAGTATTTATAAAGCAAACCAACACTTTTAAAACTGAAAGCATTACTAAAGACAATTGTTTCCTTGTTTTTTTATTTTAACCTATAAGAACTTACCCGTCGTATACAGTTCAGCCTGGCCCAGATTGTTGGATCCAAACGACCAGAAAAAATATTCAACAAAACAAACAGTAAATCATCATATATATACGATAAGCACAAAAAGCTTCATACAGGTCGCAATATTAAAAAACCCGATGGTATCTCCAACAATGACAACGGTTATAATATACGCAGGCTTCGTGACTCTGAACTATAAACTGGTTGGGGTTTCAACGTAGCCATCATCAGGGAATTATGGGGCTGAGTAATTCGATGCAGTTTGTAGTAACATGGTATTAAATAGAGAAATGGAATTAAATATAATTTCAAGCTATAAACCCACAAATTAAATGGAAGAAGAAAATAAAAAATGCCTGAAATGATTCATGGATCATTTGATGAAGAACCAGCGATGCGGAATAAAACCTAATTAAATAGAATTTACAAAGGTGGCGATATTTGTAACAAAAGTTTTCAAATTAGGTATAACTAACATGTTCGTTCGCTTCTATTTGTTAATAGAAAAGATAGTCAATTAATAAAGGGTTTCAAAACTATTATTTAAGCGTTCCTTACTTCAATGATACTAACTCTAAATGGCGTTTTCTTTTCAGTTTTATCAGTTAACGCGTCATTACATAATGTTTATCTAATGACTAATTATAATCGCGTTACGTCAACAATAATATACCTAGTTACCTACTATCTTTATATGCTGATAACAACACTTCTATAGTCAGGTCAATGATAAAATAATTGTTGTGCGACCAAGATTAGCTACTACATTTAACCTGTAACCTACTTTATTTCATGTTTTCCTTGTAGCGATCAATAGAATTGCCCATTCCTTCATTAACTAGTTATGAAAGACGTCGAAGTACAATTGCTAGTTAGGTAGTTCGACGGTATGTCCACGGAACGTGCACGAAGGTTTCCGAAAATAGAAACACCCCAAAGTGTTGTAATTTTGAAAGCACCCTTCGGCTCGGGCGCGGATGCCGGCTGGCTCGTCTGGCCACCGTCTACGGCACACGTGGGCAGGGAGGGAACATGCGCACAGAGTGCCGACGCCTAGCCTTTAACTTAGTGGCTCCAGTATCGAGCGAACCTCCAAGCGGAGAGGTCATGTCGCAATGTCGGACGGCCGCGACTCCCCGTCGCAAGGCGGTCTACGAGACCGCGTCAGCTTTTTCGAAAAAGTATGGTCGGGACATTCTAGCAATGACACCGTCGACGCTTCCACCGATGTAGATGAGATAGAGCGTCGCATCGAGCAGCGCAAACGGCGACCGGACTCGCCGAAAATCGAAGTAAAACTTAAACAGACTCGCGATGCGGAATCGCCGACTAAAAGTTACGAGTCTACGTTCCCGAATTTGAAATTGAGACATGTCGAGCCACCTGTTGAGGAGGTGGAACGGTTCGAGCAGCAGGTCGAAGAGGGCGACCTGGCCGCCGGCGTTCGCCTCGTCAAATTCGAGCGAGTGACCACCGTCAAGAGGACCGTGACCGAATCACGAAGCGAGGAGAGGCCTGACTCTCCCCAGCACGAATGGTACTCTGAGTACAAGCACCACACTTTAAGCGCGGCTCCGGGTCGCAAAGATTACACGAGGAGCAAATCAGAATATGATTCTCACATTGCAGGACTACGCGGTAAGTTTACATGCGGAAAAAAGTTAAAACTTTACCTATAAGTTTACGGAAAACGCGTGATCATAAACGATCAGTTTAAATTAAAAATTAAATTAGTCAGACATGCATACACAACCTAAATGAAATTGCCTGCAAAATTCAAGGCGATGAACAAGATTCCGGCGGAGATGTGGCTATGTCATTAATTTGCTCTTGGAAGCAGGTAAATGTCAGAGGATCGACCTTGGCAGTTGAGCCGAATATAAACAACTTCTGTATTTGGTATTCTAATTTAAATTTTACGGATATTAGTTTACACTGAGATTAAATATTTTGTGTATACTTTAGATATTGCCTTTTACGTATTTAGCCTAACCATTAGTTCTTGTTTATGTTATAAATATTACTATTAGTATTTTTACTGAAGTGTTGTTCCACACTTTAGCGACTATAGCTTAGCGGTTAGAGCGCTCGGGACGAGTAAAACCCAGATGACGCGGTTCGAATCTTGACGATCGTCAAAATTTTATCGTCAAAGTTTATTAACTGCTTTGATAACTAATGCTACTACTTGCTACTTTGATGACTAATTGAATAGGCACGTTTAGCATTGAAACATGCAAAAAGTACTATATTACTACTTTATTATTCTTCTAGATCTATATATTTTAAAATCTTCCCAGGGCCACCAAGAGATTGGCCTAGCCGAGTTTGGGGTCCACTGGCAATAACACAATGTACTTACGCATTATAGTTTAAATAACTCTTGGCATTCTCTACGTTAACATGTAAACCTTTTTGGAAATAAACTTTACTTTATTTCGCTCTCGGTTGACGCGGACCATAATTTATGTAAATGGTCGAAAAATAGATACCCAAATTGTTTTTTTTTACTTCGCGTAGTGTATTATCGATAAATCAAGGTCGAGGTTCTTTACGACATTAAAGAACGTGACCAATTTGATTCGTTAGGCCATTATACGAGTATGTCATTAAAATAACACAATATTCCTAGACAATGTTCTAAAGATTTTGTTCTTTCGAATCATTTCCTTCTCAGAGTTACCGAAGCTGTTAAAGTTTTTAAGACAAGTAGGTAGGTCCAGCATTAGCATCGTGTTTTATATTACTTTTATACTGAATGAAAACATCGATAAGATACTGAAATAACACTATCGGTTACCTTACGGCGGATATTTCTGCAAATTCCTCTTTAATTGCCATCCAATAAAGATTAAATTCCTATGCAGTGATCATTTTTTTAAATCTGCAAATTATCTTGAATTTTTTTAAACAAATGTTGCCAATCGCTAAATATTGCACTTGTTATCCAATTGACCCGTTTTGATATGTTAAGTCATAATAATATTAAGATATAGACAAGTACAGAAAATAATGATGAAAACATATGAATTAAACATGCTTGATCACATTGCTTAAACTATTTGGCCTGACTGCATAATTATAATCATGATGTTTATGAATTAGAGAAAAAGAATGGGACCTGAATGGAACCCCTGTGGCACTTTACAATTTAAACGAATTGGCTTACATTGATCGCTTACGAGTACAAGTTAATAACAATCAAAACTATTAACGTGCTCAAACACTCAGCGTGAATTGTTTTAGCACATAGCTATACTAAATACTTCACATTTATCAGATTTTCAGTGTCCAAAGCTTAAACTAAGACCACATTATGAATAGGAAAACTTATATTATTTAGCCTGAATGCGTAATTATAACCATGATGTTTAAGTATTAGAGGAAAAGAACAGGACCGAAATAAACCCCTGTGGCATCTATAAATTTAAATAGGTTGGCTTACACTGAGCGTTTACGATACAATACAACTAAAGAAAATAATCAAACTATTAACGTGTTCAAACACTCAATGTTAATTGTTTTAGCACATAGCTATGCTAAATACTTTGCAGCAATTAGATTTTGTGTCCATAGCTTAACTAAAGCCAAACATTTCAGTATAGATATTTAAAAATTATATAACACTAATTAACATATTTCAGATTATGCTCAACTCATGAATTATTTATAAAGTATCCAAGAAAAACTATAAAGCCACTAAAACGCTGCGCTAAAACACGTCACACATAAATTGTAATTGGCATGATGTCACTGTTCATTCTGTGTGAATTAGCATTTAGCTGCTGAATAACAATTGTGTGACCACATTGGAGGATATTACGTGTTGGGAAATAAATTGTTGGTAAATTCACTGGAGAGAACTTTTCTTGTCCTTGAAGTTACAAATGTGAAAGGTTAATTTTTCCGATTGTGATGACATCATGCACTGTACTTTCTTCAAGGGTTCTGATGTTTACGTTTGTAAATAGAGCTCGTATTCATTCGTTATCTTCATAGGCATATGGCAAAAACCAGGTGACCTGTCGTTAAAATATTATCTTTAATGCACTTCATTGAAATTATGATATCGATTGTCAATTCGCCAATATTATACCTTATGAAAGTATTAGGATCATTAACATTTATTATAGGCATAGTTTATAACGTATTTGTAAATAGTTTGTTCTACTACATGCGTTCAATATCTGTTAATAGTTTTTTTGCATGTATTTTGCTCAATTCATAATCATTGCCATTCAGCATGGTATTGCTAGGTGCGCTGCCAAGTGGTAGTGGGCTTGAGCATTTGGATTGTCTTTAGACTTTTAATGGTCAATGGGTAGTTCAACTGCTTTTGCAGTGTTAGTTAGTTTGTTTAGTTAATAAAGGCACTATTGCCGGTAAAAAAAAGTTTATAACTCTACCCACATTCATTATTATAAATGCGTCATTTGAGCTTCCTAGACCATCATCGTTCCGTGGCAAGAAAAGCATTATTTGTAAAAGAATGTTGTTACTAAAGTATATTTTTTTTAAGCAAAACCAAAAGTTTGTTGAATACTACAAGACATATACATACCTACTTCACCTTCACGTTTACCTTCTTAAATTATCTACTGCGCAGTAACGGATCTAAAGTGACTTCATTTTTGTTTTTTTACTTACACGGCTAGATATGCATTTACATAGTTAAGTCAGCGATGTGACAAAACGAGAGTGAAACTTGAAGGCCAAACAAGCTGTTGTATCATAATTATATAGTCTGAGATAAAAGGCAACTGAGGCAACGGCTGTAAAAATAACTCATAAAGTTAAGACAGTAAACGAACATCGAGTAGAAATTTTATAATGAAATAGCTATCAAGAAGGCAAAACTGAGAACACTAGACGCAGCAACATATAAGTTACATATTTTTACCGACGAACTGATCACGTATAAGCTTTTGAGGGACAGGGGCGTCCAATGCAAAACTGCGCATGCAGCAGAGCCACATACAGTTTTGAGTTCTTCGGAGCGGTTTCTCTGTACTTATACTCTTTTTTAGTGGTAAGAAGGTTGCACGGTGTGGATGCATACGCTGAGAGTGGGCTAAATGTGATCCGTATGGCATCTCGAATTCCAAAGTCTTTACTCATGTGAGACGAAAGGCTTTCTTTGCTCTTATTGTTTGACGCTCTTATTGTATTGTGAATTTATTTAAGATCATTGATCCTTTTTTGTAGTTCAATTTTCCCTTTTTAGGATTCCGTAGGAACAACAACAACGACAAGGAACCCCTATAAATTCGTTCTGTCCGTTCGTTCGTCCCAATTTTACAGAACCTTTTAACTTCTATATTTATTAAGATAAGTGCCTGAAACTTGCACAATTACAGTTGTAATATAGATCTCAATTTCAAAAGTATAAAAAAATATAATATTACATTTTAGGGGTGGCTCTGGTACATGTGAAACGGGGATGTTTTTTTTCCACTGCAACTCCACCTATGGGTTATCGTTGAAAAGGTCTTATTAAATGAAGGCAAGGTTTGATATATAACTTTTTATAAAGTCTATTCCTTGCGAAATATGGCCCAAAGTGGCAAAAGTTGGTCCCCCCCTGCATTTCTAAACTATAGGTAAGACATAGAAACTTGTAACTAATAATACAAATAGGTCAAATTTAAAACCGTCATTAAAAATTATTTCGAACGTTATCTGTTCATGACTTTTTGAGTAACAACGATAAACTGTAATAAATTCAAGGCATTCTAGCGCAAAGGACATTGACTTCTTCAAGGTCTTTTAGTAAAATGATCTCACAAAGAATGTTTCTTAATCAGTTTTCTTGATGGTTTAACCATAAAAAGTATATGCTATGTCGGGATGATACATCTCTGAAATTTGACAAGCCCACAGAGAGAGAGTTTTTTTTGTAACCATCAATTTCTGAATTATGGCGTTAGTTACGGAACCATAACATAATATGCTTGTCTCAATTCGCTCTTGGCCAGTTATATGTAGTTAAATTTTCAACTCTTTACCATTTGCCTTGTTTATATATTTTGATATCTTTCTAATAGGTACATGATGAGTCAGATCATAAGGCAATATAACATAAAATCAAATTAGTTTAGTAAGTTATTAATCAATCTGCCATAAGTAAGCAAGTTATCGTGTTTATTTCTATATTTAATGACTATATTTAGTCATGCCTAATTGATAATTACTGTTCAGTAGTAGGTATCTACAAATATACAGGTAAAAGGTACAAAGAATTGTGAGAAGGGGAATAGGTCAATCTAGTAATGCGCTTGCGCATCGTTTAGTCACGCCTAGCGCCATACCGATCATGTGATTAGAGAAGTAATGGTTGAGGCATGTTTGTCCTATTGAATTCATTGGTTCTACGATTGTTTTTTTATTGTCTTTATTCATTAAATTTTCGTTCTCAAATGACTCTTAACTTTTTAAATTATTTTAATTACTGTACTGCTAGGCAATGGTATATTTAAAAAGTTTGTCACTATTAGTTTCCTGAGCACCTACTGCCAATGTATCTTCTAGGATTAAATAGCTATTTATATAGCTTTAAAATACATTTAGGATACTTATACCGCTGTACATTGCACAAAGAGATTTATTTTTATTGTAAACTTATGCTCTTCATCATCGTTAGCATCGTCTTATCTTTTAATTCTATGTCAACAAGCTCAATCTTTGGCTTTCTGGTTCCATTTTCTGCATTACGCAGATCTTTACTCCCCGTGGCAACAAGGCGTCCTACACTATAATTACATGCGGTCCCTACTTACATGCGGTCCCCATTTCTAGAACTCGTGTTTTCCAGAGGTTATCACCTGTATGTTTTTTGTTCGCAGTATTTATAATGTCATAGGTATTTGTGCAGTGGTAATGAACCGATTGCGGTTATCGGTTATACGATACGCCTCAACACCGGCGGTGTACCGCCGAGTTTTATGGAGTGTTAACTTATCACAATAAAGCGAAAACCACTGGCTGAACAATTGTTTTGTTCTTACATTCCAATGTAACCTACCTGTTCGTATTAGCTTTAGTTTTATTGTCCTTTCGTCCGATTCGTTTGTGTCACTGCTTACGACGGACTTTATGTTGGCGTTCGCAGTAAAACTTTGCGAAAGTGAGAACGAAATATTTTTCTACGTGAGAGAGAAAAATACTTCCACCAACAAAAGGTCAGTCAAATGCAGTAGCTCTGACTTTTATTATTAATTAAGTAAGAAATCAGACCTTAGAGATCATGGACGATTACTAGATCAGGCTCACAATAGTATGAGACGTGAATAAATCTAATACTTGTATTCCCACTACGCAAAGTACAGACTTTGCGTAGTGGGAATCTTACTACGTACTTACTACTAACGTATTGGAAGTCGGCAATTTAAAATTTAGCTCTGCCAGTGTAGGCCAATATAATCTACATTTAACAAATCTGTTAGGTATATCTGGATGATGATATAAAAAGCCCTCCTTTCCTGATAGGTCTGCATCTGTTTATTTGCCACCTATTGCAATGAAGATAACTTACTCCACTGCTGAGCATAGGCACCTCCAAATCATGTAAACGAAACGTAGGTACGTAAATTCTATGCATTCAATGGATACCTAGGAGAGATCGCTTTTAGCAATTTAGAACTTTGCAAATACGAGTATGCTTATGTATTCCGGATAGCAATACAATAATTTGGTACCATCGAACTGGTCTGATGATGGGATCAAGGTTTCCAAGGGGGCATTAGAAACTGTCACCACTATGCTATAGTTTTCTTACGATGTTTTCCTGCACCGGCAGCTCAAGCTAATTGTTGGTATTTGAACACACACCCTTGGGATTGTGATTCGAATCTTAAAAAAGAGAAGGGAAATTATTTATTTCCTGTGATTCGAACGCTCCGAACATTGTGCTACCATCGCTACTAAATGTTAAGTGATGATGCAGTTTACGATGGAGCACGCATGCCTAGAAGAAACTAACGATCAAATTTCAAGTTAATGTGTCGAATGCCTCACGCGTTTGGTAGTCAGCAAACTCTTTTATAACTTTAATTATATTCTTAAAAGCAGTTATATACTTATCGTTTTTAGATACCATCAAACAATCAACTATAATTTAGAATACAATAGATGAATTACAATATTTCAAACGTTTCTTATCAGTATTCTTGAGTGGATTCAGTGTAACGAACTAACTGTCAGGTATTCTGTGCGATGATGTCATCGGAGATTGGTCGTGATTGACCAAGTAACGTGTTATCACAGTTCGACTAGGTGACCTATAATATTGGCTTTGGTTAAACACTTATACGTATTATAAAATACTTTTTCTCTAACACCAAATTCATAAAAAAAAAACTAAATTGGCTTGCGCTTGACCTCTCTCGCCTGATGTTAAGTGATGATGGTTGAAGCTCGTTTTTGCTCGATATTGATAACGGCAACAGGTAGATTCTTGAAATATTCACAGAATATATAGTTAATATTGACTTTAAAAATAAATAATTAAATTAAAATTAAATTAATATTTAAAGGGGGCTCCCATACAACAAATGTGATTTTTTTGCCGATTTATAGATGGTATGGAACCCTTCGTACACGAGTCTGACTTGCACTTGGCAGGTTATTTCTGACACTTGGAAGTGTCCGCGTGGTCACAATAGTAGACTAGACGACGGATATGGTAATAAATATTCAAAACCATCGGTAGTTGCTGGCGATGTCCAGAGGTCTTGCAGTTCTGCGCCGCGTTGAGATTATTTTAATTTGATGATTGGATTACAAACAGGTGCTACTTTCCAACCATCCTGTCTATTTAACTAATTAATGAATTAAAACAAACTAAAAAACACACTTTAATGGGATCATCTATATTTTTTCTTCCAAATTTTAATTTCATTTGACGTTTTGAAATAGTTTAAAGTCAAGCTCAAAGAGTCCGTTACATACATACATATCAAGCTAAAAGCGTGTTAATACGGTTTTTTTTTTATTTCCAATAACCTGCTTCCTCGGTATATTAGGTTCGGTATTAGGTTCGGTATACCGGTTCTCCTTAGCGAGAACTAGACTAGGGCCTTACCCCTAGCTCGACAAGTTGACCCGCATAGGTGTTATTTGTCTAAACGGTACCATCAACTACGAAAAGCGGTAGTTATTTGATAGCCGCCAAGCTTTGCTATTTTCGCGTACACACGCATAGTAAAACGGATTTACGTCCATTCAAGTAAGACGCTTTTAAACGATGCAGCTTAAATGAGTTGGTTAATTTTAGGTACCTATCAGGTACCTACTAAAAGTTGGCTCGCAAAAGTGAAGCTAGGGGTAAGGCCCCTGGTCTATTGGAACGGGTTAACATTATAATTGAGTTCTTTATCTATTCGGCTAACGAATAAAATGTGATTTTCTTTTATATATGTGGTCTGATTATTCAGCGTAGTCGTTATTGTCTTATCATTGTGGGTTACAATAACGAATCCAGGGGGTACTAAGGGACTCAAGCCTCTCCCAAAAGTGTCAGTCCACCGCTGACAAATCTCAAAATCGCTAGCCATAACGAAGCCATTGAAAGTTATGAGACACACTGCTTTAAAAAAAGTTTTTATGTGTTAACATTAATAAGGCCTATATACCTTCATAGCTGAGTCAAGCCTAAACCACCAAAACCCCCTTAACCCCCTCCATACTGAAATCCTGAATTCGCTACTGGTGGGTTAGGTACAAGTAAGGTAATGCCAGTTTCTCCCGCTTGATTGATAGATAGCTACTCGTATACTTGAACATCTAGCCGACTGCTAAACGGCTTTCAATTCGAGATTTCTTATGACTAAGCAAAAACTTGGTTAACCGATCAAATAACAATACAATAAATTTAGCCAAATAAAGACCGACTTCACGGGAAGTTCGTAGAAATCAGTAAACGACATTCCACCTTTGATTTTCCACGATTAGAAGTGGATAATAATGAAACAGTAATAATATGATTATTAACGAGATATTTACCGCAATAAGGTTGTGGATGAGGTCCCGATAAATAATTAAATATCCCGTGAATAATCATATATTATTATATCTGCAACCGTGATAGTTGAAAACAGTGTTTTGCAAATTTAATTGTCATGCCTAGGCATAGGATTTCGTTTAAATAAGGCGATAACATAGAATTAAATTTGCCAAAATAAGCGCAAGACCTTTCAACTATACCCGGTCCGAGATTTTTAGCTCTGACAGCTGCTATAACGACGTAAAAAGTCGGATGAAAACATTTTCTTATAATATTTCACTACCTCTACCAGCTACAATTTTAATTCAAAAACAAGTCAGAAGTGATCATAATTAATTACGTTTTTCATTCAGCTTTTTACAATCGACCGCAGCTGTGAGACACAAAAAAAAACTTCAACCTAGTATAGTAAATAATAGTATGGGCCCTTGGGGACCGGGAGCTCACCTCATTTTCAAAAATCTTTCAGAGCGTCTGATTAACGCGACGCGTGACCAAAATGCTGGCGTGTATCTGGCTCAACGTATAAGCATTGCCATTCAACGTGGTAATGCCGCCAGCATGCTGGGTACGCTGCCGACTGATAGTGGGTTTGAGCATTTGGATTGTCTTTAGATCTTCAACGGTCTATGGACAGTCTAACTGTTTATTTAGTGTTAGTTTTAGCTAGTATTTTGTTTATTTAATAAAGACACTTAAAAAAAAAAAAAAAAAATCTCTTAAGTATAGTAAATTGCTGAAACTTGTAACCAGAATGCAGTATTACTGTTATCACCCCAAAATTAGTATGTGCAAGTGAGCATGAAAATTAACGACCTAAAACACGATCTTTTGTTGAAGTTTCCCGAGTCGTAACGACTTTCCCATAAAAGTTACTGCTTTCTAATTGTTATCTTTTGCATATTTTTTGGGAATGTTTTTAACAAATATTTTAACCATACATTTATTACTAGTAATAACTGCGATTGCTTTTTGGTTTTGCATGCAGTAATTATCTAGTTTCCTACCATTTCCTAAAAGTATAGCCTGTGTGATTCACATTAATTTCTTTTCTTGCCACAACAAGTTAGATTAATTCTTGTAATTCTGAAAAGTTAAAAAACACACATAGGGACCGACAGAGAGACTTGCATTATAATATTTTCATACTTTGCTTGCATCTATTACCTTATCATGAAAATTTTCATTATTTTTTTGCCGAAAGCTGCTCATAGATTTACCCTAGTAGGTTAAAACCTCATACTGAATTTTGCATCAAATTTATTAAACATTTTTTCACGCCGTTATTCACATTCCAAACAGAATAGATAAGGTAATAAGATACCATTCAACATACATCCCGAATCCTGATTGTAAAATCTCACAGTAATACATGACGAATGACGATATAGCTAAGTGCATTTGGACAAAGAATTTGAAATGACGTCATGGTTTGACAAACCCTCGGAATGAGTCACAACTGTCTGCGAATCTAAAGGGTGGAAATGGACTTAAAAAGCATTGAGGCTATAACAATCAAATACATTCGGCTTTAGGCCTTCTCTAATGAACCTAGAGCAACTTATAAAACGAATTTGCTGTCTTATTGTGATCTATTATTGTTATTATTTTATTCTATGGCCAATAGTCTAGCTCTGGCACTGCTAAGCGATATATAAAAAATATATTTATGTCCTTATTTGACTAACAATATTAGTTAGAATTAGCATTCCCAAGAACACCATCTATATTTTATTAAGAAATCTACTCACTAGAAATGTAATATATAATATGTTACATATTATGTTATGTTAAATTATTTTTCTCGTTAATATTATATTGTTATTGCCTCGTAGATAAAGATATGGCATGCACTCATGTCGTAAGGGACATTCCACAGGATAACGTTATCACGTTCTTTGTGTTTTACCTTGAACGTCAAAGTTTACTAACGATTCCATATCACGGAAGTCACGGGAACTGTGATTTCGGACATATCATTACACAATAACAGTTGTCTAGTTGCCTGTGATCTTCGAACTTCCCTATCTAAATGCTCCTGCAGTTCAATGAGTAGAGTTAAAGCAACGAAATACCTGGGAGTAATGGTTGATGAAAACTTATCCTTCTCGTCACATATTTCGTATGTTTCAAAGAAAATCCGTAAGATGTTGTACATTATGAAGCTTTTAAGAGCATGTGCTTATGATGAAGTCAAAATGCTAGTCTATAAGTCATTGTGCCAGTCGCTTCTGCTGTACTGCATAGGCGTTTGGGGCGGCGCAGCTAAAACACATATGGACGAGGTGGAACGCGCACAAAGAGCTGCGCTAAAAGTTTTACTGGGCAAGCCACGCAGGTATCCTACGGATAAACTGTACGAAGAAGCTTCGGTGCTAAGGGTTCGACAGCTTTTTGTCATGCGGGCTATTGCCAAAAGTCATCACTTGTCCTGTAATGTCAAACCTAGTAGGCAAAATCGCTCTCGTGATGTGCCTTCTCCAAGAGTAAATACTACGTTTGCCACCCGCCTACCTAAATATGTACATATATTTACCTATAACTCTGTTTGTAAATTAATTGACATACAAAACAAAACATTCGCCGAATCTAAAAATAAAATACAGAAATGGCTTCTCTCGCTATCCGGGGATCAAACAGAAAGACTAGTGAGGTTCTCCGAAATGAAGCGCAAAGAGGTCTTTGCGCAAGATACATCTTGGTTCTCCTGACGCTGGCTTCTTTAAATACTAAGCATCCACTGTTTCACTCACAAGCAATCGCCCACACTCACATACACACACACACACTACCAAACACACATACTCACAAACCACACACAAACATACTAAGTACTAATATAATAATATAATACTAACCATAAAACTAATATAATAATATAATACTAATAAGAATGAGAAATAGTAATAAATGTTTTGTTCTCTTCTCCGTTTTAATTTATAGTCACTTATCACTAATATTTGGAAACTGTTAAATACTGTCAGCGCTATTTCTGGAAGTACGTATGTTCTGATCTTTCCGGGTACCCAAGATACAGGCTTTGCCTAGTTTGGGGCCCAATGCAGACTTCTTTTTTGTGTTTTTCTATATTGTATGTCTATAAGGAATTTTATGTGCTGTTCTTTCGGAAATATATGATTTATGATTTATGATTCTAAAGCGCATTTCTCAATGTGGAGCTTTTTCCAAAGACCCTCCGAACATCTTTTTTACCTGTTTATTCGACACGATCGTCATTTACGGCCTTTCTTATCCCATGCACTGCTAGGCCTTTCTTTTGCTATGACATCTGTTTCTATCATATTTTAATCGGGTTCAGGAACGACCTGTGATGTCACAGCCTTTATGGAATCAGGAGTAAAATTCATGTTTCGTAACGAGCTAATAGTATCTACTAAACATAGTTGGGTTCAGAAGTGAACTAGTTGCTAAAGCCTTGAACAGGTTGACCGTTCCGCGTCGGTTGGCCCCTGACGCCGCTCCCAGTGGCTTGTATGAGCTAGAGAACATGCAGCTCTATTGTGTTGCAAATCCGAATTTGAATAAAATAAATCGAACTAATGTCATTTTTCAGCAGGTTATTTGGACCAGCAAAACCTGCAATACAGTTTTTTTTTTAAATATCGCAATGCCTTTTGTTGTATGTTATTATCAGTTTTATACTCGTATAACTAGGTCATAAGTTGCAAAAAACCTAGCATTATTCAAGTTTACATTTATGCGTTCAAGACCTTGATCGCATCGCGCCTGTGGCTCCATTGACGCCATTTTTAATGGTTTTACGGCCTCAAATTAGTTGTGCGTGGGACTGGATTTATAGACCTTCGGTATTGCAATGTGCTTGATGAATATAGTTAGTTAAAAAATATTTGAGTAATGTAGACTAATGAATCTTGCTAAGGCTTTCGGGGGAGCTTATATATTGACAAATTTCCAAGTTGCAAGCACTGTTCTTCTTATCGAATTTGTCGATGTCAACTGTCAGATTTATCGATCGATAAGAACGGTACCTACTTGCACTGCTGATTTGATCGTTGTGAACTGTCATCTAAACATAATTTGCAGTTTGAATTTAACATCTATTCATTGACAATAAAAGAGACATAGAATGAAATACCTAATTTCTATGTCGAAAGTATTTTTTTATATTTAAAATGTTGTTCCACACTTTAGGGCTTACTATTTAAATGTTATATGGTATAGACAGTTAAAAATATGACGGGGCAGGACGTAAAGCGGGATGGCGCAGGTTCGAATCCCGCTGTTCGTAAAATTATTTATTTATCCATAACAATAAAACATTACGATAATCACATTTTTATTACTGGTAAGTAAGTGCCTTCATTATCTTAACAAAATACAAGCTAACTAACCAAAAATGGCTTGGCTAAAACAGTTAGACTACCCATAGACCGTTGAAGGTCTAAAGATAATTCAAATGCTCAAGCCCACTACCAGTTGGCAGCGTATCCAGCATGCTGTCGGAATTACCACGCTAAATGGCAATGCTTATGCATTGACAGAAAAACGTCACTATTGATCATATTTATAAGCTTAGGTATATCCTAAAATGTTTAAAGATGGCGTAGTTAGTTAGACACTCCTTTGGATAATCGTTTAATAGGTGCACTTATAATTTATATGCAAATTGTCCATCGTCAAATTTGTTCGCAGTATTTGTCGAGGTTATCAAGTTTTTACAATTTATTGCAACTTGTATTTATTTTTTAGGGTTCCGTACTCAAAGGGTAAAACGGGACCCTATTACTAAGGCTCCGCTGTCCGTCTGTCACCAGGCTTTATCTCATGAACCGTGATAGTTAGACAGTTGAAAATTTCACATATGATGTATATATATTGCAGCCATAACAAAAATTACTAAAAAAATAAATATTTATTTATTTATATTTATTTATAAGAATAAAATAAATATTTAAGGGGGCTCCCATACAACAAACGTGTTTTTTTTGCTCGTTTTTGCTCGATATTGATAACGGCAACAGGTAAATACTTGAAATATTCACTGAATATTTAGTTATATCTTCACTTTAAAAATAAATAATTAAATTTAAAATAAAACATTTTTTTTTTTTTTAATATTTTTAAATTTGTTTTTTTTAGATAGTGGTGCGGAACCCTTCGTGCGCGAGTCCGACTCGCACTTGGCCAGTTATTTTGTTTTCAAGTTGTGCAATATTTTTACACTTACCTAATACTTACCACTTTTATTCTTCTGCTTATTTATTCATTTAAATTCATAGATTTTGTATGAAATGTAAGGAAATAATAAGATAATTTTATTATTTTTAGCAAAAATCAGTTTCACTTACGATTGTAGCTGAGTTTCAAACATGTTGCATATCACAAAAAACCTGTTTTCTTGGCGACCTTTCAATTGTTGTAGTTCCCTAATCTGTAATTTATATAACTTTTCCAGAAATGTCATGTCATCACAGATCTACTACATGTCATCACCAAGAAAAAATTTAACATGTTTCCGCTGATTTCCGCTTCTTCTCTGATGTCATGCGGCGTCATTTTTAACCATTACATCAATCGCTGTTACACTTTGACTTGAGATTATAATGTTATCATTTTAAAACAGATTTCTTTTTACGTCTATTAAATCGGCAAGAATGAAGTTCATTTTATAATTATACATAACTAGCCGTCCGCCCCGGCTTCGCACGGGTGTAAGCTCGGCCTTCGGCCTCGCTACAAAATATAATATAGCCTATGTCACCCGGGGATAGTATAGCTTCCCAACAGTGAAAGAATTTTTCAAATTGGTTCAGTAGTTTCGGAGCCTATTCAATGCAAACAAACAATCAAATCTTTTCTCTTTATAATATTAGCATAGATGAGAGCCTCGATCTTGAATGCTTAAGTTTAATCATTATTATCTCCATCAATAAAAAATAAACTTTATTATTGAATATGTATAACTTTTTATTTATTTAGCAAAATAGGCAAGCCTTTACCAAACAAAATACAAGCTAACGCTAATACTACAAAAACAGATATACTGCCTTTTTAATTATTCACTTACTGTGATATTTTCTTGAAATTGTTTGTTTCATGAAGTGTTGCTAATAAAATTAGGTACCTTAATATATAATTTCTTAAAAAATCTCATAGTAAGCTTTGACTAATACATAGTAAGATGTAAACATGTGAAAACATCTTAGATAAATCGTTCACAAGCTGCTAGAAAATGCACATGCACAAGATAGGTACCTATTGCAAAACCCGATCTACAACTAGTTTTAGTCTAAATATAGCCTGAAATATTCGATGAGCTAGGCACATACTCTCCATTTCGTTCTACGTTTTTTTCTGTCGGGATCAAGTGACCTCGGCGCTTGCGCAACAAAATATGGTTTAGCAATTTTTTTGCATGATTGAATGATGTTTGATTGATGGATTGGGCGGTGCTGAGCTTATAATTGGTTTTATTGATGGTTTGAATAAAGAGGTTATAAAACCAATACATAAGCAATACATTTTTTTTGCTAGACTAAGTTTTTTTTTGTTTGTGACAAGTTGTTTCTCGAGATCTGTATCAATTCGTAAAAAGTATGTTTGAGTCCTAAGGATTTACTTTACATTCTTTAGTAGGTATTAATTATGCATTCATCAGGATTAATTTAATTTCGTCAGAAATTCAGGATTCATAATTTAACACCATCTTTACATTATTATCAAACGAATTTTCCTTTTTTTTTAACGTGAATAAGTCCGCGTTTGACCCCCAACTTGCCTGTTGGTAAGCGACGATGTGGTCGAAGATGAAGCATCCAGACTTAGAAGATACCTATTCACACTCGCCTTGAAAAGGCCCAAATTATATCTCTCAGGAAACAAGGAAGCCGGCAGGTTGTTCCAATCCTTGGCCGTACGGATTAGAAACGTAGAACCACAGAATATAGAACGTTCTAATTGTGAATATATTTTAGTACTCAAGATCTTATACTAATACTAATGATATCTTAAACTAACTCAATTAATCAAATTAGCTGATATTAGCAGTATGAGAATGTAATATATTCAGTTAATCTGTACACATTTATATTTCTAGAAAGCTTTCTCTGTCCGCAGTATCTCACATCTCTCGACATTTGCTCGACATTAGTGCATTTTGCTGTACTGGTTTTCTAAAGGACTAATAAAATCGAAACTAGCATCTCAATCGAAACCACTCTCTATTTAAATGACTATACGGCTTTAAATCTAATTTAGTGTTCCAATAAAAAGAGATATAAAAGCTGTATAAAGCTATCTGCGGTCTTTAGCTAGGCCTTGTTTATTATTCCATTACATCTGTTTTATCTGAGGAGTATTATCTGTTATACGTGCAGATAATGTTCTAATGAAGTCTTCTGCAGAAGCTGAGCACATAAAAACTTTGTCCCCGGACTGACTTAGGACATTTTAAAACTGGGGAGGTAACATGACGTGTTCTTTGTAAAGAATGGTATTGGTTCTTGCGTCTCTGAAATAATAGCAAAGGTTAACCATGATGTCATTGAGTAAAAGTAGCCTACAGGGCTTTGGTCACGTCTCGAACATTCGTTATGCTAATATTATTTAACTTATTACTTTCGAAAGGGTATTGAGATTATTATTGAACATTTTCTAAATCACTTTTATGTCTCTAAGCCTTGCTACTTATGAACTTATCCTTTCTGCATCATTCCTACTCTTGGCCCAAAGAAGTCACAGATAAATAAGAAAAAAACGGTTAAATTTAACAAATAATGTATGTCCTTCTTAATTGAAACACAAACAGCCTAGGCTAGGATCGTGCTTCGGTTATTACATACGTTGATGAATCGCGCAAACAGCAAGCACTAGGTCTCAATATGACCTCATGGTATCCGACTGCTTCATATAGAATTTAAACTCTATAAATTCCATACTCAGAGTGCATTTTAAATTTTGCCCATAAATTGCACATTATAAAATGCTGGAGCACGCGCAAGAAATGCGTTGTCGCCTGTTTAAGTGATTTGTTACAGCAGCGATTGTCCAGTTGCAAACATTTGGAAAAAGTTATATTTTATATGATGACATAGTTTATTAAAAACTTTTATTTCTTCATGTTTTCTTCAAAAAATATATTAAAGGATTGTACTGGTTATATAATTCAAGGCTTTTTTTGGAAAATAAAGGGCTGCTTTTTTAATCCTCAGTTAAAGAATCAAATGATATTTATTCCATTGATAGCATGATTTAGAATTTTGCAATAGTCAGTTAGAGGTTATCTGCGGATTACCTAAAACCTGTAAATTTATTGGGCAGATAAGTTATTGATTTGTTAACTATCTAACCATTAACCTGCAGATTGAAAAACCGGCCCTAAGAACATTTAATAGTAAATACCAGGCTGCTAAAAACCTCCTAACATTAATTTGATTGTGTAAAACAAATGGTTTCATATTTATAATAATAATAAGTACAATCGTATACAAATTGCATATTTTTACATTCCAATACAGATCATATCGCAAAGCAATAAAATATCCTGCTATCTCTTCAGAATTAATTTTTAAGCAAGCATTAGAAAAGGTCATTCTGATTAGTATCTGCTGAACTGGTTTATGAGAACGAACTTATCGTTTATAAGATCTGTCAAGTCAAGATCATCACGGATCGAGATTGAATCTATATAGAAATAAAACTGCATACCAGATCCGAGCTTAACGGGGCATAACGTTTTCATAAATGAATTCAATTATTCCAAATAATTCCGCGATCTATAATTGGAATCATCTGTCTGGGATTCACTTAGCTTAGAAGAATCGTTCGGGAAATTTAATTTTAGTTGAAACACAACATGCACCCCAGAGCCGATGCTTAACGGGATGGATATATATATATATATTTATATTATTCATGAGAACCTGTAATAGGCTTTCTATAGTTTTTTCATTGTATATCATAGTGTAAAAAAAGCTGTTGGTTTTCCTATCAATAAATAAATAAATATAACTTTTTTCATAGAGTAAAGTTTTTTCATTTTTTCATAAAGTAATTCTAGGAAATTTCACGATATAACATTTGAGGAACACATCCTTGTGTTGATGGAACTTCTGGAAACAGCTAAGCATAAAAATTTAATGAAAATAAATCGGCCAAGTGTGAGTCGAACTCGCAAACTGAGGGTTAAGTCCGTCCGTCCACCACACAATAACAGCGTACTAACAGCGAAGGTCGTTTGTTGGGCACAAACCGTTTGCATAGATGTTTGCCTTTTCGATTTGTTTCGAATTTTGTTTAAAAAATTACACCAAAAAGAGCGACCGACGCAGGTTCCCCAAGACAAACGCTTAAGCGTTTTAAAGTGATTAAAGCGTCATCTATCGTCAGTAGGTACAAAGACGATAATACTAGAGCTATTTTCCTTGATCTTCGAAAATTTATACTTATATGTATTTTTTTATCAAAGTCCTTGATAGATGATTGTAAGCAGTGTTGAAGTTATTTTGTTACATTACGAATAGAAATTTGTTAGTTGATTCTCACTTGGCTGGCCAAGTGTTTACTATTCTGTTTATTTTAGAGTGAGTACTATAATCATGCCAAGCCTGAGCTTGTACGCATCACCGTTTTTGACTTCAAAAATATGTTCAAAAAATACGTTTTTCGTATAGTAACCTCCCTTTTTACTTTTATTTTACTTTATCCCTCGTAATTTTATATTTTCTGTAAATATTTCAACTGACTATCTATTATGGTTCCAAAGGTACAGCCGTTAAAACATTAGGATAGACATAGATGGCCTAGGCTTATTATTAGGGGGTTGAGCACTTTTGGGTACGAAACGCTAAAATACTACATAAGTATACGTTGTATTAACGTACGCAGAGATAAGTTATGTTGATAGGATGATGATGATGTAAGATGACAAACTAACATGATTAAAATTAACGATGATGACTACGACGATAACTAGTTTCGTGACACTGACGAACGACTTAGCATAATGTTTTATGGAAAATGAGATAACTATGAAAGAATTTTATTCAAAGTATGGTGACAAGACTTGTCACCATACTTAGTATGGTGGTGGCGGTGGTCCTTAACTTTTGGCCTTTTGGAGAAACTCACAGTCACACACCGGGAAATGGAGAGAGCTATGCTCGGGGTTTCTTTGCGCGATAGAATCCGAAATGTGGATAATCGCCAAGGCGAAATGTGGATATTTTAGTAGGCTCTTACTACTGACAGGGGATACTGACGCTGTATTCTAATGCCTGGCACAAGAGCCAACTTTGTCACCATCATCAGCCAGAAGACGTCCACGGCTGAACATAGGCCTCCCCCTTTAACCTCCACACTGAACGACACCCTGCTATCTGCATCCACTGGATGCCCGCGACTCTCACAATGTCAGTCCATCTTGTGGGAGGCCTACCTACTCTACCTATGAGCTGACTATGATGATGTTAAACATCTTAACCATCTATTTGCTTGGACGACAAAAACAAATCGAACAAAAAGCCTGACTTGAGCTTTCATGTGTAATGAAATATATTGTAACATTTGTAACACAAGTACTTAGTTAAAAAACAACCGAACTTAACTTAACCGTAACTTTAGTGAACAACCGTGATAGTTTAAAACAGTGCTTAAGTACTTAGTTGTTTTATTATTAGTCGACTAATCGTGTATCGATGTTTTTTGAACTTTATACAAAACAAAGGTCACGTCCTCTGTTATTTCTATTAACTAAACGAGTGTGGTCTTAACAGTCAGACATTTGACCTCAAATGTAAATTAGTGCTTAGTCTGATAAATCGACACATGTCAGCAGTTACTAGACGAGGAAACCTCAAAAAAACTTGTGGATGGAAACCAAATTATTCGGATGAAATGACACAATCTTGTTATAAAAGTCCACAATTATTATTAGACGTGTCTATACTTCTTTTAACCTAATTTATATTTCTTGATGCATTTAAATGCTATTATTTAAATATGCTGTTTTTATTTGATGTTCATCTCATAATATCACAGTATCTTTTGTCACAAAATAGACTATAATCTCAATAATATAAAGAGCTGATAAATACCAAGAATTAAATGTTATAACATGAGCTGTCGACTCTCAATTAATGTGGCAAAATATGGCTTGAGTATACCGAGAAAATATCGACGCGACATCTCAATGCATAAATATTATGAAAGATCATCGATATGGATCTATATTAGGATCTTCGGCGAGTGACAATTTCATCTTAACAATTATATGACGTATAAGATATAGACATATAAGACGAGTTAAATGTGGATTTGTATGATTTTTCAAAGCAATATTTCTGAGGTAAGATTTATAATTCTGTACTGAAATCGCCACGAAAATACGGTTTTTTTCTCTAAAAAGTAACGTCATTTAAATGTTTCAGTAACTGGTCAACTTCTGTCGGTAAATATTGGATTATAGGATAAAATTAAATTAAAGGATCAAATTATATCTCAGGATTTCTTGACATCGGAGAAAGAAGAAATTTACTCGTACAATATCAATATAACATAGAACACAGAATTTTTACTGAACAAACTTTAAGTTATTGTATAAGAATAAAATAACCCTATAAAGAAATTGGAAGTAATGTTGTTAACTTGTAACACAATAACAATTTGAAAGGAGAAAATATTTTTTGTGATTTAAAATTTGTCAGGAATTCTAGCCGGTATTAAAATAAAATAAAATAATAGGTTATAATAGGTAAATAATAAATGGTAAGTAAGTAATAATGGTATGTCCTAAAACTGCGACCAGAACCACCGGAGGATGGGCAGCAGCGTCCTAATAGTACACGGTGAACGTACTGCGATCCCCAAGCCGCCTGCCAAGCGTGGGTATTATGGCAACACTCCTCTCTATGAGGGAGGCCTTGTCCAACAGTGGACGTTAATTGGCTGATGATGTGATGTGAAGTAATAATGGTAATAAATGGTAATGGTTAATAAGTAGGATTGCGGTTTTTTTTTTTTTTTTTTTTTTTATAATTAAAATATCACTCCACAGACACCGGGGTCCGTGACTTTTGTTACAATTTACTACTATTTTGTTAACTTTAATAATTTAACAAAATAAACGGTTTATTATTAGTACTCAATCCTGTTTCATCTGGCTTCACTTAACAGCCAGAAGTAATCCAGGGTTAATCTGCATCACTTAATAGAAGATTAGTTCCGGTGTAGTTTACATAGATGACGTAATAATTGTGGCAATGACCGCCACGGGACCTGCCAAGGCTAAGACAAAAAAGTATAACAATTGCGCTTTTGTTCGTCGAATATGATGAATGAAAAAATTGATGTTTGTATGGTAGAACCTCTCATTGTATACCTAATCTCAGAGATTATAAAATTTACGAGCGCAGTGAAGAAATGACGAATGTTGCTGAACTTTTGAACTTAACTATTGGAGACAAACGTGGCGAACTATCGGGGACTTGCTCGTCTTGTCGCAGTGCTATAAAATGAATGAAGTTGAGCAAGCAAATCATGCTGCCCCAAAAGTTATTAGACAAATTGCAAATGAAATCCTACTTGACCTCTTTGAAGATGTTTGTCTGGTTGGTTGCTAAAGCTTTTTTGAAAGCACCGTGTTGCAAGCTTCTGCCTTCTGCTATTTACTTTGTAGTGTGTCAAGCAAATAGTATTTCAGTTTGCATCCAACCGACCTCTTGAGGTTCCGATAAAATATAAATGACGGTTAATTTCTCAATATCTCTTGATTTTATTACCTCCGTCTAATTTAAACTTAATAACACTCCTATTAAAATATACTTATACTAACTTGTGTGTGAATATAAGAGTCTTCGCGTCATACATTGTCGTTATGTTACAAGGCTGTATTAGATCATCGTGCAAGATTGTGGTTAGAGACTTGTTTACTAGTTTTTGCTTTAGATTTATAACGTCTTTATGGAGTAAATTGATCCTGTAATGAAATGAAAATTGGTTTCATCCCTGATAAGGAATAGTAGCCATTTACCGTAAACGGGTTTTAAATTATTCTGCCACGGAGTCCTCGTTATGAAATCTCCATTTTATAACGATTTAATATTGAAGACCATAGTTAGAGCTTGGGTTGTCATTAATTGTTGTCTATGCGAAGGTTTTTCTACTAATTTGTCTATAAATCACCGTGAATTATATTTTCCATAGAATTCTCTCTCACTGATTTGTATCAACAAACAATATATTTGGTTCCCAACATTGGCCATTATCTGATTTATTTTATAATCCTCATTGCCGTTTCATGTCCTAACGAAGAAATTAAAAAATCTACTGACACAGAATCGTCGACCGATGTTTACAACCGGCGACCTTGGCATCGATTCGTTTTCGTCTGTAGCCACGCATCCGTTAGCACTGTGTGATTTTTTGCCAAGCTTTTAGGCTTTTAGCCAATGGCGTCCGCGGGCGTGAGGACACATTGAATTGACCTCTCGTTGACTTAGCGGCTTTTTGATTTTAATAAACGGACGTGCACTGTACTTTTAATTGGTGAGTAAGTAACATACTTCTAAGATAAAGTTTTTCAAATTTCCAGCACATTCCTTGCAGAATATAGAAATTACGTTTACTTATATCTCTTGTTTTATTTTGACGAGAAAGAAGAATATAATAATAAAGAGGCAAACATACACACTGTAGGAAATATACAGCGGGCATTGGTCAAAGCAATATCTAATTGGTGCTGTATCTAACTCGATTATCTGGAGCAATGGTGATAAAACGTTTTTGATTGAATTACCGCACTTAAGATCACCAGCCTTGAATATCAGAGATGAAACGAAACAAGTAATTTATTACTATTGTATGTTTTAGTAGTCAAAATAAAAAAAATATCAAAGACTGGTGTTTAATTGTGATAAAAATATTTCATTATATGTAGATATTTCATTTAAACCGTATCTATACTTAAAGACAACGTAGATACCAACCTATAATAGGTTATTGAATTTTTGATATGCATATTGATGCATATTATGGTATGCATCTTAGATTAAGTACCTAGTATGCATCATCATATAGTTTTTGACTGTCCACTTCTAGAAATAATAATTCACATGATAATGCATTACAAAATCAAAGTCATTTTATTTTTCAGACACAAAAGATCCATAATACAATTATGCATAATATTATGTATGCGTTTTTACTACAACTATTTATCGAATCAGATAAAATAAAATAAAAATGGGAAGATCACAACATACCTAGTATAAAACAAAGTCGCTTCCCTGCGTCTGTCCCTATATTTAGGTATATCGCTCCTTGAATGCAAGAGGGCCACAATTCAAAAAAGTGTAAAAACGGTTTTATTCGAAAATTGAGCTCTAAATCTATGATACTATAGAGTCTATTTAAGACACCCATCGTTTTCGCTAATTTTGACACCAAACCGCTCAAGCGTCTGTTTTGCATTTAGCCGCTTTGCGCACCGACTTCAGTGCAAGACCGCCATTTTGTCAGTCGTGACCCAGACCTCAAAGAGAACGCACGTGGTTTTACTGCAAAACAGCCACAATCCAAAATGTGATCTGAACTTTACCATAGTTTTCCCTGCAATAGTGCCACATTTTGGAATACGTCCTTTTTCCATTCCAATTTCAGGTGAGTTTATTTATAATTTAAAATGCAAAGGTGCCATATTTTAATATGTGTTTCTTTTACATTCCAATTTATTCAAGACTATTTATTATTGATAATACAAAAGTGCAATATTTTAACAAGTAACCATTTTCAATCTAGTTTATTTAAGATTACTTTTTATATAAAATACAAAAGGGCCATATTTTAACAAGAGTCCATATTGCATTCTAATTGATTTAAGACTAGGTATTAATTATATTACAAAAGCACCATATTTTAACATGTGCCGGTTTTGTATTCAACCAAGTTGGAATATATTCTTAATATGGCAATGCTAAAATTATAGTATGAGGAATGTGTCCATTTTGTATTAAAATGTATCTTACGTTTTATTTTACATAATTAATGCTAAACAGTAATATTTTGAATTGTGTTCGTTTTGTTTAGAATAAAATTTTATTGAACAAAACATTTTCCATCAAAATAGACGCATTTTATATAATATCTTAAGAATTTTTTTTTTCAGTATTTATTGCTTCTCTTTATAAGTTATCGTGCTATTTACGGTTAACCAGAACAGATGCGTTATAAAGCTTTTTATTTTAAATTATTTTATTTTAGGCGTGATAAAATATAATATGATAGTGTATGAAAAATAAATAATTTCTGTTCATGCTATTACAGGATGTCCAGCAGATCAAGAGCTATTTTAAACATGGTTATTTCTAACGCAACAATGGAAACTATTGACAGAGATGAACAATACAACTTTGACTCTAACTCAACACCTACGAACATCAATACTCAGCAGTTTGTGGCCAATGATCAACAAGACACAACAAACTTTTCTTCTGCAACGAACTCCATCGCTGATAGTCAGCCTGATCTTGCAATATCATTGCTTGATGATATTATAATTGACGAAACACTACACAATCAAAACTACGTCGTTGGACCAAGCAGTGATTCTTCTAGCGATTCTTCTTCAACCAGCGAAGATTTTAGTTCAGATGACAGTGTCAAAGATCCTAACTTCGTTCCAGACTCAGAGGTATGCGTAGAATTAGAAGAACAGGATTCACCTCAACCTGGTCCTTCTTGGGCACATCAATCTATAATCGATACAGCTTTGCCACTCGACTCGGACATCGAGACGGTTTTGCATCCAGCCTATACTGATATTATGCAAACATCGGTTCAATCATCGAGCATTGAAGCTCAATCATCCAGTATCCAGATTCAACCGCTCAGCGTCGAAGCCCAGTCACCCAGTATCGATAGTTATCCACCTAGCGTAGAACCTCAGCCGTTATCTCGAAAAAGGAAGGCCAACCCTGCATCGTGGAAAAAGAACGTAACCAAGGCTCTAATAAACAGCGGCAAAGCTCACACTACTATTACAAAAAACATTGAAGCTAAAGTAATGGGACCTAGTTGTACAGATAAATGTAAATTGAAATGTGGAAGCGAATTTTCGGTCGAGCAACGGCAAGATATATTTGAGAAGTACTGGCGAAAAGGTGACTTGAAATCTCAAAGGCAATTTATTAGTGAAAACATGACTGAAATTGAACCGAAGTATCGATACATTCGTGTCGGAAGCACTCGCAAGAACTTCAATCATGCATATTATTTGCCAAAAAATAATACACGCACCCGAGTGTGCAAACTATTTTTCATGAACACACTGGCAATATCGGATAAGTCAATAAGAACTGTTGTAAAGAAAAAATCCGAAGGTATGTTAGGAATCGAAATGGAAGATATGCGAGGAAAACATGGTAAACAGTTCAAATTGGAGGCAGATTTAAAGAATGGTGTTAGAGAGCATATCAATTCTATCCCAAGAATTGATAGCCATTACTGTCGTGCTCGCTCTAAACGTCAGTATATTGAAGGTGGAAAGACTGTTGCAGATTTGCACCGTGATTATATCGCCAAAAACAAAGAAGAGGGTAAGCCGTACGCTTCATATAAGATTTATTATAATATATTTGTCAATGAATACAATATTTCTTTTTGGCAACCCAAAAAAGACCAGTGTGACGACTGTACAGCTTTTAAAAATTCAGACGACAAGACTTTGCTTCAAGAGAAGTATGACTTGCATTTAAAAGAAAAAACACTGGCTCGAGCTGAAAAGGAAATGGATAAGAATAATGTGAGTGATAATTTTGTTGTATGTGTATATGATTTACAAGCTGTTATGCCTAGTCCACGAGGTGAGGTCTCTAGCTTTTATTATATTTCAAAATTGAATTTGCTGAATTTTACAATCACTGAATTGGATACAAATAAGACAAGTTGCTTTGTATGGCATGAGGGAGAAGGAGCACGAGGTGTTAATGAGATTGGATCGTGCGTACTAATGTATTTAGAAAACTTAAACAAAAAAGGATCTACTGATTTTGACGTAGTTTTCTACAGTGATAATTGCTGTGGTCAGCAAAAAAATAAGTTTATGCTAAGTTTATATCAATATGCTGTCAATAATCTATCAAAATTGCGAAGTATCACTCATAAATTCCTCATAAAAGGGCACACCCAAAATGAGGGTGATGCCGCACACTCATTGATTCAAAGAAACATTTCAAGAGCATTGAAATCTTCTCCAATCTACGTGCCGGATCAATACGTAACTCTAATTAAAACCGCAAAAAAGACAGGCTCTCCTTTTGTAGTCCGCGAGCTGACGCATGAGAATTTTTTGGATTTAAAACATCTGGCTTTTGGAAACTATACAACAACCGAAGACGGCGAAAAAGTTAAATGGGCTGACATAAAGGTGTTGCAAGTACATCGCGATCTTAAAAATAAGTTTTCATTTAAAACTTCTTATGATAGCGATGACTTCATTTCGGTATCCACAGTCACAAAAAAGCAAAAAAATACCTATAAAGCAGTAGCGCCTAAAAATTTTTATAGCCAAAAACTTAAAATATCTGAATCTAAAAAACAGGGTATACTTAAACTTAATGAAAAAAATATCATACCTAAATATTACCAAAGTTTTTACGAAAGTCTTTAATTTTACTTTATGTGTACAAGTAAAAAATTTAAGCATTTAATATGATAGTTTTTTAAAGCTATACAACGTTACCAACTTTTAGATGCGACTTTTGACTTTTTACCAAAAGATATTTTTTTATTATAATAAATACTAATATTATAGTTTTGATATCTTTTATAATGTGATATAAATATAAGTAAAATTTAACTTTGTTTGTAGTTGATTAAGAAACAAATAGTTATAATAGAATTATTTTTAGGATACATTCCAAGTTGAAAAAATGCATGTTGCCTTAAATTAAAGACTGAAAAGAGATTTGATTGTGTTAGTTTACAAATACGAATGTGTGTCAAGTGTTAATTTTTGTTTATAAGGTTAGTCTTAGTTTACTTGAAAATTTACTATAATATATCCTTTTCGGATCAGTTGATTGTAAAGTTGGGCTAATTATGCCAACATTGAAAAGAATACTGATGTTTTTGCTGAAATGAGAAAGTTCCTAAAAGCTAAAGTTCAAATCCTATCTTATTTCGCTTGTAAATGTTGCTTGGTAGTATAATTGAAGTTACAAGATATTTAATTTCATTTATAAGAATTTCAAATATTATTACGTTAAATAAACACAAATAAATGTGATTAAAAGATACAGAGCAGTTTTAATGGTCTTAGTACTTATTTTGATAATTTATCTATTTTTATATACTTTAAAAGAATTTAACGATTGTTAGAATACCTAGATACTTTTCATTTTTTAATTGTTTTATGTTTTTTTTTCCTTTTCCTTAGAAATTGTGATACTACAAAACTAATTTAAAAGTAATAAGACATTTTTGGATAGGTTATTAGTTCCTACAAAAAGCTTGTACTACATTTTCTTACTAAAAATAAACATTTTAATACATATTAGATATTATGTATAATGGACAAATTAGATAGTTAAACGTTTTTTTTGTGTAATGAAAAACTGTTTGTTTGATTTTTATAAAGAAATATTAATAAAGAAATTTGATTTTAAAAATATTCGTTTCATTTTTGGAATATTTCTTCTAATTGTAGTTTGAATTTTGAAAACAAAAGGGACTTATCTGCATTTTTAGAGCGTGTGTAATACATTCCAATATAATTTATAATGCAGAAAGATACAGCAACAAATCACGCTTCGAATGGTATATAATAGTATACAATTATTTACAAAAACTACATGTTTTTTGCAAAAAATCCTTAACGAAATTTTGTTTCGGCTGTACTGTAAAAAAAGCTATTTATGGTTTGTGGCTCTCTTGCATTCAAGGAGCGATATGTATATGCTTAGATCTTTAAAACCACGCAACGTATTTTGATGCGGTTTTCACTATCAGTTAGATAATTTTTCACGGAAAGGTTATATATATATAATAAAACATATACCCGTGTGAAGCCGGGGCGGGTCGCTAGTAAGTTATAAATTAAGATATAGGTACCTAACTTTGGTTCTTAATTTTGAGACAAGAAATTGTGAGAGTTGTATAAACGCCTAGAAAACCACCGGCTAGCATTTTATGGACAGACTGCTTAGTTTCTATGTATAGGCACATACTTACAAGGCTCATTCACTTGTGATTCTATAAATCACATCAATGTTAACATGGTGTACATAATATTCTTATTACCCACGAGTCAGCTGACGAAGTGACATTGACATTATAATGGCATGGCGCCATGTTGTGACGTCACTCACCATCACTCTGTCCGGTCGTTAGCGGTCATTAGATATTGTTAGATTGTTTGTTTCTGAGACTACAAAACTGTTTTGCTAGTTTGGATAAGTAACTACTTATAGTTTCCAGTATAAAATTGTCTTCGCCTCTAGACTTAACAGATAGTGAGGTAAGTGATGCGCGCACGCCTAACGACTTGCGATTTCGGAGACTATAAGACGCGAGTCCTTTACGAGTCATTTATGTTATGTTATATTAGATTATGTACTAAGGGAATAAAGTAGTGTCTTACGTCGCGGGCGGCATATTAAACCCTGAGCGTAACGAGGGAGTTATATAGTCCTGAGTGAAGCGAAGGGTTCAAAAGCTGCCCAAGACGAAAACAGGCTTTATTCCAAAGGAGTATCCTCTACTTTTCACACCTTCTGCGAGACAATAAAAAGCCAGGTTTCACTGAAAACACCGTCTTTTGTTTCACATTCTTTGTAAACGCATCTTTTTTTGAGTTCTTATGGTGACCAGTTCGATTTTCTAACAAACTTCTTTACAATGCCATATGGGTATTTTTTACTTAGAGTTTTCCACGAGTTTCCACACGAATGTAACGTTCCAAATTCAAATGATTTTATTCCCTAGAGTGTTTCATACAACTTTATATCCCTTTAGAGACAATGCTTTACTTTAATAATTTACGTGGAGGTTGCATGATATGTAATTGGACATTGTCGAGCAGGTGGTGTGAAAAATAATTTAATATAGAAAATGTAATGCGTTACATACAACGTAAGGTAAAATCATAAAAGCTCTAATTCCCGTATCCCTTTGATTATGTCGACATATACATAATTAAAGTAGTATCCGAGCTTCACAGAAAGCTCGTGTAATGCTTTGAAGATGTTTTGATTGAGTTCATTGAATTATCAGGCACGCGACTGCCGTCAAACTGGGTCTGAATATGTAGGGCTGTCACGTATATGTAGATGTGAATGAAACTAATTTCGCCCAAGATTTTCTGATTTGCCACCATTTTTGGGGTTAAAAAAGTACTTAAATGATATAAGTACTTTTTTATAATAAGATTTATAACGGATATATAAGTTATATCCGTTATCAGGGACGAACGAAACTCACAAGTTTAGAAAATAACTGGCCAAGTGCGAGTCGGACTCGCGCACGAAGGGTTCCGTACCATTATTTAAAACACAGCAAAAAATCACGTTTGTTGTATGGGAACCCCCCTTCAATATTTGTTTTATTTTAATTAAGTACTTATTTATTTTTAAAGTTAAGATACAACTAAATATTCTGTGAATATTTCAAGTGTCTACCTGTTGCCGTTATCAATATCGAGCAAAAACGAGCAAAAAAATCACGTTTGTTGCATAGGAGCCCCCTTAAATATTTACTTTATTCTGTTTTTTAGTATTTGTTGTTATAGCGGCAACAGAAATACATCATCTGTGAACAGTCTAACTACCACGATTCATGAGATACAGCCTGGTGACAGACGGACAGATGGACAGCGGAGCCTTAGTAATAGAGTCCCGTTTTACCTTTTGGATACGGAACCCTAAAAACCAATCAGCTACTTAGTTTTCTTGCATAGGTACAAATCTTAGTGAAAATGGGATTTCCATCTGGGTCTTGTTCTTTCTTATGTTGCGATATTTTAGACAAATGCTATCTTTGAGGAAGTCATTCATTCAATCGGCCATCGTTACAGTATGTCATGTTTTTATGATATTTTACTAGCATTATTTAATTTGCCCTAAAATGTATCAATTTATAGTACTTAGCTTTTATTTCCAACGATTATAAAATCATGACAGTAGGTACATGGAAAAACTTATGTGATTAGAAGGCCTGACCATTTAAATTGACCTAGTTAGTAGTTAATACATAGTAGCAAGAACTGACTTCGCGTGTAGTCAAACTGTTGAATGCAGTAATGTATTATATTCTGTCAATTAGCACAGAAGACGACCTTTTAGATTAGCTTGCACTAATGCCATCAAATCAATATAGCAAGCAGTCACTTAGTATTAGACTACTAAAGCGGAGCATTTCTGGATAGTTGTTAAAACTCGGTTACGCCTCGTCTAGCATACGTGAGTCCATAAACGCTTGGTTGCCGCTTGTATAGTACTTTTCTGAAAGAT
Organism: Agriopis leucophaearia; assembly: GCA_949125355.1. Lineage (NCBI taxonomy): Eukaryota > Metazoa > Arthropoda > Insecta > Lepidoptera > Geometridae > Agriopis > Agriopis leucophaearia. The sequence goes on along the minus strand of OX421268.1, from coordinate 15,942,413 downwards.
TGCATTAATATTCACGTAAAAATTTGTATAAATATTTTGGGGTATTTATCACATTTCATTAAAACATTTTACTTTACTTATTTAATATGATAACCTCTGTGCATGCGCCTCTTTTTAGTGAAAAAACAATATAATCGTTCCTCTTTGCATATTGAACTATTTACGCACGTACAAGATAATCAGTTGAGACAAAAATTGGTCACTAATTACTTTAGCGAAGGTAAATGACCTTAGAGTCTAATTTTCGTAAAAATGTGTTATAATAAAATTCGACACATTAAGAACCATGCTTGAGAAAAATTCAAAGTGTAGGTGTGATTGAAATCATCACTATATCATCATCATCACTATATATATAAAATTTCCATGTCACAATGTTAGTTACCGTACTCCTCCGTAACGGCTTTACCGATTTTTACCAAATTTTATATGCATATTCAGTAGGTCTGAGAATCGGCTACTATCTACTTTCCATACCTCTAAGTGATAAGGGTATAATTTATAAGGCAAAACAACGTTTGCCGGGTCAGCTAGTATACTATAAAAATGCAGTTTAGATTCCTCAACCTGTCCGTAATAACACGTGTAAATAAATGATAAAAACACAGAATACTCAAGGGTATTTTTTTATATACGTATTTTAGTATTATAAAATTCTTCTCGTTATAAAAATAAGTGTAGATGTGTGCTGTGTTGTGAAAATGGTTACCTATTATTTTTATTCATGCAATGAAAAAGTTCAACAAAAATGCAAATGGCGACACCCCTACGCCGGCGGCAGGCCGTGCCATGCGTGTCCCTTCATTTTCAGACGCGGATGTGCGTGACTGCTCCTGACAACCCTACGGATGGCCCTTTACGGGGAAATGCATTTTTCTTTGCGTGCGACGATGCCTTGACGGGATACTGTATATTTGTTTCACTATTTTTTATTTGTTTACGTATTGATGTTAGCGAGCCTATTTATATGTAATCAGCCCGTCTTTACCTAGATTGATATTGCTGCGTAGATACAGAAGTCATAGGCTTTTCTTCTATGCTGTATCATAAACTACCTATAATAGGTATATCGGTTTTCTTGTTTTTGCAAAGAATGTCTTTCTTTCCAGTCGCGAGCCTCATCCATTGAGCTAGTAATCAACAAAATAATATCGATTTATTGGTTTACGAGTAAGTATGTGTTTAATGTTTGGGGAGTAAAATAAAATAACTACATGGTTCTACAATTGGATATCGAAGCGTTCATGATATTGTTTTTTTTAAATTTGTTTTATTCTGTAATAGGCTTGCGTTTGACCGCCAACTCGCCTGATGTTAATGTTGATGATTGCTTCATCATAATTACTTCAATTTTGGATTAAGTTTCTTTCTACCTATATAGGTTTTTGTTTTATTGTAGTTTTAAGCATTTGAGGTAAGAAGTTGTGTGTCTGTTTGTATGCCTGTATTTTTTTTTCTCTAAAACGATAATATCGATCTGAATACAAGAATTTGAAAGCAGGATTTATTGCAGTGATTATTACTAAGTTTGGTTACGTTTTGGAGTGGTTATAATCACTCCAAATTAATCTCGTATTCCTACTATAATTTCGTTTGAACTCTAAACCTGTTTATATTATATTTAATCCGTTTGTTCTAATAGACTAGAGTTTATGACCTCACGCACTCGAAATAGCAAATCGAATCACACTTCACGTCGCGTGCTTCAAATATCGTTTATTTCCGTTATTTGGCTTGCGTCTGCGCAGTAAATATCGTGGTAGAGCTTGGACGCTGTGGAGAAAGGAAGCAGTGAACTTGCTTGATTTTTGTATAAGATCAGAGGCAGGGTACCTCTAATATCAGTATCTTGAGATGCCACAAAGGCCTTTGACATTAAACAACCGAGACATTTTTTATTTTATTTTATTCAATAATTAGTTTTTTTTTCCTTATAAAATGTTGAAAATATGCGAAACAAGTAACTCTGGCCAGAGTGTGACCTCTTAACATCTGTTTTCCGAACAACGGTAGATTATATACCTACTATTTAGTTTGGAATGCCACTTGCAGTTGATCCAATCACCATTGATAATCACCTAGAGTAACGTGGTATCCTAAAGTACTCTTATAGCATAGAGACGAAAGCAAAGGGCGTTTTTATATGATAAAAAACTTTTTTATTATTAAATTGTAACACATGGTGCCATTACATACATTTTTACATTCCTAGTGGAGTGCATAATTCTGGTAAGATAGCGAGATAGGTTCACGTTCACATGATTTCCTAAAATAACCTAAACTGAATCGCGTTTAAGATCTCACGGTACGAGCTCTGCTGTGTCACTGTCCACCAGTGGTGGAAAACGAGAATATGTAGTTTAAAAGTTGTATCGCTGTCCAATGTCCAGCAGTGGACGTCTTATGGCTGAAATGATGATGATGATGATCGCTGTCCAACACCGGTGGACAGTAACACAACTTAAAAAAAATGTCTGTCTACCAGTGGTCGACAACGGGAATGATCGATATTCATTGTCTTCTGACTGACATCTTTTCACTGAATATTTTAAAGCAGTGTTTTTCAAAGTGTGGGTCGCGACCCCCTGGGGGGTAGCGAAGCCTCTATATGGGGGTCGCGGAAGGTCGTGAAGTCTCAGGAAAAAAGTTATAGGTGGCTGTTATAGGTGCTTATTAATTATGTAATTAGCGGATACGAAATTATAACAAATAGTAAAAATGTTGTACAGAAGTGGAAGGTAGGGGGTCGCGTTTTTTTTTATAAGTACTAATGGGGTCAGGACAAGAAAAAAATTACATTGATTATAATTTTTACAATTTACAAAAAAAAAGGTTTTTTTGATTTAAAGTAATTAATAGTTTGGTACTCGATTATTATTATTTTGTAATAAGTAATTCAAGTAAGTAATTTTTAGCCTTGTATAGTTTACATCGACCTGATTCCAATTAGGCATAATACAGTACCTACTGCCAATAATTCTGGCATACCTATTATGTCAGATTAGGTGCAGTGAACCAGCCAACAGCTGGTTTCCACAGAAAGTGATTCATACAACCCTAGCGCCGTTAGATCATAGATAAATTTAATGCTTATATTTGGCTTGGATGCAGATCAGTCGTTGGCAACTACACTGTGTATGCAATTCATAAAATTAGCAAATGAAGCTACTTGCAATGGCATTTTTTGTCGGTGATGTAAGTAGTTGTTTAGCATTGTTTAAAAATAAACATGACCAAATTATTATTCCAACCAACCTCTGGCGGACGCCGCAGCAAAATATGTTACTATTTACACTTACCAACTACACTAGAGCACAATCGCGAACACCCACGAAATGTATGTACGCGCATAACTTCCGAACGGCTGCACCAAATTGCAAAATTCTTTTTTTGTGTCCGATATTGTCAGGACATGGTTTCTATAAAAGAAAATTAAAACGCTTTTAATTTATAAACTACGCGAACGAAGCCGCGGGCTACAGCTAGTATTACATAATAACATTAATAGCCGTAACAGACGTACGGATCACGAACTGTTTTCTCTTTCCCTCTTGTTGGTCAGGCGGCGGTGCGTGGTTCGTGGTCCGTACGTCTGTTACGGTCAGACGGCGGTTCGTGGTTCGTGGTCCGTAAGTCTGTTACGGCTTTAACATTCACTCGAAAATGCACAATTTTTCACTTTGGCGCTTAAACTTCTTTTTTTTCGCCCTCTGACACGCTAGAGCCTGTAATACCATACCACTTCGGCATCCGTATTTTACAGACAAAATTGAACGTTATAACTCCTGTCAATGTAATTTTATTTCGGTACAGAGTTCTTCAGTCGGAATAATAACTAACTTAACTAAGTCATAATTAGGCTGTCGAACTCTACTATATGCGTGTCTTGACACGCTCTTGGCCTGATATTTGTAAATCTATCGCCATCTAAGTAGCACTTTAACGAGTTAGTAAATGTACAGTAATCTCTATACCGATTGTCATGGAGTTTTGGCGCGAACGTGATAAAAACATATTGCTTTCTGTAATTAATAGATTCCTGACTGTTCTAGGAACATTGTGAAACATGAAATTTTCGTTATATTTACAAAACTCCATAGAAGCCTCTAGTAAAATCTCCACCACTTTAATAGGGCATGACTTAGACTTGACAGTAACTTACTTTCCTTGACTCTTGCTGTGATTTGTCTAACGTTATTTCATTCCTTGTAAACCTGGTCCTGGTTATTATTCCGAATGAAAAACTCTGTACTCATGGTCACAAAATAAATAAATAAAAAAATATTGACAAAACAAAAGTCAAAACCAGTCCAAAAAAATAAGGATAAACATAAACAATATTATAAAAAAATAAAAATACTTGCTTTATCGCTATAGCTAACCACGTAGTTTTCGATTCAAATTCAAATATAATTTTTATTGTTACAGATGAACAAGAAAGAGTACAAAAGAAAACATTCGTCAATTGGATCAATTCACATTTGTCAAAGGTGAGTCTAATGATGATACGATCAACATCATTATTTATATAGTAATTTAAAAATATTGTGCGCGATGTCACCTTTTTAGAGACGACCCAGGCAAAAGCTTAAAGCACCAACGATTCACTAAAAACATCCACAAAGATAGATAGATAACTCTTTATTGTTTACACCAGAAATTACAAAAACATTTTAAAAGTAGTGAAGCAATTGGCGGCCTTATCGCTATAAGCGATCTCTTCCAGGCAACTTTAGTATGGATTGTCCACAAACATCCACGACCAGCATCAACTGACTCACAGGCAGCTTTGACGATACAAGCAAGGCAAAAAACTTACCACCATATCATACTTTTATCTACAGAGCAGCAGTAGGGGTCAGAGGATACAAAATGGAGTGAAATGAAAAATTACCTTGAACCCCAGAGGTCATTGACCTTGACCCTAAGAGGTCAATGACCTTAACCCCATAGCCCTTGAACTAGATTTTTTATTTCGAACCCAACCAACTCAAGTTGAGGGGCCCTGTGTCACACTCCTGCCAGAAGCTCTAGCGTTTGATGTATTATATCTGTATTGTTTCCAGCGCATTCCGCCTTTACGAATCGACGACCTAATATACGACCTACGCGATGGCACCAAACTACTGGCGCTGCTCGAAGTGTTGTCCGGGGAGAAGCTGGTATGTTGCTCTTTGTTATATTTTATTGCTACTTTTGTAGGTATAAAAAAAACTGATTATGAAGTTTTGCAATATAGCCTACCTGCTGTGTGTATGCTGTGCTGCATTCTAAAACAAGGAAATTCTCACAACATAAGTAAGGGTGTCTTATACCTTCTATAGAACCTAACGTCATATCTGAAATTATAATTTTATTATGTGAGAGACATATGGCATCACAAGTTTAGTTTAGGAAAGCGTACTACAGAATGATACCTATGACGAAAATCACCTTTTCAGCCAATGGAGCGCGGACGTGTACTCCGGCGACCGCACTTCCTGTCCAACGCAAACACTGCACTGCGGTTCCTGGCCGGCAAACGCATCAAGCTGGTGAACATCAACGCGGCCGACCTAGTGGACGGCCGGCCCGCAGTCGTGCTTGGTCTTATATGGACCATCATCCTATACTTCCAGGTACGGGCCATGCATTCATCAGTTAAAATAAGTATTCAGTTGCCTCCCAAATGTATGATTCTTATTCCACCTAACAAAGCACAGTTAAACTAAAAATATTGCAATGGGCTGTGAATGCTCCATTTGTCCTCCCTAGGAGATGGAACATAGTAGCAGTGCCCCAAGGTTTCACCTGCTTTCCTATAAGTAGCTAAAAGTGGCCTGTGCTAATCCACGGTATAAGCTGCCTCCATAACAAATTTTATGCAAATCTTTAAAGCTGTCATAGAGTATAGACAAACTTTTGCATACAACTTTTTTTTATTCCAAATAAGTTTGTTTACATAACTTGTATACATTCTTTCTACAATTTAGTAAAATATCCCTCAATTCGGTGTGCCTTTTGGCATAGGCCTCCTCGAACTGTCTCCATTGTTCTCTATCATCTGCCACTCATGTTAAGTATGGCCCCAGGTTCAGACGAATGTCGTGATGATCATAGATGAAACAAACATGTAAAAATGATAATCATTCCAACACTTGAGTTATTCAAATGTAACTAGCTAAATAAGAAATACTAGTTATTTGGGCTGAACAGTGACCTTGCAACCCCTATATCTTTACAACTTCTTGAACAAATTTGGTCATATACAAACTTAAAAATTGTATCTGCTTGGAACATAGATACAAATTAGAGCAGCGGTTCGCAAGTTAAGGTCGCACAAATGGAGATTTGTTTCCGTGGACTAGACCTTTCCTTCAGTCCGTCACCTATCAACCTAGTTAACATGAAGTTATGATTTTAAAACGTGTTAAAATACATTCATCCATTCGTACATTTACGAACACAGTTCATTTGTCTCTGTATCCATTGATAATTTTTACGAAATATACCTATCATGTGTACCTACAATTTTTCATAATGTCTGCTTGCTGAATGTTATTCCCCTCTTCTTTACTAAAATTATACATGCAACCAATAGCAGACGAATATTTCTATGCTACAATTTTTTTTTTCTGGTTAGTCTACATATTTTTATCTAAATAATGTGTTCAGAATAAAATTACCTTTAAGGCCCATAATAAACCACTCGCTCATTTGATGTTTTTTTTAAATATAAGATTACCCTACTTTTGTAAAATGTGCTTTGGTCAATTTGTGAAGTTAATATCTCAAAATATTTAGAACAAATTTTTGTTGTAATATTCTTTTATAGTGACCACAAAAAATGGGATATACAGTTTTTCCTATTTATTTTCGATTAAAAAATGTAAAAAAAAATGTTTTACGAAATATTTGAAAATATTAACATCGTATAACGACTGAAGCACATTTTTCAAAAGTAGACTGCAATTTTATATCTTTGAAAAACATCAAATTCGCGAGCGAGATGGCAGTATTCTGGCCCTTAAGACAGGCCACATACAAAGTGGATGAACTCGCGGTATCTATTTTGACAAATGTCTGTGGTCAACGAGAAATTTTTCTGACCAGTTTTAATTTGGCATAAATTAACTATCGTTTCTGAGTAAGGCCATTATCATTTACGTATATATTCTTTTGCACTTTACAGTATTTTAATGTACATGTAGATTGTAGGTCAGTCATTGTAGGTATAACCTAATTGGCAATTCGTATTGGCCCTAGCACGATTTTTTTTTGTGTATCAATATAACCCTTATAGATTCACCAAATTTCAAATGAGAGTATACCTATTTAACATGCAAAGTTTAAAAAAATCCTAATAAATTGGTCTATTCTCATTTTAATTGGCTTGAACAAATTTTGTTTGCGCAAGCTTCGCTCATTGTATTGGGCCTACAGGACAGAGGACCAAAGGTGGGTAAACTGCGACACAGCTTTTAAAGTTGTTATACTAAATAGCTTAGAAAACTTGTATTTGTAGTATTTTGTATTATTTTTTTTGCAAGTATTGTACTATATCTAATTGCATCATAAATTCTGATTTTATCAGTGACATTAGTTTATGCTTATAAATTCAAGTATTTACTTATAAAAAGCTTAATAGATATTTCAATTTTACTGTTTATTGTGTGTGTGCGTATGTTACACAGAAAAGAGAAGTAAATAGAACGGAAATGAGATGGAAAATCTGTCGCCAGGTATTGAGCTACAACAAATTTCTTACAAAAATGCCTTGACAGCCGTTCTAATGTAAACACAAAAATATCTTTTCTGTGGTATATTAAGTAGGTACTTGTATTTACTTACTTTTTACTAGTTCCCAATTTACCTGTAACAGGTTTAAGGGAAATACTCCCGAAGCCTAAACACTATTATTATACTACCTAAAATCAAATACCATGTAGTTTTTTAGTGGTTAAATATTTTGCAAACCAGCAATGTAGCGTTAGTGATCTCAGCGTTGACTGTGAGTCCGTTGGTCGTTCGTTGACCTCTGGCGTCAGCTGGATATTTTATTTGCATTACATTGTGAACTTTTTGTTATGACATTTGTATACATATCCTCAAAAGTGGAGTTGCATAAAAAAAACAATGAAAAACATAATAATGGGTGGTTGTCTGACAGTTCTAGGAACGTAGTTCAGCAACCATCTATAGATGGCGCTGGCGAGACATGATATTATATTATTTTTGCATTTGTTCAATGAAACCTACAATACAAGGAAGAAGAGACATTTTATAACACGGCTAGGCAAGGCACACTTATGTACCTACTAATTTGTGTTGTGTTGTGAACAAACAAGTACTTTGTTAGCAAACAATTACCACAAAATACTATACTGCGAAATAAAATAACACAAAAACAAGCATGACAGACAGTGTCAGACAGACGGATAGATACGCAAGTTTTTTTATTGATCTTTTCTTCATCTGTGGTTTTGCAAAATCTTCATATCCATGTATTGTCTACGCCATCTATCGCATTTTTATATAATTTTTTTAAATTGCATTTTGGAAAACCTCCCATTGTAAAAATGATAAACTCGTTTTGTTTCTGATATTGTATCAGCCTAGTAGTCACCAGCAGTATCTCCAGTCTTGGTTTTTGAGAGTATTTCTCCTACATCCGGTATAGGAAATATTTGAACTGGTTGTTTTGTTTTGATTGTATTGGGATCTTGTTGATTTCCTAGTAAAAACACTCTTGATTTAACTATCTACTATTATTTATTCAATGACTAACCTAAAAGTATTGAGCACTTAGATAATGCGTAAGTAGGCCTTCCGCTAGATGGACCGACGACATCGTGAGATTCGCGGGCATCCAGTAAATACAAATGGCAGGCTGTCGTCAATATGGAGGTCTAAGTAAGAGGGAGGCCTATGTTCAGCAGTGGACGTCTTCTGGCCGATGATGATGATGATAACGATGACTAAGATACTGAAGGCCTTACTTAAAAATGTCGCGTTTTCACGCGTGTCAATTTCGTCAGCGAGAAATTGACAGTAAATTTAAGCATTGATAAAATTAAGTAAGGTTTTTTAAATATGGTCGTTGTTTTGGATACGCTTAATTTGACATTGGCACATAGTTTTAGACTTCAGAACACATATTTAGTAAACGCATAAGTTTTGATATTGCACACAAACTGCTATTGGTTGTTATTGGTTGGTAGGTTGGCAATTTAAGCACCTCACCCTGCCACATTTTGGTTACAAAAACATTTCTCATCTCAAAACTGTTTTTTGAATTTGAGCTTTAATTTATAATAGATTTACCTACCAGTTTCATGGGAGTCAGGTAAGTTCCGTTTTTCTTGGTTTCATTCTTCAGCTGTGTGATCATAAAGTGTACCCTAGTTTTATTATATGCTCTGTGAGTCTAATGAAGATAGCAAAGAGTCATGAATGATCATAGCTTTCTGCACTAACCTCTTTTATTCATATTTTGATTATTATGTTTTGTATAAATCCTACTTCTGTTCTTATTACACTAACTAGTTATGACCAGTCACTAAACTTTTACTCACACGCTCATCAATTATTAATTGCTTATATTTATTTCCGTTTCATGCATACAGATTTATTCCTCGGAAAATAATGTTTCACACTCATAGCTAGAGAGCTATGTATCACCAACACAGAGAATTCTCGTGGAGAGTAAGATTCCCTGTGTCAGGGATGTATAGCAGATACTCAAATCTATCATCAAAAAATATGCCCAACCGGAAATCGAACACGGTACCTTCTACTCCAGAGGCATATATGCTACCAAGCCAAACCAGTCGTCAAAATAACTTGCAGCTTTTTCAAATCTCTGTTATAATGTTTGAAAATCTCAAATAAATAAAATCAATTGGAAACTTCTAATAAAGTAGTCTAAGAAAATCTGTAGACCTATTTTCAGAAAATCGACAATGTTTGGTCACTAAATCGTGTGTCCTTGTTCATAAGTGTAGCTGTGACTGATATCTAAGACTCTCTACTGGAAATTGTACTGCAGGTCTAAGTATCAGGTTACATGATGTATGGCCGCAATGTCTAGTATGTTGTTGACAAGTCCGATTGCCCCCAGATTGAGGAGAACAGTCGAGCGCTGGAGTACCTCGGCGGGTCGCGGTGCGCCTCGGCGATGTCGTACGAGTCCGGCGCGGCGACGCCCACACAGCGCGCTGAGGACAAGTGGAAGCAAGGCGCCAAGAAGACGCTACTGCAGTGGGTCGCCAACGCATTGCCTAAGTAAGTACCTAATAAACTTATTTTACTAGTTGTACGTTCGGAACTGTGACCTCGTAACCCTTTCTGAAGTCATATTTTGCTCATATTTGGAGCTTTAACATTGCATTAGCATGAACTATTTGCCTAGAAAGTTTCATGACCGTTGAACCCAACGGTCTGACCGTTCAATAGTACAATTTATCGTCTTAACAAAAGTATAAACATACATTTGTTCAAGTATACTCTGGGATCTTTGCTTACCTACAATCAATTAGATCCCACCATTGCTTAAACTGGTATTTGATTATCATCAAGCAGGCTGTCCACTTGTCTGCCACCTATGGCATAAAAAAAAACATCAGACTGAGCTGTAGTTAAGTGCAAACGGATTCCGAGTATTGTGTCGCTTATTGTTGAAATGTTTTACCATTTATCCAATAATTTTGCAAAAGTCCTGCGGTTTTGTTTGGAATAATCTGCCATTCGTGCTGATTTCTAATAAGCACTATTTTCCAGGGACTCTAACATCCAAGTGACAGACTTCGGCCCGTCGTGGCGGGACGGTATCGCGTTCCTCGCCATCATCGACGCAATCAAGGCCAATCTCATCAACCTGGCTGAGATGAAGCGGAAGACCAATCGACAGAGGTTAGATTATGATTATAAAAACACAGCATCTATACAGCGCAACAACGGATAAAAAGATACTACATCCAATCCGATCGATCCGATTCGAAATCCGAATCTGTGTTCCCGGAAAGCTTAATATGGGTGTCTTCAAATCAAAAGTAAACAGGTTCCTGTTAGGTAAACATGTTCTTTCCTTAGTCCTTGTCGTTGCTTAACAGCACGATATGAACAAAGACAAACTTATGAAAGAAAGTAAACAGATTAATGTTAGGTAAACATGTTATAACTTAGTCTGCATCTTTACTTAACATCACGATGTGAACAAAGACAAACTTATGAAAGAAAGTAAACAGATTCATGTTAGGTAAACATGTTATAACTTAGTCTGCATCTTTACTTAACATCACGATGTGAACAAAGACAAACTTATGAAAGAAAGTAAACAGATTCATGTTAGGTAAACATGTTATAACTTAGTCTGCATCTTTACTTAACATCACGATGTGAACAAAGACAAACTTATCATGAAAGAAAGAAAACAGGCTCTTGTTAGGTAAACATGTTTTTTCCTAGACCTTGTCGTTGCTTAACAGCACGATATGAACAAAGACAAACTTATGAAAGAAAGTAAACAGATTCATGTTAGGTAAACATGTTATATCTTAGTCCGCATCTTTACTTAACATCACGATGTGAACAAAGACAAACTTATGAAAGAAAGTAAACAGATTCATGTTAGGTAAACATGTTATAACTTAGTCTGCATCTTTACTTAACATCACGATGTGAACAAAGACAAATTTATCATGAAAGAAAGAAAACAGGCTCTTGTTAGGTAAACATGTTTTTTCCTAGACCTTGTCGTTGCTTAACATCACAATGTGAACAAAGACAAACTTATCATGAAAGAAAGTAATCAGATTTATGTTAGGTAAACATGTAACATCCTAGTCCGCGTCTTTGCTTTTAAATTATTGATTTATGAAATAAATTGATTGAATTGAATTTGCTGAACATCACGATCAGTCCGGTAAAAGAAGCTGTCCGGTAGGCTATTGCTCTCTTGACGCCATAGTAGATTAATTAAATACGGCATGCTGGGTTTGATCGGTTTCTATCCAGATACTCTGTGGGAAATGTACAATAAACGTAGAGACGTTAGTACAGTACTTCAGCCCCTCATACAATTAATATCACTATGTCAGGTTGGAGCATGCATTTGACGTGGCCGAGAGCGAGTTGGGTATCGCGCGGCTGCTGGACGCTGAGGACGTGGATGTGGAAAAACCCGACGAACGCTCCATCATGACATACGTGGCGCAATTCCTGCACAAGTACCCTGAACCTAAGGTAAGCACTTATCTCGAGTAGTAAGTTCTTACGGAGAACTTTGAGTTGATTTGATACTAGCTTCTTGAGACATTTTGATTTGTAGTAAATAAATATCATTCGTTCTCTTAAGATCGTGCTCTCTGACCAGAGCCGTTTGTGCTAACAGTTATCTCGCTTGCAAAATGTACGAGCAAGGTACCTGTGACGGGAAACGATCTTAACTATTATGACTCTATTTCATCTAGTTGCTATTTCAACTTGCAAATTTTAATAGCTATGTCGGTGACTGGGTTTTTTGGCAAATATTCGCGTTCCTGATTCTTTCGCGCAAAGAAACGCTGAGCATAGCTCTCTCCATTCCCCGTTTTGTGACTCAAGAGTTTTTCCAAAAGGCCAACAGTTAAGGACCACGTCTCAGTACCAGTCTAGTCTAGATAGCCAATGTAAAAAATTCTAAACTTTTATAATTATCTATTTCGATATGAAGCGCGATAGAACTTAGCTGTAGGAAAACGCCTAGCTTGTTAACAGAAAAAAAGTAACTTTAATCTCAACACTTATGAGTGTTTTTCCAATTATTTCTTAAACCTCAGGTACTTTTGTATGATTCCACAGACGACAGGACCCGACGCGGTAGCGGCAGTACAGGAGGAGTACGAATCTCTCCGGATGTGGCTGACGGAGCGCGTCACCCTCATCCAGCGGCAATACGACTCGCGGACTCTCTCCAGAAACTACGAAGATTACGTACGAGCTGAGAGCGAGCGCCTCGCAAGGGAGCCTACTTACAGCAAGCTCGAGAAACTCATGTATACACAAAGCTTAGTGGCCATAGCCCCTAAATCCTGGCGAGAACTCGTCGAACTCTGGATCGAGCTCGAACGCCTTCACAGAAGATGGCTCTGGCTGTTAGATCAAGACCTACCCGGAGATTTCCGAACGGTTGGCGAGTGGCTCGCACGCGCCGAATACTTATTATACTTCGACGAAATACCGACGAGTTTAGACGAGCGAACGGCTGCTGTAGTCAGCGAGAAGTTAGAAGAGCACACGGCCTTCTTCGCAGGCCTTCCGGAGATTATAGACCGATTTGAAATGGCTTTGGGGTCGGCGGACGCGGCGAACGTTCCCGCGATTCGTTTGCAGGACCTAAAAGAAAGATTGGACTCGGTGCGTCGTCGCGCGCCTCAGAGAAAAGCCAGATTAAAATATCTAGAACACAAATGTTGTATCGTAGCTTTTACTGAACTGACAAAAGCGAAGCTCGCTGTGTGGACCGGTAAGTACGGCCGGATAGACCGAGTGCGCGCCTTATTGGAAGACTACGACAATTTCGTGACCAAAAACAAGATCTTCCAAGAATTTGACAGAGCATACGTGGATATCAAACAAGTGGCAGAAGAGTACAAGAGAGTTTGCGAAGTGGATCGGACTGAGTCGAGAGAGATTGATGCATTTTTAAGAGACGTTTCGGAGACGTGGCGACGCGTCGCGTCGGATGTTAGATGCGCTAGGAGCGTACTCGAAGAAGTAATTGCTCATTGGGAGAGATGGAACATTATTGCAGATGATTTCATCCAATGGCTGGATAAGGCCCAGCACATGCTGAGGGTATCAGAAGACGAGAGATTAGAGTTCTTCCAGGATTTGACAGTGTGGAAGGAGAAGCATCAGAAACTGGGGGATGCTGCTGGTTTCCTGGCCGCCACGTGTAGTGAAGAGATCAGCTTGGAGATCAAGAGGAAATATATAGAGATCACGGAGCGATGGGAGCGTGTCTGGGAAGAAGCCGAGCGGTGAGTTGCACACCTATCATATTTACAACAAAAAAAATGATTTTTGTCATCTTGTCTATATTTTCTTTCGAATCAAGTCAGACACAAAATTTTGTACTGTTTAACAGTTAATTTGGGTTAAAACAGCCATGATCATACGAATAGTAAGTATAAGTGCTTTAGTGCATTGTTTGCTCTCAAATCTGTAATGGCGGATTTAGTATATTTAGGGTAATTTGTACCCTGGATTATCACTTAGGCTACTTTTTAATTCCGAAAATATAACGATAAGGTAGGCGAGCGGGTAAAACCGCAGGCGCTGCTAGTTAGTAAATAAACAAAAAATCTGCTATCACAAAATAAAGATCTGGGATCAGGCTACCTGTTTTAAGCGATTCTGGTTAGGTAATTGGTAAAAGTTGCGCGACCGCAAACCGTATTTCGGTGCGTTAAGGTCCACTTTCGCGTGATTTTCCGCACTCCGCTGTTTAGAGCGCGCGTTAAGATATAGTCGTAAAGTCCCTGATATTCGTATTAAAATAGGTATTATAAAATAAACAACAATAAAATATGTTAATTCCAAGCCCTGATTGAGTTCTGTGAAATGCGAACAATCTATGAGATAATGCAATCATTATGAAGATTATAACATGGCGTAGTAATCATTGACATTTTATGACTCGATAATGAGATCTATGTATTTGGAATCACGTTCGCCTATGTTGTTGAACTGTTAGGTGAATTATACAAACAAGTAACAACCTTTTTACCCCGAAGTTATCCACCTTAAATGTTTCACATAGCTATCAAACATAAGTTGCTCAATGAATCTGTGATTGTTGATTGAATCAGGCGTTACTTTGCGGAAGTTCCTTTTTTAAACTGTTTTCGAGGCATCCTCAAGACGTCTCGTCCTGAAGATGCCTCGTATCGACAAAGTACTAGGAACAGGTTAGGCTAAATTAGTCATCATCAGCCAGAAGACGTCCACTGCTGAACATAGGCTTCCCCCTTTAAGGTCATAGCACACTTAACAACTCGGAAACGGATCGTAACCGTATCAACTCGAGCCGCTCAGTATTCTTTGTATGTAACTCCCTACTGCAAAGCACACTTATCGGAATCGTAACGTAAACGACTCGTGTTGGGACAAGCTCACGAACCGCGGCGCAGCGCGTGCTCAACCAGCGGTCCCCGCGCTTACGGCTCGTCGTCCACGCACTTACGCCTCTCCGTCAGCCGTGGTGCCAGCCAGGTCCACCAGCGGTTGGCGGGCCGTAAGCGTGGCGTCGCCTAGCCGTAGCCGAGTCAACGTATCGGAGCTGCTGATCCGCTTTGGTTACGTGCTTACGTTAGTTTGACGCCTGTTTGACGACGAGGCGAAAGGCGATACGGTGACGATCCCTTTCCGAGTTGATATGTATGCTTTGTGCTATATATACCTTTAACCTCCACACTGAACGACATCCTGCCATCTGCATCCACTGGATGCCCGCGACTCACAATGTCGTCGGTCCATCTAGTCGGACGCCTACCTACGCTGCGTCTTCCGGTTCGTGGTCTCCACTCAAGAACCTTTCTTCCCCATCGGTTGTCGGTTCTTCGAGCGATGTGGCCTGCCCATTGCTACTTCAACCTGTTTTTTTAAATCATTTTAGGCTAAATTTGTTTAGGCTAAATTAGTATCAATAACAAATTTCTATAGAGTAAAAGAATTTATCCCAATTTCCTTATGGTACTTAAAGCGACGTAAAAGCGGAAATACAATAGAGATTTGTCCAAAAACAGTTTTGAATCTGTGATTATTCTGGTGCGCTCGCGATTATCTCCGTCAATATCTTTCGTAAGATATAGAATCTTCTTGGATTTAGAATAACTCCTACTTTTTCGGATTAGCATAGATCAGCTAACCCAGTAACTTTCAATATAGTTCATTAGCATCAAATGTCTATAAATCTATACTAATATAAAACCTTCCACCTTTATTGTGCGAACCGCTAGACCGTGGAATGCGCTTCCTGAATGGGTGTTCCCCTTCAGCACATCATTCATTGGCGAGTAAATTTGTTTCTTCTTGGTAAGCGTGCTCCCTCGTAAACTGCATAACATCAGGTGAGGTGGTGGTCAAACGCCTATCATTGAATAGTTAAATAAAACATCTGATTTGTTTTCATATGTCCTAATGAAATATGTATGTCGTTAGTTACGTGCGTGGCGGTGACGCGCTCCGGCACCGGCGCGAGCTGGCGGGTGGGACCCGAGCCCTTGCCTCGTGGCTGGAGGCCGCTGACAACCTGCTGGCGGGGCGGCCGCGCGCCAACACCGCCGACATCCAAGCCTACATCGACAAGCTGCTGCAACTCAATGAGCAGATTGAACAACACGAGGAGCTGTTCAAGACGATCAGCAGGTAACTACTCTCAGGACATGAAAACAGTTCATTTCTTTCTTTACATTGTAATTGATTTGACTGCCCCGGTGGCTCAGTTGGTAGTAAACCTAACTTCTGTGCTTGGGGGCGTGGGTTCGATTCCCACCTAGGACAAACATTCATGTGATGAACATTTGTGTTTGTTCTATGTCTGGGTGTTAATATCTATTTAAATATGTATTTAAAAATATATATGTACGTATATCAGTCTCTGGCAGTCATATTACAAGCTTTGCTTAGTTTGGAGTCAGATGACCGTGTGTACAAAAATGTCCCAGATATTTATTTATTTATTTAATTACAATACTATTTGGAGGAATACCTACGCCTCATAACATTACTTTTTGCTTAAAAAGGCTCGTTGATGAAGTATATTTTGTAATAAATGTGAAATTCCTTAATTTGCGCTCTAATGATATCATCAATATTATACGACCCTGCCACATTAAAAAAACCGTCATAGAGCAAAATCTCAATAACGACATTTTTACAGTTTTGGCAATGCACGTTTTGATATTTGGCCAATTGTAAAGTGATCGCGTATAAAAGCTTCGAAATCTTGAATTCTTTAAAAATAAATATAATATTCTAAAATTATTTACATTTGTAGAAAATTACATAAAAACTATTGATAAAAAATATGAACTATCCCAATTGAACTACGACTTTCATTGAATCTAACTTCTTACTATGTTACTCTAGCTGTTAGGTTGTCATCAGACGACGACCAGTGTAACTATGTAGCTTCAACTGATATTCACTTAGTGGGACTCTCATCAGATGTCCAATACAACCAGAATACCAGATGTTACAATATAGCAAAAAAAAAAAACAGTATTTTTACCCACAATCATTGTTTGCAAATATTCGTCTCAAAAAATATCCTTTGTGGCATTACTGAGAATCAAGAGCACATGATACTTGATGAAACAATAAAGCATAACAAACATGTACGGCCAACTTCCTAACTCTATTCTCAATGACATAATTTTAAACGTCCCAATCGCCAACATTTAAAACATTGGATCATCAAACCTTTCAATTCCAGAACATTCCAAACTGCGATCGCGGAACTGCCTCGCGACGAGGTGGAATCCAACATGTCTCTACTGAAACAACAGAAAGAAGCACTGGTTCGGGTCCGTGCGACCGTGCCAGTTCAACTACACCAATACAGACAACTGTTGGTGCAGCATGAGAGCTTAGAGTCAGGACAAAAGGAAATTGGAGCCTGGCTGGATAAGGCAGAGGATAATCTAAGACAAGGAGGCGAAACCAGACGGTTAGTGAATGGTTTATGGTGTTTTCTTTTGCGTCTTTAGATCCTATGCAATGTGCGTTCTCTACCTCGCTTGCGCATTTCAACGTATCTGAAGATAAAAAAAGACTAATTGTATTTACGAAAAATAAAAGAAACACCTCATTTTATTTCTTCAGAAATGTTTAAATGCCGAGCGAGATAGTTTATGCGTGTTGCAAAGACCCTTAATTGCTCTAAAGCTTTTTTAGGATCATAAAGTAAATCGGAACCCTTCCAGTTAGTAACGGGAAAAAAATAATCTATTATATCATGGCTGCCGTGGAACTATCACGATGTCTTATAGATTCATATTCATGAATGGCATTTACTGAGTTGAACACTGAACAGTTATCGAATTCAACACTTTGATCTTTCTAATGAGTCAGTTCAGGTTTCTACTTAAAGACGGTAAAGATGCATCGGTTCCCTAGTGAATGAAGTAAGCTAGAGGCGAAACAACTTAAACTGTCTTTGGAACGTTCATTCGAGCGGGAATAAATTGAACAATAGCAGTGATGTCCTTACGCACCTCCCCCGGTGCCTAACGCGCGTCGAGCACTTTTTGCTTACGCTGACATGCGATGCGTAACGCATTTGTATGGTTAATTTGCCTACAAACTGTGAAATTCTTATATAGCTATATTAATTTGAGATTTTTGTCATACAGTGAGGTAATAGAAGAGCGGTATGAGATCCACCGCACATTCTTCTCCCGCACGACGTATTACCGCTCCATGTTGGAGAGCAAGAACAAGGTGTTCCAGAATATAGTGCGCGCCGCCGACACCGACCGCAGCGCTGACGTCAGCGACCAGCTGACACACATGCGCGACCTTAACGACAGGTATGCACTCACACTCTACTATCCAGTCCATATTTAGCAAGGTTTCAGCGCATTTGAACCACGTGAAAATACAATATTTACACCTTAGAATGATCATAATCATACTAATCACTAGCTGCGGTCCGCGGTTCACCTGCGTGATTCCCTCAGGATCCGCACATTTTTTCGGGATAATAATTATCAATATAAAAACCGACTTCCTAACAATGTCAGAACTGGACCAAATTGAAATGGGACCACACACACGGGAAGCAGCAGCTTTCAAATAAAAAAAGAATCATCAAAGTCGGTTCACCCAGTCAAAAGTTCTGAGGTAACAACCATAAAAATAAAAAATAAAAACAGGCGAATTGAGAACCTCCTCCTTTTTGGAAGTAAGTTAAATAGTATCCTATGTCATTCTCCAGCCCTCCAACTATCTCTATGCAACATGCAATCATGTCGCATTGTTGCGGTTGCTGCGTGGAATAGGAACAAACAAACACTTTCGCATCTTTAAATGTGTTGGTTTCTTTGTTGGATAGAGACAGTTGGAGACCTAAAGAGTGATATACTTTTTATCCGTACGGCTCCTGAGGGAATCCAGGCGGGTGTATCCGCGGTCTGCAGTTATTAATTATCTAATAGACACCATTATTTGTATGTTTATATCTTAGATTGGTCTTAGTTATTAGAAAGTACTCCTCAGTGAATCCATTATTTAGCCGGACCTTTTCTGCAATCGGGTGCACTATATCTTCTCCACGGTGCTCTCTTACTATCATGCTATCTCTATTCTGCACCCTTAGTACAAGTTTGGATAGTTTTCGAAAACCTTTTTCATTTTAACTTTGTTCCATACATTTCTGGGCTGAAAGCTATTCGAAACATTTTTTCGTATTTGAGTGAAGCAACCTATACTGCCGATTAGTACCGATTTAAGTTTCTCCGCGTTTCCGCTGTTTGCGCTTTACTAAAATGTATGGAACAAAACGAAAACGAAAAAGTTTTCGATAACTATCAAAACTTTTACTGTATATTTTTCACACATAACTTTTCGTTCTAGGTTTGCGCACGTATCATCCGAGGCGACTCGTCGTGAAGCAGAACTACAACGGTTAGTTCGCGCTTGGGAAGAGTTCGAAGTGAAGAAACGTGCCGTGGAAGACTGGGCATCCAGAGCCGATGCTTTGTTACAAGACAATAGAGTCGATAATAAGCAAGCAGTGGACTTCCATAAGAGGTTCTTCCAGGGAGCTGATGAAAGAGCCGTGTCGGAGTTGGTGCGGTCTGGACGCGAGCTGATAGAGGTACAATATTGTCATCATTCTACTGTTTGTCTTATTTTTTATCTTATTTTCCGACCCAGTGAATAGTAATTGTTGCTGCACATTTAAAAGTTAAATAATTATCAATCCAAAAAACCTACCCCATCATAACTGGACCAAATTGAAATGGAACCAAATAGGAAGCAACAGCTATAAAAAAAAAAGTCAAAATCGGTTCACCCAGTCAAAAGTTCTGAGGTATCAAACATTAAAAAAATCACCTCTATAACCTCTTCCTTTTTGGAAGTCGGTTAAAAAGGGTCAATTTAGTATTTTTATTAGTAAGCCCTTGCTGTGCAATTTTACTTTACCGTCTGCCTGGGCTCTATAAACAATGCACATAGAAAAGGATTGATGTGCGTCATAAACAACGAATGATATCAATATAATAATAATAATAAGGGGGCGGGGGGGCAGGGGCGGCTTTATGGCGAGCCGTCGGTGAGTAGCGACACCGCGTACCCCGATTCCATGGGGCTAAATGAGACCCCTGACCCCGGCTTGCCTTAACCGGCCGTCCAGGGGTGGAAACCGCAAGAGCTAACAACCTAAGCTCCAGGGTGGGAGTGTTAAAGGGCATAACGCCGCGAGTAGCTCTTAGTGAAAGTGCAGCACACCTCTCTACACCCTAAGCCACCCACGCCGATGTTGCCCCTCCGGTGCCAAGATACGGCAGCCTTTATGGGGGGCCCATTCAGTGGGTGGCAAGTCATCACCTGCCTTAATATATTTTGAGATGAGACAGGATAAGGCAGGTGCCGTTTCTCATTCTATAGATCTGTTATTCCACCCACAAGTTGTTCACCTCAATAGCCCAGATTTTTAAATCCTATACTGTACAATAGTTTCATATTCCTTTTTATACATATTCCATAATTGTATTTTTTATATTCAACAGGGCCTCTCGGTGTTGGCTTCGGCTCCACCAATGCCTACCAAATGTCCGGGCTAGACCCGAGAATTTCATCATATAATAATAATAAATATCTGGGACATTATTGCACACATGGTCATCTGACCCCAAACTAAGCAAAGCTTGTAATATGGCTGCCAGAGACTGATATACATATATTGTTTTAAACTATCACGGTTGTTCACTAAAGTTATATGATCTTCCCGTGAACATGGTGCATGTAACTGCGCCGAAATATCGGGAGCTCCTTCCACAACCTTACCACGATGAATATCCCGTAAATAATCATATCACTTTACATACATATATATTTTTAAATACATACTTAAATAGATGTGCACTGCTATACACGTTAAAATGTTGCCTAGCCACCATAGAATGAAAAAAAAATACATATCCAGATGGCTTTGGCTTGTACAATGCTAAAATAGCCAATAACAGGACACCACCTGATAATTACCTACAATTATTTTTGCTTGTAAATTCTAACATAACCTTTGCACATGAAAAATATTGTACGCACATACAAGATAATTAGAGAAGACAAAAATTGCCCGCCTATACTCTAGCAACGGCCAAGGCCGTGAAGTAAAATTTTCGAAGAAGGGGGTATCAAATTATGAACACATTTAATATCATGTTATAGAAAATTTATTATATTCATAAATCACATACAAGATGCCCTAATCAAAAGTTGTACTCCCAGTTGGTGAGCGAGCCGGACCGGCCCGCCATCGTGCAGACAGTGGAAGAACTACAGCGGCGCTGGCGGTCACTGCTGGAGCGCGCTCCGCCTCACCTCATGAGGCTGGAGTTCCGGCTCGACGAGGCCGTCTTCCACCACTGCATCAAGGACATCGAGAAGGAATTGGTCTACGAAGAACAGGTAGCATACACTTCACTAGAGGAGCTATGTAAATTCTGCTCTTTGTGACATCACTATTCAGTTTTAGTGCTGTACCAATCTCGTTCTCTGTATTTCTGTCGCATTAGCTTTGTCGGAGCAGCAAACTAGCGCTACGATGTAAGGCTCAAATTCCAATGTTGGAGCTCGTACGAGTCTGGAGTGGACTTTGTATAATGTGAATCATATTCAACGCGCGTTTCAAAAAGTATGTCTACAACTTCCTCTCCGGGCTAGTAATGCATCGACTACACCGCTAATGTTGCAAGTGTCCATAGGCGACGGTTACCGCTTAACTTCAGGCGGAATAAAGCTTGTTTGCCACTCTTTATAAAAAAAAATGCACAACGCAACTACTACGTACAGTAATCCCCGTCTCCCTATACCATGACTAGCCCCCTCTCCGTACACGCGAAAAATTAAATGCTATGTACTGCGCTATGAATACCGTGCGCACACATACATCGTGCGTGGATAGGCTAATGCGCCTGTACTACTATTTATTAAATCTACCCGTGTGGGCGTTGTTTCATCTCCGTGTCTCCAATAATCGCTCAATGTCTAGGCCCCTCAACATATGCTACTCATTTCGATCCGGCTTACACCAAGTAAAATTTCCTTTTCCCCCAGGCCTACAACCAAAGCGACGACGCTGACGGCATTCTAATCCGGAACGAAGAGTACTTCCGCAACCAAGGCAAGGTGATGCAAGTCGAGCATTGCCTTCAAAACCTCAAGAAGATCTCCACCAGTTATACCCACCAAACAAACGATACCAGCTTGGAAGACTCTGTGAGGAAATGTGAACAACAGTGGGAATCTACAGTGCATAGAGTGGAGCATTTCAGGCAGCAGTTGCAAAGAATTCCTGCCAAATGGGACGCTTATAGAGAGAAATACAGGGAGATGGAGCGATGGATGGACCATGTGGATACCACCATGGACAGTATTGTGAGGGAAGTGGACTCGGCTGAGGCGTTTGAACGGGAGAAGACTATCTTCCAGGTTTGTGCTATTTCATTCGAGATAGATCTTATAAGTCGGGATTCGCTAAATGTTGTTTGTTATCTTTAATCAATTTGCCATGTAAAATTCACAAAGGCTATGTTATTAGTTGGCGCATTTGCTAAATTATATTTTCTAATTGATATTTTTATTCGATTTGCTTACTTTGGCCGCAGTTGAGGGAACTTATGGTAACTATAATCTGGCAGTTTCATATTTCAAATAGAAAAATATACCAGCTGTATTTACATGTGTAAATTGTATCTTCTGTTTTATTTAATTTTAGAATATCTGCCGCGAAGCCGACAAGAAACGCGAGGACATGAAGTGGCTAGTCCAGACCCTGGACATGCTCACGAACCACTGCTCCGAAAGCGAAGCACAAGAAGAACAGGTTAAGTTGGAAAACCTTATCGCCCGATACAAGAACCTGATCCCAACTATTGAAATCACTATGATTAAAACAGAGACCTATACAAGATGTTACACATACCGTAGAGAGGTTCATGAAGTAATTTGTATACTGGAGGGAGCTAAAGAACAAGCGATGGTCGAACCGGAGCCGCAGTCGTTGCAGCAAGTTGAGCAGTTAGTGATGGAACAGCAAGCGGCCGTACAGCAATTAGACCGCCAGCGGCCGTCTGTCATGTCAATGCTACAACGTGGCAAGGAGCTAATCAAAGACGCCAACGCGCCCGCGTTTGTTCGCGAAGACGTACATACGCTTGAATCAGGCTGGAACACAGCGTACGGAACTTCCACCGACCGCCTCACGCGCCTCCGAGACACGCAAAAGGTCTGGTCCAACTACGAATATCAAAAGGAAGAACTGCTCTCGGATCTGGAGAAGATTGAAAGCCACATTGCTCACCCGGGACTTGAACTCGGAGTTACGAACGTCGGCCGCGAGCTTCAAGAGACCAAGATCCTTAGCTCAGACATCGAAAAGGCAAAGGTCGAAAGGCTGCCTCAACTCCAACAAGCGTACACGGAACTGCGCACTCTGACTGCAAATAAACCCAAACCTGTCATCGAGAAGGATCTTGAAACCATCGAGCGTAAGCTCAGCAGGGTCCAGGATGATGTCCAAACAAAGGTAATACACCTTGAAAAGTTCAACGAGGAATGGGTTAAAATTGAGCGTAAATTAGAACATGTCAGAGAATGGATTAAGAAGGAGAGCCCAGTCATGATTTCTCAGATTCGTGCCGAAAATATTACTCCTGAAGAGAGGGTCGAGAAGTCTCAGGCGTTGCAGAAGGTTATTGCGGAAAAATTACACGTCATTCGTGGCGTCGCCGACGAGGGAGCCAAACTAGCCGTTGAACACAGAGTGCAAGATGCAACCAGGCTTAAAGGAGACATCGCTTTGCTCGAGAAAATGATGGCTGACCTCCAGCGATCTAACGAGCACCAGACCAAAGTGGTTGAACATGATCTGGCCAGCTGGCAGAAGTACCAAAAAGGAGTGGCGGAAATAAAACCTTGGATCGAAGAATCAGAGATAAAACTAGGCACCGTGCCTAAACCTGCGACGTTGCCTGAAGCGCAGCAGCTGCAGCAGCAGTCGAGAGCTCTTGTTACAGACTGCGACAAACAGCTCATGAATTTACAGATCCTGTCGAGCGTCAGCCATCAACTAACTGGCAAAACCAGCGCGCCTGACGAGGTCGACGCCATTCACTCCCGCTGGGCCGTGGTTCACGACCAGGCTGATCAGTGGAATAACAAACTCGACAAACTCGTTACCAACTGGGAGAATTTCGAACGTGAATCTGAAAAGCTAGAAACTTGGATCGAAAACGGCGAAAAACTACTCAGTAGCCGCAAATTGTCAATTGAAACCCCACAGGTTGAAAAGCTGGATCGAGAGTTAAACAAGCTCAAGTCGTTTGGCAACGAAATTTCGCAGCAGCAGGCGAAGATTATCAGCCTTTCGCAAACTTGTGACAACATCTGCCATAACATTCAACCTGAGGGAGCAACTGTGTTGAAAAATAAGGTTGCAGACATAAAACAACGCACGAACGACCTTGCTGAAACGGTCAGGTCAAAGGTTAACGAACTCTCGGACAAGATCATTGTCAGACAAGAATTCATGACGAAGTTGCACAATTTCGACAATTGGATCACCGACTTCCGAAGAACAACTGAGAGCTACGATCAAGTTGGTGCAGACAAAGTAGAGCCAACGCTGCAGTCCATGCACGTGCTTCTGCAAGAACACGCCTCAAAGGCGCCCGAGTTCGCTGACATTTACAATGAAATTAAGAACATGACGTTAGCCTCACATCCGGATGAATCGCGAGGCCTAACCGAAACATATTCTAATATTGCTGAACACTACCAGATCATCGAGAACAATATTCAACAAAACAAAGCTATACTACATAAGTGGTCCGATCTGTTGAACTGGTATGACAATACCAAGCAACAATTAGAGCATGTACAGTACCAGATCGAAGGCCCCAAGCTGACTCCCGAAAGTTACGAAGTGCTACGACAAGAGCTCGTAAACATAATTACCAAAATACCGGAGTGGAAGAGTAATGTTGCCTTACTCGACGGACCTTCCAGAGTTAAGGTCACCGATCAAAATACGGGCAGAATCATGTCCCCAACCACTCTAGTCAAGGAAATAGAAGTGAAAGCAGAATCTTTGCTGAATCAAGTCACTACCAAGCGAGATCTCGTGCAAAAGGTTGGCGCTCGCTGGGACAAGTTTAACGTACAGCACAACGCTTTGATTGAGGTTTTGCAAAACGTGCAAACTGTATTGAGTGACATGGCGCATGAACCATTGCCTCTAACGGAAGCTACCATTCAAGATCAAACAGAACAGCTTGACAAGCTCGATGCTGACATGAAAGAGAAGCAAACGATAAGGAAGGAGCTGAGAGAAGAAGGTCTTCACTTGATGAGGGAGGACCAGCCTAATATGGGCACGATCCAGAACGCATTAGCTGTTGCTGACAACAATTGGGATCAAGTTGTTAATAATGTCCGCGACACTAAAAATAAATATATTCTCTTGTCATCCACTTTACAAGAATTGAAGAACTTCTCTGTAGCTTTCGACAGAGAGATGAACAGATCTGAACAACTATTTAAAGAATCCACAGACGCACCCAACGATTATGTCCAAACAGCTCAGTCGCTTGACAGAGCCAAGAAATCTTACGAAATTCTTAAGAGATCTAAGGGACTATTGGATCAAATGGATGTTATCAAACAATCTGTTCTTAACCAGGCCTCTACGTTAGGAGGATTTGACACAGCGCCATTAGAAGACGCATTTGCAACTTCTCAGTCGCGATGGGAGAAAATAAATGACGGCATTATCAACAGAATTCAAGATTTAGATCAACAGTTAATTGTGTGGAGACAAATCGATGACACCAAGAGCCAAGTTGTAACGTGGCTCAGTGAAACTGGGCAAAACTTGGCAAATGCTTGCGATAATTTGGAGATCAGATTTGGTCAAAGTCACCTCAATAAATACAAAGAAGAGCTTCCTATTTACCAGGGGCTTAGAAATAGCATACAAGCCAAATGTGAACAAATAATAAACTTGAATAAGAGTATTCCGACTGGCCAAGTAACTTCGATTGTTGATTACTTGGACAACGAGTTCCAGGCCTTGGAACAGCTGGCAAGTAACTTAGAAGATGCAGTATCAGGTCTGGAATCTAAAGAAAACAAGCTCAAGGACCGTATAAAGCGTCTATCCGACAGCGTCAGCAAAGTTCGTGATGACATAATCCAATGTGACGATATGACTGGAGATAATGCTAAAATCTTAGACCGCCTCAAGAAGTGCCAAGCTTGCAAGGCCGAGCTGCAAAACCTAAATGATGAAATTGACAACCTTTCCCAAAATGTATCTGAACTAAATGATAACTACCCGGGATTTTACGAGTCATTGGTTCCTAAAGAACTAAGTACGTTGCAAAAGAGATTCGAAAGTGTGTTAGTTCATGCAAACAAGACTGAAATCACTCTACTCACATTCTTGCAAAAACTGTTCACTGACAAACTCGCAATGTTCAATAGGAACTTAAAGATTTTAGATGACAAGACGAGGTGGTGTATGCCTGACGTGACCAGTGACAAGTACAACTTGGAAGTTAAGAGTGCCGCTTTAGCTGACGTTGAAACTGGCATCGCCGAATGTGTAGACAAAGTCAAAGAACTTAAAGAGGCCAGTGAAATTCTTAAAATTGTTGCTGAACCAGCAAGCGCGCAAGAAGCGGCTCTACAAACTGAGAAAGCAAAAAAGAACCTCGACGTTCTATCAGCTAACTGCGACGAGATCAAAAACAGACTCAAAGACAATATTGATGCATGGCAAGAGTGTGAAACATTACAAGAAAATGTGTCAGAATGGCTGAAGGAAAAAGAAAATAGAGTAAGGATGGAAGCCGCAAACTTACTAAATGTAAACCAAATCGATGAGAAGATCGCAGATATCGAACGGCTTGACCAAGAAATCAAGGAATATGAAACCGAAATAAGGAAGCTAAATGATGTCGGCCAGAAGATCCTATCACGTAATCCAGACTCTCGCATCCTACAATACATAAACCATCTTGTGAGCAGATATCAATCAGTAGGAAAATTTGTCGACAGCCATCTAAATAGACTGAAGGACTTGAAAAATAACAAAGGCAAATATGACAAATCGATCGTAGATTTCAAGAACTGGCTCGAGGATGCTAATTCTAAGATCAAAGACTTGGCTGTTATGAGCAAGCACGCTAAACCATCAGCTGCTGACTTAGCGCAAGTTAAAAAAATGAACGAAAACAAAGAAATTGGACAGAGATTGCTCAATAACGCTATTGAGTCCGGCGAAGCTCTGTTTAGTGGAATCACTCCGGAGGGTCGTGAAGAAATCAGAAACGAATTAAGAACCCTCAGAGACTACTTCGAAGATTCAGTTGATTCCCTAAACAACGTAATCAAGGATATTGAAACGACAATCAACAAGAGGTCATCCTTTGACGATACCTTCAACCAAGTGCAGAAATGGATTAGTGACAAAGAAGCGGAACTTGGCGAATCTAAATTATGTCCTACACTGCCAGAAAAGAAAGCTCAACTCCATGCTAACAAGATCTTGCACCAAGAAGTGGAACTGCACCAGTCCATGCTGACCCAGCTCACTGAGAAGATTAAGCTGATGCCTGACGAAGAAGCAGAGAAGAGTCTTTCGAAAACTATTGAGAGATACAGAAACATGTCAAAGGAGCTTGAGAAGAGAATCGCTACAAACGAATCTCATGTTGCAGAGCACGAAAAGTATGTCCAAATGTTTGAGGAAGCTCGAGATCAACTCAATCATTTGCTCGCTGAAAACGGTATGTTAAGTTATGGAGTCGTTTCACAAAAAGATGACGTCGACGCTAAGATAGCTGCTATTGAGAAAGTTACTTTAAAGACTAAGGAAATCGAAAATGTCCTTGTTGGATTAAAATCTCAGATGCATGCCGTTTTGGAATCCACTAGCTCTAATGGGCATCCAGTTCTTATCAACGAGTATGAACAGCTGAAGTCAACTTGGACCCAATTCGCTACTCAGTGCAAGGAACAAGACAAGAAACTCAAAGACACATTGAAACAATGGAATGAAAGCCAAAAGACTTTGGATGAGCTCGAAGAATGGCTCAAAGTTAAAGAAAACCAAGTCAGGGACCAAAGTCTGAAGAGTAACCTAGAAGCAAAGATTGCTCATTTGCAGAAAGTAAAGGAAATACAGAGCGAATTGACATCTAGAAGTGCTGACTTTGCTGCGCTTACTGACACTAAACAGAGCGTCGCCAGTGAATCCGAACTCACAAACAAAACGTCGAAACTGGCTACGAGATACCACACTCTCAACAACCTCGTAAATGAGATAATTTCCAAGTATGAAGTATTCGTTTCGGAACACCGAACGTTTGAAAGTGAATACGCTAGTATGGAAAACTGGCTCATGGGTATGCTAGGTGAGCTGCAAGATCTAAACGAAATCGTTGGTGATTACGCTGTACTTCAAGAGAAGCAGAACAAGGCCAAGGAACTTTACGAGACCAGAAATAAGAAGACACCAGTTTTCGAAGAATTCTTGAGCCTGGGAGAAAAACTGTATACGCATACAAGCCCCGATGGCAGAGAAGTTATTAGGCAAAAGATCCGAAAAATCAGAACATTGTGGGACAGCTTCGGAGATAGCTTCCAGGAAACTGTCAACAAGTTGGATCAATGTCTGCTTCAATTTTCAGACTTCTCTCTTGCTCAAGAACAGCTCACAAAGTGGTTGAAGGATGTCGAGAGAGCCATGCAGCGTCATACTGAACTGAAGGCTTCTTTAGAAGAAAAGAAAGCTCAGCTACAGAATCACAAGATAATGCACCAGGAGATCATGACTCATCAGCAGCTTGTTGAATCAGTTTGTGACAAAGCACAGCAACTGGTCGACCAGACTCATGATGCTTCATTGAACGTCTATTTACAATCGATTAAGCAGTTGTTCCAAAACATTGTCACTAAGTCACAAAATCTTCAAGACAACTTGGAAGACTGTGTCAAGAGACACGAAGACCTAGTACGTCTCATTCAACACTACAGAGAGTGGCTCGGCTCTCAGTCTGAAAAGCTCCTCGACATTGAGAACGCTACTGGAGAGAAACCTGAGATAATCAGAAAGTTGCAATCTGCTGTGGCCCTCAAAGATATTGAAAAGATAGGTTCCGGCAAGCTTGATGAAATCAGAGCTGTTTTTACTGCTGTCAGTAAGAGCACATCAGAAGCCGGTAATGCGGCCATCAAAGCTGAAATCGACAACTTGCATGACCAACTCCGCAATGTCGTAGAAGGCATTACAACATCAGAACAGAAGTTGAAGCACACTCTTGACATCTGGAATAAGTTTGACTCCTCAATTGAGTGCATAACTGAATGGCTGAAAGATATGGAATCGAAATGCAGAGATCAAAGTCTGTGCTCTACTATGCAAGAAAAGGAATCTCAGCTAAAACGCTGTGTTGATGTCCGTAACGCAATCAACGGCAAGGAGAAAGAAATTGATGCTTTCGTTGATGAGTCTCACAGTCTTATTCAACTCAGTGGTGTAGAACGTCTTAAACCACTTGTGACTCAGGTCAGCAGCAGATATCAACAGTTGCATCTGATTTCCAAAGAAATTGTCAACCACTGGGCAGAATTAGTTTCCGACCACAAGAAATACGAACAGCTTCGTAACGAGTTCGATGCTTGGCTGAGACCACTAGAAGAACAACTATCACAGATGGTTACCAAGGAAGACAAGCTGAGTATTGAAAGTAAGGGCAACAAACTGCAAGTTTTCTTGATGGAAAAAGACAATGGTGAGCACAAGATTGGGATACTTACTGGCGCTGGAGATAAAGTACTACCCGAAACTGCTGCTAATGGCCGAGAAAGTATCCGAGCAGAAATCAGAGCTCTGAGAGAAAGATGGGACAAACTAAACGATACCATCGTTCAACAACAGAAGGAATACGAGTCCCAGACCCTGCAATGGTCCAGTTATCAAGATGTACTTCAACAAACTCTGTCGTGGTTGGATGAGAAAGAAAAAATTGTAGATGCTGAAGAAAAAGCTGTCCTGAACTCAGCTCAGGAAATCAAGTCGAAATTGTTGAAAAACAAAACATTGTTACAAGAAATCGGCTCGCACAAGAGAGTAATCGAGACAGTCACTGAGAAAGCCAAAAGCGTGGCTGCCACTCTCCACTCTGGAAAAGGCGAAAGTGATGAAATGACTTCTATTATTCAATCTGTGTGGGATAGATATAACACTTTGACCAATAGGCTTACTGGTGTTATTGACAAGCATGAGAGCACTTTTGACATCTACCAGCAGTTCTCTGACCAACAGAAGTCGTTGCAAGACTATCAAAAACAGTTGTGGGATCGACTCCATCTTCTGTCAGACCATACTGGCAACAAGGCCACTTTACAGAGCAAACTGGCCAAGATCCAAGAGTTGCTGGACGCCATACCTACAGGCAATAACAAATTGAAGATCCTTTCAGATCTTATTGAGAGCAACGGCGCTAGACTGTCTCCTAGAGGCAAAGAAGGCATGTCGAGGGAGCTCGGTTTGTTAAGAGCTGATTTAGAGAAGTTCACGGCAACGGTTCACGACACTAAGCGTGCCATTGAAGACAAGATTCAGCAATGGATCGAGTTCGACAGTGCCAACGATCGCCTGCAGCACTGGTTGACCGACACAGAGATGAGCCTCAAGACCTACACCCCTAAAGCAACCTTGGACGAAAAAGTCGACCAGCTTAACAAGTATCAAGTAAGTTGAACATTGCTTCTTTTTTATTCGTAAGTTCCTTTACTATTTCAAGATTTTCACAAATACTTTTTGAACAGGATTTATGTAGAGCGATTGATAATCACGAAAATGAGTTGAGCGCGGTTATCGCTTTGGGCGAAGCGTTGGATCAAGTAAGAATTTGGAAAGACTGATTATTACGATCAGCACCGTAGGAACGTAGTCTAATTTTCAGTAGTTTTCTAATTTCACACAAATAATAATTTAGAATCTAACAAGGGGGAAGTTTCAATTCAAACTTTCTACTATATTTATGTATATTTTTTTACAAAAAATAATGTTTATTTTATTACTTACTAATTTAAGGTGTCGGCAACGGTACTTCTAATTTTGGACAATTCACCTTATTTTGCAATCCCTGAATGTATTTTATTCCACTTATGCATAAACGCTCGATACGCTAAGCCGTGCTATACAATTATCAGTATATTTCTCGCTGACGAAAAGTGTCACGCATGAATGCAAAACAAGTTTTTATAGAACAGATTTTTTTATCGAATGTTTATGTATAAGGCGTTATATCTCTAACTTTTAAACCAACGGTACTAATGGTAGTTGTCGTAGATCAGTTTAAACATAATGTTTACTTGTAATGGCAATATCACAGACCTACTAATAAACCACATTTTCAGGCAATTTTGGCTAACTTGAAGAAGACAGAGAATGATGTAGACAAGCTGTCTGACGAATTCAGTGACCTCATCGAGAACTGCAATGACACTAGAATCACTATGAACTTGCAACAGATGACATCACGATTCCAATCAGTTCAATCCACAGCTAAGGAGCTGGTCAAGAAATGTGAGCAAGCAGTCAATGACCACAAGGCTTACCAGGAGAAGTACAACCAATGTACGGATTGGCTTAAGGCTGCACAGGTTAAATTTGATGAAAGTAAAGAGAACCTTTTAAATACTCCTGAAGGAATTAGCGCTAAGCGTGAGAGCCTTAATGACCTATTGAGTCAACGACGAAACGCTACTCTTCTCGTCAACAATACATTCGAACTTGGAGAAAAGCTATATCCTTCCACATCGCCTGAGGGTAAAGAACTTATCGAGCAGCAGCTCCAAGAAATCCAACAAGCCATCGATAACCTTTACGACAACATCACCAAAGCTGAGAGAGACTTGGACTCTGAGCTAAATAAATGGTCGTCGTTTGAGGAGAATCTCAAGACTGTTCAGGAATGGCTTGCTACAGCTGAAAAGAAATTACCAAAAGATATTGAACTAAAGGCTACCCTGGATGAAAAGCGTACTCAACTGGGTGTATACAGAACTTATTTACAAGACGCCATCGCTCATCAACAAGATATCTCTGAGTTGGAAACTAGAGCTCAAAGTTTACCTGATGTCACTAAGGATATCACAAAAGAAATCAGTCAACTCAAACAGCGACATGAAACTATTTTGAAGAGAGCCAAATCTTTCGTAGAGCAATATGAAGCAATCGTAAACAATCATACACAATACACTAAAGCTGTTAAGGATCTTGAGGAGTGGGTGGAAGCCACCCATAATACTGCTCAACTCTGGGGCGATGTCAACCTTGAACGTGTAGCATTGAGCAGCAACTGCGAGAAACTTAAGTCTTTGCAAATGAGTTTACCGGAAGAGAAAAAGCGCATTGATAACATCCGTACCTTGGGAGAAAAGGTTCTCCCAGGAACGATAAGCAATGGTCAAGCAAATATCAGAAATCAAATCGATGCCTCCCATCAAGAATGGGAAGGACTGGTCTCGTTTATCAATAAGACAATCGAGTCACTTGAAAACAAAATTCAACAGTGGAACGAGTACGAAAACATGAAAGATCAATGCTTGGCTTGGATAAGAAACACTGATAACCAAATCCACGCCGTTGACTTAAAGGCCACTTTGCCTGAGAAACAGGAGCAATTTAAGAAGTTCCAAGAACTACAAGGTGAAGTACGCGCTAAAGAGCTTGAAATAGATAACATCACAGAAAAAGCTCAATCTCTGTACACTGGTGTTGGTCCACGCGGATCTCAAATATCCGATCTCTCTGTAAAATACCAAACGCTGTCACAGAAAGTGAAAGACCTCACCAATAGATGGCAACAATACGTGAAGACTCACCAAGAGTTCTCCAGCAACGTAACAGAGTGCTCACAATGGATCGAAGAATTGAGAGACAAGCTAGACTTCTGCGCTGATTTAAGCTCGTGTTCTCAAGACGACCTTGAAACCAAGCTAGTGCTGATTCAAAACTTGTTGCTCACCAAAGACGAAGGCTTCACCAAGGTCCAGTCTTTAGTTGAATTGGCACAAAATGTCATGGCCAATACAGCCCCAGCTGGTCACGAAGCAATCAATAATTCTCTAGTTGCATTACAAGAGCAATGGTCAGCGTTGTTATCCCGTATGATTGAAACCAAAAACATGCTGGATGATTCAGTAACCAAATGGGCTGGGTTCTTGGAACAGATTCAGCTTATTGAGAAGAGTAATACATGGTTAGAGAGTATGCTCGCTGAACTAGCACCTCACGAAACTTCAATGTCTGACAAGAGAGCGCAGCTTGAAAAACTCAAAGAAGTCGAGGAGAAAGCTCGTTGCGACCGCATTGACGTTGATACGCTAAAGGCTAAGGCAGCAGAGATGGTTGCAAGTGGACAGCAAAACCAGGTTGCGTCGAAGGCCCAGGAAACTCTCAACAAGTTTGACAACCTCTATGATAAGATCAAGAAACTACTTGCTGACCGTGAAGAGCAGTACAAGGATCACAGACTATACAAAGAAGCGCACGATGAACTCATACAGTGGCTCAGCAGAGCCAGGGAAAAGGTTCCTTCTTTGAAATCGAAGCCTCTTAGTGACAAATTGGCCATTGAAAACTCCGTAGCTCCTCTTGACGCTTTGATCAACAAACAAGCCCAAGGAGAACTGCTGCTTGAACATCTGCAGCACACGGGAGAGGTTGTGCTCGCTAGCACGTCACCTGATGGCCAAGTAATTATCAAAAACGAGATGAAAGCCTTGAAAGAAAGCTTCGATGACTTATTCAATGAAATCAAACAACAGAAGAGCCAGTTAGAAGAAACTGTCAGCCAATGGCGTGAGTACAAGGACGAATACGAGAGGTTCTCCGATTGGTTGCAACAGAAGGAAGTACTTATCAAGAACCATAAAACAGCTCTGCTTGGTACTGCTAAAGAGAAGGGAGCGCAAGTGAACGAAGTACAAGAAATTGTCGACCAGTTGAACAAGGGCAAAAAGGATATCGACAACTTTAATGCTTCTGCTGCTGGACTCTTGTCTTCGCACCTTGATACCTACGTGAACAACCAATTGAGACATCTCAACTCCAGGTATCAAGTTCTTGTGAACATGGCTAACGATGTCCTAAAGAAGGTAGAAACCAACTACGAACAGCACGCGAATTACGATGAGAACTACGCTAAGACCAAAAAATGGATCGATGATGCCTGGGAAATCACTCGTAGCGGTAGTGAAACAGGCAGCAACAGCAGCAAAGAGGCCCTGCAGAAGCGCCTTGAACAAATTGAAGACTTACTGAAGAGACGAGAGGAAGGTCAGAACCTGGTTCACGCCACCGTCAATAGTGGAGAAAAAGTGCTTAGAAACACAAGGTCAGATGGTAAGGATAAGATCAACACTGAACTCAAAGAACTCCAAAATGAATGGGATCGTTTGGTCAAAAAAATGACTACCGCCAAAGTGCACCTCGAGACGTCGTTGCTCCAATGGGCCGACTACAGTTCCAGTTATTCACAACTCCAACAATGGATCTCTGATAGAGAAGCAAAACTACAAGAAGTGTGTGAGCAGAAAGTCGCCAAATCAAAGAAGGGCCAAGATCGTCTTGCCGGACTCACGGCCGGTCTCAGCCTGGGCGAACGGAAGGCTACACTCCGTCAAACAAACAATATTGTGCAAGATATCGTTTCGTTTGAACCCATGATTCAGTCTGTAACTTCTAAGGCTTCAGAACTTATGCAACAGGCTCCGGCGTCTGAGATCACCAGCAAATACGAGACACTGTCTAAACAAGCTAAAGATTTGTATGATAAACAGAAACAGGCAGTGGAACAACACCAAGCGTTCATCGATGCTGGCTCAGACTTCGTCCAATGGATTAGGGCCGCTAAAGAAAGGCTCGGCAAGTGCTCTGACGCTACCGGAGACAAGGAGTCTCTTAGCAGCAAGATTTCTCAACTAAAAGTTCTGGCAAGCGAACTACCCGAAGGTCAAGCGAAACTGCAAAAAGCCCTCGAGCTGGGCGAAACATCTTGCGGCTTAGCTGATGATGAAGACAGAGAAGAAATTGAAGAAGAAGTGGCTCTTATGCAAGAAGAGTACGATACCTATGTGTAAGTATTGTAAAGTTTAATTTATCAATCAAAATTTAACTGTATGGTCCGTGTGCTAATGTTTCATTTCTTGTGAACAGGGAACAGCTGAACAGCACCAAAGCTCTGATTGAGGGAGGTATCGTCAAGTGGACCGAATACGAAGAGCAATACAAGGAAGCCTTAGACTGGTTGTCAAAGACTGAGAAATTAGTGCAATCATTCAACAAACTGCAAAATGACTTGGAACAGAAGAAGGTCGTTCTCGAGGAATTCCAGGTTTGTGAGATGCAGTCTCAGTCAGATTTCTATACAATCTTAACTTTTTATTTGTGCTTTACATTAAACTGATAGGGAACAATGCATTTTTTTTCACAATAACCTATAAATGAGGTAAATAAAATGTACGCCCATATCAATCCATACATTCTAAGAGATACCAGTGGGGCTAGTACGAGAACTTGCAAAAAAGTATTCGTTCCGTAAACGATAGCAATAGTATGAAAAATTCAGTTTCCCTTTACGTCCGATAGAGGCGCTGTTAAATTTTTCATACATTTTGCTATCGTTTACGGAACGAATACTTTTTCGCAAGTGCTCGTACTAGGGCCAAAGATGTAATGTTAGTATAATGTTAAGATTCGATGTTACTTAATTTTTAATTCTAATTCTTTCTCATAATCTATTAGTCTTTGTCTAAGAATCTAGTCAAGATCAGATCATCAAATCAATTATTTTTAACCCCGACGCAAACAGTAAGGTGTTATAAGTTTAACGTGTGTATCTGTGTGTCTGCTGTGGCATCGTAGCACACCAACGGCTAAACCGATTTTGACTGAATTTTTGTGTTTGAAAGGTTACTTGATCGAGAGTGTTTTCAGCTATAATTCAAAAAACTCTGTTCAGCAGTTTGAAGTATAGAAGCACTTCGGTAAAAAAATTTGACTGTGATATTTATATTACGCTTTTTTTTTATTATTATTATATTATAACTTTATGCTATCATTTTTTTTTTGTAAATGTAGGATTTCCGTTAGATAATATGGATTCCATGCCTGAAATAAGATTTTATTATTTTTTATTATAAATGTTTTTCCCACTTGGCAGGGCCATCTCCAAACCCTGTTCGACTGGCAAGCGGAGCTGGATAAGCTGAACGTGCGCGCGCAGACTCTTCTTGAAACATGCGCCGACACCAGGATATCCAACGGAATCACGCAGCTTACTACTAAGTACAACGCTCTGCTGTCGCTCGCCAAGGAGGTCATGAAGCGACTGGAACTGCATTACCAGGTCAGATATACCACGTAAACCATACTGATAACGATATAATTATGCCAACATAGTCACAGGGTCGTACTTACAGACCGTATTCCACTGGCAAGCGGTACTACGTAAGTGTAGTGGAGCCTGATAAAGTTCTGTGAGATGGGCAGATGAATTATTATTTGAAGCAAAACTAAAATTATTAAACACTGTTTTAAACTATCACGGTTGTTCACTAAAGTTATATGATTATTTACCGGATATTGAAATACATATAGTTACATGCACCATGTTCACGGGAGGTCTTCCCGTGAACATGGTGCATGTAACTGCGCCGAAATATCGGGAGCTCCTTCCACAACCTTACCACGGTAAATATCCCGTAAATAATCATATAACTTTAAAATTATTAGTTTTGATTTTGGCGATATCTTTTTTCTTCATTCTATACAAGCTATTCTCTAACTCGTATCTGTAGACAGGTGGACTGAATTGGAAATCTGTTGCACAATGGCAACAATCGATCAAATTACGCGCGTTTTAACCGACTTCCAAAAAGGAGGAGGTTATCAAAACAACTGTTTTATTTTTATTTTTTATGTTTGTTACTTCAGAACTTTAGACTGGGTGTACCGATTTTGATGGTTCCTTTTTTATTTGAAAGCTGGTGCTTCCCGTGTGGTCCCATTTCAATTCGGTCCAGTTCTGTTATTTTTGTGAAGTCTGGTTTTATATTGATAATTATTAGAACTACTATCATAACGGTATAGTTATTGCAGATTGTAAATCTAGACAAACTCCTCCTCCTCATCATCATCAGCCAGAAGACGTCCACTGCTGAATATAGGCCTCCCCCTTTAACCTCCACACTGAACGACACCCTGCCATCTGCATCCACTGGATGCCCGCGACTCTCACAATGTCGTCGATCCATCTAGTGGGAGGCCTACCTACGCTGCGTCTTCCGGTTGGTGGTCTACACTCAAAAACCTTTCTTGCCCATCGGTCATCAGTTCTTCGAGCGATGTGGCCTGCCCATTGCCACTTCACAAACTCATATCGTTCACTAATTTCGAAGTGCTAATATATCCGATATTGCCTTATAGGAACACCAACAACACAACGCCCTGTACGGCGAGTGCCAAGACTGGCTGGACCGTACGCGTGAGAAACTCAACCAATGCGCTGAGATACCCAACACCCTGCCCGAAGTGAACAGCAAACTCAACACGGTCAAACTCCTGCGACAATCGTTGGAGCAAGGCCAGAACAAGCTGCGATACCTTCTTGAACTAAAGGAAAAGGTACATGTGAAAAAATCCGTC
Organism: Agriopis leucophaearia; assembly: GCA_949125355.1. NCBI lineage: Eukaryota > Metazoa > Arthropoda > Insecta > Lepidoptera > Geometridae > Agriopis > Agriopis leucophaearia. Next base: position 15,904,435 of record OX421268.1, on the reverse strand, counting down.
AAATTTCCAGTTATATGATTATTTACGGGATATAGACCGTGGTAAGGTTGTGGAAGGAGCTTCCAAATAAATTCCATCCAATCCAATCGTTTCTGAGGGTTGAGGCAACAGACAAATTCACACACGAAATCTTCCCCAAATATTCCATAGTGAGTTAAAAAATACATTGTAAATTGTGATATAATAAAAAATAACATAACCGAGGAGCTGTATACAACCTTCGACCAAAATAAAATGAATGGACGGGCCCAGTAGAAGAGCATTTTTGAAGATTACAAAATGAGCGCCAGCTCTCATTTCGTTTCAGTCGGTCTCTAGCCGTAGGAAGTGAAACACGAGTCTATTGTTACGCGATAACGAAACATCTGACATAATTATGAATTCGTATGCTTTACCGAAGTGTAAATACACAAATAAAACCGATATCTATTTTTTGTAACATATATACTGTACATTTTTATAATTAGGTGTTGAAGTATATGTCCGACGGTTTTGACTCGTTTTTACTGATCAAGTTCAATGCTTAGGGCCCGTCCATTCTTTTATTTTGGTCGAAGTATACAACGTGATTAATTACTAAATAAAAGGTGTAGTAATACTGAAGGGCATGTATGTATTCATCATTATGAACAAATTTAACTATTGGATCAAACCTGAAAAAAAATACTGATTTTCCATACATTTTATAGTGTCAATTTTTGTAGACCGTTTTCTATGGAACAGTAAATCTATTTTTCCTGCGATATGTATGGTTATTTTAACGTATGGTAAGCGAACGTGTGGCCAAAGATGGAACACGTTAATCTAGAAGAAAACTATTCACTCTTGCTTTGAAGCTGCCTAGATTATATAGGTCACAGTAAACGAAGAGGATGGTAGAGATTTCTATTCATCAGGACGCGTCATGAATGTAGAATCAAATTATTGTGTACGATTTTTTTATAACCACAAGGAACAGGTGGTAGTGATTCTATTTGGTACCACATACGTTCTGTCACTTGCTCTCTAGCTTGTCTTAAGTAATGCCCAGTGGCTCAGTTGGTAGTGAACCTAACTTCTATGCTTGGGGGCGTGGGTTCGATTCCCATCTAAGACAAACATTTGTGTGATGAACATGTATGTTTGTTCTATGTCTGGGTGTTAATATCTATTTAAGTATGTATTTAAAAATATATATGTACGTATATCAGTCTCTGGCAGCCATATTACTAGCTTTGCTTTGTTTGGGGTCAGATGACCGTGTGTGCAAAAATGTCCCAGATATTTATTTATCTTTAAGTAGCTATTTTAGTATCTGTAAAGCCAGAAATTAATTGGCCATAGCTCGCCGGCATAAGTCTAACGTACCTATGGTGTTGTTTAGGTTATAATGAACACGGAACAAACGGGAGCGGCCAAGATCCAAGAGGATACGGATAGCTTGAAGCAAGAGTTCGACAAGCTGATCGCGGACTTGCAGGACGTCAGGAATAAATTGACAAGCAGGGCTGCGCAGTTTGATGATATTTCTAAGGTGAGTCTTTTAGACTTGGTTTTTCTTTCTAAGCTATTTGGTTTTATTTTATTTTGCATTTTTAGGGAAACTTACAGCCTAATAGTATAAACTTAATCTTAGATTTGGTAACTGGGCCAATTACAAGTTTCCGCCTATAGAAAAAAGAATAAGGTTTCGAAATTTAGCGTAAAAGTAACTAATCATCATCACTATATATATAAAATTTCCATGTCACAATGTTAGTTACCGTACTCCTCCGAAACGGCTATACCGATTTTTACCAAATTTTATATGCGTATTCAGTAGGTCTGAGAATCGGGTACTATCTATTTCCATACCCCTTCACCGATTTTCATCACCACGCGGGTGAAACCGCGGGGCGAAGCTAGTAGTATAGATAAATAAGATTCTGAGTAGATTCACTGCGAAAAACAGGTATAAGTATACATGTTAAGTTTGATAAACAAATAATTGAGAAGCTATGTGTGAGCGTACAACGCTCACACTATCGCAGAATACGAGTACATCGATATCATTATGGTTATATTGTAAATCGTTTAGATCTGATAGTTTTCAAGAGTTTGCTACTTAAATCTGAGCGCAAAAGTTTTGGCACTTTGAAAATGATTACTAAAACTGATTCTTAAATCTGAGCGCAAAAGTTTTGGCTCTTTGAAAATGATTACTAAAACTGATTCGTTCAAATAACATACATCATAGCAGTTTGTGCCAATTGACGATGCAAAACACATGATAACAGGACGCCCAAACTAACCACAATCACAAAATTACCCTCAATCGGGTTTCAACTAAAATGCAATAAAACTTACTTATTGCAACACTGCATTGATCAAAACATGACTTTATAAGTTTTTCATACCTTGAGCTAACCGTGATCGCTAATAACGAACGATCATATAACTGGGGGCTTTGTGTAAGTGGTGGCAATGGTAATCGTGCCATCCTGCTTGCGTCAACCTACTCGCACTATCTGAGCAAGCAAGACGGGAGACCAACATCATTTCCATCAAACTTATGCAATAAGACCCCTGTTGTGACCTTTGTTTCGAAGTAGGTTTGTCCTAAAACTGCGACCAGAACCACCAGAGGATGGACAGCAGTCTCTTATTAGTACATGGTGAACTTACTGCGATCCACAAGCTGCCGTGGGGATTATATGGCAACACTCTTCTCTAAGAGGGAGGCCTTTGTTCAGCAGTGAACATGTACTGGCTAATAATGTGATGTGCAGATATGTGTGTGACTTACTTTGTTTGACTCTGCCTTGTTTAACGATATCTAGAAAAAATTTACTATATTTTAATACTTGACACTGGCAAATGTACAAGATGTGCGATGCTAAAATCATTTTAGGCTTAGGAGAAAAAAAAGACCCCTGATGAAGACCCCTGTCTGTATACAATCACTTTACAATCATCTTCTTTTCTTTTAGATCCACAAGCTCCTAGTAGAATGGCTGGACGATATTGACCAGAAGATTCAATCGGACGACTCTCTCCTAAACGATCTGTCAGAGAAGAAGGCCAAACTGGAGAAGTTCAAGACCTTCAACAGAGACATCGACTCCCACAGCGATCTCGTGAAGAAACTCAACGAGAAACTACGGGACGATGGCTCGCTCAAGTCTAAGGATATTGAAGATACGCTTAAGCGCTATGATGGTATCAGGCAGACGGTCAATGAGATGATATCTGTGAGTATCCGTTTGATACATTTCAAAATCCAATACATTCAAATAAAATTTGACAAAATAATTAGTACTAATTCTGTTAAAAACACTGCTCAAAAAACGGATGTGTTTTGCAGAACAAACATTTGCAAAACATGTTTGTTTTTCGGCGTTGCAATAGTTAATACATAAATACATGTTACTGTATCACAGTTTTATCAGCACTAAAACTGATCCTGGTAGCTGGTTAAAATATTGACTTAAATTATCGTATATTTCATATTCAAGCTTGTTATTCCTACTTGCTTTTTTCTTATGTTTCGTTACGACGTACGACATTAAAAGTGCACAGTGCAAAACTTTGCTGCCTGTATATTATTGACAGTAAATAATTATTTTTTAGAAACTGGATGACTACGTGAACTCCCACATTCAATACAAAGACTCATACGACAGCTTCTATGATTGGATCCGAAACTGCAAGATCGAAATCCAACAATGCTCCGACTCTCACGGAGAAAAGGAGGAAGTGCAGAAGAAACTCAAAAACGTCAACAAAATTATCTCTTCCTTGCCCAAAGGACAAGCATTACTCGAAATGGCTGTCAAACTCAGCGAGGCAGTACTTCAAACGACTGGCAACGAAGGAAAAGACAACATAAACCAAGAGATCAAACAGTTGAAGATCGAATGGGAGAATCTTCAGCAAATCTGCAAGGACACTAAGAAACTGTTAGAGAAATGTCTGTCGGCGTGGTCGGACTTCATTGAGACGTCGGATAAGATGAGCAAGTGGGTAAAAGAGTTCGATGGAAAGCTGAAGGCAGTACAGAAGGTGGACAAAATCTCGCCTGAACATCTTGACAAGTGTCGCGTAAGTATCTGTAAAATTGTTCTTACGTTGTTCAAGTAAAACATTATGGTAATTTAGTGCAAGGCGGTAAACGGCGTGACTTATTTGTTCCGGTGTCTATATGCAAGCCGGATTGCATTCTAAGTTATGTGTATTATGTTTTTAAGTACTTCCAAAATTTGGTTATAACTAATTTTCATTTAAGTTTCCTTACAAACTGTGTCTAAGAGTAATGTGGTTTACAGGAACTGCTGTCTGAAGCCCTTGGCCACAAGCATGTTTTGGAAGAGCTCAACGACAGATGTGAAAACTTGATGGAACTCAGCGCATGTGCCTGGGTCCGCGAAAAAACTGTCAACCTCCAAACAGAATACACCACCTTGCTGACTAAGATTCAAGGTCTGGTTTCCAACGGCGAGAAGAACCTGTCAGACCACACCGAGTTTATTAAAGCTAAAGAAGAACTAACGCAGTGGCTTGAAACTGCTCACGGAACTATTCAGGACTCGATTGGAGTCGGAGACATTGACACCACTAAGGATAAACTAGAGACGGTCAAACTTGTTAGTAACAGGATGACTGAAGGTCACCATCTATTAGTCGTTCTGCAAGAAGCCTTCAAAAAGGCCCTAAACAACACCCCTCCTGAAGAACAGGACGGTCTTCGTAATGACGTCAAAGTGTTGCAAGAAAGCTGGGACCAACTGAAAATCGACCTTAACTCTATCACTGCACAACTCAAAGCAGCTATCGGCAAATGGGAGGACTTCGAAGAGTCCAAGAACAAGATGAACCAATGGATCAAGGATACTGAACAGAACTTGGACAAGGTTCCACCTACTGGCGGAGAGTTGGGCGAAATGAAGACGCTTCTAGAAAAATACAAACACATCGAAGACGCCATTAATGAGAAGAAACCAGAGTTAGAGAGATTGAAGGAGGAAGCTGCAAAGCTAAGTAGTTGGGCTCGCAAACCAGCCGTCAAAGAAGCGGTTACAGAAATTGAAAGGAAAATTAACGCTCTGCGCGCTAAATGCGCAGCTAAGAAAGCCGAACTGGAATCCGACATCAAAGACTACAACCAATACCATCAATCTCTACAAGACACCGAAAAATGGCTGCTACAGATCTCTTTCCAACTCATGGCCCACAATTCCCTATACATATCCAACAGGGAGCAAACTGAAGAGCAATTAGCCCAGCACGCAATATTGCTCGACGATATCCAAAAGTACCGGGCGACCTTAGACGAGTTAGAAGGGAAAGGTCGTGCTCAGATTGAAAGATACGAAGGCACGACTCCGTCTATCAAGGAGACAGTAGGGAAACAGCTGAAGAATGTAAACGACAGCCACAAATCTCTACTAGCCACGGCATTGCAGATCGAAAGGCGGCTTAGGGAAGGGTTGGCCAAGTTCAAGGAGTACGAAGATACTTTGGAGAGTATTTTGAATAACTTGGATGAGTGTGAGCCAGCGATCACGGAGTTGGATGTGCCGGTCGATGGGCTGTCTCACGGACGGGAACTTCTGGATAAGGCTAGGGTAAGTCCTTTCATATTCTTCTTTGATAACTATTTATTTTTCCACAAGTGGCCTAAGAAAGTAGTGTTATGTTTTAGAGTTCATGTATGTATGTTTTTAAATTCCACCGATAATTTCACCGAACAAATCCTTGCATTTTACCGAAAGGCAAGTCATAGTCTTGAAAATGTCATAGTGTGACTATGGGATATAAACTAAACAAGACTAGTTTTTTTAATACTTTCCATATTTATTTCATTTGTTCGCGTTGTGAATTAAACGTATGTCTCTTAGGAATCGTGTCAGTGTGGCATTCTATTAGTAAAACCATTTTTTAGATCCTATGTTCAGTAGCTTTTTGGGATCACCTCCTAGCCTTCTACAAATATAGAAGTCAACTAGCAAGCTACCTCGTTGAAATATTAGTGTGGATGTTAGTGTGATAGCATTGCTCGTGATTATTACGCAGGGGCTCCATAACCGGCTCCAAACAGAGAAGAGCCGCCTCTCAGCTGCCGTCGCCGCTTGCTCGGCTGCCGCAGCCTCCGTGTCCCGGCCTTCGTCCCCCGCGGACACCGCCCCCCTGCCCATCCCCCCGCGGGAGCTCTACGTGAGGGCCCGGTTAGAGGACCTCATCGACCAGGTAATGATGGTTACAGGAAAGATATTGGCGTCAAAAGCGCTCACTGACTTGACAGGTTGAGTTTGATTAAAAGGGCTAAGTAATGAGATGAATAATAATATAAATATTGGGAAAATAAATACAGTAGAGACGTTTTTTCTGAACACTCTTTTATAAAAAAATATAAAATTAAAAACTTTTTTGCCCTAGGAAACTCTTAGTTATTTAGACATCGGATTTGGTAGGGTAAGTGAAAACGGGCATTACCGTCAATTCATGATTTGCTCATCCATTGCTTTAAACGAAGGGTGAATAGAGTCCTCATAGAAAGGCAATGCTCCACCAATGATCCGGATATTGTAGGTGTCCACAGACAGCGGTGACCACTTTATCAGATGGTCCGCCGCTTGTTTGTCTACTATTACATTTAAAATAAAAAAACTCGGTCCAAGTTTTTAGCTCTGACAGCTGTATAGGTTATAAAAATCAGAATGAAAACTAAAAATCATTGACTAGTAAGGCTTTTGTAAATTTGCAGTTGGTAGTCGATATACTAAAATAATATTATATACGTCATTTGTAAGATAGTTCGCTCTCTGTCTAACAAGACATTAAAATGCTCAAATATTCCTTAATTTTGAACACATTTATATTTAGTTTTCGGTAATCGTTTCTATTTATGGTCAGCTTTATTATAAGACAAAAAAAAAAACAATCCAATAGCCTATTGTGTTTATTTTCCCAATACTTTAATTAAATCATTTTTGGTCTTGATGAATAATTCTAATGCGTGAATATTATGTGCTTATTAGTTCTTTGTTTTCGTGAGAGTGCATTATTGTTCTTATTTCTTCTTGGGTGCAGTCTTCGAAGAGGCCTGATGGACCTAGATGTCAAGATTTTAACTATTTGGTTCCTCCTGATACATTATATCATATTGAAGAATCCTCGTAATACTTACGCCATCATTCTAGCCATTCTGGCATTTAGAATTTTCTTTTTAATTTGGCGTCAGTTATAATTGTAAATTAATGTTTAATAAATAGTTTAATATATTTATTGAAAAATTATAGTCTGTATGTTAATCGCTTTATGACAGTTCATACAAAGTTGACGACATAACTTTGTAAAGCGTCTAGAATAAGTTTGATCTAGCATTACCTCTTTACAAAGTTATGTCAACTTGAAAGCCAAATATAGAGTCCCTACTTTTCGAACACTTTACCCACTTCTGACACAAAGCTGTCACATAGCAGTGCCTTATTTCTGGAATGCCTTATATTTAACGAAACTGCCTTACAAGTCCGCCAGGTCGACAAAAAGAACAGAACCAACGTTTTATTAACTATCTACGGGAAGTAAGATAACTTTAATTAATTATTTTATTGTACTATACTCCTATAGATTTATTTTACCCTAGTAGGTAGAGTAGTTAGGCGAATAATATTAACGAATCGATGTAAAAGCTTTATACCGTTGGCAATGTAATTTTTGTGCACCTGGTTACACAAAAAAAACGAGATTGTTCTTTATTGGCGGATTTATTTTCATAAACCAAAGCTTCAAATGACAAATCTTTAGGGCCAACGCCCACATTTTGACGGCGAGGCAATTTTGAGCCTATGCTAATCTGGTAGAGGTCTTTTTTCCTTTGCTCTTTGTACACCGCGGCATCGCTTCGACTTTCCAGTTGGGCTTCGGTTCTTTTAAAAACTTAGATACAATCAAGGATGGAGGTATCTATCTTTTGTCGATGATACAATTCAACTAAAGGTTCAACTAAGTACGTAACTAAGTAACTAAGTTTCAACTAAGGTTGTCTGGAAGAGATCGCTCTTAGCGATAAGGCCGCCGATTGTTACACTAGTTTGTTTTGTTTAAAGCTGTTTTATCGTGTTATATGTTATTTGTGGTATGAACAATAAAGAGTTTATCTATCTATCTATCTATAATCTAATACGACAACTACGGATGATTATTTCCAATCCACGATTCTACAGACTAAATCTAATATTTTTAACACTTTTAAAAATAGCGAAGTGCCACTGAAGTTATACATAAAGTATCTACTTCCATTCTTACCCTGACTGTGACACAGTAAAAGCAAAACAGTATAATATATCATAACATATGTGTTCAGGATAAGCTCTCATAACATGTTAGTGACATACATACCTTCAAGGTTTTAAAACAATGGCTCTTTTATCAGATCTGCATTCAACTGGAGCCCTTCTATGGCCACAAACTTTGCAGACAATGACTGTCGTAAAGATTTCAGTTTCAGATTAAATCACATGAAGCTACCAACTTGGTCTGTTCGTGGTTACTCTTTACATTATAAATACATACCTACAAAATGATTCAAAAAAGTTTGTAAGACAAATCAAGAATTACAAATCGGATTAATTTCAAAAACACCAAAGTAAACGCCACATACCTGTATATTGTGGAATGGCTTACCACCATCGATTTTCCTTCGGAATATAATTTCGACTGTTTCAAACGAGGGGTGAATAGAGTTCTCAATGCTGACAATGCCCTGGGTATTGTAAGTGCCTATAGGCGGCATTCCACCTACCACCATTCCATTGACCACTTACCATCAGGTGAACCGTCGCTTGTTAGTATTGTCGCCAATTAATGCGTTAAAAAAAGAGTACAGGACTTATTATAGAAAAGGCTCGCATTTGACGTCACCGAAGTGCAGACAAGGTGTGATCACTGGCACACTTTCCCAGAATATTATATTTATTCATTTGTCACTTGAAGGCCTAGACCATAGGAATCCGAAAAAGAACTAACTATTATGTACCTTACATAGTACCTAAATGTTTATCTGTAAAAAAATAGCAAGCAGGTGTATGCAAAATTCTGAAAATAAAGAATAATCTCGACTCACAGCTGTAAATGTAAAAACACCCTTTTGGATAAGACCACTGAAGTATTAGCACGTATTGAGTGTGAATCACTACTAATTAGGGTCTGTCCACATTGAACATTTTGCATAATATGTATTACAGAAGCAAATTTTTTTAAAATGCTGGTTTGTAACGACTGACGACGTAGGCGTGTGACCACAGTTCACTTGACACAGTAGCACGCCTATAGTTAGTTAGGAACTGGCTTCGAACGTCTGGATTTTTATATTATTTTGATACTAACTTTCACATAAAGACGGTTGGTTTCTGACGTTCAGTGTGGACACGGCTTTACAGACCGACACAAGCACGCGAATCATTTATCAACTAATGTTACTTTAACAATGTGTTTCCTTGAAAAAGGTGACATTTTCTAATACATGTCACGTTTCTGCAGTGGATAAGATAGGAATAACTAAAAAATTGAGGGTCCTTGAATAATGATGAAATGCAAATATAGATTTTTCGTACCAAATGGGTATTTATATGAGGAAGGATAATATTTAGGGGCAGTACTTTTTAATATGTAGTGAGGATCAGATCAATCATGTGTTGAAAAATATAGAGTGGTCACGGAACACAACATCCACAATCCTAACATGTGACCTCCATAGAAAGATTTTATATTACACAAGAATTACTCAACCCAAAAAATTTATCTAATATAACTAAAATGTGCAAAAACCATGTCATTTTCCATAATTCAATTGATAGTAAGATACTTCCTAAAGTTTCTATCTTCCCTATTCTAAGCATCTGTACCCGTCACTGCTTAGATACAGGACTACCCGACCCTTACAAATAACGCCCAAATAACATCCCCATCTTATCCACGCTGCATCACTAACACGCACCGCGTGTCTCCGTGTGTTGTCAAGCATGTCTGTTTATAGAAACATGTGACCGACGTTGCCTCGCCCCGCATACAGACCATATTAAAGAATGTGGAAGCGCCAGAGTTTACTGAGAAGCTCGACTCTTTCGAGCAGAAGGTAAGGCTTTGCATGTTTGTTTGATTTAACAATAACACTCAAAGATAATTAAAACATCAAAAATGACAACCGACTTTAAAGGAAGCTTAATGAATGGGGTCCATCCCCTAATTTTCCAAGCATAGCGGTGAAAATTTTGAAAAGGGACCACCGACGTGATATAACTTATTCAACAAAGAAAGAATCATCAAAATCAGGTCACAGTCGGCTAAGATATTGTGTAACATACACAAAAGTACAGTTTAATTGAGAACCTCCTTTTTGAATTCGTTAGAAACTGAAGCCAAGCAAAAACATGGTATTGGAGGTAGTCAAAATGAATAAAAGTATTTCAACAGTCAATTTACGTAGCTATAGAGTCCACACTTTTACATTTCTTCTCGAACACGTAAAACCAAAATATTGTAAAGAATTATCACTGAAAGACTTGCCCAAATCAACTTACCAGTACCACATACTAATCTGTATGCAAAAATATTAGCACTCCAGCCCGCTTTTGATCATAGCTCTAAAGTCACCTGGATAAATTGAAAAAGTGTACAATGAGTTAGATTACACTTAAATAATACCAGTTCAGATCATTCAGAATCCCAGACGAATTCGCTTTACACAACATTTCTTCAACATAATTTTGACCTTAGGTACAAAGTCACCTAGAGACGCTAGGCGAGGCCGTCCACGACATGGAGGAAGCCATGAAGCAAGTCCTGGAGATACAGGAATGGATCAACGTCCACAACGCACTGGCCCGCGACTGGCTCGCCAACCCATCCAAGCTGAGGCCTGAAGCGGCCAAGCAGGACATGGCAGCCATGAACGATGCACTGGCCTCGGTTGGCGAGAAGAGGACCAGACTGCTCACTGAGATACCTACCGAAGGTGAGTTTAAACTGTCTCACAATAAAGACGTAAACTTTTATAGCATTTTAGGAAAAAGGTTTATCAAATATATAAAAAAAAAACTTATTTAAGCCTTTGTAAGCCTTATTTTCCTTGTTTTTATACTATTGCCACGACATGTTCTATGACTCGGTCATGAACATAGAGCATATTAGTTTTCAGATAGATTATACAATTTGGCGCTAACTGAGACTTCTAGATATTTGCCACGTATATTATTTGCAAGATTAATCACAAAAGACATTTGTCTAGGTTTGGAAGACGAAATCAATCTAGAGGAAGAACTAGATACCCTAGAAGAAGCTATTCGTAAAGCCATCGAACGTGAAAAGGGCAACCAGGCTATCATTGATGACTTCCGTCACAAATGTCAAGAGATTCACGACTGTTTCGACGCTGTCCTTAAGAAGATGTGTCTCGCAGACAAGGGTTCAGGCCTCTCCTGCCCCCAGAAGCTCGCAGCATTGCAAGAGCTGTCGTCTGAGTTTGGACAGTCGGGACAAGATAAGGTGGACAATATCAAGACGGTCGGTTGTCAGGTCATCAACATCGTGAGCAACTTGGAGTCTCAACAAGTAGAAGAACAGGTAAGACTGCAGACCGTAGCAATTTCAAAAATCTGTCAAAATACATGAAATAGTATAGTGAACTTACCATTCGTCTTTAAAATACATTTTAATTTGCAGATGAAATCGGTCGAGAGAAGATACAATGACATTGTGAAACGCATTCAACGCAAACTGCAGATGCTTGAAATCACTTACAAAGCTATTGATGGCACGAAGAGCGAAGTCAAAGCCCAAAATGAATGGATGCAAAAGGAAATTGATAACATTCTTCATCCTGAACCTCTTGGTTACGAGAGCAAGTCGGTCAAAGAAAGGCAGAAGAAGATAGCTAACTTGCTTAAGGAAACAGATGGAAAGAAAACCGTCATTGATTCTCTAGAAAAGAAGGTCAGCAACATCCAAGCTGAATTGGAACCTTCCGAACAGATGCAATTAGAATCAGAGCTGTCCGAATTATCATCTAAACAGAAACAACTAGCGACGCTAATCAAACAAGAAATCGAAAGATTGGGATCCAGCACAGACGACAGAAAGAAACTTGAGAATGACATCGAGAAGGCAAAGAACTGGCTCAAAACTAAGCTGGCTGAAATTAAGAAACTTGGAGGACCAGTACCATTAGAAGCAGCTAAAGTTGAAAAAGAAATCGCAGTTCATAAGAAACATCAAACTGAGCTGTCTGACTTCAATAACGATACACTCACGGAAGTAATGCGTCAAGGTAATGCAGTGTCCAAAGACTGCTCTAACGAAGACAGAGCCAAGGTGCAGGCTATCTTAGATGATCTTAACAAGTCTTACACTTCGGCTAAAGTAGACATTGATGACAAACTTGGAGCTTTGAACAAACTTCTCCAAGGCAGAAACGACTTTGAATCAGAAGTTGCCAAATGCCAGAGCTGGCTAAACGAAGCTGAAGTGGCTGCCACTCCGGAACTTAGAACCACAAGCCTCCAACTTTTGGAAGAACAATTAGCCAAGTTTGAGAAACTTAGCAAGGAGGCTGAAGATGTTGACAAGAACATCAAAAAGATCAAAGACAAATCTAAAGACATTATGGATTCACTCTCAGATTCTAACAAATTACAGCTCAAAGAACAAGTTAACATTTTGTCCGATAGATTTGCGCGAATCAACGCCATTATCAATGATAAAAAGAATATCCTTCTCAAACATATCAAGGAGTACAAGGACGCTGCAGCGAGGATCGCGGCTGCGCTTGAATTCCTGAACGAAATCCAGAACAAACTTAAGGCTCTCAACAAACCTATTGGCAGCAAGGTCGAGGACGTCCAACCCATCATTCTAGCTTATGAATCAATTCTAGCAGATCTTAAAAAGAACAAGGCAATGCTAAATGAACTCCAGGGTGGAAACCTTCACGACCTTCAAGACATCGTAACTAAACAAGACGATCTCATGAGCACCATTGAAGATCAAATATCTAAGCTGAAATCCCTCTTGCTACTCCGAGAGCAATTCTTTGCTCTTGTAAAAGAAATTGAAGAGTTTATCACTAAATACACTGACCTTACATCTGAAATTGAAAAGTCCAACGATTCATTGGAAGACAAAATCAAGCGATACGATGACATCATTGTTAAGATACAAGGCTGCGAAGCCTTGCTGGCAACAGCGACCGATAAGGGACAGCAAATAGCGGCTGAAGGAACTGTCATTGACAGAAACAATATCACGGAACTGCTTCAATCTTTGAAACAACAGTTGCTGACCCTGAGAAGGACTGTGGAGTCCAAGCGGCAAGAGCACGAAAAAGCTGCCGCAGAACATAAGAAACTGGCAGCTGATCTTGGAGAGATTATCAACTGGCTACATGACAACGAAGCCATCGTGCATTCCCGTCCATTACTGAACAGAGATGTCGCTAGCGTCGACAAGAAGCTCATCGAGCACACGACCCTGGTCAAGAACGTCCATACGCATTTAGAAAAACTAACCAAAATCATGGATTTGATCAAGAGCGACGAAGGTGTGCCCGGTTCTCTACAGGAAATGGTATCAGTCGCGCAGTTCCTCAAAAATTCTCTACCAGATGAGTTGAAGGACCGAGAGAAATATCTACAAGACAACAAGAAATACCGCCAGCAGTACATACAGCTGGTAGAGAAGCTAAACATATGGGTAAACGAATCCAACATTCGCCTGGACATGGGCAAGAATGGAACAGACTTCGAGAACATCGAGGCCGATTTAGAAGAGCACAAGTCCTTCTTCAATACTTCCGAACCTGAGATGAAAGACTTGGTCGGAAAGAAGATGCAGGACATCGTCGATAAGATCTGGGCATCTTTAGCTGCTTCGGAGCAGGATGAGTTATCGAAAGACCATCAAAAACACAATCAACTGCTAAAGAATACCTTGAACTCTGCGAAATCTCGCCAGGCTCAGTTGGAGCAGGACCTGGAGATCTGGAAGGACTTCTGCCAGCTGGTGGAGAAGATCAAGGCTATCCTGGAGAAGAACAACATCCCCGATGAGGCGGTGACTTCAGTGGACGCGCTGCGGCTACATCTTGAGAAGCTCAACCATGCCAAGAACGACTTAGAGGTGAGCGCTAGCTAAGTAATATTGGAATTACAGACCTTTAGCAAGATAGACAACGCGAGTACGTCAAGTTGTATGAAAACACAGCGAGCCGCATTTTTATGTACTAACTATGACGTCACAAGAGCAATTCAGTGGTAGTTTGACTTCATTCGCACGGCCAGCTGTTTTAGAATAGTTTTTACAGTTTATTATGGCGCAATTGAAATTAAATTTATTCACTAAAAATATGTTTTTACACTGATCTTGGGTATTTTATATTGAGTTCTTCCTATTGTGCCGTTACTCGTCATGTGAATTTGGTCATGTAAATTAATGTGCAGTATAAAAACTAAAATAAATAGAAAGTTTACGATTCAATCTTGAACGCGTGGTTAAAATTAATATTACTAGGTTGGTAGGTGGTATGTCAAAGAAAAAAGATATAGTACCTGTGTCAAAGTATACAATTTATGCCAAATGCTTGATTACAATAACAAGTTAATACATATGTCAAAGTAATAATAAATTTGAATTAACTTATAATAATACAGAAATGTATTGACGTCGGACGTACTACTGCCAAGACGACGGAGATTGAACTGAATTATGCGGCTCGCTAGTTGAACCATTGATCCTACTTAAGACAGGCCACAAAGTAAGAGAACTTGCGGGGTCTATCCTGGTAACGGTCTGTGATTGGTATCGATAACTGAACAACTATAAATCAACACCAAATATAAATAATGCAACAAACTCTTTAATCTCTGGTTGTGTTGAAGTTGTTTGTGTAGTAAAAAATGTGTGTGTGTGCGCGTATAATGCGTTTATATCATAATCAATTTATAATAGTTGCGCGACCGCAAACCGTATCTCGGCGCGTTTAGGTTCACGTTCGCGTTATTTTCCGCATTGCGCTGTTTCGAGACTGCGTCAAAAGGTAGTCGTAAGACCCTGATTGTTATGTTTTACTTTCAATGGGTGTAGCAGTGAAACTGTGTTTTGTTTTGTGTTCAGAATAATGGAATCCTATAACATTTCTTAGAATTTCTCTTATACCTATCATTCGAGGACATAGTACTTCTATTCAACAACCAGCAAAAGTTTAGGCTTTGTATTATCAATTTTCCAGAAGTTTTAGTTAAGCAACCGCGTATGAAAGGAATCCTTTATGATTTCATTGTATAATTTTTATAAACGGGGAAGTCCCCAAACGCATCTGACATGAACACTAATGTTGATTGTTATTTGTTATCAAAGCTACTACGAGTATGATAAAAATAGTACTAAATAGAGACATCCATCCGCTGTAGCACAGAAGACATAATAGTAGGGTGACCTACTTACTCAGTACTTGCCTACTCTAGCGCAGTCTCACATCGGAAATACTAATTAACCCGGCATACCTGGGTAACTAGGTGTCTGTCTATGAAATCACCTGAACAAACAGGCGAATTACAAATTCAAATTGACATACTCACATTTACAAAAACAAATTAACATACTTATTTTTTGTTATTAAATGAATTACACGTAAGAATCAGCCGGATAAATATCGCCTAGATTAAGCCGTGTAAATCTTCTCTTACGTTGCTCTTACGTGAGTAGGTAATTCCCGTAATAAAGACATAATTTGTTAATATCACATCAGTTTTTTTTTTATAAATGAAAAGCACATATATATATTTTTTTGTACTTAATTTTGTCCTTTATTTTTTAACCGACTTCCAAAAAGGAGGAGGTTCTCAAATCGACAGTTTGTTACCTCAGAACTTTTGACTGGGTAAATCGATTTTGATGATTCTTTTTTTATTTGAAAGCTGGTGCTTCCCGTGTGGTCCCCTTTTCAATGTGGTCCAGTTCTGACATTTTTATGAAGTCGGGTTTTTATATTGGTAAATATTGTGATGTGTTGTTTTTGTAGTCTAATACAACTGTCGAAATTTGAGTCGCCCGTCCCCTTGCCAATAAAATCCAATGTCAATAAAATGGATGGAAGCCCGCACGATGAGGATTGACAGTTCAAAATGACTTGCTAAAAATACATAGGTAACTACACAAAAAGTTTTTAATATCTAACTTATTTATTTTCTCTATTTTTATGAGAGATTTCATCAAGTTAAGTTCAGCCATTAAAAGGCAACAAACGTATCAGAGTTACTTTCTCATTTTTTAAGTGTAATCAACCGTTATATAATAACTAATTGACGATGATTAAGTTTCCTGGAGTGATTAGGTACCTACGATTCCACTTAGTCATATCATAATGTTTCAATGCGAATGAAACAATTGTTAAGAAACGATTAGGACATGTTTTCTTAGAAAATATGAAACAGGCATTGTTGGAAGAGAAATATAATGGAGAGTACATTTTGATACACTTTTACTTATCTCTGCGTAATTTATTGTTGATTTACCTACTTCCTTGATAAAAGTAAAATATACATTGCTGCTTTAGTATGTAACTACTAATATTAAAGAAAATACACGACTCAATGAAGGTTATCCTATAGAAAGAAAAAAAAAACCTTTAGTTTATACCTTTACTCGCTTAACATCAGGCGAGTTGGCGGTCAAACGCAAGCCTATTTATGCATAAAAAACAGGGTTCATTATTTTTGTAGGTACTCACAACTTCTTTTCTTTCGAGTCGATGTTTTTTTTTTTATTGTTTGAACCCCTATATTTGGCTACCCCGATGGCACTCTCCGTGGCTTTTTGTGTGTAGTGGTTTTATACTCACATAAAAACATTGTACACAAAAGTGTACAAATTAAAATATTCTTTTTGAAGCCCAATATGTACAGAATAGTGTACTCTAAGTCTCTATGAATACATAGTCAAGTTTAACCATTAAACCTGGCCTGACTGAATTAAATTATTTCGCACAGCAATGTATACGCGGGGTCTGAGAAGGTCAACAATTCAATTCAATTCAAATTCATTTATTATCAAATATGGGTAAATTAGTGTACACTTATGAACAACAATAACAATCAAGTCATTGAAAGTGCAAGTTCCTCTAGGCTTTATTTTAAGCTGCAAGACACGCGTAAGAGAGGCGCGGACGATCTCCTTGAAAGCAATTTCAACTTAAGTGCTCCTTTAATAAGATACAAAACTTGGGTCACGTCCGTGTCCCACGTTCTTGGCTGGCGTGCGACGCGGCTCATTGTTTATATCGTATTAAAAGGTACCTAAGGTTGAAATTGCTGTGAAGGAAAGCGCGGTTTATGAGTGTGTGTTGCGCCTAAGGCTTTTTGCCGGCTTGTTTATTTTCAGTGTTCATTGTGACTAGGTTAATGCACTTCAGCTCAAGGCCCACGCTTATTAAGGCTCGTTAGCCAATACATACTAATATTAGACATATTTATATATATATATATTTATATTTATCCCAGATATTTAGTTTTCAACATATTATACAAGCAGAATATAAATGTACAAAATGTACCTATATGTTGACTTGGACACAAAGTTTACCAACCAAAATAAAAATTACTAGTTTTTCTCCCCGAAGTAGTACCCTCGCGCCCCTATATTTTCGCAAACGCTCGACTGATTTTGCCTATATTCGAACTTAAAAGTTGTATTGAAGTAAACTACTTGCCTACAAAAATTCATGAAGATGGGATGAACGATACGCCAGTTATCATGGAACAAATATATTAAATGCCGACTTGTCCCATAAAAATCAGACACCTCACTTTGCTCGGTCAATAAACGCCAATGCTATGAGGTATACAAGTTCGTAAGATTCAGCTCTGCATTGGCTGAATAGATTTTGATGTAATTTAGTGTAGTGGTAGCTTATTATACCCTACTTGCCATTTCCTATCCCGAAAAAGTTACAATACAATAACTCTTTATTAAAAACCACAAAATCAAGGATAACATTATACATTACAGTAATTATCTAGGCTTTTAACAGGCGGTCTTATCGCTTAAAGCGATCTCTTCCAGGCAACCGCGCTCCGTGTTCCGTGTTCCAGTAACGTATTAAAAAAAAATTGCTAAACTAAGTCACCGGGTATATTAAATTCATGACACAGAGACGTATTTGGAGAAGTGTTTTATGACTTATGTTGAATGTGTTAAGATGATGACGATCGATCTTTTAGTTATACCATATAACATGTTACTACAACTATTACCTTTGTAAGGATTCAAATCTAACTTGGATTTATCTAAATAAAACCGGCCAAGTGCGAGTCGTGCTCGCGCACTGAGGGTTCCGTACCACCACAAAATACAATAATTATCATTAAAAAAAAAAACGATTTCAAAATTAGTAAAATTTGTAATTTGGATTCGGCGAAAGAAATAATGAGGTCATCCAAGTAACGAAATTACCGGTTATAACTTGGTGAACAGAAATATATATGAACAGAAATTTGTCACCGACTCACACTTGCCCATTATAAATTTGTTTTCATACTAAGGGGGTCGCGTCGTGAAAAAGTTTGAAAACACTGCAATAGTGAATAGGTTTATTATAGGCATGTAGTAGACCGCATCATCCTTAACATCAGACGAGTTAAAGGCCGAACGCGAGACGTTATTTAAAAAAAAATTACAAACAATTGCGCAACATTGTGTTTTGTTAAAACCATGTGCCTTCGCCTTAACCGGCACTGGGTCGGTATGATGTCATCGCTCACGCCGGCGCCGCCGCCCGACCGCCAGTCTTGCACTATCCAGCGCGATGAGAACCAACATCGACCATCGCACTAAGACATTGCACTGTGATATTTACATACCCACTTAGCTTACATCTACACAGTCAAACTAATTTTATTCTAATTCGTTGTAGATAAGTATCAAAATTCCGCGCAAACGGAAGGTAAGTGGCACGTGGTGAAGTGTCAAGTGCTTGACAGAATTTGTTTACAGTTCTTTTAGTGAAAATGCGAGTTGTATGCAACTCTACAAAGTGTGCGATTTGTCAGTGACCATGTAAAGTTCCTGTCTAAATAATGTGTTTAGTCTTGTTTGTACGTAAACTTGTTAATTCCGTAAATATGTTATTGTTCAGATAATGATTGTGTTGAAACCAGCCGGCGTTTTTAGAAACAAGTTCCTAAATTATCTCTCAATGAACGTAGATACGCGTAGAGTATTAGAGATAACTTTGCGACCAAATTATAGCAACTAGGCAAATGTGTTTCATGAATGAAAAAATGCTATTTTTTCTCTCTCAATACAATACCATACAAATCCATCCATCAAATCTCTCCTTATATACATGTATATTTAGCTATGTATATAGTAAGTAGAGTCAACTTTCTTTGTCTTTTGTCTTCTTTGCATTGAATGTGATATCGTCTTCCTGGCCTAATCGGAAACCTAACACCACGTCATATTATTCCATAACGTCTTTCAGCTCTATATCTCCCCATTTTGTTCTTTATTTGTTTCCTCAACTTTGGCTGGAAACTTATAGTGGAGTAAAAGTGTGTTTATACCTGTTTTTGAAGTGTACGTAAGGTTCTATATTACTTTATGTATAACCAAAACGGCTTGACAGATCTTAAAGTGCAAAGGGTCGTTAGATTCGCCTTTATATCTTGAATGTTAAAGGCTACATTTTGCAGTCGTTTTAAGTATTCCTTTAATAATGTATTTCTTTATTAATGTAAAACCCCACCGGTGCCACCAGTCGTGTGCAGAGTTATATAGTGACTTTATCAAGATTCTCCTCTTCAAAATATTGATAACATAATGATTTTTTTCTAGAGTTTTCCAGAGAGTGTATTTCTAACTAAATACGACTATTATCTTATATTTATGAAGTACAGACCCGTCACACGTTTTGATTACAAAAACAATGAGAGTTATTGTAAGAATCCAGTTGGATTGTAACTTTTGCAACACTTTCTATTGTTTCTAGAAACACGCTTTTATTAGCTTGGTATGTATCGGAATCTTTGAACGTGATTTTCACCCCTTTCAAAACGACGGACTGATTGGAAACTTTGCACACTTATCAAGGACCGATGACAATGCAATAATTTATATAGATTGTCCCATTATCCTTACCAGGGTCTTCAGGATTAGCGATTTTAAAAAGTGTTTTTTAGTTTTTTAAACTGCGAGAATTATTTATTCACATGTTTTGAGGATGGGTAGTAGTGTTAAAACACCTAACCTAGGGATATGCATAACTCTACATTGGGATTTCATGTGTGATATTTGTTTTGCCTTGACATCATAAATCCTATAAACTGATGATATGTCAGTTCATGACAGTATGAAGTAGTGGAATTATGTGGTAATGATAAGCGTTTATCATTTAAATTCGTGCTCCTTTAGGTTAAATAACCCAAGTGAATTCAAAACTAATGTTAAATTAGACAAAGCGTAGGAAAGTCACGTGATTGTTTATACCAATAAAAACAATGAAGTATCTACTTGCCTAGGTGTTACCTATCTAACCTAAACTTATCTTAGGTACTAAGTTATATTTGCAGTAGGTAACTAGATTTTTTTTATCCTTTGATAAAGTTACCCCTTATTAAATAGGCGCCGCGCCGCATTGAAACCTCTAAGTAGAAGTCTTACGGTATAGACTTTCTTTTGGAAATCGATTAAAAAGTCCCGTTATAAAAAAGAGCTAATTAAAAAAAACTTTAAAGGAACCGTTAACGCGCTCTGAAATTGCAGTAAGCAACCGAAAAACTCGTTATTAACTGCAAAAGCCGGCACAACAACAAACTGCTGTAATTGGCTACATTGTTCCGGTTTGAAGGGTAATGGAGTCAGCGAAATTATTATTATGGCATGTACTGAACTCTGATATAATTTTACTTCAGTTTTTTTACGAATAGGCTTTCGTTTGACCGCCAACTCGCCTGATGTTAAGCGATGATGCAGTATACGATCGAGCTGGTGGTGAAGTCCCGCCACACTGATCTCAACAGGCTTCCATCATTTCGTGACAATATATTTGATAGCTTGAAAATGTGGAAAGAGGCTCAGACAACATGCGACGTTGCAGGGTAGGGCGATTAGCTAGACTAGAGGCCTTTGGGCGGTCTAAAATGCGTCGCAACTGGCTCCTAGCTTCTTTCATAAACATAATCAACTGTCCCAAGCTAATCGACGTCAATAATATGGGGTGGGTGCCGTGTTTGGACTTTGTTGGCAAACAATTTCTGTGCAGCAGTACGGAAGCCGCTTGCCATAACTCGTCTTATTTAATAAAACCGGCCAAGTGCGACTCGGACTCGCCCACGAAGGGTTCCGTACCATTATCTATAAAAACGGCAAAAAAACACATTTGTTGTATAGGAGCCTCCTTAAATATTTATTTTATTATATTTTTTAGTATCTGTTGTTATAGCGGCAACAGAAATACATCATCTGTGAAAATTTCAACTGTCTAACTATCACGGTTCTTGTAATACAGTCTGGTGACAGACAGCGGAGTCTTAGTAATAGGGTACCGTTTTACCCTTTGGGTACGGAACCCTAAAACCAACAGCCAATGAGTCACTGCATACTGCCGCTGCCGGCTTATTGCCACGCCGGGCACACTTGTTCAATGTCAACGTGATGCCGTAGCCACTGAATTTTTATTGGCTCTCTTCCTTTTGTGTCGAGTTCAGGGCCGTCCGTCGAATTGCGCGCGGTTTTTCTGACGATATCTTTCCAGACGTGACTTCAAAGATTTTAAGAAGCTGGTAATATATTCTTTGAGCCTTTTTATTACTACAATACAAACGCAGTAGACGGGATAGTCTTCAGGGAAATTAATGTACTTTGTTAGAAGAAATTAGTTTTGGTGAAATGTGTTTCGCGAATTTTCCAACTGACAATCTGAGAACCACTCAGAAAATAATATTCATAGGTCGTTCCAATTGACCCAATTATGAAAATTGATCTTAATAACGATGACTGTTTTACTGGAAATACCCAAAGCACCTATACGCATGTTTATTGTCCATAATACAAGCAGATCACGTTAAAAACCGACTTCAAAAATAAAAATAAACGTAATAAGTGCCCAAAAATTTTGAGCGTTGCCCTCGATTTCCCTGCGATCCCATCATCAGATCCTGACTTGGTGGCAATGGGACCAAATTGGAAGTATATCCTACCGAATAAAATGTTTTTTTTTTTAATCGGTCAACAGTTGGCGGAGATATCGGTGAACATTCAACATACATAAAAAAATACAGTGAACATAGAACGTCCGCCTTTTTTGAAGTCGGTTAAAAATGAATAAAATATTAAGGAGAAATACTTTAAATATGTATTCTTATACAATAAAAAAAAAACTATAAGTATTTAAATTACAGAATATTTATAGAAACCAGAGTTTGTTTTTCTGCAGTACATTAATTAATGCAATGATTAATTAAATTTAATTGTTATGAGTCTATAAAGTCTTTAAATTAGTCAAGTGTATATTTTGTACAGCTAATACAGCTATAAACCGATCCATTAGGTTAATTCGAGAGATATAATTAAAATATCATACCAAAACCCAAAGATATTTGAAACTATGGACAGAAGGTCTGCGCTCAAAATGTCCGAACCAAAAGTAAACTAAAACAGTACTAACTAGAAAGTAATCTGTACATTTAGTCTACTTTTGTTGCAAGCAAAATATTAACCTTGTTTTTTAATTTTTATGTCTAAAATCATAAAATATACACACTGAAATTATGATTAAAATAATAATATTATAGCTATTCCTTATTTAATATTATAATATAACTTATTATACATGCCTAAACCAGGGATAGATAACATAATTATCAATATAAAAAACCTTGAAATGGGACCAAACGGGAAGTACCAGCTTTCAAATAAAAAAAAATATCATCAAAATCGATTCACCCAGTCAAAAGTTCTGAGGTAACAAACATAGAAAAAAACACATACTGTCAAATTGATAACCTCCTCCTTTTTGGAAGTCGGTTAAAATGAAGTAACAGTAAGTATACATATCAGCGTGAACACATGTCATGATAGTGAGGGAAGCGTCTATTAATTTGATAGGCTCAATGATCATGACGTCACCGGCTGTCGTCATCGTTAACTAACGTCTTGTCATGAGATCACGGTCACAAATAAGATAACGTATTTTGCCCTTCGCCTAACCAGTTTTTGTTCACGAAATTTGAATGCAGTGAGTAGGTACGAAAAAAAAATGCCAAAAAGTTTGCTGAAATTAAGTCAGTACTTTTGATAATTGTGATTTAAAATGTAGCTGTGTATAGTGTAAACGTAGAGTTTTAAGTATTTTTTTACAAAAGATAGACAATAAGCAAAAAAAAGTAAAATAAGTGTAGAAAAAAATGAGTGAAAAAAAATAATGAAAAAAATTATAATTAAATAAGTTTAGTAATTTGCCTGCATCTTTAGAATTCGTTTATAATGAACAATGAAAATAAGATATCGTGTCAAGGTCAATTCTCAGTAGTTACCAGTCAATTAAACACGATTTATTGTTAGTCATATCATGGATTTTCTAAAAATAGTCTAAGATATTGGTTAGGCTGAGTTTTTTTTAAATAAAAGTAATAATTAAAATTAAAAACCACGTCCATTTCCGAAAAGGGCTCATAGTTTTTAAACGGCTGAACAGATTTAGATCAAACAGCTATTTTTTGTTGCGTATTATGTGAGAGCAAAGATGGCGCCTGCGATGAACGCGTGGTATCAAAATTATCGTTATCAGTCATCGGTGTGCGGTGCTGATAATATCGTAAACAGTTTACAAGGCGTGGCATGCAATGTATAACACTCTTTACATAGTGTATAATGCTCTGAAAACAGGAGAAAATAAATGACCTTGCAAATAGTGTAGGGGCACTGCATTTCGAGGGAAAAAATTGTATCAGATAATTACTAATAATGCAATGTATAGGTCCAACGATTTTCGGAACATGTAGACTTTAGAAATCAAGGTTTTTGAAAATAAAAGCTAGGCTAGGCTGATACAGTTTGGGTAAGAAAAGCAAAATACTTGCTAAGATAACACTTTACCTATCTACCTAAATTTTTAACCGTCTTCCAAAAAGAAGGAGGTTCTCAATTCGACGGTTTTTTTATGTTTGTTACCTCAGAACTTTAAACTGGGTGAACCGATTTTGATGATTGTTTTTTTTATTTGAAAGCTGGTGCTTCCCGTTTGGTCCCATTTCAATTTGGTCACATTCTGACATTTTTATGAAGTCAGTTTTCTATATTGGTAATTATATTCTTAATATAGGTTTATAGATTAGTCTAGGATCTCTTACCGCAAATTTTTACGTTATGTATTTTAATCAATGGCAAACGGCAAAGTTATTTCAAAACTGGCAAGTACTGAGTCAAACAAAAGCAGTCGAAACAGTTCTTAACTACTTCAGCAAAGGTTTTTTTCTTTAGAGTTACTTTCCTAACGCTATAGGCATAATGAAAAATTTCCCTGCTGGGTATTAAAGTCTTGTCTACCTACGTTGTCAGGTTTCTACCCCATTGACCTATCATATTTTTCTCGCTAAATAAAGTACAGGAAAGAACTTAAAATAAAGATGTAAAGTGGAAATGTGCCAAAATAGGACAGTGTTTTCCAATATGGCGTCTAAATTATTCGTGTAGTGAATTCAGCTAAAATAATAACATTCCTGCAATCATGTAAAAAAAGTATCTACAAGTCGTAAATAAACCTTGTTAACGATGACTTGAAACCTTGCAACACTGCAGCGCAGCTAGGCATTGCTACGGCGGGAACTGCCTGACTGTGTGCGGCAAAGTCAACCTCTAGTAAAATTTAGGCTTGCCCTTTGGCCGCCAATTCGCCTGACGTTAAGCGATGGTGCTGTCTACGATGGAGCATGCTAGTTTGCAAGAAAACGGTTCATTCTCGGTTTGTAGACACCCAGATTGTAACACATTCAGGCAGTGTATCCATAGTCTAGCAGTTCACTAGTTAAATAATAAATATGTGGGACATTATTGCACACATGGTCATCTGACCCCAAACTAAGCAAAGCTTGTAATATGGCTGCCAGAGACTGATATACATACATATATATTTTTAAATACATACTTAAATAGATATTAACACCCAGACATAGAACAAACACAAATGTTCATCACACAAATATTTGTCCTAGACGGGAATCGAACCCACGCCCCCAAGCACAGAAAGTAGGATCACTACCAACTGAGCCACCGAGGCAGTCAGTCGAGGCAGTTTGTTCAGCTATTGTGATTAAAATGTACTTAATCGGTCTCTTTATGTTACTCTTCAGAACCAGCAGCCGCTCCTGGACGTGGTCCGGGAGCGCGCGCGTGACCTGTGCTCCGGCGCCGATGCAGCCAGCGGAGAACGCGTCGAACACCTGGCCCGGGACTTGACCGATACCTGGAACTTGGCCTGCGAAGGTATGGACTCATTCCACTCTTTCTCCAGATATCTTTTAACTTTCCGTGTAAGTCCATGATTTCGAAACGGCACAGCTTTTTGCACATTGAAAACGTACTAATGACTACGTTTTTATGAGGATTTTAGTCTTCTTATGAGGTTAGGTTAGGTGAACGCAATCCACTATCTTCACAGATGCTTTCCCACTTTATTTCCGTTCTGAAGTATGATAAAATCTAGGCAACGTAACCGATTTATTATATAACCTGTTTCATACGGAATATCTGCATAATGATGCAAAACAACAATTACAGATATATCGACAGTGCCATGATGAATGGCCACGCTTGTTCCGCAAGTTTACTATTTCTACACGACTGCAAAAAAAGTGTCATGTTTTAGGGTTCTTGTATGTATGGGTAATGACTTTCTTAATTCCACTAAAACTCCTGAACGCCTGATCCATTTTTGATGTGATTGGTATCGTTAGAATCCTTGCATTATCCCCAGTGTTACATTATCCTTCTAGGCAAGCGTGCTCCATCGTAGACCGCATCATCGCTTAACATCAAGCGAGTTGGCGTTTAAAAGCGAGCTATTTCTAATTTAAATAAAAAGTGTACAATTTAAATGACATAGTACAATAATAATTATGGGTCATAAATGAAACAAGACGCAAATCTTTTTTTTTTTTAATATTTTATTTTCTGTATTTCAAAATATTTTATTTTGTTTTTATGAAATATTGGTGTGCAATATATTTAGAATCTGTTCGACAAGTTTTAGACGATAATAATAAATTTTGTATAATATGTATAACAGTACTACAAAATATACAATATGTTACTAAAAATAGCCATTAGAGTAAAGACGCACCGTGATAACATAATTATCATGAGTGAGCTATTTGGGCAATGTTGTATTTTATTAAAAAAATATACATATATATAAATAAATTATGTAACATGTTTTGGTATTGGCCCTCACCAGTCCTTCTAACCTCTGCTAACGTATTGTTACCTCCGACAGGCTTGTCAAAACGTGCCGCAGTGGCAGATCAGCAGCTGCAGCGCTGGCAACAGCTGATGTCCGTCCAGCGCAGCCTCGGCGCCGCGATCACTGCTGCATCGGACCGGCTGAGGCAGCTGGACGCCAACCCCAGCACCAGGCGGCGAGCGCTTGATATCAGGCATGCGCTACAGGTGAGGAACATTGAAACCAGCCGTTTTAGCGCTGGACTCAGCTGATCTCCAATGCAGCCTTGGCGACCGCCTATTAATCCCAATTTCATCTATAGTCTGTCCATTATGTTATTCGCTTTTTGGCAGCTCATACAAAGTTGACGACATTAATTTGTACCCCTTATAAAAGAGTTGATAATCTTTAAACGGCTGAATCTTCGAATTCTTTCGATTCAATTTCAAATCGCGCTTTTTTCAAATCATAGCAAAGAAGAGAGATAGAGGCTTCAAGAAACATTGGTTTTTAATGATAAGCGAGATGGTGTTTCATGGGGTCCAAACATTTTAAACAAAAACTGCCTTGTCTGCAAAATAATGCCAAAAAATTGTTCCCAGGAGCTGCAAACCGAAGTATCAGGCCTGGAAGAGAACAAAGACGAGCTATTAGAACATGTAGAGTTTGTGGTCAACCTCCTCAAGCCAAGCTCTAAGGAAGCTGCCGAGGAAACTGAGAAGAATGCCAAAGAACTGGTGGAAGCATATGAGAAGTAAGTAATGTTGGTTTGTGTGATCAATCAGAAAAATAGACAGACTAAAATGGTCGCAGAATGGTGGCTTAGAGGATCGACAAGAAAAGTAAGACAACTAAATGGATATACATGTATGATTAAAGGGCAAGAGGTGGATGAGTTTGGTACGGGACCTAGAAAAGAAATGTGATAAAGAAGAGGTCCAGCAGTGGATCTATTAGAGCTTAGAAAATTATTATTTAGACGAATTTACACATACTACTATATGGAGTGACGACCTGCGTAAAACGGCGGGCAAAAACTAGATGCAAAGAACTGCCGACCGAGATCAGTGGCGTACATTAGGAGAGGCGTATGTCCAGCAGTGGTCACTTAGCTTAATACCTTGTGGTATGATGATGATGATACAGTATTTGATTGCACAAAACTAAATGTTTTTTTACCGCGAGTTGAGCATTTCTCACCCACCAACTAATAGAAAACTAGCAGTCAATTTGGAAGAACGGTAAGTCCACTTATAAATACTAGTGCACAGATTAGATGGAAACTTAGGAAAAAAACTCTGAGATGAAGAGGTAAGTGGTGCCATCTATATTAATAAGGATTTTCAAATGTCAGATAAAATTTGTTTCATAACAGTCAACAAGATGGCATTTTCATGTTATGTTTGATTTTAAACTAAATACGAGAAACGTACGTGCGAGGTATCCCACATTTTGCTTTAACCAACATCTAAATAATTTCAAGTTGAAATTCCAATCAGACATTGTTCAAACATGTTGCTTAATACGGAATGACATCAGAAATAACAATATTGAATCAGATTCGCTCGACAACACTTGTAGAACTGACGAAAACTGCAATATGTCTCACCTTCGAACTTGTATAAACAACAAAATACTTGATAATCGTGATTCTAACCTTGGCGTTTTACTATAAAGTGGGTACTTAGTTTGTTTACGTAGAAGACTACACGGCAAACTTGCAAAAACAGCCTTAAACTTAAAATCATAAAATACTTCGTCGCACAGGTTCAGATTCAAAGACAGAACGGCCTCTAACTTACTTGAAAATTACTGCCTTGTGACATTCAACAACGCTATCTCAAAAGGGCATAACTCCAAAACACAACGACATCATGTAATTTAGCGTGTCGGAGTAGCAAGGGGCCTGCCAATTGTATCAGGAAGTGGCACGCACCCGATTTCTGGCAAAGCCTCAACTGGCTGACAGGTCGGCGCTAGAAAATCCGCATCACAACTAGAAATCACATTATTTACTCAACAAACTGCTTATATTACGGTTGAATTTCGCGCGTCAATTCGTCATCAGCGGAATTAGAGTTATAAAAACTGGCGACTAACATTCTCGGACTGTGTGCTGCGGATTCTTGGCCCCGTTAATTAGGACTTTCGGTTTCTTATGTTATGTGTTGAGTTGCCGATAAATGGTACTACACTGGGTGTGAAGTAATTTCACCGTCTATAAGATACTGATTTGATTTTATCTCAAAGAAGATCGCTCAAGTGATGCTTTAAATTATTCCACAAAGACATCTGCTGCTTTCTTCGATGGAATAGAAAAGTTATTCAATTACTTTAAAATTGGATTAAACACGCAATTTCACAGTGAATAGCTTTTCCATTACCATTTTTAAACCAATGCTGGTAAGTAGACTTGTAAAATTATACTTTACGTCACACAAGGCCGCATTTTTACGACTTCTTGTGAATCGACGGTATTTCATGAATTCATTAATTAAGATGTTTCTCAGACAGCTTATGTATGATAAAAACCAATTACAGTTTTAAATAACTTGGGTCTGATTACGTAGCTACGTAGGTATATCTGTCTTTTTATAAGGTGAAAATATAAATAGTGGCTAATTAGGTATAGACTTTAACCAGCGTATTGTAGACTAGATGCTCATAAAAATATATAAAAGTAACGCCATATTCGTGATTTTTCAATGAAAATTGGACCTTACTGAGTGCTTGAGGTCATAATATCATGTACAAGTGTAAATTATAGAGGTGCAATTACACTGGGCATGTCAGACACGTATGGGCAGCCAAGGGCATTTGCATGTCTGGCTTTCATTGGCAGCGGGAACGTTGCATTTGCTCTCAAAAATCAATAACACCTGAAGCATTCGGGCAGACTTGGCAGACTGCTGAGAAAAATTACCAAAACAACATTACATTGAAGCGGAAACAAAATATTTTGTTCACGAAAATGTGATGTGTTTTGGTAGCGTGTTTTCAAAACCGTGTAATTTCACAATGTGAGTTTTTTCAGAAGGCGCGTAGCAACAATTTGATTGATCTAAAAAAAACTAGCAATTGGTAGAGTAGGTTAGTACCTAAAATAAAATAGATTTTTAGCAGCTGTGAACTAAAAGTATGTGTCATTAGGCACAGATGTGATGAAGTCTTTATGATGAACAATCTTAATATATCGATGCACAACGATGCTTTTTTAGATTTTTTTATAGTACGTGAATTGAGCACGTTTTTGAATGTAGTATTGATTAAAAAAATATAGTATAAGGAAGACGGGTTTAACAGAACGTTATGGTAAATAATGAGAACAATTCACTAGCATGAAACGAAGATATTGTAAATTCTATTTATGAAATCTACAACAAAATAAAATTGTGTGAGAATTATGAGAGATTTCTTAGCTAGACCATGATGTCAGGGTCTCGAAACTCGTGTGCTTGGAATGTATAAGTAGCCGTGTTTATAAGATCATATTATGTGGTTCGTAGAGTACAATTTTGCTTGTGAATTATTTTAGCACCATCGAATCATTGAGGACGGATTATCATTGAAAATGTCGACGTCATGTTAATTTTTAGGGGGAATAGCGTGCAAGAGTTTGCAGGAAGCAACTTATTTTAAATAAAATATTTTCTAGCTTTAGATATTGAAATATGACATTTGTGCATAGGGTAGACTTATTTATCGCACGAAACAATAAAAATAAGGATGATATAATAGCTCGACCAGACTGACTATAAAATATAAAAACCTTGCGGTAAAAATATTTTTATTTAACGTTATTTGTTGAAGAATTTTTTGCAAATAATAAAAATTCTCCGGCTTTGCTTAGTTTGAATTGAATCTATAAAATAAATAAGCACTACCTGCCCCTACGCACCTAATCATATTTTTCTTATAAGTATCATACTTCCTTGTTCGCGTAAACGATTGAAAATATAAATTTGTTCGCTCTTATCCTCAATGTCATGGTTATCTTTCGCCACAGACGGCACTCGCTTCCTCTACCATGCGTGCCTCCACAACGTAATGATGCGAAACGAAAGGCGTATGAACCGAATAAACACCATATAAGTCACGATAAACTAATATACAACAAGCTGCAAGCATCCGTAGTATGTATTGAGATAGGCTGTGCCCTCTGGTTTCAACCGTAGTGGTTTTTTTTTCCACCAACAGGCGAGTTGGTGGTCAAAAGGGGACCTATTCGCGATAAAAAAAAACTTCCTCTCAGTTCGTCTATTTTTTTAAAATGCATTTTCCCCGTTTACTTGTAGACGGCTGGATTGAACGGTTATTTTTATTTTGAAGATTTTTTGCAATTTTATTTTTTAATGCCCTTATTAGCTACACTTAACATCAGGCGAGTTGGTGGCCAAGCGCAATCTTATTTTGTAATAAAAAAAAACTAACGAACTATGTACGCAAATATTGAAAATCTATTTTGACTGACTTCTAATTGTCGTATCGGTATCGGTTGAAGAAGAAGTACTTATTTGTAATCCGAATGACATTACTAGAATTTGGTACCATCGAACTGATCTGATGATGGAGCCGGGAAGTGGATAGTGGAATTCTTCAATAGCTACTAGTAAAGCCGTAGTAACTAGTAAAGTTTGAACTCTTTTGGTGTACTTTAGAGAGTCATATAAGCGTGTTTTAATTTATAATAGATTTTTTTAATCTTCATATTATCGAGACTAAATAAGGTGGTCACAGCTTCTCTACTCCAAAATGTTGCCTAAATCTGTTTAAACGTTTTGGTGTGATGAAGTAACAAACAAACATTCTGATGTGTTTAGTAAGATAGATGCGGTATAGTTTCCGCGGGCCGGCCTTGGCGATCGAGGTGAGGAGTGCCTCACTGAAATGCGTTAGAATTAGCCACCACTGATGTCATAAGTTTGTATGTTTCTAACATACAAGCGAGCTTTTCACTCTGATGTTCTGTTTGTACCGATTCGTAGACGATTAGGTAGGATTAGTCATTTAGCTGTAGGTGTTAGTGATTGATTGTTACAATGAAATATATTTTATAATAGTCTGTTTCAGAATGTTTTTCTGCTAATGTAATACCTACATAGTTCCGCAGTGGTAACACTAAATACGTACATAAACATCACATTATATTTTTTCTAAGAACATTTTCACACAATATGTTCTCAAAGAGTTAGTTTGATAAAATATAACCAGAGTGGCCCTTTTTTAACATCCCCATTGTAATCAAGGGTCTGTTTCCACTTCGGTTGCAAAGTTGGATTTAATTATGCACCCTTATTTAATCAAATAAAGGGGTTTTCTGTCGTAAAGTTCGCTATTGCAATATTGGAATAAAGCCGAAATGTCAGTTTACGAGTATGGTTTTGTATTGAATTAATAAGTTAATTAAATTATAATATAAGTTTTTCAAAACAAATATGAACATCATTCCGCGTATTTTAATTTTTTTTTTTGTAAGAATAGTTTTGGTTCTAGGCCTTCAACCATATAAGTGTAATTTATTTTATTTCAAACTATTAGGAAAAAAAACAGCAAAAGTTTACAAATTATTTTATTTTATTTTACATGGAAAACAAACAGCTGCTAACAAACACGGTAGATAAAGGATGAAAAGTTACACAAAAGCCAAAAAGAAGTTTTCACTAATACAAACTAAAATAGTGTAAATGCCCCGTTGCATACCAACTTAGGCTTGGATAGATAGATAAAATTGGAACAGTAGTTTAGATAGTTGATAAGTAGTAAAGATATATTAAGTTAAATTAACAGAAATAAAAAAAAGAACAGATAATAGCCAAATTACAATTATAAAGCCCACAAGCACACAAATTACAAATTCACAGGTTATTTTTTTTTTTAAGTTTTTTTTTTTTTTTTTCTATTTTATTTTATTTGTTATAGTGGTAGATAGTAGACACAAGCCAAAAAAAATATTTACTTATAAAAACATTTTTTTACACATAAAAACGAGAGATGTTTATATTCCAGATCTGAAGATGTTATAAATAATACCTAAACAGCAGGTAATATCTAACTAGTAAATTTAAGGAGAGAAGCCATATCAGCCCAACGAGGTTTATAAATGGTAAAAAAAGGGCAGGAAAAGAATAATGGTTTAAGAGCTAGTTTTGAAGAACGCGGTACATGCATACTGTTCGAAGAAATTCCGTTTAGCGGTGAACAAGTCGAAATGATCGGTATAGGTACTTCGCGTTAAAATAATCAGCTTAGATAAACTCCATATTTATTTTGTTAAGGGCTTTTTAATATTTTGTCGGGCTATAAATATGTCATTCGTCATTTCTGTATCAGTAGGCAGGAAACATACCTCGGTACATTGTGGTTTTACAATGTTATCCTTACAATACCGACCTGCTGCGTGTAATAACCCATGTTACCCATAATAAAATCGCTCAGCCGTGCCGTGGCCAATGCCAGACGTTATTATTTATAAAAAGTCAGCTAGAAAACTATCGGTAGGTAGTTCGACTGTTTGTAGATTTAAAATTGCATGAAAGCCAGTCGACGCCTAGTAGAACGTATTTAGGTGACCTTTGCTGCGAAAGCTCAGCCTAGTAGGTATATAGATATCGGCTGCATGATTTTGCCTTTCTCCGCATATAGGCACTAGAATAGAATCAATCGGCGAACCGTATCGGTAGGACGGCAACGCCCTAAGTGAGGGCAAGTCGCACGGCATTATGGAAGCTCGTCCCTGGAAACAAGGCGTGTTTTCATCCGGTGCGCGCCCCAGACGGTCGCAGGGCACGGGGGAGACGTCGTGTAATCGTTATTCAAGCTGGCAGACTAGTATTTCCGAGCATACTGCGCATGCGTGCGAACGCAGCGCTTAATGGGTCAGGGCTTCTCAGTCTGCAGCTGGAACCCGGCTACAGGGATATACTTAGCTCAACGCCATTTTCTACTGAAGTAAAACACACAACCGGCCCGAGGCAGCTTCGAAAGTACGAAATGAAAGTTCGGCTCGCGTACTTGAGCTTTGACGTTGCAAAACGCGGAGCGGAAGGGATTCCGCGAGCCCAGCGCGAGACCGGGCCTGAAATAAGCGCCGACGAGAAATAAACCGGACCAACACGGACTTTAACTCTAAAATAAAACGAGACTGGAACGTGCCTGTGTCGCTGTCGAGCGACGAAAAATAAAGTTTTTATTGCTGATCGAGCGACACTCGGACACTGAAAATATTGTGATACAAATGTGAGTGTGCCGCGTGTGCCATCGCCTCGCTGCGATGACTCACGGAATTCGTCGTATTTCTGTAAACTAGGAACATTGTTGGATTTTACATGATACTGTCTCATCGCTACGTGTGTTACTCGCTTTTGGCGACGGCGCCGACCACATAATTACTTCGTTCATCGATTTGGAAGAATAGTGCAGGCTGCGCGCCGGCCGGCCTGTCATGCCATATGCCAATTTTTTCGCAAATGTTCGGCTTGTTCGTTCAAAAAATATCTTACGACGATGCCATCGCTTTCATGTCGCTCTTTCTTTCTCTTCTGCCAAACGATCGTTAGAACTATACAAAATAAACTGCCGTTTGTACCGATGATTTACCATAATTATGGGCTCTAAATGGTGAAGGTCGCCTACCCACACGTCACCCTATCATAAGGTAAACGCGGCGCGGTCGCGCGCGTGTGTGCAAAACGTAAACACTAGCCGGCAAATGCACCGAAAAACCTCGCGCTATGATGTCACCCCGCAAACATTAGAACGTAGAATTTAAAATTAGATGCGTCGAGCGAATCTATCGAGATCGGTTCATTGAGCGACGGACGAGCGAGGCGAGCGGTGCGCCGCGCGCGGACGAGCACGAACGAAGAGGTACGAGCGCGGCGTGACCTTGCACCGTCACGGGCGCACCGCCGCGTCACGCCGCCGACGATTATTTTCGTCAACTTTTGGCAGCGATCCTCAGTCGCGCGCTCCCGACGCCACACACGCCGACAAACCTGTGCGAACGCTACGTCGCGTCGTTCTAATATAATTTCTCCTTTCGCAGATTGCGACAGACTCTAGCGGCGCGGCTCGCGGAGATCGACGACATAGTTTCCGAATTCGACCGGGTGTCGGAGAGAATAGAGGAGCTCCGGCAGCTGATAGAGGTCTCCATAGCGAAGGTCAAGACTTTCTACGTGTTCGGGGAAGACGAAGAGGAGAACGTTAGAGCGCTACAGAAGGAAGTCTCCGAACTTGTGGACCGCGTGAAGGGCTTTACGGAAGAAAGCAGGAAGCGGTACGGCGGGTCGGCGCCTGCGGACGTGACGCAGGAGTTATCAGCTCTAGAGCTCTCCGCCGAGGCGCTGGCGCAGGCTATGGAGGAGAAAGAGCGGGAGTGGCAGCGCGCGCGGGCGGCGCGCTTCGAGTACGCGAGTGATGTGGACGAGGTGGCGGGCTGGGTGCGCGGTGCCGAGCTGGCCGCGCGTGACCGCACGCAGCCGCCGCAGCAGCACCGCGACCGCGTGTTGGCCGTGCGCACCGAGGTGCCCGCCATGGCCGACCGCGTCGAGCGACTCGCTCGAAACGCGCGTGCTATCGTCGAAGGCAGCAGAGACGCCAGCGAACGGCAGCTCGTGCAGTCGACCGTGACAGCGCTGCAGGAGCAATTCGGTGCCGTCTGCGCCGAGTTGGAAGCGCGCCAGGCGGCGGCGGAGGATGCGTGCGACGCGGTCGCGCGCTTCCTCGCACTACTCGAGAAAGTCCTCTTGTGGGTGGAGACGCAGCGTGCATTCCTCGCGCGGCCGCTGCCCCTGGCCGACCTGCATGAGGTGCAACAGAAACAGACTGAATATGGGGTGGGTGCTTTGAACAACCAATTGTAGTTTGTAACATCTCGTTTAATCGTTACTGACGCGTTTTTAATCTTTCAGAATGCGCTCAAAAGCTGTAAGCAGCAAGCCAAAAACTTAGCAGATATGGCGAAGGAGATAGAGGCGATAGAGAAAGTAACGAGTTCTGGAGACCTGCCCTCGAGACTCGAGGCCGCGGAGAACGCGACCGTGGACGTCGAGAAGAAACTGGCGAAGACGGTCGGTAACAACACTTTCGAGTTTGTTACGTTTCAGAGAGTCAGGGTTGCTGACTTGTCGTTTCTGTTGCAGAACGGCCTGCTTCAAGAGCTGGCTGAAGAGTGGGAGCGATGCGAGCGCAAGTTGAAGGACGTGGGCCACTGGCTCGAAGCGACTGCGCGCGTGCTCGAAGCGCCTCAGAACAACAAGAAGCCGCTGCGCGACCGGCTCGCGCACCGCGAGAAACTCATCAACGACGTCTCCACGCAAAAGACAAAGATCTCGTACGCGGTCGAGAAGCTCAACGTGAGTCGACGTCGCTCGTCATTGGCTCATTTTCGTTTCGGTGGAGGGTTATCGCGATCGTTTCTCTCTTGTGATTTTTGTGTGTCGGGTGCCATCATGTGTAGTAGTGTAGTAACCCCCGTCTATGTTGACAGGTGCACTTCGGCGCAGAGGGTGTGGCGTCTGCGTCATCGTTCCCCGCGAGTGTTGAGAGCAATGCTCGCGCGCTGACCGGGGCCCTGGACGCGCTCGCTGAAACCACGGGCGCGCAGGTTCGCGCGCTATCCGCCGCGCTCGCGCAAGTGGAGGCGCATAGTGCGGAGGTGGCGCGCTTGCGTGACCAACTCACGCACGCTGAGCAGCGCTTGCGCCACGCAGCGCAGCCCAACTACGCTCCTCGGGACCCTGACGCCGCGGCGACCCACACCCAGGTATGTCTATACTTCATGCTGTCTGTAGGTGGCTAGCGAGTTCTAGTTTTGTTTATCCGCGCCCGCCGGGCCGCCGCTTGAGCACCTCACGCGCCGGTGACGGCGGTAGCGATGCCGCACCGTACGGTTTATTCATTTTCTGTTATGTTTTCTGTTTCCCTTCCTCCCCGCCCCTCTGTACTAACACTCGTCCGGTACGGTACTGTGTATAGGAATGTCGGGAGCGCGTGAAAGCGCTTCAGAGCAAGATCGCGGCGCGCACGGAGCGCATCAAGCTGGTCGTGCAGCGTGGCGCGCCCGACGCCGACGCGTAGCACCACTAGATAGGGCTTAGCTTTAACTCGAATATTCCTCGTCCGCGTTACTCTTTTTTATATCGAACGTTTTAAGTTAAATATACACGAATGATCGCAGCCACTGTCGTTTCCTTGGCTTCGGCCGTGCGCTATTGCGCCCCGAGACACCCTTGTAAATCATGTGTTTGTCCGTACTTGCGTATCAGGAGATCGGCCGGCGGATCGAAGAGCTGACACGGGCGGTGCGCGCGCTGGACCCGTACGAGGCGAGCGACTGTGGCGTGGCGCTGGCGCTGCGGGCGGGTGGCGCGGCGCGTGCTCGGCGCCGCTCCCCGCCCGCCCGGCGCCTGGCGCCGCCCGCCCCGCGCCGCGCGCGCTCTCCTGCCTGGGCCCCCGGTGGTGCCTCCTACGCCGAGATAGTGCGCGGCGCCGGCTCCCGCTCCAGCTCCGTGGGCTCTGCGCACGGAGCGCGCGCGCCCAGCACACAGCGATACACAGAGTCGCCGACACGAGCGGACCCACAGCAAAGTGAACGTGTCGAGGCACACGATCCTCCCGATGGGAGCCCAGTGTCCCCCAGTGAAAGTGAAAGATACGAAAGTGACTACGCGGAGGAACCGCGATTGGAAGAATCTGTAGTAGAAGTGGTGTTCGAGGAGACCGATACCGTTCCGAGTGTTCACGTGGAGCCGCCGCAAGAGTACCGGGAAGAGTCAGAAGCGGCGCCCGCTCTCGCGTATGGTGACCGGCGCGAGTTGAGCCCGCCGTCTGGCCGGGTCTCGCCGGAACCGGCGCGAGATCTCCGCCCGCCCTCGAGAGAGGGACGTGATCCCAGTCCAAACCGATGCCGCTCGCACGATCTCTCATACGCCGAGATCCTGGCGCTCGGTCTCCGGCGGCAAGCCAAGGCGCAGAGCGTGACGTTGCTGCCGCAGCCACATGTGGCGCAAGTGGAGCTCGTCAAAGAGCTCGTGGTGGAGTGCGTGGAGCGGCCGCTCGCAACGGCGGACGTTCCCGCGCCCGAACGAGCCGAGCCGGCGCGCTTGCGCCCCGCTCGACCCGACCGGCCGCCACTGCGAAGCCGCTCTCGGGATATACCGCGCCAGAGACGCGCGCCCGAAAAGCGACCCACGAAGGCGCACGATGGGCAGATTGCTAAACGAAAGAAAACCATGAAAAAGGTCATTGAAGTACAAGACTTCGATGATATCCCCGAAGTTGATGTACGAGTGGAACTTCGGCCTGCTCACGTTTCGCCCATTAGGCTGGCCTCAGAGCCGGTCGTCCGTGTAGCCGAGCAGATGGCTGGGCCAGCGCGACAAGCTACCGAGGAGATTACTCCCGAAGTTACCACCAAAGAGCATGAGCGAGCGGAAGAAGCTGAAGAGATCCAGGAGCATAAAAAGGCTAAAAAGAAACACAAGTCAAAGAAGCTAAAGTCGAATGAAGATGAGATATCAAAGGCACTTAAAGAGATTGAAGAATATGAACACAAGAAAAAGAAAAGGTCAAAAGCCGATATTTCGGAAGAAACATCCATTAAGACGTATCAGGAATCAGAAGATTCTGACGCCAAAACTAAACCGTTTTTGGACAAACCAGATCAGCATAGTAAACAAAGAAAAAAGAAATACACTAAAAACTTGCAGGATATCGAAGGTGCCATCGAGTCAAGTGATATGGCACCTGTTTTAGTTGCAGATATTTCAGATACGACAAATAATCTAAAGCAGAAGAAAAAGAAACCCACTAAAGATACTGTACACAAGACGAATGTCATCGAAGCTTCAAATGAGTTTATTGCGATAGAGTCTTCGGTATTAGTCAAAAACAAAGTTAATGTTTCAACCATAAACACCGAGGTGGAGTCTCACCAAGAAGATGTTGAAATAGGATCATGGGAAAATTATGCAGAAGAAAATGTCGCCAAAATGATTGAAGACCTTAACACATCTGAGGGTGAAGAGCAAACTTCATCTGTGACAAAAACTAAAAAGACTAAAAAACAGAAGAAAATTCACGCTAGTGATGTCAATAAACCAAATGCTTCTGATGTCACAACGGATACAAACCTCTCAGAAAAAAGTAAATTAACTGAGATAATTTCTCAGAGTTTATGTACATTACAAGAGGTTAAATCAGTTGAAGTAGACACAGAAACTGACGCAGATGTGACAAACATTTCTAATGTATTGGATGAATCAAAACAAAAAGAGACAATCAGTCAAGTTATATCGACTATTGAAAAGGATGTGCATAAAAAAGAATTATTCGCATTCGTTCCTGAACCAACCGTAGAAACTCAACAAAAGACTAAGACTGATGGAACAGGCGTACCTTCGAGAGGTTCATCTCAAGAACTAGAACCATCGAAATCCAAGAAAAAGAAGAAACACAAAAAAGAAGAAAAAGCACCAGAACGTATTTTGTTCGAAACAACAGAAATCGTTAATATTCCAGTAGAAGATGTGAAAAATATTGAACCGATAGTAGAAAAAATTCCCAATGTGGTTGAACAAGTAGAAGAACAAAACCCTAAGAAGAAATCGAAGTCTAAAAAGGTAAAACCGACTGATAGTAAAGAGATTGCTGAAACCAATATTATTGCCATAAACCCAGATCAGTTTGAACCTATAGCTCAAGAAAGTCGAACCTCTGATAATGATGTAATTGTTGTAGAAGAACAATTCGAAGAAGTTAAGAGCAACAAAAAGAAAACAAAATCAAAAAAAACTAAAATAGAAGATGATGACATAGAAAAGGCTCTAAAGGAAATAGAACGGTCGGAGGTTAAGAAAAAACCTAAAGATAAAGCTCTCAAAACTAAGGAAGTACAGAAATCGACCAAACATCTAAAGGAAACAATTATAGCTTCCAAAGAGCCCAAGGAACCTAAAAAGGATAATTCCGTATCGACTGAAACTTTAAAACCTGTTGAACACATTGATTGGAACGCTTTATTAGCTGAAGAAGAAAGTCTTCCGGTTGCGACTGCTGATCCCATCAGCCAACTAGGTTCAAACTTTTTAGTTAATGAATCAAGTAAACAAATAGCTACTGAAGTGACTATACTTCAAGAAAGCATTAATTCCTTAAAAAATACTAATATTCACACCACATTGCATAGAACTGAAGAAAAAGTAAATGTTCACGAAGATTCACCTAAATCAACTAAAGAAATTGATGCAAAAAAGCAAGTCATTCCAAGTACGTCTATTTCTTCTAATGAACAAAACAATAACGACAAATTCTTTGAAAAACAGCCATCTGAGGGAGGTTCAATCAATATTGTACAAGAAATAACGCATTATGAACCTATTATTCAAGACCCAGAAACACGTACAATATACTTAATAACGCATGAAGAGAAGAAACTACCACCTATAAGAACAGTGAAAGTTTTTAGCAGCAAGAGTAATTCACTCGAAGAACCGCAAACAGTTGAAGATGTCAATAACGAACGAGTGTTAGACGAAACTGATAGCGCTTGTCATGTCAGTCTAGAGCTAAAAGCAGATTCCATAACGAATGTTGAAAACTTAAAAACAAATGTTACAGATAAAATTGTAACAGGCGATACGCCAATCGTTACTGAATTTAATAAAATTGAAAACGAAGTGGCTGAAAGCTTTGAACCAAAATATCCTCAAGAAACAAAACCCCATTCTACAGGAACGTCACATCATACACAGTCAACGATAATAACTCAAACTAGTAATACTGTGACTTCGTCGCGAACCATCATTGATAATGTAACTGTAACTAAAGAAATTAGCCATGAGTCATCATCTATGAATACAAATATGGAGTCTGTTGTACCAACAAGTATCTCTGAACACGCCGACACGGTTGAAACTACCTTGGGACCGGTTGTCCAAGAGTCTGAGGAATTTGTATCTAAGGAAATAAAAGAATCTAGTACTGAACTAACCCAAGATACTGAACAAAAGGTTGAAAATAGTCCTAAATTAGAAGTGGAACCGCATTTGGTGTCTTCTGTGCCAAAAACTGATAGCGAAGAAGACTTATCTGACGTTCTTGAAGAAGCCATCTTTGGCTCAGTTCAAGATAGGAATAAAACTACTAAAGATAGGAAACTTATGAGTTCTTCTGACATTCCTTACCAAAGGTTAATAAACGAAGTGAAACCATATTCGATTGATTTGGACACCTACCAATTAGACTACGAGTACTGTCAGTTAATGGAAAGTAGACGACAGCATTTAATGCCAATAGATCTTTCTAAAGAGCAAGACTCAGCTCATCACAGAATTTGTGATACAACAAATACTCAAGAGATAGTCAGTGACAACAATACAGAAGCTAACAAACCACGTATACCTATGAAGGATTTAATAAAAAAAGATATCCCTAAAGCTTTTTACCAGGATATAAAGGACGCTGAAACATTATTAGCTTCACAGGCATCACTTAAATCAAAAGATCAATTAGATAAAATAAAACCTCAAGACGAAGTGTTGCTAGAGAAAGTGCCTATTAATAAAAGTAAGGAAGCTGACAAAGACAGTCACGAGAAAACTTCTAAAAAAGAAATTGAAATGCTAAAGCAGGGTGTTGAACCAGTCTACTCTACCAAAAGTGTTGTAGAACATACTATTGATTTTATTACTAGTGAAAGCTCTTCATCTCAATCTAAAGACATCATTGAGCACTGTATATTGCTAACACCTGCAGAAAAAACCGAACCTAAACCGGCTGAAAGGTACAGTCAAATTGAATTATTACGTCAAGAATCGCCACGACAGAGTTATTATGAAATTAGTGATGCTGAAAAAATTCTGGCTTTACGAACTTCAGTTAGGATTGAATCTAGTGAAATTCTATCTGTAACTGAACCAGGTACAGAATCTCAAGAAATCAAAACTCCTTTAGACGTTGTACTTCCAAATGAAGGTCCAACTCAAAGCTATCATGAAATCTCGGATACTGAACGTCTTCTAGCTACTTCTAATGTAGATTTATCTACTGCTCATACAGCAGCTGATTTCAAATTAGATGAGATTCAAGAAGTTGCTTCCGAAGAAAAGAAAAAGGACGATGCAGCTAAAACATCTTTAGAAAGTAACCTTGTTAGTGAAGTCCCAAGGCAATCCTACCAAGAGTTATCTGATGCAGAAAATTTCATGATAACTACAAAGCACCAGATCGACTTACCTGAATCCAAAGGTTCTACAGAATGTGTTAAAGAAGAGATAACTAAGCCAAAAGAAAAAAACCAAGTAGTTCCTGAACGTAATGATTCACATGTTGTGTTACAAAAACAACCTCAAAACTATCAACAAATTGCTGATGCAGAGAATCTACTTGCTTCTATCATAACTATATCTCGGGAAGCCAGTCAAAAACCTTTACCTAGACAAGAAACTTTTGTAGAATTAACTAAAAATATTCAAAGTACGGAAACTGTAGTTGTATCTGTAGAATCAGAACAACCTAATAATACAACTCTTGATGATAGGCCACTAACTAATTATTTGCAAGAAGAAATGATTGAGGCAATTTTAGAAAAAAATCTATCTGAAGAAATTAATACTCGAGAAGTTGTCTATGAAGCACCTAAATTTAGTTACCATGAGCTGGCTGATGCGGAATTAAGATACGCCACACAGATACGTAGATCTGTTGATGCAGCAGCCATAAAGGAGACAGTTTATGAATATAATACTTCTATAGAAAAACAAACATTTGAACCGACTAGTTCCGAAATGCAACTGGTGTCTCCAGAGACTGAAAATATTGTCAGAGAAGTTAAATTAACTAAAATTAAAGATAGTTTGTCTGCTTCACACGATCCAGAAGTAAAGTCAGAGTCAGTTATTGTGGAGAAACCGTCTCTAGCTTTTGTACCTAATCATTCTGTCAATGAAAAGACAATGGAAGCTATTACTAAAAAGGATCAAGTGATATACGAACCTCTGCGCCATAGTTACCATGAAATTAAGGATGCTGAATGTATACTTGCATCAATATCTAACTCCAGAGTGGATCAGCCACCTAACTCAGAAGAATTAGCAGATCCCGAAATTCAACCGTTGGATAGAAAATATGAAGAAATTAGTCAAATCGTTGATCAACCTGATCCATCACATCTAAAAAATTACATTACGCCTACACATATCGCTGATCATGACTTGCTTGTTATCAAAACTACAA
This sequence comes from Agriopis leucophaearia, assembly GCA_949125355.1. Taxonomy (NCBI): domain Eukaryota; kingdom Metazoa; phylum Arthropoda; class Insecta; order Lepidoptera; family Geometridae; genus Agriopis; species Agriopis leucophaearia. The sequence continues at coordinate 15,861,756 of OX421268.1, read as the reverse complement.
TTCATACAGCCGTCGATAATGTTTGCGAAGATAAAGTACAAAGTAGTGCCTTGACCATTGACAGTAAAGTCTCTACTGAAGAAGTCACAGATCCACAGAAAATTGATTATTCTTTTGAAGTGGATGATTTATCTAACACTCCCGTGTCTGTCGTGTATGCTGACTCAGCAAGTGTTATTACTCCTGCTGCAACAGAAATTGAAACGTTTATTTACGAAACTACTTCCAAATCCGACATTAATAAAGAACTTGGCAGCAATGAAAACCAAGTTCTGAATGAAAGTGATATTTTAGAGGAGACATTTGAAATTGTCGACACCAATGAAATACTTGAGTACATGAAAACATCAGTCGATCTGAAACCTGATTGTAAACTTCAAGATGATAAAAAGTCAACAGAAAACAAACCTGAACTACAAGAAGAATCAAAATCTATAGTCACTGGTGATCTCGACCACTCGCTTGTGCCTTTGGTATTCGGTGACATAAAGGATATAGAGAAATCAATAAAAAGAAGAGAACTTCTTAAGATTTCTGAGCAGCAAAAACAATGTGTACAGATTTCTGAAAAAGCTGATCCTAGTTATGATAAAGACAGAGATGTCACTGATGCAGTGCATTCTTTAGAACAAACATTTTCAAAAACAGACCTTGATCACTCACTTGTGCCTATTGTGTTTGGTGACATCAAAGATGTTGAAAACACAATAAAAGAAAAAGAACTTGCGGAACTACCCGAGCTACAACAACAACCTGGAACAGCTACTCATGAAACTGACTCTGGCCCTGAAAAGAACTTCACTGATGTAGTTAAAGGGCAACAAATTATACATGATAAAAAGATTGAAAGCCTCGACACTCCAAAATTACAACAAGAATATGAATTTGAATCTGTGCCCGCAATTCCCAAAGCTCTCGATGCCGTGCCTAACACTATCTCGGCAGCCTTTATACAGAGTGAAATATCACATGCACTACATGAAACTGGACCAAAAATTCTTAGTTTTAAGCCCGGTACTACTGATACGCATACAACATCTAAGGACAACCAAAGTACGGATTTAAAATTAGTAGGAGAGTCTAACGAATTAGTTGAATTAGTAAAGGACAAAAATAATATGACTGAAACTGAAGAAAGCGTTAGTCATCACGTTGATTTTATTCAAGGGATGCAACAACATGATATTAAAAACAAAATAACAGAGAATATAAAGGTTCCCCAAACTATGACTAAAACACTAACTGAAAATATTTTAGATACCGTGCCTGTGGTCTCGAGTGTTCGTGATCTGAGGCCTGATTCTTCCTTAAATGAGTTTAATAATACAGAGATATTACACACCACTGCACAACAAACAGGAATTATAACCTTAAGATCGGAAAATACCAGCGAAATGCCTAACATCGCTGGAACGCATGAAGGTTTTGAGCATGACAATGCGATTAAAGAAGTAGGCAGCGTAGATTCGTCTAGTGACTTAGTAGTACTCGAAGTAGTTGCGGATAAACCCGAATCGACTAATATAGAAACTACTAGTCCTCGCCCTGAAAAGTCTCCTATACATAGCCTGCATGATCTCCTTCCTGAAATTGATTCCATTCCCGAGTTCAAACCGTCTTATACCAACACTGTACTGTATTCTAATTTATCAGCTGATGCACCTGAGTTCACACCCTCTTATATGTATAAAAATATCACGACTACTGTGTCTGAAAACGTAGATCCTGTTGTTAGTACTGGAAATCAATTGTATTCGGAACCAAACAAGCACGAAGCAGAGGATTTGTTAGAAATCACGTCAGAAAAATCACAAACGGCACCAAATGTAATTTCATATTCGACGGTACTCAAGAGTAATGTATCTAAAACAGAGAAAACTGAGTCTCAACCTCAATCTAGCCAAGAATCAAAGTCAGAACAAGAAAAAGCCTCTGAAATTTTAAGCTCTATTGAACAAATTCAAAGCGAGCCGGCAGAGTTAAAATCAAAACGCAATAAGAAGAAGAAAAGGAAAGATGACAAGAAACAAACTGCAGTTCATGCACCTGAAGAATCAATGTCTGATGAGTCTCGAATTGCTACTAGTCTGCCAGTGTCTATACCTGAACCAGTCAACGTATGGATCAAAGCGGCTGAAGATAGCAAGTCATATGCTGATGTTTTGGCTGAAGGGTTAGAACACTGTGAAGCAGAAGTAGTTCACCAAACAACGCACAAAATTATAGAAAAGCCTCGTAGTGTGGAAAGAGAAAAGCGTCAAAAATCGATAGAAATACCGGAGAAAATAAAAGAAAAGAAAGTGGTTCTAGATGAAATAATTCAAGTTGATACCAAAGTAAAAACAGAAAGTATTGAAAAAACGGTTGAACAAGTAGATAGTGGCATTGGTTCTTGGGCTCAAATTGTAGCAACAAAACGGCCATCTCCTGATAGAGCACAAAATGTAGAAATTCCAACTGAAAAAGAACCTATACATGTCGCAGCAGCTCCGCCAGTAATATTAGTAGACGAATCAGAGACTGATCATCATAAACTACACATTGAAGTGGACACTGAAGGTTTCATAACTGTAGATAGAAGCCGCCGGTCGAGGTCTAGGTCTAGAGATAACCGCTCTCGATCAAGTTCTAATGTAAATCAAAAGCAAGATAATTTTAATAGATTTGAAGCCCTTGAAAGTACTCTCAAGCCAGAAGCTGCAGAATCTACTCAAAGTCCATCCGAAGATGAGAAAAAACAAGCGAGGAAAAGTCGGAAGAGTCGATCCTCAAAATCTAGGGAGAAAGAAGTAAAACCAAAAATTACAGAGTTGGCTCCTAGTACATTAGACGAAGATAAACTTCCACGAAAGAAAGACAAAAAGAAACGGTCTTCTAAGTCGAAAGATCCCAGTGATAAACTCGAACAGAAAACTAAATGTGTACAAGAAAAAGTTGAGGAAACACCAATAAAAATAGAAGACAAATCGGAGGATGTTCAATCAGAACCTGAACATAAAAAGAAGAACAAGAAAAAGAAAAAGGATAAGAAATATGATCAACACCCTGTCAATTTTTCAGACACATCTCCAGTTGAAGTAACTTCATCTGAACAAGAAATTCCACAAACGTTCAAAACTTTAATAAGCGTGCCGAAAACGAAATGTCAAATAGAAAGCCCAATATCAACACCTGAATCCATACAAACGCCAGTCAAAGAAAGATCATACTCAGAAGCACAATTTTGGAAAGTTGACCCTACTTTACTGGAAGACTTCAGTGAAGTCATAAGCGTAGAAGTTAAACCATCGGATGAAAAAGAACCTACTAAAATGGATAAAAAATTAAACGTTGAAGAATCTAAGCTCACTTTGACTGAAGCTTTGCCAGTTACTTTAGTTGATCCTATAAAGACTGTGGACACGTTTATTTCCGAAGAAATACGAAGAATTGAAACAGAAAGTGATCTAGTCTCAGAACAACATTACGATAAAATAACCGATGAACAATCACTTGAAAATAAAATGGCTGATTTACAGCGAGAAATTGAAGAAATGCTACTTCCAGAAAACGATTCCTCTCAAGTCAGCGATGATTCACCCAGAGAGTTGACAGACACTCAAACTTCGATCGACTACCAATATGAGGAGCTACTTGAAAATATGACACCATCTCTTGCTTCTCCAGAACCAGACGAATTGATTCCCAAAACAAACGAAATTGATATTTCAGCTGTTGCTCCACTTGCTGAACCAGACAAAGCTAATGATGATGAGCTTGAAGTTGTCTCCGAATCAAATAAAACTCACGTAGAAGATCCCGACGAGAAACACATTAGCTTGAGCATGATCGACTCCTTACTCGAGGATACGGAACCTCTGTCATTTACAGAGACTCATTCGTTAGAACACACAGAAGAGCCATCTATCAGCCACGAAGACGAGATTCTCATCACGCCCAGGGAAGCTGATAAAAAAGACACGGCAATGACACAAATCACGCAGATAACAATCACTGAATCGAAGATACATGAACCTATACCATCTCAAAACATGCCTACTAACATTGACTCCACTACTAACATAATATCCGATCTTAAAGCTGATACGTTCTGCACCGAAAAACATGCATTGCATGACGCTGAACTATTATTGCATGAGCCTAAAACTAAACCTGAGACAGCTCAATCAGAAGTCATAGGCATACCGAAAACCGAGCTAACCCTTACTGAAATCGTAAAACAACCCGACGAATCTCTTGACGTTATCAAGCCCCATATCGACGAGGGCATAAGCGTAGAGGAAAACATCGTCAACGACAATTCTTTCTGGCCCGAAAAGCATTTATACCATGACGCGGAATGCCAATACTTCCTGCACATGGCTACCAAATCTAAACCGACTCCCGTTATAAATACTGAAATTGAAATTTCGGATCGCAAAGATAAAGATAAGGATCCTGGTGGTAGTTCAGGTCATTCTTCCGAAGGGGAGGACGTGCCGAAAGATAGCAGCGGCTCGCCGTTCGATTCCACTTACATGTCTATGGACTTGCCGGGTGGCATCTGTAGTTGGAAGGACCACAGTTCGTACTTGAGCGTAGAGCCGGTCGTCGACTCTGCGCTCCTTGCGAGCGTGGCTGCGCCGCTCAACTCTAGGGAGGATATACTAACAACCTCGCCTCCCGAACCAGTCGCCCTTCCCTCACCCACACAGGCGCCGGAGAGGAGCGATCAACCCCAGAGGACTGCCAAGGTGACTGACATCGAGTCGTATTGTACCATTTTACACTTTATACTTTATGTTTGGCATGATATACTTACTAAATTCTTAATTTCACTGATTACAAGGCTCTGTGTCGTGAGATGTATAGCAACGCCGAATTTGCCGTTCGTCTTGTAGTGCCAAGTTTTGGCATGCACTTGTAATTCGTAGCAGTATTACGCAATTTAGACACGCATTTTGAAAAGGTAGCTTGTAATGTATTTGATATTGTATTAGTGTGCAATCTTTCTAGTCATGTCTAGTCAAAATAATTGAGATTTCATCATTAAAATATTTTCACATTTTCTAGTCTTTGTCATTGATCTGAATTTTTATTGTAATAAATTAAATGCTCTTATAAGGATTGTTTTATTTATGGAGGGTGTACTTACTTGATCGTGTGGAATACCCCGTGTATAGTCAGGATTTGGCCGCTACGAGACGATCGACAAAATGTCGCTTTATTCAAAATCTTCTTCTAGATATTTGGGCTTGAAGTTATATTGCAGCTTAGAAAGTTGCTGTTATAAGTACTGACTGTGACGCAGCAAATATTAATATTAAAACTAGTAAAATCTAGTAAATTCCAGTAATGATAGGTCAGCAGGTCAGTCCTGTTCTCATGTTTTGATTTTTGTGAAGGTTTACTTGTACCTATCCAATAATGTTCTGACCAAATAATATTTGAAGAATGCAGTAATAGGAATGCGTTTATAGTTTTTGTATGCCTAAATGAAATTCCATGCATTCCATTGAACATAATGTTTTGTACCGAATAGTATTTTCTCTGCTTGTCAGTGTTGCTGGCACGCTTTCTACACGCCAATAAATACACTACAATAGACTAAAACTAACAAAACATGATATTTGAAATGTATAACTTTGTGTATATTTCCTGTTGAATATTAGGTATGTAGTATTTATGTAAGTTTTAAATTCAAACTTCCCAATCAATACGCAAAGTTATATATCGCATTAATATCTGCAGAATCCTTTAACTCAAAAGTGTAAAACTATTCTGTGTCACTTCAGATATACTATATTTCGGTACGAACGCTGTTCTAGCTTTAGTTGTTGTTTTAAAAAAAAAGAGTCCAAACTTACGAGAATGTATTTCAAATTGCAAGTTTTTAATCTATATAGGTATCTAAAGTTCGCATGTCATGCCAAAATTTAATGTACAGTACTAATAATAAGTTTGATTTTATTTTGATGTTGTTCGTGTCGCTAACTTAGTCCATGCATTCGGAATGAAACACCGTGGACTGCGTTTTCTGTTTTATTTTCATTTGAATGACGTGGAGACAAGACATTTTAAACTCACGTGATACATCTTTGAATACAATGTTGATAATAGCGTGGTGACGCAACTTCTGCTAATGTATTTGCTTACCAGCATCGAAACGTTTGGTTCTTTTAAATTTTTACAAACGCTCATTCATGCCAGTGCAGGTTGCGTCAGTTCCCGATCGCTTTGCGGCTGATTTACGGTTTGGAATCTATCCAAATCAGAATCAGTAGTGTCTTCAATAATGATTTAGTTGGCTGCGTTATCGCTACATCTAGTTTAGATCATAAATTCTATTAATTTACTACTATAAACATGTTTCAAAACATGTCTAGAAAAACAGACGACTGTTATGTCCTTGATAAATCTTTTGTCTCCACGTTGCAACTGTACAAAGGAGTGTGTAGCTAATCAATGTGTGTGTTCTCAGGATGAGTTATCTAACGATGTAGAAACTCTACTAGAAGAGATCAGAGACGTCCAAACGAGACTGACAGACCTTCCTGATGAAAGCCTGGACGCAATGGAAGCTGGCCTGAAGGTGAGCCTCGCTGTACATAATTTGCTACACTACACGATATAACAACCCAAATTCCCACTGACGACACTGTAGTAAATCTAGTCGTTGCTTTTAGAATTATTCTCGCGCAGTCCCGGGTTGAATGTATTTAAAGGTATTTTCAGTGACAGTATAAACAAAACTAGAATTTAATTTTATTACATCCGTATCCTCTGTTACGTCACGTTTAATTCTAAAATAGGTATAATGTGAGTTCAACGAATATGCGCTCTCAGCCTTGGCAGTGAGCTGGTCCACAAACATAGTGATGTTTTAACAAATGATGATGTCATCTGGGTATAGGTATAAGGATTACGACATGGGTTAATAATAAAGTTAGGTGTTTGGCATCACATTCTAGGGCACTAGTGCGCGAAACCGAACGGGAGACACTACTCTCGGAATCGAACCTCGAACTTTTAACTCGATTTAACGAAATACAATCGATTTGGGAACAATGCTGAGTTCATTATGTGCTTGTGTGCAAGTGATAGTGACTTAAATGCTGTTGTTCTGGAACAAATTAACATATCGATTAACAAAACTATTGCATAGTAAGTAAATAATATTTTAAACGCTGCTAAAGTTTAGTAAATGTGTCCAGTTTTTTTACTGGCATCTGAGTCCGCTGTAGTGCCCATGGTTATATAAAGCACCTAAAACCTTCGTTAAAATTTAATATTTAAAAGGTCCATAGTAATTGTGTATTTTTGTTTTATAAAAGGCATAAAATAAAGATCACGACTTAAAAATTGTGAAGTTCGCTATGGTTTATGACTGGCTATAAAAATATTATGGAGTAATAAACGTGATTAATAGCCGATGTCTGATATTTTTATGCTAAAATTACTTTTCAAACTTTCAGGCGGTAGAGTATGGGCTAAATATAATTGTTTATTATTGGTTTGGTCTCATATATACCGAATTTAATATCTAATTGGCATTCAGGCAGAGAGTTCTTTAAAGGACACACTGAGAGTTATTTTATTTATTTGTAATAGACTTCAGCTTGAACTCCGACCCGCCTGATGTTAAGCGATGATGCGGTCTACCATGAAACAGTCTTGCTTACGTCACAACTTGCGACTTAGCACTCAGATTATAACTATCGGGAACACCCATTCAGGCAGCGTTCCTTGTCAAACTTTTCAAGGTTCAAGAATTTTTTCGCCGAATGTAGATGAATAATGTCTTGGAAAATAAAACAAAGTGCCATACAAACTACATCTTTAAGAGGTTGCATCAATGTATAAAGCACAAATCAACTTAGTTATTATTATAGTAAATTATTAGAATTATTAGGTATTATTATTTCTGTAAGTGCATAAGTAAATAAATGCTAGCAAACTCTTTATACAATGAAGTAAATAATAAAGAAATTCATGACTTTGTATTACGGATCATCGCATTATTAAAATTCAATAAAAAAATGCATGACAAGAAAGATCAAGGATCATAGTAAGTTAGTCATCACTTGTTTAGATGACGAAATCAATTTCTGTGAATCGATAAAAGTCTTATAAATTAACACCAAAGTACAAATGAAATAGAATTAATACGAGTCAGGTTAAGGTGTTCTTTTATTACTCATAAGGAAAACGTTACAGCCTGTACTCTTCAAATTACTGTATAAGTTTAATCTGTTGTTTCATTATACATATTTAGATCAGAACTTTGTGTACGTGACCAGATGCCACATTCCATTATTATTTGTATCTTAAAACGTCACAGTACAAATCCTTTTAAACTCTCGCGAGAGGTTAGAGCAATAAAATACGACAAATAAAATAAAACAGTCTTGCAACTGTGGCCCTTAAATTCAAGGATTACTACTTATAAACAGCTTATGTCATCACAAGGGGTATGAGCAAAGTGCTTAAGATTGTTCTATCACCTGGTCACCGATAAATTTAGCTTTTCCGAGAAACGTCTTCGTAATGTTTATTTTTGTTTTATCATCATCAATTATAATGCACGCAGATAACGAGAGTGAATCGTATCTCTGCGACTCCGAGAATGTTTTTTCATGGAGTTGACACTCTTGCAAACTACGTTCGCACAAGAAAATGTAGGTTATTATATTCCTTGGCATCTAAATAGGCCGCCACTTGTGCCACTAGCTCGTAAGTGTTTTCTACTGTTTGTAATTTTTATTTCTGGTGGACACAATAAAGAGTTTCTATCCATCTAAATAGGGTTTCAACCTTTTGCTGTTTATAAAATATTACAGAGCTCTATTAGTCAATCTTGTAGTTAATGTCTAGTCTAACTTTTATGATTGTCATGGTTTTTGTAAGGCAGCCGGAAGAGAAAAGCCGAAGATCGGGCTTGAATGGCGTGCATTAGGAAAGGCATATGTCCAGCTGTGGATTAATGTATGATGATTATGATAATGATGATGGTTTTTAAATGGATTTATATATTTTTGAATAACCAGTCAATACTTCATAAACTGTATGTACTCGTACTTATGTAATAATTTTCTTAGATGGCGTAACAGAAACTTAAATAAATTGAAATCAGTAGTTTTTAAAACCTGATCTGATATAAGGTTTTTGTGTTTTTTCAGGAGGGTATAGATATTCTAGTCAAGTGTGAGGAGGCGGCGGAACTCCTAGAGCAGAAGATCATGGAGTACCGACAAGAGCAGGAGGTACAGAGCCTGCTGAGGGATCTCATAGCCACGAAGGCACGAATCTCGAAACTATTGATCCAAGCGCGCCAGGGTCTAGCCACCATCCAGGTAAGGAAGGTAAACTTTTCGTTTATTTTTGTTTATTTGTTTGACAAAGCTGGACTCGACTTTTCGATGAATTCTAGTGAGCCAAATCCAACACTACAAGAGGCCTTTTTTACATTGGTATGTTATTTTAATACGAAGGCAGTAGTGCTATATACAAACGTTTGCGTAACATGATCAATAAAATACTGGAATAATTTAATGAACTAATTATAATAATAATTCAACGGTCTATACGTAGTCTAACTGTAGTGTAAGCTTGTATATTTAAGTTAATAAAGGCACTTTCCTAAAAATCCAATAGTTCTATATGATCTGTAAAATTAGGCTATCGGAGGTATGGACCCGCCATTAATGCCTCATTCCAAAACCATTTACTGAATGGTGACTTTGTAAGTCACTATTAACTATTACTTATTTGCAGCCTTCTGCTGTACGTCAGCCTCATTTGAAAGCCACTTGTCTGGATCCTGAGCTAGTAATGTTCAAACTCCACCTGCATACCTCTCTTATTTGTTTTTATGTACCTAATAATATAAAGCTACGTGTGAACTTTAGCGCCTGATGTTTAGTGTTGGTCGAAGATAGTAACATGCTTAGATTGAATTGGGAATTTTCTTAAAAAGTAACTTCTTAATTATTTTTTTTACTGTTAGTTAGCGTATCGCTTCTAGCACTAATCTCCTCATTGTTTCGGTACATAAGTTGGATAATCGTATTTAATAAGTATGAAGTCCGTAACAAACGACAAATCTTTATCTAATCAGCTTTATTAAAATTTCAGGACGTCAAAGTGGAAGTGGCGCGTCAAGCCAAGGAGCTGGAGGAACAAAAAACTAAAGTTCTGCAACTCGACCAATGGCTCGAAACCATCAACAGCGGTCTGAAGGAGTCCACGCAACAGGCGGAGGTTACAGAGGAAGATATTATTAGATATATTGAAATCTATGAAAGGTATATAAGGGAATACGAGGAGTACGAGATTATTCTCAAGTCTATAACTGTGATAAGTGATGATGAATCTAGTCAGTCGTTGAAGGTGAAGTTGGTCGCGATGCAGAAGGCATTGGAGGAAACGAGACGTCTAGTCATTGTGGAGATAGAGAGGCTGAGACTGGTGCTGATACACATGCGATCGGTGCCTGAACCAGAGATTGTGGAGGAAGATATCTCACAGACCGACCGAACCATCGACTCTACGTCGATGCCCGAAGAAGTCGTGTCCCCGAGAGAATCCGAATTTATCGAAAAGGTCGTGGAAAAAGTTTCAGAGGTCTCAGAAAAAGTACCTACGGTACAAGAAAGCAAACCTAGTCATGAGAAACCTAAAGCCGAAGAGGTCAAGATTCATGAAGTAAAACCAACTGCGACTATTGATACGCAAACCGGAAAGAGTTTAATGTCGGAACCACCGTCTGTTGCCGACAAATCTGTGATATGCCAACCGGAAGTGATCGCGACCCATGACGTTTCTATTTCCTGTGCACCGCCACAGGAAGTCGAGGTTCAAACGAGTGACCCTCATTCTGGAGAGAAGGAATTACTTGAATCTATTCAAGTCAGACAAATTATTTCCGATGGCCATGAAACTATAGAAATAGCTAGTCGACCTGTCGTAAGAGAACAAAGGACGGATGAGCAAACACTGTTTGTTGACGCTAATTATAAGGACGATAACATCCGGAAAGACTCTCAGCTGAATATAACACATAGCCTACCTCAATCATTCGAAACTGTGATGGTGGAGCCTGACGAAACTACAACTGAAGTGGTAGTTGATGCTGACGGCACAAAGAGAATAATTGTCAGGAAAATTAGGAAAACGCTGATCACGAGACAACAAACTGTACAAACTCATCAGCAGCGATCGGCGATACTGTCGCGTGAGGGAGCTGAACATTCATTCTCTCAAATCAGCCTTAAAGAAGACAAAGGCGCCAGTTCATCTGCTCTAGATGATGGGACTATGGAACACATCCATTACCAAACTTATGGAGGGGAAGTCGTATCCGGTCTACCTGGAGGCGAAGTCACCATACAGGAATTCACATCTAGACCCGACATAATCATTCAAATGCAGAAAGGCATGAAACCAGAAGAGATTCTGCAGCTTGCGGAGGGTGAAATACCGACTCAAGTTCAGACGTCATCGTCAAGCGTCACAGCCGTCGTCCAACAAGTTACCAAGAGGATAGTCAAGACCAGAAGACGTATCATACGGCGTGTTGTAATAATTGATGGTAAAGAACATGTGACTGAAGAAATCGTTGAAGAACCTGATAATGTCGAAGTGTTTGAAGAACAAATACCCAGGGTGTCTATAAACGTTAGAGAACATGGTGGGGTCCAGTTTGAAGAAATTGATGACACAAGTGACCAACCGCCACCCCCGGGTCTACCACCAGGAACAGGTGGTAGTGATTTACCAAAGTCAGATCACAAAGCACCTAAAGATCCCAAGCCACCAAAAGATGACAAACCGGTTAAAAAAGATGCCCCCAAAGATGAAGGATCAAAAACACCTTCGGATAAGAGTGCTAAAGAACAAGAACTAGAACGACTGATGGAAGAATTTATGAAAAAGGAAAGTGAACATGGTACTCGGACAAGTGTCACTAAGACCGAAACTGTTATTCGTACTTCTCAAGAAAAAGAAGGAAGTCCGATTCAAACTGTCACATACACTGATCTGCATAAAAATTTGCCGTCTTCACAAACTACTCAAGAGTATCTTGTAGAGGAACCTCTCAGTACTCAAGAACAGGAGCTACAAAAAATGACGGAAGAGTTAATTCAAAAGGAAGGCGACCATGGTACGCACTCAAATGTCACAAAAACAGAAACTATTATTCGTACTTCACAAGAAAGGGAAGGAACTCCGACACAAACGGTAACATTCTCTGAATCTCATGAAATAGCGCCATCTGATGATACAGAACAAATAATCAGAGAATATTACGAGCAAGAGCCCCAAGATGGACAAACTGTTTTCACTACTCACGGTGTTCAACACTCAACGTTTGAAACATCTTCTTCTAATATGTCTACTATAGTACAAAAAGTGACAAGGAAGATTACAAGAACTAGAAGGCGTATTATCAAACACATTCAAATCATCGATGGAAAGGAACATGTAACTGAAGAAGTTATCGAGGAGCCAGATGATGTAGAAATCATCGAGGATAAACCAATAGTCACGCACAACGTTCAAACAGAAGGAGTTAAAACGAAACGCATCAGAATAATTAAACAAGTACAAATTATTGACGGTAAAGAGCATGTCACAGAACAAATTGTAGAAGAACCTGATGACGAATTTGTTCCTGACTCAACTATTACTGCTGACATCAATGTTCAAATCAGCAAGAATGACGTACCTTTAGATGAAAAACAAAGTGATCTTCCACTATCTGCAAATACTACACAGCAAATCGATTTTGCACCAACACAAAAAGATACTGTTCTTGATATAACAAAAAGTCTGATTGGAAGTGAAAAGGATCATTCGACTGTTTCCCTAACTCAATCTAAAAAACCTGACAAACGAGAAAAAAATGAAAACATTCGGAAAACAACGCCAGTGAAAGAAACTGAAAAAGTTTCACAAGTTCCAGACGAATTTGGCGTCACTCACATCCCACGTAAAACAGTTATTAAAGAAGTAGGACCCGATACTACTGCAACCACAACTGCATCAAAAGTAACTGAAACTTCTGATATCAAAGGTCTGCCAACTCACATTCCTGAGAAAATTCAAGATCAAATTACTCCTGTTCAAGAAACAATAGCAACGGAAAATACGGTCTTGAAACCAGATTCTGGAATTGTCACAACAACCACTACACAGGAAATAAAGACCACAGAGTCTACCACTGCAAAACCTGAAACTGTTAAAGAAAGAAAGCTCAAATCAGATGTTACTACAACTTTACCACCAAATGAAATTGTCGTGAAATTGTCAGATACAACTAAGCCAGAAAAAGTTTTGCAATTGATACAGGAAACTGTACAATCGACGGAACCACAAATATCAATTACTACAATCACTAAGAAACAAAATACGCCTGTAGTTACAGAGTTCGTTGGCTATGAATCTTCTGCTGTGAAAGATACAACTCCGACTGACATTACCAAAATATTCATTGGAAGTGAAGTTGACCACGCGTTAACATCTCAGATTCAGCGAATTGATGAACCTCAAGATCAAACTATCACAACATCAAATGGTGTCCAATCAAGCGAACCTCATCTTACTGAACTAACTACCATTACAACCACTAAAGAAACTTCTGAAGAGTTTGTTCAAGATGAACCCTCTAAAATAGAAACTAAAGTCACCACTACTATATCACCGAAATTTGAAAAGGATTCGACACTTATCAACATTACAAAGAGTCTGATTGACAGTGAGATGGAACATTCGGCTACTTCTAAAACACCGGTACAACTAGTAACAAAGAAAGAGCAGCCAGTATCCGAAACAATAGAAGAAGTAACGAAAATAGACAAAGCGCTATCTGAAAAAATAGAGGAAGTAACGAAAAAAGATAAAACTTTAGTCGAAAAGGTAGATAAAGTAACAAAAACAGGTAAATCTGAGACTGAAAAAGTAGATATAGTAATAAAGAAAGATAAGCCAAAATCAAATAAAATAAAAACAAAGACAGAAAAACGACCTGAACCTGAATTACCTGAAAAAGAAGTTCCAGTTAAAGTTACCGATGATGTAGATATAGTGCCAACTGCAATCGTAACAAAGCAAGCATTATTCGAGAAACCAACAACGGACACTACAACTGTTACAATATCTAAAACTACTGCTATTTCTACTGCAAAAGATATCAAAGAACAATCGCCTAGCGAATTAAAATCATCTGAGCAAGAAAAACTTGAACTTGAAAAGCCAGCAGATGAATTAGCGGCTCCAGAAGTTATTAAGAGAGACACCACTCTTACGGATATAACGAAGAGCTTAATTGAAAGTGAAATCGATCACACGTCCGTCTCAAAAATACCAGATTCTCCTGTTAAGACACCCGAGTCTACGCAACTTAAAAATAGCGAAATTATTCTTTTAAAAGATACGCCTCAATTACCTATTACAAACCTGCCAAAACCTAAAACAAATGCAGTTGAAACTGCTTCTAAAGAAACAATGGTGTGGCAAGTAGAAGAAACTAAACCTACCATTTCGGTAAAAGATCCTCAGTTGCCTGAAGTACCAGAAACTAAAACAAATGCCTATGAAAATGCTCCAAAAGAAACAGTGGTGTGGAAAGTGAAAGAGACAAAACCTTCTGTAGACTCTTCAGCAGTGACCCACGTCGTTCAAACGGAAGGAGTTAAAACTAAACGTATCAAAATCATTAAACAAGTACAAATAATTGATGGTATAGAACATGTTACGGAACAAGTGGTAGAAGAATCAGAAGATGAATTCGTTCCAGACTCTACAGTTACTGCCGAAATTAACGTACAAATGAGTAGTTTTGATACTTCTTCAACTCAAGATCCCATTATAAGCAACGTTCCACTACAAAAAGACTCGGAAACTATTATCACCCCCAAAGAAGTAAAAGAAACCATTGCTGAACAGAAAAACAAAGTAAAAAAATCTGGTAAAGACAAACGGAAAGAAAAGAAACCAACATTTGATAAAAAAGCGCCTACGCAAGATAAATCAGCAACTGATAATGAATTTGGTCAGGCACTAAAACTAACTGTTCAAGAAGACAAACCGCAATGCTTAGTTGCGGTAATGACAGAAATGATAGAAATGACAAAAGAACTTTTGGAAAAAGAAAGTATTCACACAGATCACGTTCACGTTCCAGTAAAACCAAGTGAAGATAAACCTGACGATGTGAAACTTGAAGTTACACCTGAACCATACCCTACTGAAGATGATAATACAGTAGATGCAGTTAAAGTTGAGACTGAGCCTCAAGTAATAACGATGATCAAGGAAGAACTACCTAAAAAACCGAGTCCTTTACCAAGAGATCGTAAATCCAAACACTCGGTTAAAGAAACTCCTACGTTAGAGTCTCTTGTTAATGTACAAAAAGCAGTAGAAATTGCATCACTCCCTGAAAAAATACTACCACAGGAACCTGAAAAACTGGAGCTAATCACTGAATCAGAAAAGATTCCTTTAGTAGTAAAAGAATTCGTTGATACATATAAGAGACACGAAGATAGTTCTACAGGACCAATTTCGGGTGATAAGGTACCTTCTACTCCAGTTGAAGTTATTGAGCCTATTTGTATCAAAAAAGACAAGAAGGACAAAAACCGCAAGAAAAAGGCTTCTAAAGAACCTGAAACTGTATCAGAACCAAAACTAATCCCAGAAGCTAAAACTGAAAGCTCTAAAAAGGCAAGAGATGTTACTGCGACTTCTGACATTACAAGTGAAAAGTCAGAGATTGACGTTTTACTTCAAACGACTACAACTAAAACTCAACCACACAAAGATATAATCGAAATGACTAAAGAACTGATTCTGCAAGAAGGATCTCCAAAACAACTGCCTATATCTAAGGAAAAAGTAGTTAGTCATATTTCTACAGAAAACGCTCCCGCGCAGTCTTCCGTTGCAGTAGAGCCATTGAAAGTTGGAACAGTTGTTTCTGAACTTGACTCTACAGTTGCACCTGAAACTCCAGAATTATCATATATTCGACAATTCGAACCCAACGTCCAAGGATCTACAGATAGTGTTAATAAGCTATTAGCAACATTTGGACAGCCAGAACAGAAAGAAATGCCAACCCAGACCAGTCCTCCAATAGAATTTACTGCTTCTCAATCTCAACCTGCAACGAGCACTTCAGACACCAAGTTTGATGTGACTATGCTTTTAAACGCTGAACGAAAGGACACGCATTTCCGAGAATTTAAGCCTGATCCTTCAGAACCGGCTGATGCTGATAAACCTAAGCAAACGATCGACATTTCTATGTCATTAACGAAAACTGATGTCATAAAAATGACTGAACCTAAAGTAAAAGTCGATCTTAAGGTTGAAGGCTTCGAGACTAAAGAACCTTCTATTGTCAAAAAAGATATCCATGTCAACCTACCAAGTGAAGTAACAATAATTAGAGAAGAAATCAATGTCCCGGTTGCAGATGTCAAAGAAAAGGATCAACTAATAACGGAAGTCAGTCCTGAAGAATCAACAAAAGAGCATAAAAGAAGTAAAAAAAGAAAGAAGCCTAAACGTAGTTCGGAAAGCAGCGAATATACTCCCATTGAAACGCAACTAGACACGGACAAGAGTGTTGCTGATACAGACAGTTCATCGCTGAGCCATTACGTAGAGCTGCCTACTTCACCACTGGTGGAGTCGCCCAAACCTAGTGAAGACGTTTTGGAACCAGTAGAAATACAAGAAGTAGAACAAGACTCTTCTGTTATTGAGTCGGAACCCATCACAGAAGAGCAAGGTTATGAGCCGGAAGATGTATCTTTAGTGCAAGCCTCTACTCCTGACAAGAAGAAAAGACAAAGAAGACGTAAACAAGTCGTAAGTGAAGAAACAACATATCCGAAACTCAGTACCACAGAATCGGATGATACATCTGTTTCTACTCCAGTTGAGGTTATTGAACAGCTTTGTGTAAAAAAAGACAAAAAGGACAAAAGACGAAAGAAAAAATCTTCCGAGGAACCTGAAATCGAGGCAGAACCGACTTTGGAAACTAAACCTGAAAGCCCGAAAATGGGTAGTGAGGTTGTGATGACTTCGCCCAAAGATGAGTCTTATCGTACTATTAGTGAAACATCAGAAATCGATACAGTTAAAATTGTCGAAGAATGTGTGCAGAGCAGTCCTGAAACTGTAAAATCTGAAGTGCAAACTACTGTGACATTCACAGTTCCAGTGGTTGAAGAGATAGCTGTTCAAGAAGGCTCCATACAGACATCACCCGAGCCAGTCGAGCTTGTGGAAGAGCTGCCTAGACCAGAAACTCTCGACACTGAACTGCAGACCTCTCCTACTCTAGTCAGTGAGGCTGCAATACAAACGACACCTGTAGATGACAAACAAGCTCACACTCAAACAATCGAAGAAATAACCATTGTTGATAAGGTGGAGAGATCTGACACGGAAATGCAAACGAGTAGATCAGATACGCCTGAAAAGATTGATCATTTTGAAGTCACCACTCAAGTCGTACCTCATGACATAAGTACTCCAGAAGAAAAATTCTCTCAGACTACACCACCGGCAGAAGAACTGGTGGTTAGTAAAGAAGAAGAACCTGAGAAGCCTGAAATTGTGACTGAATCACGTGAAATGCAAACTTCACCTGAACCTAAGGTACAAAAAGATGAAAAGAGTACTGAGGTTATTGTGGAAACGACTGAAATGGATATTCAAACTACTCAAAAAGAACAAATTGACCAAGAAACTTCAACAACACCTATAAAAGAGAAGGAAGTCACAGAAACGAGCATTCAAACTCCTGAAGTTCCACTCGTTAGTACCTTCACGCAGTCTGATGAACCAGAACACATAGTCGAAGAAACTGTATTGAAACCAGAATTACCTTCACATGACGTAACCACTGTTGATAGCACTCAACAAACATCACCAAGAGTTGAATTTGAAGAAACATCGATCCCTCAGCTAGACCTTACCAAACTTGAAATTGACACTATTGACAGCACACAACAGACTACACCGCGTCAGCCAGAAGTTATTCCAGTACTTGAAAAGCCTGTCGTCGAGTTCGAAAAGCTTAAAGCAGAAATTATCACTGCAGATAGTACTCAACAAACTACTCCGAGAGAACCTGAAGTAATCCCGGTATATGAACTAAAACAACCAAAGACAGAAATCACTATGAATGATAGGGTACAGCAAACTTCGCCAAGAACGCCTTCCCGAGGACCAACACCATTACCCGTTTATGACCTCGAAAAAACAGAAGTTGTCACAATTGATAGTACTCAACAGACTTCGCCAAGAGTGTACTCTGAAGACTCTATATCTACATCTACCGATGAACCCTACGAGGTTCACTTGCGCGCGCGAATTACCATTCCTGAATCGACTACGGACTTCCTTGAAAATGAACGCCAGTTCCAGGAGCCACCGCAATCTATTGTAAGTGATAGACAAAAGCTCAGAAAAAGAAAGTCAAAGAAGAAGGCAGAGTCTCCCCAGTCACCAGAAAGTCTTTCTGATCCCATCAATTCTGAGCTTTCTGAATCTGTAACGCCAACCAGTGAAGATTTATCAAGTAGAGACCTATCTTCTATCGATGAAGGTATCTCTCACCTCGCTAGTTCTCAATTACCAAAACATCAAGCTACTTCTCTACCTAAACTGACTTATTCCGATGTGGTTCAGAGATCTAAATCCAAGTCTCCTTCTCCAAGCAAGAGCTTTATTCCACATAAATCAGAAAAAGCAAGATTGCTTGACGCTCTTGAAAAAAGAACTCTGTCTGTCACCGAACCTCAAAAGATCATTCCAGATGATTCAATGACTGTGGCCTTATTAGAACCATCAGTTGAGAAGTCGTATGACCTTGTTATACACAAGGAACTGGATGAAGTTAAAAATGCTGTTGAGAGCAACGACCCGTCTAGAACAGAAAGGAGTGTTATTATAGTTATTGAAACAATTTCAATTTGGCTTGAAGAGATTCAGTACAAAATTCAACGAGAGACGATCTCTGGTATAAAACCAACTTTAGAGGAAACCCAACGCCTACAATCTTTGCAAAGCTATGTAAAGAACCTGAAAGAAATAATTGAAGTGGTGGAAGTCAATGAAGAAATAATCACTTTGATTGAGACATTAACGCGTCAAGTGGACGCAGTTAAAACTTTGAGTAAGCAAAGCCCAGTCAAAGTGAAAGAAGTTGAAAAGGAATGGCAGAAGTTCCAAGACGACGTTGAAAAACTAATGCAATCTGTCGAACGAGTAAAATCTAACTTAGACAATGTAATTATGTCTGAAATTCCAACACAAGCGAAGTTAGACAAACTCGATAAGATAGAGTCCAACAATGTGGACAATTTCGAAACAACCACAAGAATGTTCAAGCTATACCGTGTAATTTTGGAAACCAATCCGAAGAGGGAATGTCCTCTTAAGCTATATAATTGCGAAGATGATACAAAACAAGTGGAAAACGCCATCAACACTGAGAGAGACCGTCTTTTACAACTGGCATCTCTAGCCGAAGAGTACGAACAAACACTGCAAGATTTCGGTCAAATCACTGATGTTGCGGAGGCTCTTTTAGATGGAAAGATTATAGTATCAGATTTGGACCATCTTCATGAGGAAATTCAGAAGCACAGAAAGTTCTTTGTCAACCTCAGTCATTGCAGAGCTATTCTTGAATCTCTGGAAGATAATCTCGACAGCGAAACGAAAGCTAAATTCGCTCCTCTCCATAATTCACTACACGACAGAGCAACCGTGATAATCGACAGAGCAGCTAGTCGAGCTCAACAAATGACGCTAGCTGCATCAAGGTGGAAGTTACTCGAACAAGGAATGAAGGAAGAGCAGCAATGGCTCATCGTTGCTCAGCAGAGAATCCCAGATCTCACCAACGTGACTTCAAGAGACCACGAGCAATACATTAACTTGTATCAATCGATAAGCCTCGACGTATCGCACCATTACGCAAAATTACTGAGACTATTATCTGTCACAGAAAATCTTCAACATCTAATCATTTGCTCTGGATTAGAAAACGAATGCTCAACAGCTCTCGATATGTTATTGAAGCTGCAAGAGGACGTAGACTCTAGGTTGACGCGTCTGACAGCTTTCAAAGAGAACTGGGTGACATACGACCACCTGATCGACAGGATAGAAGGATGGATGAAGATCGCTAATAGAGAGCTAGAGTTCATCACTTCAGAAAACATCACTACAACCGGAAACTTGAGAAGATTTTGGGAACTGAAGGCGCAGCATGAAGTTTACAACAACCTCAAAAACGAATCTGGTGTCCAATTCGAACGAGCACTGGAAATCTTACCTATTTCGGATGAGATGGTACAGCGACAGTTCTTCTCGAAGGTCGAAGATAAATGGCGTAGCTTAGCCAACAGAATCGGAGATATTCACTCTTCAGCCATTCAAAACATTTCTGACCGTGACGTTTCTTCCGGCGAAAAGTTGAACATTCTAGAGGAAGAGATGCGTGAACTACGCGCTGCTCTCGATGGACTCAAAGGCGTAATCAAGAGTGAAGATGAGCTGAACCTGTACATAGAAAGACTACAAGTTATGACTGGCCGTATAGATAGGATTCAAAACGAGCTCGGAAGGCTGAGTCTTCTGCCCACAGCGGAGTCAGAACGAGTTGGTGCTTTGCTAACACAGTCGGGCATTCTCGACGATCAGATATCTGAAGAAATGGAACGAAGCTTGTTATTGAAAGAGAAGATAGTACAAGTACAAGGCGGCATCCTTCGCTGCCAGAAGAGTCAGCGCAAAGCTCGGCTAACGATAGAAGAGTGTGAAGCAGCGGAACGTTTAGGCAGCGACGTTGTGGAGCGAGCGTCCGAGACTTGCCAGCGACTGATTGAAGACCTTGCTTCTCAATGGCAAGACATCATGGGATTGAGACAGGCGCTGCATACGCTACCGACAAGTCTGCGTGTCGTCGTGTCACCTACGGGCGTAGAACGAGACATCTCTGCATTACAGGTAAGCCGTCTACGTCTAATCTACCTATCTCGTATTTTTTTTTTTTATAAAACCCTGACGTAAATGAGAATTGTTATATTTTATATACTGTCTGATTGTGAATTGCATCTCTGTATCAGAGAGGGTGTCTTTTGATTTTATTGAGTTTAACTGTGGCTCTTTCTTACGTATGTACATATAATTATTATTGAAAATATGAAAATCTGTTCAGGTGTTAGTTTTATTTGTAAGGACGGCCTTTTAAATTTTGTTTATGAGTTTTCTTATACCCCTTTTCTCTCTGTACAGGAGACTCACGCAGACTTGGAAGCGGCGTGTGGAGACCTCAGCGCTCGTCTTCGCGCCAAACTTCAGCTCTGGAAGCGGTTCGAGCGCCAGCTCGAGCTGGTCCAGGGTGCCGTGAGGGAGGCTGACTACATGGTCGAGCTCCTCACGGTGCAAGGGCAGGTTGATTACGACCGTCTTTTGAAGGCTACTGAAAAACTTGAGGTGAGATATATAAAGTATTTCGCTTACATTGATGAACCAATTTCCTAAGACGGCTTCACCTAAGCTGAGTGATGAAATATTAACCAACACACATGATAGAAACTTCAATTTTATGCCAGAATGTAGAATTGAAATCGTTAGTTAAAAATCTATTACCGAACGCTTATGGAGGGCTTTTACAGCTTAGAAGCTAACTAGGTATCCATCTTCGACACTGACACGCCATATGTGCTGTGGCTCAAACGCCTAATCTTTTTTATGGAATAGGTGGCAAACAAGCCGAAGGACTGCCTGATGGTAAGCATTCACCGTCGCCTATATCTGTAATATCAGAGGCATCACTAATACTTTTCCGACATTTTAAGATTATTAACTATCCTCTTTAAGAACTCTATGACAGTGTCAAAGCAGAAAAAAACAGGAATCTTCCAAAGCAATACCTAATATTTGATTGACACCCTGTTGTTTTATTGACAGACATTGAGTGAGTCCCTGTCGCGTCGCAGCGGTGAGCTAGTTGGTGAGCTGAAAGACGCGGCGGCGCCGCTGGAAGCCTCCACGGACGCCTCGGTGGTTGCCGTGCTGCGGAGGGACCTGGACGCCGCCGCCGTCGCGTACGAACACACCTGCACCAACCTCACGCAGCTCTGTGATAAGTGAGTCAAACTTCCACACATAACACAAGTCTCATAAGAACACATGAAGCTTCACATAACTTGTCCTTTGTTTGCGGCGCTCACTTACATAAATTTTAGCAACTTTTTTTACAGACTTAGAAGATACCTATTGACTCTTGTCTTGATAAGGCCCAGATTAACAAAATATTTAATAAATAAAATAAAACTACTAATAGATACTATAAGTTTTTTATATTATTTATGTTTTTATAAATATATTTTAAGTAAAAAACTTAAAAATTAAGAAAATAAATGGATATGTGAACTATAATAAAATAATAGTAATGATAAGTAATAGTTAATAAATAATTTGATGGATAATTGGCAGTGCCCCGTGGTTTCACCCGCTATCCTACGGGGACTTAATTTTCTGAATAAAGGTAAGCTTATGCATAATTATGTAGTAAACCAGGGTATAAGCTACCTCCACACCGAATTTTATCCAAATCAGTCTAGCTGTTATGGAGTTGAGTACGGACAAACTTACACACAATACACTTCATAATATTAGTTTGATATAGTAATTCTTAGTAATAACGGGAATTGAGCTATTGATAGTGGCCAAGTGGTGCAGCATTGCGCTTTACAATCTGACGGCACCCGGTTCGATCCTTGGCCCTGCACCAATGACTTATTTAGTACATAAATTATGTGCAATAGTTTCGCTTTTGCTATCGCTCAAAAACGGTGAAGGTAAAGAACGTGAGAAAACCAGTATGTCCAAAACCTCAAAAAGTTTAAGACATATTTGACAATAACCGACATAGACTGGGCCATCAGCGTGGTGGATAGGGCCCATTATCTTCTCTCCTTACGTTCTTCCATAGTTTTACATTTTAAAACCTAGCGAAAGCGATCACAACTCATGGGTTCATTCAACTTTTAAGAATGTTACTACAGCTCTCAGAGCAAGTATAATATCCGAGCATAACATCTACATGCCACTAGGTCTCTCTCTCTCTCTCTCTGTGTCGGAGAATTCATGTAACAGAAGCAGAAAGCAATTACCACCTTGATCCAAAGCAGATGTTTAAATTCATCATTAAAATATCTGTCCAGCGAGAATCGAATCCTCTGATGACGCTACACCTCAACTCAGGCCTCGGCTTTTGCTCAGGCCTTCTCTCAGAAAGCGAGAGGATGGGCCGTAATCCACCATGGCCCAGTGCACGTTGGTGAATATCTTTTAACTTTTTAAGGTTCTTGGACATACTGACTGGATTGGACATGCATTACTTACCTCATTGTATTTCCCACAGATATCACAAGGCTGTGGAGGTGTGGAAGCGTTACCGCGACGCATCTGCTGCCGTACGCGCGTTCGCGGAGTTCCAGGAGGGGCGCCTGCACGCGCTCCGCCCTGACGACGCGCCCGCCACCAAGCAGGTGAGTCATTACTTCTGCGGAAACTATACCGACCTCAGAAAAATAAATGGAAGTGTTATACCTACAGCTTCTTCTTTAGCACTTACAATGGGTCCTCCATTTAATGACATTTTGATCATCTCGTTTGCAGTTGTGTGCCGTTCAATATTGAAGTGTGCGTTTTTAGAAGTAGTAAGAATATCAATGTGTGCAATACGTCCTCACCTCGCCCCCTTCAGGTTTTCTACGAACTTTTTCCGCTAATAGCTCAAGTTTAAATCCAAACTATATATGAACAAAGATATCGACGGACTACCTATTTTGCTCTTCCAGCCACTGCCATCCGTCTTACGTATACCGTCACTCCAACGAGTCTCAGGACGTCCTACGATACGTTTGCCGATTCGTTGTCTCCACTCTAGAACATGTCAACCCCAATGATTATCGGTTCTACGACAGATATGACCGCGTGACACTTGGCTCGTTTTCGATAACACGTGCTGTAACAAAAGCTAGGGTCGAACGAATAACATACAATTGTACGTCTCCAACATTCGCCAATTCCTAAGTAATATAGCAATAGGGTCACCGAAATTAACAGAAGTAGGGTGCGAATTTAAATCCAAATGATACCTGGCCTTTCTGTTAGAGAAAATGCAATAACTTGTATACAGGGGTACACGCTTGGCCCATTCTGTTTATTATTTATGTGGTCATCATATTGCTAAAAAGGTCATGTTAAATTTAGTGTTATACTGCTGCGCTCCGCGTTTTCATCCGTTATCCTACAGGATACATTTTGTTTTTGGAATAAATAGCATTTCATAGGCTACCACAATAAAAAATATTTTAATCCGGAGTTGAGTGTGAACAAACATATACACTTTCGTATATATAATATTAGTGCATGTGATATTATTGAGCCAATCTTATTACTGTTTCATATAGTGATGAGTTATCAAGTTCCGTGGTATTTATAAAATGTACTCCTAATTTGATGATGATTAAAAGAAAAGTAATAAATAAGTTCCGTGGTATTTATAAAATGTACTCCTAATTTGATGATGATTAAAAGAAAAGTAATGAATAAGTTCCGTGGTATTTATAAAATGTACTCCTAATTTGATGATGATTAAAAGAAAAGTAATAAATAAGTTCCGTGGTATTTATAAAATGTACTCCTAATTTGATGATGATTAAAAGAAAAGTAATAAATAAGTTCCGTGGTATTTATAAAATGTACTCCTAATTTGATGATGATTAAAAGAAAAGTAATAAATAAGTTCCGTGGTATTTATAAAATGTACTCCTAATTTGATGATGATTAAAAGAAAAGTAATAAATAAGTTCCGTGGTATTTATAAAATATACTCCTAATTTGATGATGATTAAAAGAAAAGTAATAAATAAGTTCCGTGGTATTTATAAAATGTACTCCTAATTTGATGATGATTAAAAGAAAAGTAATAAATAAGTTCCGTGGTATTTATAAAATGTACTCCTAATTTGATGATGATTAAAAGAAAAGTTAAAACGACCTGGTAACCATCAAAAGATTAAGCTTGCAATTTTCAAAACAGCGAAATCATCCGAAAAACAGCTTAGGTGTTGCTTTAAGAAATTAGCTTACGCACATAACAGTAAAACTTCGATGCTGCAGAAAAGATAAAAACATCAGCAGAAGTGCGAAAAAATAACGCTCATTACATTTCAACTTTTTGCAGGCAGACCAATTTGTCTGTAGGTCGAATGGCACGGAAACTAAAACTTTTCTATGGATAGCTGCCAGTGTTGTTTAGAAAATATTGCGGTGGCTCCCTCAATCAACTCTTCAAATAAGTTGGTTGTACTGTGAGTGTACAGATTCAGCAAATAGTGTGAGTCAGTGTGACCGCGCCTCACATGAAACTTACGGTCGATGCTCTCTACTTAGCACTCTCCTTTGGCATAGCAAGGCTAACTGCTAAAGAACTTGCTAAAAATAACCGGCGACTTGAAGAATGATTACGACGGTTCCCAGTCTTGGGTCAAATGTCATAAAAAATGCAATATCGATTTCATAAATAATCATTAGAATCAGATTAATCTTATCCAAGCAAATTACAGTTTTTTTCCATATATATTTTGCTTTGATGATTATTATTTTGACTGCCCCGGTGGCCCAGTTGGTAGTGAACCTGCCTTCTGCGCTTTGGGCGAAGGTTCGATTGCCATCTAGGAAAAACATTTATGTAATGAACATTTGTGTGCCTATTAAAAATATATATTTATAAGTATGTTATCAGTCTCTGGCAGCCATAGTACAAGATTTGCTTAGTTTGGAGTCAGATGACCTTTTGTGCAAAAAAAAAATGATCCTTACAGTTATATAATTATTTACGCGATATTTACCGTGGTAAGGTTGTGGAAGGAGCTCCCGCCGAAATATCGGAAGCTCTTTCCACAACCTTACCTTGGAAAATATCCCGTAAAAAATCATATACTTAACTGTAGTGAACAACGGTGATAGTTTAAAACAGTGTTTTATGATCCTTATTTATATATTAACAAGTATATTCTAAGTGTGTTCTTTTATTATCTGTTAAGAACTAGAAACGTCTAGATTAGACATAATATTTGTCGCAATTCTTACTCATAACAATTCGTCAAAAAGTGGCATGGTGTCGATATAAGTACCCCGTAAATTAACTCCATAAAGACTTCGTTAGCCAATAAACATCACCACGGGTTGGACCTCATAAAGACGCCTAAGTTGGGCCAAATGTCATCACATATTTGACATTTCGTCTAAGTTGGGTTAAATGTTTTCAAACATAGACACTATTCGCCCAAGTTTGGCCAAATGTCTTCAAACATTGGCAGTTGATTACAAACGCGGCGCGACTCAACAATCATGGACTAAAATAAGGAGTGCATGACACCACTCTGATGTCATGCTGTTTTCTTGACTGATATTGGTCTGTCTTTGACACTAAATAAATCACGGTTATGCGTGCCGCGAACCGCGAAGAAATTTCACGGATCAATTGATTTCGTTGAAAAGAATAACTAATTCTAAACTCTTTGGCAGATATATCTGTGGTAGACATACCTTCATAAATAAAATTAGGTAGGTATTATTATTATCTGTTACGTTTTCATAATAGATAAGTGCCACAAATAAATCGGCACTAAGTATCTACGGTAATGAATTGACTATTCTAATTTCATTCTCTTCTCTTTCATACAATACAATTCTTTATTAATAACTCTATAGTTACTAGTTGATTGAATCAGGCGTTACTTTGCGGAAGTCCATTTTCAAAACTGTTTTACTGGTGAATTTCTAGTGTAATTCCGCTTCTACCTAGAACTTCTACCTACCTACCTTAGTAGAAGCGGAATTACACTAGAAATTCACCAGTAAAACAGTTTTTTTCTATGTAACTAGTCAAACTACTCCAAAACACTTTTCTACAACAATGTATATAGACTTATATAAAAGTTATATTTTAATAATATTATTATGTAGGTACTAGGTACTTCACATTAAATAATAATTTATTTAATTTAAAATATTACGAACAAAAATGTCTTTACAATAGATAATATGTTATGACAAATTACACATTAATAACTGCATAAATTGCAAAATGCTGTGCAAATTTAAAAAGTACCAAAATGCCTTTTGTTATATAAATATAATTAAAAATATTATATCAACTCGAAAGTTTCAAACAATCATACTTACTAATAATATAAATGCCCAAGTGTGTTTGTTTGTTACATCACGCAGCAACAGAGCAAAAGCTATATTAGCTTTTATCTCGAAAAAATTACGGTTGTTAATGGCTAAACTAGGAACTTTCATTAAATTATTTGTCGTTATGGCTAAAAAAAAAACATTGTCGCGTAGCCAAGAGGCCACTAGCTATTAGTTATTCTGTGCTGGGGTCAACAGTTGGCCGTCAGTCTATCACAGCTTGCCCACCCATTGCTACAGCTATCTGCCAAAGTATAATGACCTAAGAATACTTATCTTCATAACTACACTATTATATACGCAAAATTACCTTCTGTTTGTCTCTCTATGTTGCCTTTTCACGACTTTTAACTGATCTTGATGAAAATGAAAGTAGTGGCTTCAAAAGGTTTTTTATTTAATAATAGACTTGCGTTGGCTGCCATCTCGCCTGATGTTAAGCGATGATGCGGTCTACGAACTGAATACGCTTGCCTAAAAGAAACCGATCGGGTGGACCGAGAAGACAATCTAGGTGTCTTCAAATCACGAGTGAATCGGCTTCTTCTAGGCAAGCGTGCTCCATAGTAGACCGCATCATCGCTTAACATCAGGCGTGTTGGGAGTCAAACGCAAGCCTATTTAAGCATTAAAAAAAAAAAAAACTCGTGACTTTAATATTGTAACTATCGAGGGACACCTATTCAGGCAGCGCATTCCACAAACTATAGCAGTTCGCACAATAATTTATTTTCCCCATTTATAGGAATGGGGTTGTCAACCGGCAGTGACTCAAGCATATCTAGTACTTTTATTATGGGGTTTTTATTATAAATGATGAGATAAATACTTAGATAGATAGAAACTCTTTATATTGTCCTCATAAATAAAAATTACATAGAGATACATAAAAATTACGAGCTAGTGCCAAAAGCCTAGTAAGATTTGTATACGACATTTTCTAAGGACAAAAAACCTTAGCTTATGTGCGTATGTTTCTACAGACTCAGCCCTATTGTGAGATAGCTAGAAAAAGCTTTTTTTTCTTTTTCTTTTGTATGGTATTTCTGGTGTGAACAACAAAAATAATTCTATCAATCTATCATTTCTAAATGGGCAGGGCGTAGCTAGTGCTATATTATTAGTAGATAGCATGCGTGTTATTCCACCCACCTAGCAAAGTAGTTACCAAGATGAACTACCTACTTAGCTATAGACGAATGAATAGCAGATGCGCATGCTATTCCGTTGTCTGGTTATATCTAGTTTTTAACCGACTTCCTAAAAGTAGGAGGTTGTCAATTCGACTGTATTTTTTTTTCTTATGTTTTTTACTTTAGAACTTTCGACTGGGTGAACCGATTTTGATGCTTCTTTTTTGATTTGAAAGCTGGTGGTCTTTAATGAAGTTGGTTTTTTATATTGATTATTATTATAACTATATGTTCTACGAAAATACGACGAGAGCTCACAAATAGTAATAAAAAAATTGGTTAACAAAATAAAAAACATTACATTAAGAAATAATTTTAAGAAAGTTTTCAGTATCATCATAAGATAAGGATAGAAGCCACTTTTGAACAAAGCGCTTAGCCTGATTCACCGCACTGAGAGAAATTATTTGTTGGAACAACAAAATTCTAACAAATGTTACACGTTAAAATAGCGCCAACCGAGATTTTCGTTATTGCAACAAACTACAATTTGTTACTTATACCACTTGTAACTCGTAAAGTTAATAAATAAATTGATTAAACTTACTGTTTTTTTGTTATAGTAACAGATAATATTAGTAATAACAACGAAATCACATTTGTTATGATGACAAATTTTTATTTAGTAACTATTTCCAGAAACTGCTTCTGTTGGTATAACATAATTTTTTATGGTTGGGTCTACTGAAAATATTTGTTGGATTAATTTTATGATTTCGGTTAGGATAACTAAAAATGCTGTCAGATTCCAAAGCAGTTGTTTAACCTAACCAATATTGTCTGTTAAATTAACTATCATGTTATCACTTTAGGTAGGGTTCACATAAATATTTGTTGGAACAACAAAAAAAAAATGTAGGCCCTACTAGTAACACCTAATTTTGGTCATTATTTTGTTGGGTTTAACATGCGACTTTGGTTGGAACGACTGAAAAAATCTATTGTAAAACTAAGAAACTTTGTTATTGCAACAGAAATCACTTAATGTTAGTTGCAATAACAAAATTTCTCGGTTGGCGCTATTTTGACGTGTAACTTTTGGTTAGAATTTTGTTGTTCCAACAATAAAAATTGTAGGCCCTACTAGTATCACCTAATTTTGGTTACTATTTTGTTGGGTTTAATATGGTACTTTGGTTAGGACGACTAAACAAATCTATTATAAATACCAAGTCAACTGAAAACAGCCGTTTATCGTAACCAATATTGTCTGTTAAATTAACTATTGTTTTGGGTTAACCTTAAAAAATATTCGTTGGATTTATTTTGTTACTTTGTTTAGGACAACAAAAACCGCAGTTAAATGTACCAAAAGAGCTGTTAGACCTAACTATTATTGTCGTTAAATTAACTATCGATTTAGGTAGGGCCTACTAAAAATATTGTTAGATTTATTATGTCAATTTGGTTAGGACAATTAAAAAAGCCGTCAAACATACTAAAAAGAGCTGTTTAACCAACAAACATTGCCTGTTAAATTAACTATCGGTTCAGGTAGGACCTATTGAAAATAATTGTTGGATTTGCCAAGTTACTTTGGTTAGGACAACAAAAAAAGCTGTTAAATATACTAAAAGAGACGTTAAACCTAACCAGTATTGACTGTTAAATTAACTATTGGTTTAGGTAGGACCTACTGAAAATAGTTGTTGGATTTACGAAGTTACCTTGGTTAGGACAACTAAAAAAAGCAGTTAAATATACTAAAAGAGCCGTTTAACCTAACCAGTATTGTCTGTTAAATTAACTATTGGTTTAGGTAGGACCTACTGAAAATAGTTGTTGGATTTATCAAGTTACTTTGGTTAGGACAACTAAAAAAGCAGTTAAATATACTAAAAAAACGTTTTTTCTAACCAGTATTGTCTGTTAAATTAACTATTGGTATAGGTAGGACCTACTAAAAATAATTGTTGGATTTACCATATCACTTTGGTTAGGACAACTAAAAAAAGCAGTTAAATATACTAAAAGAGCCGTTTAACCTAACCAGTATTGTCTGTTAAATTAACTATTGGTTTAGGTAGGACCTACTGAAAATAGTTGTTGGATTTATCAAGTTACTTTAGTTAGGACAACTAAAAAAGCAGTTAAATATACTAAAAAAACCGTTTTTTCTAACCAGTATTGTCTGTTAAATTAACTATTGGTATAGGTAGGACCTACTAAAAATAATTGTTGGATTTACCATGTCACTTTGGTTAGGACAACTAAAAAAAGCAGTTAAATATACTAAAAGAGCCGTTTAACCTAACCAGTATTGTCTGTTAAATTAACTATTGGTATAGGTAGGACCTACTAAAAATAATTGTTGGATTTACCATGTCACTTTGGTTAGGACAACTAAAAAAAGCAGTTAAATATACTAAAAAAACTGTTTAACCTTACCAGTATTGTCTGTTAAATTAACTGTCAGATTTGGTAAGACCAACTAAAAATAATTGTTGGATTTACCAAGTCACTTTAGTTAGGACAACTAAAGAAGCTGTTAATAATACTAAAACAGTTGTTTAACCTAACCAGTGCTGTCTGTTAAATAAATTATCGGTTTGGGTAGGGCGCACTGAATTTTTTTGTTGGATTTATATTGCGTTAGGTGCAAATTTGGTTAAGACTACTAGAGACTGTTAAGCGTACTACGACAGCTGTTTAATCTAGCATTTGCACCTAACGCAATATGAATCCAACAAAAAAATTCAGTGCGCCATAAACAAAGCGATAGTTAACTAACTGACGACACAGGTTAGGTTAAACAACATCTGTTTTAGTGTATTAACAGCTTTTGTTTAGTTTTCTTAACTAAAGTGACGTAATAAATCTAACAAATATTTTGAGTGGGCCCTACCTAAACCAGTATAGTTAATTTAATAAACGACACTGGTTAGGCTAAACAGCTGTTTTCGTATGTTACAGTTTTAATAGTTGTCCTAACTAAAGTGACAATAAATCCAATAATTATTTTCAGTGGGCCCTACCTAAAACAATATAGTTAATTTAACAGATAACACTGGTCAGGCTAAACAGCTGTTTTAGTATGTTACAGTTTTTTGTTATTATCCTAACCAGTGACATAATAAAACCAACAATTATTTTTCAGTAGGCCTTACCAATAAACCAATAGTTACATTTAAAAAAAATATTTATATACATCAAAATATTATATTTGATGTAAAACACTATAGATTAACATCCAACAATTATTTCATTCCATTGACTACCCATTAACAACAATAAGTAAGGTTTAATTTTTTTTTTTAAAACGGTTTGTATATTATTGCAATACAAAAATCATTATTATCGTAAACTGTAACAATATTATTGGGTAGTCAAAGATATAATGAAACTAACTTTAGAGAAATAAAAATTAAGTAGGTATATTAAATGCAATATTGATTTTATTCATATAAAACAAATCTTAAACTAAAACGTGTATTTATCAAACTATTTTCATTATACTTATAATCGAATAACTTACTACTACTTACTTACTGATTAAAAACTATAGTAAATTAAAATAAAATCAGTTACAGAACAGGAGAGGACGACAGGAGGTCAGTTAGTTGCAGAAGAGACTAAAACAAATACACTAAATTGAAACCAAAACAAATAAAATCAGTTACATTTTTGCTCTTCTGTGGTTACATTGATCTCACACATTATAAAAAAAAAAACAGCACATACATGAAATAATACAGGGCTACGCGTAAAGTATGTATGTACTTAGCTGAAAGAGGGTCGTAGTATCCATCATTATGTTTTTTTTTACAATGGACCAACCTTGAAATCAAGGAATAAATCTGCTGTTCCATAGATATATTTTGACAATGACATTATACGAAATGTATGGAACAGCTGGTATTTTTTGTGATTAGTCGCGCGATAGACTATTATGTCTCGCCTTTGAAGCTGTTACATATTTATAAATACTTTTTACATGATATTATACATGATTGTTGTGCTAACTGCGTATTGGGCCAAGTGCTACTGGCCAAATTATTTCTGTATTTTAAATATATCGCACCCTACAGTAGGTATCTCCATTTGACAAAGTATGAGGAGTATAAGGGAATATTATTATATCACCGACATCGGCACCCGCTCATTTAGTTAGTGTACAAAAAATCGTTTACCGCACTGACGCGAAGCGTCCGCGCTCCTGTGATAAAGTGACTAAATATTTTGTCGTCAAATTCCGTAAGTGTACTAACACTTACAATCATAGGTTGGCAAGTCAAACCTTTTTTGTTGTACGACTTGTGTCTATTCTGCAACTCTGCTTCTACATCAGCATAATTCTGAAACAAAATAAAAGTTCAATTTCAATATTATAGATATTTCAACAATATTTCAAGATTTAGACATAGACCAATATCTATATCAATCAATAAATAAATCTATAGATATAATAAAACTGTAGCTGAGCTAAGTTTGTAATTTTTTTACTGAGGGAACATTAATAGCAAATAAAATCAGATTGTTGGTAGCAATATGTACTTTTTAATATAACAGGTGGGATACACAAAACATTTTTATTTTTAACTTTAACTATTATTATTTTAAATTAATACCGATAAACGGTATATTTAAGTGGCATTTGTCATAATTTTATTTGTCGATTAGTTTTTTTTTCTTCTGATTTGTCAGATGATAAGTTAAATTATTATTCTTAATCCTGTAATTAAAAGCTCCAATTGTTTACGCTCGCAGGTAAAGGCAGGTTTCAAGGTAGATAATATTATTGTTGATAGGTCTGTCGTAGTGTCATAAAAGCAGAATAATATAATTAAATTATAACGAAATTTTTGAATGCCTACTCAATATACAAGAACACAAATATCAACTGAGTATCAACTACTACTTACTTTGACATGTGTTATGAAAGCTTGTCTAGATTCTGCAATTGACACTTTATTGAACTTTTTCTTGTCATTGTTCAATATTTTTGATGTTGGTTTAATTTTGCAAGGTAAAGAACTGCAAACTGCAAAGTCTCGAATATCTGCAACAAATTACAAACAACATGAAACAATATATATAAGGTAATGAATATGAAACAATATTGCGTCTCGCGGTTCTTCTTCCTCTCTCTTGTAAAACCTCGTAGATTTTAAAGACTGCACGGACTCACAGATAGGTAAAAGTTATTAAAATTAAAAAGTGAAAATTTGCAGAGTACTGTCAAAGTTAAGTTGTCAGACTTTCAATATAAAAATAGCCCACTAGTTAAACAGCAAAATTTATATTTATCATTTCATGGTTAGGTAAGTAAGTACCTCTTTCGACCAGACCACTTTATCTATCGGCCTTATATAGAAAATGTCCCTAGTTCAAAATCAAATGAATACTTACTCTCACTATCTTCTTTAAACTGTAGCTTGGAACTCTTTCAATCGCAATCAATTTCCATTATCTTAATGGCAGTTTTTTGAAACTCATCCCACTTTTCGAACAACTTCAAATTTTTATCTTCACATATACTTATGACAAAAGTCAATTTCAATCTGGAAGTAAAAAAACAACTTTAAAACAGGCTATTATTTGCATCACACTAATACTATAAATAAGATAGTTGTGTATGTGTATTTTGTATGTATATGTATGTTTATTCCCAGTCAACTCCGTAACGGCTAGGCTACATGGATTTGGATGAAATTTGGTAAAGTGGTAGATTATGCCCACATAAGCATTAACACATAGGTATGTGTGTGTGTTTGTTACTCTCATCTCTGTAACGTCTGAACGAATTTGGATGAAATTTGGTGAAAGGTATTTCGCATTTATAATAATACTAGCGGTCCGCCCCAGCTTCGCACGGGTATAGATCATAGCCTATGTCACCCGGGGATAACGTAGCTTCCCGTTAGTGAAAGAATTTTTCAAATCGGTTCAGTAGTTTCGGAGCCTATTCAATGCAAAAAAACAAACAAACAAACAATCCAATCTTTTCAGAAATTCACAAGATGACAGTGAGAGGGTGTCTATCGAATCAGTATTCTGTAATAATATAAATCTCTACATAGTAAAAATTAAAGTCACTTTCCACAGAAAATATTTAAATAATCAGAACACTCCCGAAAACAAGCCTAACTAAGAACAAGCCAGTACACACTAAAAAATGCTTGTATTAACTGACTATGTATTTAAGTTCGTAATCCCAATGAACAACACTTTCACACGACGTGACTATAAAGTGTAGCAAATACCTTAATGTTCGAAGTCGAGATTAGGTAGGTCCACACCCAGTACGAAATAATAGGTACGCCAGAGTCTAGCTATAACCCACAAACACGCGATTAACGGCACTGCACCATCCACGCATTCAAGGTACAAAAAAACTAGGTGTCCTGTTTTAATACCTACGTACCGACACTACAGTCTAAACCTCGAGAAATTGTTGAAAAACAATGTCCTTATTTTCACTCTGCGACACGTTTGTTCGACGACAGTTACACACACTTTTTTGACAGCCAGCGAGAGCGAGCCAAAAATTGCTTCGTACCGCGGGACACGAGACAGATGACGCCTGTACCAGACGAAGTGGGCGGTGTCCAAGTCGAACACTATAAGTACCTATACACGCGGTTCGCGAGCCGCGCACGTTTGGCGCCAATTTTTAGAGCCGCACTTTGGTCGCCAATTTTTTATAGCGGGGGTGTAATATTAAACTCCCTTTGCACTATAAAAAAAATACGTTTAATAAGGAATCACAACGAAATCTGAAGGTACAGTACAAGCGAGTGAAAAAACTAGGAAACAAAAAGGTAAAAAGGTGTCGTTCGTTGACGCACGAGCAGAGTGCGTTCGCGGGCGGAGCTAATGGTGGCTACATGGTGACTGCCCCTGGGATGTCGTATGACGTCGTATGACGTATGAAGTCGTATGACATGATGGCTTGAAAAAGCAATAGTTTTGGTTACCAATATGTACGATATCTTGATAAAATGTATTAATTTAAAATTATTTCTTCTTCAAATTACAAAGGCACTTTAGTTCGACTAAAAATACCTATATAAATGTATATGAACTTAGTAAAAGAAATCAAAAATATTGTTTAAATTAACCATAGAACACAGTTAAAATTAAGAAATCATTTTGATGAAATCTACAATACAATCAAGTAGGTACCTACCTAGTTCAGTTTAAAATTGTATTGGCACGAACAAGGTAGGTAACTAGGTACCTACTTGCCTAAAATATTTCATGATGATCGGTTCAATGATACGTACTCAACGATTATCGTCGTTCTAGTCTTTGAGAATTGGTTCCAGTACACTCGTCGGTCAATAATTAATATAATAGGTAAAAATCAACAATTAGGTAAGTAGGTAGGTAGGTACTCACAGAATGGACTGTCTCTATTTCATCAGTATACTTTTTATATCCCATTTTAAATTTTATTCGGTCCCCCAATCGATTTTCTGGTATTAAAATTTTAAGTTCTTCGTCCCCGAGGCCGGCTAGACATGATATGTCTATATTGTTATCTGAAAAGTTTGAAAGATTATAAAAAACCGGACAAGTACCTACGATTAGGACTCGTGCTCTGAGAGTTCCGTCCAAAAAAAACCCTCAGAGCGCGAGTCCAAAAAAAACTAACTGAAGTTGAAATATTGAAAGACAAACCTAACTTTGTAGTTGACAATAAGGTTCTTCATTCTAATACATTCCAACTACAAAATATAAGTTTGTAATAGCAAAATAATTATTTTTAAATGATATAAGTAACTTTAAATTATTGACTTTCGGATTCATTCCGATATAATTATGTGCTATGAGACCTTGCTTATTGCCAAATTTCATGATTCTAAATCAACGGGAAGTATCCTATAGATTTTGATTCCCCTGTGCAATCGCAAAAAATGCGACATAAACGTTCATATTATCTTTTGATTGCGTTGAAAACAGTATACCCACGTATTTAATATAAATTTCAACTTGATACCTTTACGCGTTCTTGAGAAAAAGGGTCTTGACAGACGAACAGGCAGACAGACGGACAACGAAGTGATCCTACAAGGGTTCCGTATTTTTCCTTTTAAGGTACGGAACCCTAAAAATCATACAATGAACAAACAAATTTGGTACCACTCAACTTTTGTAGAACTGTCTACACAGGTAAATAGGAGGAATTATCGGACAAGTTTTAAATCGTTTTAAAGAACCTAAACGCTAATCCAACTCGGTAGTACTTACCGCGGAATCCTTTTATTGTATCTTCTGATACACCCCACATTTCCATCAGTTCATCCATTTTTAACGTCTGTAATGGCACTTCAGACAAAATATTTAGTCACTTTATCACAGGAGCGCGGACGCTTTGCGTCAGTGCGGTAAACGATTTTTTGTACACTAACTAAATGAGCGGGCGCCGGTGTCGCGTCATAGCCGCGGTATACCGTGCGTGGATCTGGGTCGGTCGGTGGCGG
This sequence comes from Agriopis leucophaearia, assembly GCA_949125355.1. Taxonomy (NCBI): domain Eukaryota; kingdom Metazoa; phylum Arthropoda; class Insecta; order Lepidoptera; family Geometridae; genus Agriopis; species Agriopis leucophaearia. Next base: position 15,824,843 of record OX421268.1, on the reverse strand, counting down.
CGGGGCGCGCGAGGGGAGTAACAGGCAGTGTTGCCGCTGGCTACATTTGGCGTTACCGTATACAAGTGGGAAAATTACCGTATTTGGCAAAAAAAGACCGTACCGTAGTTTTCTTGGGCATTTGACGATAAGGGGGGGGGGTGTAATAATTGGCTGTAGCAGCGGTCCCGTTTAGTTAAGTCCGTCTCTTCTATACTATAATGCTGCAAATACACGCAGACCATGCAGTTATGGACAGTTGCGCGTTCCAAAACTAAACCTGTTCCATTTTCAACAAAACCATGATCAAAACAAGGTCTTCTACTCTGGCAGTTGTCCCAGAATTACGTCACTGTCCAGTTGCCACTTTATTCAATCAGCTGTTACGTGGTGTATCGTCATCTCTCTCGAACCTGTTGTAAATTGACATCATGACATCATTGCGGGACGCCCACTTATACCATGAACAAAACCTTCGAAAAACTTTTTTATTTGATGGACGAATTTAGCGTATGGTAATAACTACTGGACCTTATGCCGTACATTGTGCGATTTGAAGGCCTAATTACCGTACTTTTGGCAACCCTGGTAACGGTGGTAAATACTGAACGGTGTTTCCACTTGCCTTGCCAGCAAATCAGCAATGGGGATTGTTTTTTTTTTTAGATTGTAATTACAAAACCATTTCGAACAATATTATAGACTTACTATACATAATTTCTTTGACATGATAACTATACAAACAAAATTTAGTCCGAAATTAGCCGATAAGAATAAAACTTTTTTTTAAAGTAATCTATTGTATAACAGTTGAAAATAAATAAAACTGTCTAATTGACGGCTATTTTGTATTTTAACTGCGCTTGGATATAGACGCGAATGTACAAAATTAACTATTAAAAACTTGTAATTTTATTTGTGTTAGCCTACTTAAGTTCCTAAATTAATGTGTTTAGCTACTTATGGATCTTGGATCTGAAATAAAGTTAAAGAACAAACACAAATGTTCACCTAGTTAAAGAACAAACACAAATGTTCATCACATGTTTGTCTTGAGTGGGAATCGAACCCACACCCCCAATCGCGGAATGTTACTGATTTGTGGTTAGTTATTAAAAAATACAATCTAATATTCATAGCTCGAGTCTTAGTAATTTTACCCGAAGTTGTAACCGACACTATAAAATTGGCAACACCGGCACACAAGCGATCGAAATGAACGACCAATCAAAGAGCACGTCGGTCGCCGTCGCCGGTGCTACCTGGAACGTAAACACGTTTGAACCTGTTTGCCTAGACAGGTACCTAATTTAGCTGTTGAATTTACAGATTTCTCTTAGTAGATAGGTAAGTAGATAATTATGCGTAGTAGGTACCTCTATGTAGTTTGGATCTAAATATAATTTAAAATGGGAATGTTATTAGTATAGGTACCTGCGTACCTACTTCTTAGTATAATTTAGGTAGGTACGATGTTATTATTTGAACTAGTTTTTTTGTCGCGGCTTTACCCGCATTTCACACATAACAAAAATTTGCCTACTTAGGTATGTGTTAGGTACTCAGAGACTATGTAAATAAGCTCATAAGTAAGCTCAAAGTCGCACAACGAGCTGTGGAGAGGGCTAATGCTCTGGGTTTCTCTACAAGATCGAATCAGAACTGAGGAGATCCGTAGACGAACGAAAGTGACATAGCCCACCAGATTAGCAAGTTAAAGTGGCAGGGCAGGGCATAGGTAGGTATATCATGCAGAACAGATGGCCGATAGGGCCGAAAGTTTCTCGAATGGAGACCACGGACTGGTAAGCGCAGCTAGAACGTAGCCACCCACAAGATGGACAGACGATTTAAAATAGACCGCAGGGAAACGCTGGATGCAGGCCGCTTCTAACCAGCCCTTTTGGAGATCGATGGGGGGGGGGGGGGGCTATGTCCAGCAGTGGACGTCCTAGGGCTAAAATAATGATGATGCTGTAGGTAGGTAGGTATACGTACCTACGTATCTTTCTATCAGTGAAATTATTTCATTAAATTCGAATGGTTCAAACCACTCGTTTGCAGCCCCTTGGAGACCATGCGAAGTAGCTTACAAGTACAGGTAGGCGTTTAAACGTAATTACCTAGCCACTCAAGTGGCGACGCGCACAACTCGCGTGCCAGTTCGCAGGTCCTCACACGAGTGCTCGAACGAGACGAACGATGCGCAGTGGGCGTTGCGCGAGTAGTCAGACTGACTAGTCTAGTCAGTAGCGTGCGAAAACGAAGCTTCACTTGCGCAAGGACCAGCGCAAAATGCTACTAGGCACTTTCACTGCCACTTGCACTAAGCACACCGTTGCAGACGATGCGTAATAGTCACTTGCAACTTGTACTTGCTACTTGTAATACGCATCGTCTGCAAGCACCTGGTGCTACTAAGCACTTCCACTGCCAGTTGCACTAAGCAAAACGTTGCAGACGATGCGTAGTAGACATTTGCAACTTGTACTAGGTACGCATGGTTTGCAACTGCCTTAGCGAGTGATAATTATTTTATTACAAAATTTTTACTTTTGTTTGGGATTTCGTTAGAAAGTCCTTACCTACCTATCTACTTTCGTGCGATAAAATAAAAACTTACGTGTCAAGACTTGAGACCACTGCGGTAGCAGGTAGGTAGGTAGAGTATGTAGGTACTCGAGACACGCATACCTATTTGGTAGGGTTACGTTTTTCGTAGCCAGAGTTATAATAATATACCTACCTACCAAATTTATTGTGGTCACATTCATCATACCTAGTACGTAGGTACAGAAATTGTTGGTCACAGAAAATTTCGAAAGAACGATGCTCATTTCAGAAGTGCATCATACCAACATAACATACCTACCTACCTAGGTAGGCATACTTACTTTTTATGGTTTAGTTAAAAGAAAACTACTTGAGACTCAATTTTACGAAAAGTTGAATGACCTTTGAACTAGAACGTCTTGATTTTTTTAATGCCATAGGTGGCATACAAGCAGAAGGATCGCCTGATGGTAAGAAGGTAACCGTCGCCTATGAATACTTGTAACACCAGAGCCATCACAAATAGGTACGTTACTTACCCCTAAGGTGGTTCGATTTCTCTATTCGATCTACTTATATATTTTCTTCTTTTCGGCTATTTATAGGCGAAGAGAGTATAATTTTAGACGGAAATGACTATAATTGACTGTTATATTGGTCTTTAATTGCAGCATTACATAGTTAGGTGAAAAAAACCAGCAGAAATAACATCGAATCTTTAGTTCATTTGTATCAATGTGCGTGTGAACTAGGTATCTGGTAAATTTTAAAATATTGGTAGGTAACCAAAATTATTGCTGTATCAAACTTTAATGTTTTGTTGTGAAGTGACAGTTAAAAGGGAAAATTAAAGATTGGAAGTTGGCATCTTTAATCAAGATATTGGCAACCATAATTATTGTTGTTTCAAACTGTAATATTTTGTTACTACTAACAAATATTATAGGTTCGGTTCAATAAAGTTGTATAGTTGATTTGATCAAAATTATTTTTTAACTTGACAATATTTCATGGTTGATCTAATCGATATTTTTGGTTTCTTTTACTAAGTTCATATGTTTGATTGAACTAAAGTGTCTTTGTTATTTTAAAGAAAAAAAATATGTTGAATTAAGCCTGTGTTGGCATCTTTAATCAAGATATTGGCAACCATAATAATTGTTGTTTCAAACTGTTATATTTTGTTACTACTAACAAATATTATAGGTTCCGTTCAATAAAATTTTATAGTTGACTTGATCAAAATATTTTTTTAACTTGACTATTTTCCATGGTTGGTCCAAACAATGTTTTAGTTTCCTTTACTAAGTTTATATGTTCAATTGAACCAAAGTATCTTTGTTATTTTAAAGAAGATAAACTGTGGCTTAAAGCCTTAATCTGGTAAATTTAATCAAGATATTGGTAACCAAAAATATTGTTGTACCAAACTGTAGCATTTTGTTACTTCAAAAAAATATGTAAGGTTCGGTTGATTAAAGTTGTATAGTTATTTTTATCAAAATATTTTTTTAACCTAACTATATTACATGGTTGATCTAAACGATAGTTTTGGTTCCTTTTACTAAGTTCATATGTTTAATTAAACTAAAGTATCTTTGTTATTTTAAAGAAAAAAAATATGTTGAACTAAGCCTGTGTTGGCAATTTTAATCAAGATATCGGCAACCATAATTATTGTTGTTTCAAACTGTAATATTTTGTTACTTCTAACAAATATTATGGGTTCCGTTCAATAAAGTTGTATAGTTGATTTGATCATATATTTTTTTATCTTGACTATACTCCATGGTTGATCTAAACGATATTTTTTACTAAGTTCATATGTTTAATTGAACTAAAGTGTCTTTGTTATTTTAAAGAAAAAAAATATGTTGAACTAAGCCTGTGTTGGCAATTTTAATCAAGATATCGGCAACCATAATTATTGTTGTTTCAAACTGTAATATTTTGTTACTTCTAACAAATATTATAGGTTCCGTTCAATAAAGTTGTATAGTTGATTTGATCAAAATATTTTTTAACGTGACTACTTTCCATGTTTGTTCCAAACGATGTTTTAGTTTCCTTTACCAAGTTTATATGTTTAATTGAACTAAAGTCTTTGTTATTTTAAAGAAGATAAAATTGTTGAATTAAGCCTATATCTGGTAAATGGAATCAAGATATTGGTAACCAAAAACATTTTGTTACTTCTAACAAATATGTTAGGTTCAGTTTATTAATGTTGGTATTGTTAATTTAATCAAAATGATTTCTTAACTTTGACTATATTCTGCAGTTTATCTTAACAATGTTTTTGGTTACTTTAACTAAGTTTATATGTTTAGTTGAACAAAAGAGCTTTTTGATAATTTTTACTAGAAAAAATTGTTAAACTAACAAAAGAAAAATCAAACAATTCACTTTTGTTATATTAACATGTAACTTTCTTTATTCTAACCACTTAGACAATTGTAAGTATAACAAAATGGGATTTGTTAGTTTGAACACGTTGGTTTTGGTAAGCTTTTGTTAAATAAACAATTTTCTTGTAAATTCAACCGAAAAAAATACAACCGAAACAGTTTTGGTTAAATTAACCGTTCTGTTTTTTCAGTGCGAAAAGTATTTGATATCTAGCTTATAAATTTATTGATTTGTCAACTATCTGACCGTTTAACTGCGGATTGAAAAATCGGCCCTGAGCCCTGTTATTTCACTACAGCTATAACAAAATGTCATTTAAGGTCTCGACTTGAAGAAGTGTCAAACGGTACTTTGGAAGGCAAATTGGAACGCGATCGGTTCAATCAATTACGCTGTCTCGATTTGTTCCTCACACGCAATGGGTTCGTTTCAGACATCTACACTACACATATTGTGTGTGGTGCGTTCCCTATGAGAAGAGGACGAGGAAGTTTAGCGTGAATGATTCTTGGGGTAAAGAACGAAGGAATTATGGATGGACGGCGTGAACAATGACAGTACTTAATAATTATCAATTAAAAAAACCACACAAAATTTGTAAAATATGCAATTTAAGTTACTTGGATGCCAGTATTATAGATAGATAGAAACTCTTTATTGTGTAGGTACACAAGTGGCGGCCTTATCGCTAAAAGCGATCTCTTCCAGGCAACAATTTTTTTACTATTGTAAAATAGGCTTGCGCTTGGCCGCCAACTCGCCTGATGTTAAGCGATGATGCGGCCTACGATGGATCACGCTTGCCTAGAAGAAAATAACACTTTTGACTTGAAAACACCCAGATTGTAACTATTGGGGAACACCCATTCAGGAAGCGAATTCCACATACTAGCAGTTCGCATAATAAAAGTGGAATCAAAGCGCTTCGTACGTGTTTCATCATCATGTCATCTAAAAAACCGATTTTTTCAGTTATTTCCATTTAAAAGCCAAACTACGGAATCGATTATGATGAAATTGCTATGGTATCAATCTATATAAAAATATAATTTTTCAAATCAAAATATGACGGAGTTCTGAGGTAAAAAACAATTTTAAAAAAATCAAGCAAATTGAGCACCTCCTTTTTTAAGTCGGTCAAAAAGGGGGTGAATTCATATGTGACGAATGAGTACGATGCGTACCTATAATATGCCGAGCTCACGTGAGACGGGTATAAGGGCAGGAAGAGATCCAATTTAAGGATTACCTACTGTGTTCCTCGCGGGATGAAAGGCAATGTTTCCAGTCACATACAGGGAATGATATTTTAACAGCTATTATTTCAAAGTTATGAGCGCAGCATAGTAAAGTACCACGTAGGTTTCGAAGTATATTATTCTGAATAGCATTATGGCTTTCAATCCAACGAATGAAATGCTCGTATTGTCTGCTTTGTCGTCAAACAACGCCGTCATATATTTTCAGGCCGAAGCTTCAGTAACCGGTAAATCCAGTTTCCAATTAAGCCACATTGCCAAATCGGCCCAGATAAAGGCGTGGTTAATTAACGAAAAAACGTGTATAAAGACAGAATAAAATTGCATTGCTGATAACACGGTGATAAGAGCGTCTAAACCAATCGCAGGCAGTTGTTCCGCGGACGTCCAGTCGCGAAGACGTCTGTCGGTTAACAAAACAAAAACACGAAAACAAACGAACCTCGAAACGTACTCGAATAATAAAAATATACCATAAAACGAAAACTAAAATACGAAAAGTGATCCAAAAAATATTTACGTCAGAAGACCAAGGTCGCGAGGATATTGTGCTATGGAACCAGAATGCAAGCAACTACTCAACCGCGCATGCATAATTTCACTTGATCATTAGACGATAATGGTGGAAATGCACACGTGACCTTGGGACGCGACCGTGACTGCATACGATGTTCCAAATTTGAAAATTTGAATTCCGCATTCGCTCCAATTGAAAAGCTCGCGACAGTTCGGGATGTGGCCCGGCGCTGATCGAACGACCCTCATTATTTTATAATAACAGTTTTGTTTGGACGTGTGTTTATCGTAAATGGTAAACAATTTAATTAATTTCATGAATGCATAATTGATTAATGACAGTGCTTATTGTGTTGTGCCTTACTGTGGAGCTCTGAAAAGGTTATTTTTAGAAAAACAAGACGTCAGTTATGTTTTTGTTGATGGAAGTGATAAAAAATATGTGTCAGTGTTATAAGTGATTTGTCTAATACGATGTCGCTTCAAGAGGTGAGTGATAAGGAAAGATTAATCTTATATTTTAGGTAGACAACAAATTTACCGGTGATTTTCTGATAAAGTGATAAAATACGCGCGATCAAAGTCTACTAAAATTTGGTAGCCCCATAGCACTTCAATCTTTATTGAATTTGACTGAGATTGGTTTTTTACTGTATCAACTTATCACGTAAGTGAATAAATACGCGAAATGAGACCCCAAATTTTTAAAAAAGATTTAATAGCCTCTTCTGTTGAACAGTGTAAATTAGACGCTGGCTGAATACACTAGACATGTAGGAAAATAAAAAAAAGGTTGAAGAACACCACATATTTCTAGCTTAGTCTTCATACCAAGTATACCTAACTGTAGTATGAGATCATCAACCGTTGACGTAGCCTTTGTTAAAGGTAAACCAAAAACTGCGATGATAACATTGCAATTAGGTAAGTAAGTATTTTAATCAGTAATAAATATGTGTGATTGTTTTCCAATACTTCAGAATTCAGGCTTCAGAATTTCATTCAATAGTAAATTTTTATTAAGAAACGTGTCAAAATAGTATTAAAATGCAATTGAATTGGGATTATTTATTCCTTCCAAACACTAGTAAAGATAGTACAATAAAGAAGGTAAAATTAGGGTCGACACTAACTTGAAACAGTTTATTTATGCATTAAGGATTTCTCTTTTCGTACAACCGTGGCCAACCAAAACTGGAAAAGTAAACCTTTTATTTTATTTATATTACACGGGAATTACTCACGTAAGATTATGCCGGTTACTCCGACTATTAGTAGTAGTATTTTTTTTTTCACTAGCAGCGACGGCCGGTTTTACCCGGTCTCCAATTGGAACCTTTTATGAAATAAACGGGATTAAAGAAGTATAGTAAAAGTCGTTGAGTTAACAAAGCGTATAAACTGCCACCATTCCAAATTTTATCCGATTTCGGTTAACTTCACCCAATGATTGATTGGGTGCGATAAACTTAAAATTTAGTGACCCAATACAGCATGGAAAACATAGTTTTTAAGTAGGTATCGTACAGTGGGCCGTAGCTGGATTACCGATGATGACGGAAAACCTTAAATAGATCACAGTCATCAATATATATAGGCAGAAGTCACGTGTTTTGAAATAAATAAATTTGCTAATGTTGGAGTATTCATTGACGTGCAATGAGGTCAAACTACGGCGCGTTTTATTCATATTTGATGAAAGGCAAATATAGAAAGAAAATAGTCATAGTGCTCAAATACAATCAAGAGCAAAAACATTTGAATCATACAAATATTATAAACTTTAGTTATATGATTATTTACGGGATATTTACCGTGGTAAGGTTGTGGAAGGAGCTCCCACTACTCTTACCACGGTAAATATTCCGTAAATAATCATATAACTGTAGTGAACAACCGTGATAGTTAAAAACAGTGTTTTACTAAAACTTTGTGTGTAAATGTGTGTCTTTTGTCCGCATTGAACTAATTTTGATGAAATTTGTTATGGAGGCAGCTTATACCCTGGATTAACACAATCTACTTTTCATCCCGAAAAAGATGCGGTTCCTCCTATCGAGAAAAACTGCTGAGCGCGGCTAGTAGTAAATAAAACCTGTCTGGCTTTCTGTTTGTTACCTGTATCCTGTATCATTTGACAAATCAATGGCTTTTTGACTCTTCTAGATGTTGGTAAGGAAATATTGTAGTGTGTGCCGATATATCGGTAGCTCCTTCCACAACCTTACCACGGTAAATATCCCGTAAATAATCATATAACTGTAGTGAACAACTGTGATATTTTAAAACAGTGTTTTACGAACTATAATTATACAGTAAAGCATATCTCCCTTGTTTTTCTGATCTGAGATTTGCACAAATTACGAGTAAATCATAGGTAAACAGAAAGAAAGAGAGAAAATACATTTTATTCGACATTACTTCAAAAAACTTACATCTAAAGGATTACAATCAGTGTCGAATGGCTCCATCTCGGCATTTATGCTGAAAGTCAAAGACTATCAGCGCCGGTTTTCAGATGAACCTTATACAGTTTTTACACACAACACAAATAAAATAAATTACTACATATATGCAATTTAAACAAATAGGACATACAAATAAAGGTAAGACACATAATTATTTATAGGTACTTAATTAACATTAAGTTACTGTAATATATAGAAAAGAAACAGGGATGAACACATAAGATGATTCAGTATATAATAATGACAGCAAGAAAACACATATACTCGTATAAACACATTTTAAAATGAATGTCCAATAGGTGTTGAAACAATATTAGATACTTTTATTGCAGCTAGCTTACTTTTATGTATTCTGTGTTTTAGGAGTTGTAACAGACACGTCAACTTGGCTGACGAACCGCCGCGGCGATTTTTTACAAATTTTCTTTCTCTCATTCTTTCCCGTTGGTCAGACGGTGGTTTGTCAGCCAAGTTCGACACGTCAGTTAGCTACTTAATATTAGAACTTACTGTAAATAAATAATATTAAATAATTATCAATATAAAAAACCGACTTCATAAAAATGACAGAACTGGACCAAATTAAAATGGGACCACACGAGAAGCACCAGCTTTCAAATAAAAAAAGAATCATCAAAATCGGTTCACCAAGTCGAAAGTTCTGAGGTAACAAACATTTTGTTTTTTCAAACAGTTGAGTTGAGAACCTCCTTCTTTTTGGAAGTCAGTTAAAAAAAGACTAGATTAAAATTGTCGAGACAATGCCAATAGCTAAAATATCATGTTACATACGATCATTTGTACATATTTTAATATTGTTGCAAATTGTCTAGAACATTAATAAAAGTCCAAAGTAAAACGATTAAACATCATTAAAGTAACAGAAACAAATCTACGAATGTGGGTAATTAGTAGTTGCCTACATCTCAAGGACACGCTTTCCTACTTTTGCCATTGTTTGTAGAGCTAGTAACGACGCAGATATGGCACTACGCTTGCACTCTGAGAAAGTGTTCATGAAACTTGGTGATTGTTTACACCCTTTGGGTATGGAACCCTAAAAACTTATTAAACTAGCAGCGACTCCCGGTTTCATCCTTTATTCTACGCACAGACCTAAAATATTTTTTTACTACTTAAATCTATGATTCTACGGGAATAAATTTTTTAATTGTTTATCCAGGGTAAGCTATATCTGTCATATCAAATTTAATTTTAATCCGGTCAGTTGTTACGGAGTGGTCCACACTTCCCTACTTACACACATACTTACGCATTTTATAATATTAGTGTGATAAGGAAACAAATTCCATAGACAGGCACAAATAGGCGTTCAGGTTCAAAATGTCCCTTTCCAAAATGTTACTTGATTCCAAAAATGTGATTTTCGTTTCCGACCAGTTTTGCTCGCGTATTATCCCTATTAGGTATATCAAAAGTTTGGTTTAGGAATTCTACGTATATTCTATAAATATCCATAAATCTAAATATACGGAGCGAATTGAGAACCTTCTTCTTTTGTGAACTAGGTTAAAAAACATCAAGGTGGTACATGTATGTGTTTATACCAAATTTCAAATGCGTTTAAATGCTTCTTGAATTAATAAGGTGTGTAACGGATCTAATTGTTATTTAAATTTAACCTTTGCAGTGTAACCGGTTTAGGATTACTTTGTCATCATTTTGTTGGACACGGCTACTGACAGACATAAATAATAAGAAGAAATAACTGTAGTTACCCACGCTATGGCCACGCTAATCGATCTGTTTTTTTAATACAAAAACGAAGTAATATTCCGACCGAGGCATTACATATTTGCCTAATATAAACAACGTGATGATATTTTGCTACAGCTTTCTCTGTTATTCTTTATTATTTTCACCGCCGCCGTTTCAACCTCTATTTGACATGAATAAAAAGAAGTATTAATCGAGGGTAAGCCACCACCTGCTATACCGTTAAAATCCATTTAACTGTTACGGAGTTGAGTGCAGACAAACGCAAACAATTTTTTTTTTTAATTTTTTTTTATTGTAGAATAGGCTTGCGCTTGACCGCCAACTCGCCTGATGTTAAGCGACGATGCGGCCTACGGTGGATCACGCTTGCCTAGAAGAAACCGATTCACTCGTGACTTGAAGACACCCAGATTGTGATTATCGGGGAACACCCATTCAGGCAGTGCATTCCACAAACTAGCAGTTCGCACAATAAAAGTGGAATCAAAGCGCTTCGTACGGGTTTTTGGAATGTCAACCATAAAGCGGTGCCGATTTTTCGTGCCCGCTCTGGCAGTCCGATAGAAAAAAGGGCAGGAGGGAATTAAATCATGCAGATTAGATGCACACTCTCCAAAATGTATCCGATAAAAAACCGATAGACTAGCAACTTTGCGCCGTTGCTCAAGACTAAGAAGCTTAGTCTGAACTAGGGCTTCGTTGCTGATGAGCCTCTTAGCACGCTTCTCAATTGACTCCAAGGCCCCGAGCTGGTATTTAGCTGATCCATCCCAAAGGTGAGAGCAGTACTCCATGCACGACCGAACTTGTGCTTGGTACAGTGTAAGCAACTGTTCCGACGTGAAGTACCAACGCACCTTCGATAGGATACCTAGCTTTTTGGCAGCCAATTGAGCCTTGCTTTCAATATAGGAGCCAAAGTTGAGTGTAGGAGACAGAGAAACACCCAAAAGCTCAAGCTGGTCAGATATCGGAACGGACACATCTTGGAAAGTAGGAGCCAGATGGAATGGCGTCCTTTTTGCGGAGAACAGACAAGCCTGGGTCTTAGCGGCATTGAACTTGACCAGGTCAATACACACAAACTTCGACATTTATTATAACTGTGTGACTGTGATGTGATACAAATATTCGTAGAAATAGTCCACCGTCTATCGTCTCATACAATCTACATTAGCGATCTCCACAATAATAAGACTTCATTCGCTACTTTATGAAAATGTTATGCCACTTCTACATATTCGCAACCCTTAACCTCACGCCAAAGTGGTGAAAACGTCTTAATTGCGGCGGCGAGGGTGGTGAGCGCCCTTGCGTTACCCTCAAAACAACAAAATTTTCGCGAGGCTTAATTGCGACCGCCTACAATCGATAATCTACGACCTGCCATTCAAACTTTACGGAAACAGTTATAAGAAATGTTACGCATTCCTACTAGTCTACACTAATATTATAAAGAGGAAAGATTTGGATTTTTGCATGTTTGTAACGAATTAACTCAAAAACTACTGGACCGATTTAAAAAAAAATCTCCATTAGAATGCTACTTTATCCCTGAGTGACATAGGCTATATTTATTACTAGAATGTTAAAAAGAACTCCACCCGTGCGAAGCCGAGGCGGGCGGCTAGTAAATTATAAAATTCTAGCGGTAAAGCGAGCACCACGCGAATTACTGGTTTTACAACAATAAGTATCCTTTTTATTTTCCTCTTGGCAAGGATCTCTTATTGTTGGCAGTTATGTTGTCTTTTCTACAGCAGTTGAATGATCACTAGTCGTTTTATAGCTTATGAAAGTAGATACCATCACTGGTTGACAATCCTAGAAACCTAAATTACCTAGTACCTACATCCTCTACTCACTGTTTTAATATTTGCTTAGAAACTGTTGATTACATTTCGTATTTTGGAGTCTAAAATAATATTTACTAAGTTAAGTTAATAATTATTAAGTTAAGTTAGGTTCTATTATTTATGCCAAGAAAGATTGGAACCAATTTTTTTGATTTACTTTGGGACCAACATGATTTTTTTAAATCTCTATTTTGTGTCCCGAATTTTGTCATCTTTATTTCAGATTTAAAACACGAGATTTTATTTATTTACGGAAAACAAACAGCTTTAGAAAAGTAATACATAGCAATAGAAATATGAACAAACAAGCCTTAAAAGTTTTCACAAGTAAACGAGAGATACAGTCCAGTTCCGTGAATATTGAAATGTTGTTGAGATTTGTTATTGATACATACCTCTAATTATTTCTGTGATTGTTTGTCATCTTGACTTATTTAATAAATAACATACCCCAGCGTCGTCCATAATTACATTAATGGTACTTACGATATCTGCTTCTACAGAATCCTCACCTTTGACTCGTCTTAAAAATAAACATCACACGAGTTTATAGACGTCTGCTTCATTTCATATCACAAACCATTAAGCAAATTGAAAGCAAATGCGAACCACTCAATACTGCTATCGATGAATCCGTTGAGAAAATATATCAATAGATTTTATGTACGTATAAATTGTGAGATCGTATATATTTCAAGCAATGTACGAGTATCCATTTCTGTATATCATTTTGGGTGTAATTTAAACTTAAATGTACAAGTTTTTCTATGGAATTCCGAAGCACATCACAATGTCTAATCGAACAAAAATTCAATTAAAAAAACACATTATCTACGGAAACGTTCTTCTTAAACGAAAATTAGCAAATTTTTAAGTTACTTGCAAATACTCAAACTATTCGTAGTACCACGCCCGCATAATATTGATCCGATAGTTTTTTTACAGGAGTGCCCAAAACAATAAAGATAATGGCAACCGCGGCCACTGACTCCCTTGCGGTTTTCACAAGTATTCTCAACTATCACTCTGCCCCAAGTGTTGTAATTGAATATTTTGTAACAATATTGAATTAGCTTCAACTTTCATACTTTCACTTCATATTTGGCGGTAAAACGTGATAATCATCGGTGATGAGTGGCCGAAAGTACGCTTCATAATTATTAGCACTATAATATAACTCATGACATTACGTAAGAAGTAAGTGCTTATTGTTCCATTTTAAACAAAATTAGATTTTTATAGCGACACGATTCACCGTTCGACGATTTCACCATTTTCATCACCTGCCTTTAAGTAAGGGTTAAGCACATTCGTACATTTGCTTCTGTAAATATGCATCGATGACAGTCATTTATAGAACAAATTACGCGTTAAATTAAAAAAGTTTAAAAAAAACCTAAACCGTTTCGTAACGAAATGAAATCCTTCCTTTTGTTCAAACAACGGCCGCACTAAAGTGAATATGAAATGTTAGTGTTAATTTTTACTCAACTCGTGTTAATTTCCCGAAACAAAACACCCTTTTCGCGTCTCATGTAACCCTAAAATGAGGTCATGTCAGAACAATTAGACCAGATTACGTCACTAGCGTTTCATACATCGGTGGCCAAAACTACGAATAAAATGGTGTTTACTGGAAGCTACCGAATAGTCTAGTATAAATCTGCCACACCTTAAAAGGTTTGGGTCGTTCCTGGAACAACGCTGCCTAGTCAAGGGCTTGTTTTAATCAAGTAAATTGATTTTCAGTAGGAGTTTAACGATGCGTGGGATCAATTGCATTTTGGTTACAAATAGCCGTGAGGCTCGTGTCTTTTCTATACCCTATTGCATTTGTAGACTTGAGAAAACATTTCATTTCATTCATTGGACATTTCAATAAATAACAAACTATCTATAACTAACCTAGCTATATCACAGATGCGTAGTGCCTACTTACATATATAATAATAATATATGAATTTTTAGCTTATTTCCTTAGAATTTTCCTGTAGGGATTCCGCGTCATTTAGTGGTAATGGCATTGTGAAATTTTATATTTTTAGACGTGTTAACATGGAAACAGCTCGCGATCCGGATGTGACCCATCGTACAAGAATCCGTGCAAAAAGCAATGCACGTATATAGTATGGACGCACGCGCACGTGGCGTGGGCGAAATGACGGCCGACAATCAAGAATAGTTTTCGCGCGAAACGTATTTATATCGGTTTTATTAGAACGCCTATGTATTATTTTAATCGGATGATGCGACCGATTTTATTCTGAACTAGTTTTTTTGCCCGCGACTTCGTACGCGTAGATTTTCATATAAACCTTCAATCCTTTTTTCTTCCCTTAATCCGGCCTTGCGCAAAATAACATAGCCTATCAATCTGGTCATAGCTAAGCATATTCATGAAAACCGCATTTAAATCCGTCCGCATTTTCTTCCAGGGGTTTAGGCGATGTGCGTGAACAAACAAAAATTATAAAAACTGCCTTAACATGTTCAGCTGCTTATTTTAAGTCGCCCTGTGTGAAGTATTGATAGAAGCATAAAAGTAATAAATAACACCGTCAACAGTTTTCAAATCAAAAAGATAATGTGACCACAGTGCAGAGCATGTTTTGAAATTTTCTTTTTGTCTAAACCATTAAAAGTATATCATGTCATGTCGGGATGATATACATCTCTGAAATTTGACTGTCCAGTTTCGCTGGCCACGGAACCCTGACATAATGCTTGTCTTAACATGCTCTTGGCTAGTTATTTCTTATTTCGCGTGCATTTGTATGTATACCTTGATTAAAAAGCCATGAAATGGAACTACTCTATTTATCTGTTAAAATATCACAGTAAAATAAAAATATTTCTATATTCTTATTCTTATTGCAAATATACACTGTATTCTTCTAAAAGCTAAGTTTATATACCCTGCATTAAGGATGCAGCAATGACTTATGTAGTGGCTGTTCACAAAACCAGACCACAGACATAAACATATAAATTTAAGTATAGTTAAATCTATTACATAAATATTATATTTTCTAAAATTTATCGTCGAATAAATCTTTTATCTCGTAATAACATTTTTGGGTTAGAAACTTACGAAGTTGGTTCTGGAAAATGATATTATTTCTTTCTTTCTTTATTGCGTCCGGAATTTTGTTGTATAGGTTTATTTTCATGTACAAAGGGCCTTTTTTGAATATTTCTTTTCGCGGGACTGAATTAAAATAGGATGCAGTATATTTTGTGTTTTAAATGCTAACATAGAATAAAACCAAGAGAATGTAATACTCCTACTCCATGCACTGGAATGAATCACCAAAGAGGTTGTAAGGCCTATAACATGCTTGATCTACGCGTTCATTCATCTAAGAAGGTTAAGGAACCTTCTTTAAATTTAAACTGATTAACCGAATGACAGTTGACAGTTTCAAAATTTTAATGGCTATGTCAATAACATTCTCTTTACTTTGGATCTCCTTGCTTGAGGCTATGTGACGATCCTCATATTACGTTTCGGGTAACGAAGAAATAAATCATTGATTTATATTTTCGTTTATGTAAAAATAAAGAATTAAAATAAATGATATAACATAGCCTATGTTTTAATCCGGTAATTTCTAAGCATATTCGTGAAAACCGCATTTAAATCCGTCCAGTGGTTTAGGAGATGTTCGCGGACAAACAAACAAACAAACAAACAAACAAACAAACAGACAAAAATTCTAAAAACTGTCCTATCGTGTTCAGCTGCTTATTTTAAGACGACCTGTGTGATTTATTTTTTGTTATCTCGCAATTACAGATTTTTTTATCTCTACGTTTTTATTATATGTATAGATAGATGTAGGTATCTACCTAGTATTTCATACAAGTCTTCCCTAAATTCGATTCCAGCACATTTCCTGGTGATTAGTATCTTACCTACTTGAGTCCCAAGGACGTTAGGAACTCCCTTTGCTATTTTACGGTAGTTACCTAACTCTCTTTTAGATAGTTATCTAATAAAGATAACCTTGGTCTTGATTTGATGTAGGTGAAAATATAGAAGATAATCTTCAACAAATAAAACTTGAAACATTTTCATGGTAAACTCGTAAAACCAGACGGTAAATGAGTTATGTTATCAGCTAGGAAGCGATAAACAGATTTCGTAATCAGGCCTTGAATCAACGCTAACCTAGTTTTCCTACTTCATGGAAACACAAACGTGGAATATCTTGTTTTTCTTGACATTTGGTTTTATAGAAATGTATGTTTATCTGCGATCAGTGGCGTAGCTATCGGAGGGCTAGGCGGTGCCGTGCACCGGGGCCCCCAAGCTCAGGGGGCCCTTGGGCCCTGATCAGCAAACCTCAAACAGAACTTGTAAAATTTTTGCCCTTCATACACATACATGTAGTAAATAAATAAATAAATAAATATCTGGGACATTTTTGCACACACGGTCATCTGACCCCAAACTAAGCAAAGCTTGTAATATGGCTGCCAGAGACTGATATACGTACATATATATTTTTAAATACATACTTAAATAGATATTAACACCCAGACATAGAACAAACACAAATGTTCATCACACAAATGTTTGTCCTAGATGGGAATCGAACCCACGCCCCCAAGCACAGAAGTTAGGTTCACTACCAACTGAGCCACCGGGGCAGTCAATAAATAGCTTTGAACACAATAAAGAGCTGATGATAAAGTAGCTTTGTACCTTTAAATTATTTATATTTTTACTTGATAAATCCTAACCCAGTTTAGGTAGGGCCCTATTTTTTTGCACCAGGGCCTTTGGTTACCTAGCTACGCCTCTGTCTGCGGTTATATAAATAGTTACAAAATATATATAAAAAAAACAAGGCTAAGTTAACTATAAAACAGCCTGAACAAGACAAACGTGTCGGCTTCTGGAAACAGCACAATATGATAAATTCCTTGAACTCGTTGGTAATATTATAGTAGTTAAGTACGTAAGCTTGGTTTACCTTACCTCACATAATATTATGAGGATACATTAGTCTCTGTGGCTATGATACAATCCCTAATAATGCCTCAAACATAAATATCTGACTGACTAGATATGACGATACTTATTATCAAAACTTTACACGATGTTCTTACGCATATACCTACCTATTATTCCCAAAAAACTATTTATTTCTGCAGAAAATTCGTGTTATATAGCAAAACACTCGCAAGGGATCGCGTCTACTTATGCTGTCATGCTGATCCATTTCAATTTGTCAACGGTACTGAACTTTCTGCAAACTTTTAAACCAAATGACACCATTTCATAATCGTGACGTCATTCGATCTGATTGGCGTTTCACTTATCGTGGTGGTTTAATGTATTTGACGTATATGTTTATTTTATAAATAATCTCCACTCTTGGACTAGGTACCTACTAGCGAAAGACCGGGGAAAGCGGCATAAACAAATGGGAGGTCTATAGGTACCAACTACTGCTGGGTATACCCAGTAGTAGTTGGTCATTCAGAGCTGATGATGAAGATGTTTTGCTGGTCTATCAGTTTTTTATCGGATACATTTCGGAGAGTGTGCATCGGATCTGGCATGACCTAATTCCCTCCTGCCCATTTTTCTATCGGACTGCCAGAGCGGGCACGAAAAATCTACACTGCCTTATGTTTGATATTCCGAAAACCCGTACGAAGCGAGGAATGCGCTGCCTGAATTGTTCGCTCGCCGGTAGTTACAATCTGGGTGTCTTCAAATAACGAGTGAATCGGTTTCTTCGTGGCAAGCGTGCTCCATCGTAGACCGCATCATCGCATAACATCAGGCGAGTTAGCGGTCGAACGCAAGCCTATACATAAATAATAATAAAAAAGTGATGATGATTGCTCGCTTCGTCGGTTGGTTTGATATTTATGCAGATAAACTGAGTTTTTTGGTGAAATTTGTACTAGACTCCAATATCTTATGTATAAATTGCACCTATATTTTGCGCACGATTGTCACTCACGAGCGGGCGTTGCGCTCCATTTGTGACAGATCTCTGAATACAGCTCTCTCTGTTATCTGGATTTGTGTATATACTGTTTTATCAGAATAATGATCGTAGGTTACTCAACTAGCTTGTGTTGTGATCGCCATAATAGGTACAGATACGCAATGCAGTATATAGGTCAATGGAATCATGCATCCTGATGGTTAAAATGATTCTACGAGTGTTTATTTTGTACACTTATAGCATACGTTTAGATGTTTAACCAGGGGCTTACGCCTACCTGTTATGAACGATTCAGTTTAGATGATTGCGAAAAGTCGCCCGACCGCAAACTATCTCGGCGCGTTAAGATTCGCGTTCGCGTGATTTTGCAAACTGCGCGTATTCGAGCCCGTTGTTAGAGTTGGGTGTAAGGCCCCTGGGGAAAGGTTGAAACCGAAAATACGATAAGGATAGGGAATATGTACTTTATATCATTGTGATTAATAGAAAAGTAAAAAATGGTGATGAATGCACAGGGCGCGGCTATTGAACGGTACGTCGTACGCGGACAGACTTAATGCACCTGATCACCTGGGTATTTCGCAGGTGATTAATTTAAATAGTCAATAGAACCTAACCAACCAGGCGTTTTATAGAAATCTACCTTCATTGCTCGTCATCTTAGACGCTCATGCGCTGGTCGTCATTTAGTTTGTATTTGTCATTTCTGTCGTAGAACCGATAACCATTGGGGTAGACATGTTCTAGAGTGGAGATCACAAATCGGCAAACGTAGCGTAGGACGTCCTGAGACTCGTTGGAGTGACGGTATACGTAAAATAGCTGGCAGTGGCTGGAAGAGCTAAATTGGTCGTCCGTCGATATCTTTGCTCATATATAGTTTGCCTTAAACTCGAGCTAGTACCGAAAAAAGTCTGCTAAAAACTGAAGGGGGCGAGGTAAGAACGTATTGCACACATTGACATATTCTTACTAGTTCTTCAAACGCATACTTCAGTACTGAGCGGCACACAACTGCAAACGAGATGACAATATGTCGTCAAATGACCAAGGCGCGGGGGGCTAAAGTGTAAGTGCTAAAGTGTAGCCAGTTAGGTAGCTTTAATCTCTGATAGGGGAAGTACGTACAAAATGACATATACGGACAAAATGACACAGTCGACTTTTTTCAAAATTGGCGTGGTTTAGCGCCTTGGTTGACCCTTCTATAGATGGCCTCCGCCATGTTTTCAAACCTGGCTATCACCGGCCGCCATTGAGTCAGTCTTTCTGTCACAACAAGAAAACAAGTGTTTGTTTATCTGAAAAATAAATTATTTATGTGGATTCCTGCCTAATTTTGGTAAGTTTTATGTTACTTTCCGCGTAGAATCACATTGTTTTGGGAGTATTACTAATTTTTCTTGTGATTTAGGCAAGTTTTTATACTGCAGACAGCTTTTTGTAAAAACTGTGTATTTGCTTATGTTTTGATATAGGGAAGGACAAAATGACATACAGACTTGTTGGGTAAAATGACATACCTGTGTCATTTTGTCCATCCATGATCGGTATTTTTTTTTATTTTTTTTAGATATCATGCCGCGAGTAATAGTGTTCCGTGATAATGCCCCGCGACTATGAGAGAACGACTAATCGTCAAGCTTGGAGTCAGGAGTCAATGAAAAAAGCAATAGAGACACTTGGTTGATCATATAAAGTTTTTGGAAACTAGACTTTTTGGTTTGTCGCGAACAGCAGTCCAAGAACTTGCCTTTAATTTGGCGGAAAAGAATGGTTTCAGTCAGAATTTTAACAGAGAAAATAAACGTGCTGGACAAGAATGGCTTGATGGATTCCTCAGGAGAAACCAAGACATTTCTCTTCGTACACCTGAAGTGACTTCCGCAGCCAGAGCTCAAGCTTTCAACAAATCACAGGTGTCCAAATTTTTTGAGCTCTATCAAACTCTTACTAATGCTCACAACTTTGGGCCACACCGGATTTACAATGTTGACGAATCAGGTCTCACAACAGTGCAAAAACCACAAAAGATTTTAGCGACGAAAGGCAGAAAGCAAATCGGCTCCCTAACCAGTGCTAAAAGAGGATCCAATGTTTCCCACTGATATCACAGACGATAAAGAAGATTGTGCGTGCATTTATTGTAATGACCTTTTTTCGCGTTCCAAGCCTCGAGAATGCTGGTTGAAGTGTACCAAGTGTTCTCTTTGGGCTCATGCGTCGTGTGCTGACGTCCCTAAGAAGACCAAAAACTTCGTTTGTGAACTGTGCCTTTGATTTGGCTGTATGTCATTATACCGCCACACACCGATACCGCTTCATGGTTGATATTCCGAAAACCCGTACGAAGCGCTTTGATTCCACTTTTATTGTGCGAACTGCTAGTCTTTGGAATGCGCTGCCGGAATGGGTGTTCCCCGATGGTTACAATCTGGGTGTCTTCAAATCTCGAGTGAATCGGTTTCTTCTGGGCAAGCGTGCTCCATCGTAGACCGCATTGTGCTTAACATCAGGCGAGTTGGCGGTAAAACGCAAGCCTATTTCCGAATAAAAAAAAACCCGTAACCTATATGTCATTTTGTCCATATAGTATGGACAATACGGTTTTTGCTAGCAGTTAAGGTTGATCTCAATAAGTTTTTTTCAATGGTTCCTATTAGATTCTCAAATATATAAGGTATAAGTCAATTAGCCAAAGAAGATTATTCCTACAATTACAGATTGTAGCAAAATAAATAAAAAAGTTATGACTGAAAAACAAAACCCTATGTCATTTTGTACGTACTTCCCCTACGTTCTCTCCATATATGAAAAGGATTAAGACGAAGATGATTCGTGTGTTGCGAAGGTCACATTCAACTTTATGTTCAGTTTTAGCGTCTCTTTAATATAAATTATATTCAGTAAATTATTTTATTGATGCCACCTAATTTCGTAAACCCACTGCCAGTTTCGATCGTCAATCGTCATGTCAACGCGATATGCTAACATGCTGTTTTAATTATGCATACCTATAGGTATTTTTGCTAGATAAACACGCTAAGTAAAATGTATGTCTATTTGTATACCATTTTAACGGCATACCAATGTAGTTGATTTTAGTTCGACATCCTATTTTGCTTGTGTAACTTCTAAACTTTTGCGACTACAACACCATGTTTAAATTTTCTTTCGGGACTCATCGCGCATTATTTAGATAAATAGGTACCTCTTGTTATTTTGCTTGGTTGGTTGCAAATTCAATTTGGAAATCTTTGCTAAGGCCAAATAATTAATATAATTTTATATCTAGAGATATGTTGCAAAATTACGCAAGCTTTACAAGATCCATGAATCATTCATGAAGAGTTCCAAGATTATTATAGATTGTCAATATTCTTAATCGACTTATATGCAAAATTTTACATATTTTCATAAAACTTAATAAAATCTCGATCACAAGCCAATACCATATAACAAGCTAAAGTGTCCATCGAGTATCAGCAGATATTAGATACAACAAAATCAGACCGCACATTTTGTCGATGAAATGTGGTTAAATTCTGGAGAGTCGGTAGCATTGCGTGCTGGCTATCATTTATGATTTGAATTGGAGTCAGTTCTCATAATAGGGTTGGCCGGTAGATTGTTTGTTTGTTTGTGTTTTATAAGTATAAAATCCCGAATATCTAAACCCTGCGCCCAAAATCTTAACAAAATAAATTAACAAAACATGTTTAGCTAACATCTGGCTTATTGTGGAGTCCGTTCGTGATTTGGATTCTGATCACGATCGCGTACCATCCCGTACGAACGGACATCCATAATAAGCCAGATGATAGCACTTAGGCGCAGGATAACCGGCTTTCATTTAGTCAAATGTCAGATAGACAAAATAATGACAAACGTCCCCAAAATTTAAAGCCACGCTAACGGCACTTTGGCAGTTAGTGCAGTTACCAACCTCAATAAAGTTTAACAAACAACCTTTGATTCTTAATGAAAGCAAACAACAAATTCCTGGTTTTTAACACCCAATTCACAGTCAGTGTCAATAACTACACGTATGACGATGTGCAATTCCTTGATATTTTTTTCTTGGTAATCCGCAGGCATGCCTCGAGCAAGAAGCCCGAGTGGCGGAGCTCCGGTCGCTCGCAGCCCGCGTGGCTGCTGAAACAGGCTCGCGGGCGCTACAGGCGGACGCGGACGCCCTGGCGCGGAGGTTGCAGCTGGTCGCCGGCGCGGTTCAGGTGCTTGCGGACTTGGGCGAGGCGAGACAGCTGGCCAGGGCCAAGGCGCACCACGCAAAGGAAATGTTCTGTGATATGAGACAGGTTGGTGATGATTGTGTTACTAACATGCTAGAGATATGTACCGGAGCTGACGTTATGTACCGGTGATCCTGGAAAATATTGTAATATCTCACTAGAATTCGAATATGCTAGAAATGTTTCTACTGTAAAATAAGGTGCATATAATGTAGAATATTCAGATCCCCAAGCCGCCTGCCAAGCGTGGGGATTATGGCAACACCCCTCTATGAGGGAGGCCTTTGTCCAACAGTGGACGTTAATTGGCTGATGATGTGATGTGTGATGTGAATGTAGAATATTTTTGTGAATCTGGATACAGTACTTTGTTTTAGATAAAAAAAAATACCTATTAGGTCTACTTAGGTTAGGTTTAGGTTAGGTAACTTAGTCTTAAAGTAAGTGATTTGCCAGTTTCGCTAATCTTTTACAACGTTTAATTCGATTCGCGATATGAATGAACATTCCGTGACGATCACGTTTTTATAGAGAAGCTAGTAAAGCAGGCGACATTCCTCAAAGAAAGTAACCGTCGATTCACATGGATATTTGCAATACCGGATGCAGCCTTAAGACGTTAGATTGAACGTTTCGTGTGCCGGTGAAACTGACTGCTTTCTCACAATCGTGCCGGAAATTACAATGCAAACAAAACATCGAAAACTGTTCGTAAACCATCTTCTGTTAACCTTAGGTTTGTGTTCATAACAATTTAGTTAATAGGAGGCCAACATGGTCGAAAGTAAAGGGTTTAAAGGCCAAATGCAATTCACTTTTAATATTGCATGTAACGGATCGTCGTCGGTTCCACGATGAATTAAACAAGCGTAACGGTCTCAGCTTATTGACTGACCTCCATTTATGTCACCGAGCCTTAACAGTAACAATATATTCCGGACGTTGATTGACCTTTTGTGTTACAGGATCTGACTCCATTACACGAAGACGGTGAAATAGTGGAAGATAAGCTGATCGCTCTTCGGGATAATCTCATAGCACTCGGCAAGAGTGAAGCGGACATCGCCCCGGCCAAGGCGGAGTTGCCAGACATTGACCGGGACGTGTCCGATGAACATTCTATCGTCAGGATACTGGAACTATGGCAGGCCATGTTCAGAGACACCTTTCTGCACTACCACAGACTATCGACAGCTCTGGTACAATCGGGAGACGCGGCTACCGCCCTCAGGCTATGGCATGAGTACTTGATAGACCTACAGTCGTTCCTATCTGGTTCCGTACCAGCGGACTACGAAAACTTGACGGAACATCGACGGTTGTGCAGAGTTCATAGAAACCTCCTCGCGTCTCAGAGATCTGTCCTCATGAATGAGAACAGGGACACAAAGAACAAAGACTTAGCTGATAAGTTTGACACCTTGACCAATCTACACAACGAGACCTTGGCGAGGATAGTCGAGAGACACGACGAAGTTTGCACCCGCATCGCCTCGTGGGACGACTACAGAGAGGTGTACACGGAACTGCTGCGCTGGCTGAAGGAAATGGAGCTAGAGAAAGAAAAACTTCAGCTTAGGTATGTCCACATCAAGAGGGTGAACAAGATCCTCACCAAAATACAGAATCTCGGGGACAAAGTGCCGGAAGGCAAGAAACAGTCGGAGAAACTACAAGTCAACCTCAAGAAAGTCTTGGTATTCACGGAGGACGCTTACGGAGCCCAGGTGAGGATGGAATACGTTGGTGTTGTGAAGAGAGTCGACAACCTGCAAGCCAGCCTCGAAACATGGAGGGACTTCCTAACTCGAATACTCGGCCTCATCGGCGAGTACGAAAAACTAACCAACGATCTCCACAAACAATTCTCCAAGACCCAAGATGAAATCATGAACTACTCTGACGAAGACAGATTGTCAAGACCGCAACTGAAAAAGGCCATTGATAAGTATACAGATTTAAGGACGAAAATCGAAAAGACTGAAACACATATCGAAGCTCTCAGCATTATCCAAGAGCAACTCAAGGAATGTCTCAGTCCTCAGGATATTAGAATAGTTAACCAGAGGGTGTGGCAGCTGCGACAGCAGCGAGCTGATTTGGAGCACCAACTTTCCATAATAATCCATCGCCTGCAGGAGAGATTTGAAGTGTATGCCATATTCGACACGAGGTTGACCCGATTCGCGGAATGGATAACCAAGGTTGAAACCCGCCTCGAAACCTCGAGCCAGACAGAAGTCGCGCTCGACCCCCAGGATCTGATCAGGAGGATAACTTCGGACATCCACACCGAGACCGCCATGAAAGAGCGCGAGTTCGAGTGGATCGTGCAAACCGGAACCTCTCTAGTCGAAATATCTAAGAAGGACGAGAAGTCCTACAGCAAGAACACCACCAAACATCTGAAAGATGTACAGGAACGCTGGCAAAAACTCCAGGAAACCGGAAGATCGAGGGTCGCCAAGATAACCGAGCTCCTAATCACGATTACAACGCTCGAAGAAAGATTAACGGAAATCAGAACCAAACTACACATCATCGAGTCGAGACTGTCCTCGTCGATCGTCCTGGAGCATCTGACGACGAAGGCCGTCGATGAGAAGTTCAGAGACCGCGACGACATCCACAAGAGCATCGAGAGCGAGAGCGGAGAGGTCGGCGAGACGCTGAACCACTGCGAACTCGTTTTCAACGACCCGGACATCGCTAAGGGCAACTTCGACCTGAGAAACCTACGCACCGGAGTCGACATCGTCGAGAAGAAGTGGAAGAACATCTGCGACATGTCCGAGCATCGCAAGAACTCGCTTAAAGAAATCCGAAAATCCGCTGAATTGTCTACCTCTCTCCTGCCGAAGGTTGTAAAGAAGCTCGACGGCATCGAGAAGCGAGTCGAAAAGATCGAGACTAGAAAGCAGCGCGGCGAACCTGAAGACGAAAGCGTTTCGAAAGCTGTCATAAAGGATTTGGAAGCGCTTGTAGCAGATGTCAAAAAGCTTGAGGATGCTTACAGTCGTATCGCGTCCGCTAGGGGTATAGAGTTCAGGGGCTCCGGAGCAGATGATGCAGCAAAATTGCGCAGTGCTGTGAGGCGCTGGCAGCTGCTTAGAGGTCGCGTGGACGCGGCGGGTGCGGATACGCATCGTCAGTTCGTCGCGGCGCATGGGCGCGCCGTAGTCGCGCTGGCCGAAGCAGACGTGCGACTCACCCGTGCCTTGCACTTGGCTCCCACACCCTTAGACAAGGAGGCCACTATGAAGGAACTTGATGTAAGTATTTTTATGCTATTTTATGTTAGCCAATTCAATCTTAACCTGTCAACTTTAATCACTTAGTAGAAGAAGCTGGTTCGGAAAGCGAGAATGAATTCGATTTATTTATGTGAGATTGGTATCATTGGAAAAAGATATAGGTTAAAAAAGAACTGTGACCTTTCCCAGCATTAACGAAATAAATATCAATTAACCTTCTTTTAATGGGATGACTTGAAAGAATAACTGAAAGCTCATACAAATCTTCACCATGGTTTCACTAGTCAACTCACCAATAACAGCATCAATTTTAAATAGCGAGGATGTAAAATAACACACCAATTGTATTGTTACCTCCAGGGTGTAGAACAAGAGCTCCTAGAATGCCAGACGCTGGTCGAAGAAGCTGACAGACTGTCAGTGTCAGTGGTGACGGTGGCCGGAGTAGCGGACATGGTCGCGGAGTACAGAGCACTCTTCGCTGACGTCAGGACGAGGCTCGACCTGGCGCGGGCTGAGGTTGTGGGCGATGTGGACTCGGCTGTCCAGGTGAGAACTTGATAACCAACAGGAATTTCGAATCTACCGGGACAATGTTCACAGACACAGAAAATTATAATTTTTGTCTAAATTAGAACGGCTGTCAAGGCATTTTTGTAAGAAATTTGTTGTAGCCAGTTGCACCCATATAAATGAAACGTCAGTCATTCGAAATTAGTTAGCAACTGTGACGCGGAGTTCGACGCGTTGATTTAAATAAGAATGTTCAATCAAGGTTCTGTCATAAAGCCTGGCGACAGATTTTCCTTCTCATTTCCGTTCTATTTCACTTTTCTGTGGTCAAAGGTTACCCTTTTATTTCAGCTTACAAATGAAAAAACGTTAAAGGGTTAATGTTTACATTCCTGTTAAGTAGTGTCTGCTACTTACAAATTCTAACAAAAAAAAATATAACAAAACATGTTATCTATCTGGCTTATTATGAATTTCCATTCGTGTTTCGGATTATGGTCGCAATTTTTTTCCTATTGCTTGCCATCCCGTTCTATTTCCTTACTCGCACCACGCATATGAGCGAGATAGCACGCGATTGCGATCACAATCCGAACCATGAACGGATAGCCATAATAAGCCGGATGTTAGCTAAACATGTTTGGTTAAGTTTTTTTTGTTTGAATTCGGGAGCCGGAGACCCGGCTTAACAAATACAAAAGTTGAAATGCTATTTGGTTTTGTAAACAATGAAAATAGTTTTTTTTTTTTTATTAGTAAGATAAACAATGGGTGCAATCGGCCTTGACAAATAATTCATCAGTCTGTCATCATAATTTACAATTTTGGACTTTACAGCTTTCTATGTATTTCAACTGTTTTTTTTTATTAGGCTAAATTTATTTTATTGAATAGGACTGCATGGCTCCATATTTTTCCAAAACTTTACTTCTACAGCCTTCAAATTAATGTTTCCCAGGTCGACACCTTCAGATGGGTGACTGATGCCTCCCTCCAGGTTGACACCCTAACATCCAAAGAGACCTACCGAGCTGAGCTAGTCACCGCCGTCAAAGAAACCTCTGAAGCTCTAGAAGCTTTGAGAAATGCTTTAATACAACAGCCTAAAGACGGCGCTAATAGCGAAGAACTGGCAAACGCGGCGAAGGAAATAGCCAAAGCTGGAACGAAACCGGCTCAAACCCTTGAACTTGCTAAACATCTATCAGAATTGCTCCTCACTGAGTGTGATGCAAATGAAGATGAAGCTATGATGAAGGAGGTTGAGCATCTATCTATGAGATACGAAGACCTGTTAGCGCAAGCGAAGAAGAGGGAACTTCAAATCAACAACTTGAGGTTAGTGAATGTCAAAAGATGTGCCATCTGTCAAAAAGTAGTCTGTGGAAACTGATTTTATTGTCATTTGTGATAAATGCAAAACCAACTTATCTGTACATGTTGATTCCGATGATGTGTGTTTCCACGCACACAAAAGCAATTTTAAAACAATATTCCGTTTATTTATTCGTCTTAGTCGTTACGCGAGAGAGAGGAAGTGATAGTCTTCTTAATTTAAAGGCGTATTTCAAACTAACAACAGACCTAATAAGAATCAAAATTGCACAAATAAATTTTCTTCGTGCATTCCTGGTTTTCATTTGCGCTATTAGAGCTAATTCGGAACGTATGTATTTTAAATATGACTTATCGTGTAGTGTGCTTCACAAACTACAAACGAGGGAAAGTGGATGTCATCTTTAAAAACTAATATGTAGACAAAATTGGAACTATTTGTCTCTACCGACAATATCAACTGAACGGATAAGTAGGTGGTATTACCAGAAACAAAAGCGAATATATTTCACAAATATCACATTTTTGCTGACAATAAATAAAGTTGACGTGTGACTGAAGTCGGTCAAAGGTTTTGTAGTGCTACGATTTATACGAATGAGAAGTTTTGACGTTTGGCCTGGCTTGTGAAGAGTCAAAAGTGTAGTGTTTTCTTAAATGTGGGCGATTTCTTGTATATTTTTGATTTTTGAAGATATATTCGCTCCTCTAGCATTTTCATATGAATATAGCTTTGAAAATTAGACATATGAGTACACAAACATACTTGACAAATATTAAATGTTATTTTTAAAAGGTTTGTATACTTGAGTTAATCATATGAAAATGCTAACCCGTTTTTGATGTTGTTATTTTATAACTGTTATTTATGGTAGCACATGGCACTATAGCATTTTGGTGAAGGGGCTTCCAGGCTGAAATACAAGCAGCTGATAAATGTTGGGATTAAAAAGACCCCTTTTAAAAATCTCAAGTGAATAAAGTAGCCAATGTCATAAAAATATAGTATATTCATTCCTAATTATTGTAAAATATGATATTGGCTATATTCAACGAGAAATTAAATTTATCGAAAATTGCACTCACTTCTAAATTGTGTTTAACTATCATAACTGCAAAAATTGCAATGTTTAGAGTACACGCTAAAAAACCAAAAGCAAAAGAGTGCAAAGATTATTCAATAAAGTAGATACGCACTATTGCTGCAAAACAATGCGTATGGGTTAATTGAATAGTTCGCATTTTGCAGACAAAACGCTAAAATTTGCCTACGGGGTAATCGCTTAAAGTAGTTTGAAAATCGAATTAAACCTGGCGTCAATAATGTACAAAAGTGACACATGGAGTGTGTAACAGCTTCCTAACCAGGCATGCTCTAAACACTGCGTTTTTCTGGTCTTATAGGTTGCCACACTCCGCATCATACGCGCTCACGTGCGAACAGTGAGTACTTGCTTATCTAATATTTTATAATATCTATGGTTTTTCTGGTACCAAGCAGTTTTAAAGTAGAAACTATTTAGCTGAAAAGCTTTTTACAAATTGATAAGTACTGCAAGTGCGCTTAGGTAACTAATTTGGTATACCATATCTGTTTATTTTTATTATTCTGTGATGATATAATATATGTTTTGTAGTAGAAAAACCACTGAGCACGAATTTAATGTATTTGTAGCACCTTTTTTAATTATTTATTAAAACGCACTTTTCTTCCTTAAAACTTTTTGCACAGCACGATTATACACTTTATTGTTATAGCTTGATAAATTAAAAAAAAAATTATACTTATGTGATGTCTGTGTTTTGTATTTTACGTATTTAGTTTGTATATTGGAGGTCTATCACGTTTATTAGAGAGACATTACAATTAAAATAATTAGTTCGACCTTTGTGATATAATTTAATTTATGACTGTCTTATGGCAACATTCTGCAGTCCCGTTCTCTTCTATTAATTGAGCTACTTTCTATTGCATTAAGTTACTTGACATCTTAAACTGACAGAAATTTTAGTCACTCAGATTGTACGAAGAAGGATAATGCTTTGAGATCGAATCATATCTAGCAAACAACAACTAACTTCAACACTCTCTCGCAGCGAAACTGGCCGCCTGACCTGTCCGCTGTG
This sequence comes from Agriopis leucophaearia, assembly GCA_949125355.1. Lineage (NCBI taxonomy): Eukaryota > Metazoa > Arthropoda > Insecta > Lepidoptera > Geometridae > Agriopis > Agriopis leucophaearia. The sequence goes on along the minus strand of OX421268.1, from coordinate 15,794,612 downwards.
TTCGGAACGCAACTGGAAGCAACTTGACAACGACCTCTGGCGGCTAGAGCAGTGGCTTCAATTCGCTGAGGCCACTGATACAGCCAGGACTGACCCTCCTGAGCAGTACGACCTTCTAGAAGACGCTATACAGGTAAATACTACCTTTGCAAGTGGTGGCGAAAAAGGATGGAGATTACCCCGTTCATTTTGCCTGGTTCAGAAAAGATTTGGAAACTGTCGGACCTTCGTTGTTTGAAAAGCATCTAAAGAAATAGCTGGAAAATTAGTTCTGGCAACTGAAATTTTGAACTAAAGAAATAATTATTAATATAAAAAACCGACTTCATCAGAACCAGACCAAATTGTAATGGGACCAAATGGGATGCACTAGCTTTCAAATAAAAAAAAGATCATCAAAATCGGTTCACCCAGTCAAAAGTTCTGAGGTAACAAACATACATATAAAAACCAGTCGAATTGATAACATCCTCCTCTTTGGATGTCGGTTAAAAACTCAATAAAACCTATAATTTAAGAACAACTTATCGACAATCTAATGTGGTTATATCGGAAGCTTTAAGATAAAAGTAAATTTACCAACCGAACCAAGATTGTCGAGTCCATGTCAGAGGTAACTTATTTGAGATGTCAAACTAGAATGGTGACGTGATCTTTTCTGTAAGACCATCGAGTATCCAACAAAAAAATTGTTGACGAAGTCTGATCTAATGTAAAAATATCTTTTTCTTTTAGGACCACCGCGAGTTCCTCCTAGACCTGGACTCCCACAAGTCCATCGTAGTATCCCTAAACGTGGTCGGCAATCACGTGGCGGCGCATGCGCGTAGCTCGGCCGACGCTGACCGCGTGCGAACGCGACTGGCTGAAGACAACAAACGGTGGGACGATGCTTGCGCTCGCGCAGGCGTCTGGCAGAAACGACTACAACGGGCGCTGGTTCATAATCAGCAGTTCCATGATATCGGTAAGTGTAATGTGTAGAAAATTCGTGATAAAATATTCGTCTTTATCCTAAGGGATGTATTTAATTTCCTTCTTTAAGCCTACCTGCCAACCCAGCTCTTAAAAGTAGTATTAATGGACGGCTTGAATGGAGATTGGATTTAATTGAGATCACTGGTTGTATAGTTTCAATTTGTTCCAGTTCTGATGAAGTCCGTTTTTTATATTGATAATTATAAATTGTCCCATTCCAGTGGTAGAGTTGGTAGCGCAGCTGGCTAGCGCGGAGCGCGGCGTGCGGTCCCGCGAGCCGCTGCGACTGTCTCGGCCGGCTGCTGAGCTGCAGCGGGACTTCCGTCGGTTCAGTGAGCTGCGGGACGAGCTGCGGCGCGCCGAGCCGCGCGTGCTGGCGCTGCACGACGCCGCGCAGCTGCTGCGACAGGGAGAGCCGCACACGGCCGCCTCCGACATCTGCCGCAGGTACAACACACAACATTACACACACAAACACACTCAATCGCACACCTACACACGTACTCACAGACTCACTCACACAATATTGTTATAATAACTGCTGCAAGCAAGAGCTGTTTTAAAAGCAGACTCAGCGCTGCCTCATTGAGTAAACATTATAATATTATGATAAAGTCATGAATTCAAGAGTGATCGCCAAATAAAATTATATATTATGTGAGATAAAAAATATTTTAATTAATGACAATTGATATTATTATTTTTGTGTTGTAAATATTTTATATAATTTAAAAATAAAAAATAATAATAAATATGTGGGACATTATTGCACACACGGTCATCTGACTCCAAACTAAGCAAAGCTTGTAATATGGCAGCCAGAGACTGATATACATACATGTATATTTTTAAATACATACTTAAATAGATATTAACACCCAGACATAGAACAAGCACAAATGTTCATCACACAAATGTTTGTCCTAGATGGGAATCGAACCCACGCCCCCAAGCGCAGAAAGTAGGATCACTACCAACTGAGCCACTACCATTTCTAATTATAATATTGTATTGACGTGTAAATTTATATTAACTAGCTGCGCCCCGCGGTTTCACCCGCGTTGTGATAATAATCATTTCATTCTTTCAATTAGTCTAAGATTGGCCCGCTCGTAAAAGATCCTGCTCAAAATTCAGTTCCTTTTTCTTTATAAAGGATGAGCTGTGAAGTGGATATCGTCATTAGATGGGATAGATATAAGCTTAATATAAGGATATAGAAGAGATTTTTTCCAAGCGAGCAGTGTAATACCACAGGTTGAAAAAATTACTAATATAATAATATCTTGTTTCGTCAGACTGGGCGAGCTCCGGCTGCGTCTCCAGTCGCTCCGCAAGCTGTCCGGCGTGTACGCTCTGAAGCTGGGCGCTGCGCTGTCGAGACAACCTGCGCGTGCGTCGGCCCTCGCCGCTGTCGCCGCCTCCGCTGCCCCGCACGTATGTCAACAATCACTTATATTATAACAGCCAAGTATTTACCTTATTGTAACCGTATTAGGCCCATTTGCACGAAAACAAAGTATCTAGTTTATAACTAAATATTCAAATGTAGAACCTCGTTTTTGTATCAGTGCAAGACGAATCCCGAGATTTAGCACGGGATTAAGTCACCAGCCCAGGGCTAAGTGAAAGTGGGCCTAAAGCTAATTTCAGACTACGCTATAATATAATAGCATATAGTTCATAGTACAACAATATCGCGCACCATACATTATAATGGACACGTTCACACTTAACTGTACTATATATTATATTCCTCCTTCTCTCTTCTTCCTTATTTCCTTATTTGCTATACTATATAGCACAATAGTATAGCGTAGTCTGAAATTAGCTTAAAAGACACGAACATACACCACAGTAGATAAATAAGCTAAAGCAGTAGCAGTAGTAACTCGGATGTGTCCTTGAATTCAATGTCTACTGTCACTGAGCCAGAATTGCTACTATAGGGTTTTAAGAAAATTTTCATTATTTTGTACGCTACATCTACGCTGATAACACACACAACTAATCTCAAAGCCGCGGAGCGCGCGACTATCGCTCTAAGGCCCTTCGTACACAACGCTACGAAAATTTTCGATACTCGACGATTTTAGTCTCCAAGCGACTACCGCCATACAAATCCATTGGGGTTCGTACACGTACGCGACTCAATGTATGGCCTAAGCGTACCGTGAAGTAGCGTAGCGGGCGCGGGAAGGGGTGTTCGTTTGATTACGTCACTCGATTCGGGCTATTTTTTTTAAGTCCAACTACTTGCTTTAGCTTGTATATCTAGTGTGCACACACTGTACTAAGAAATACAATTTTGAGGAAATTTGAAAATGATTATCAAATCTTTTAAAAAGTTTTTTTTTTATCAATGCAATAACACTATTAATGATCTGTCAAAAATTGCAAATACTTATTTCAGACCGTTACTTTGTAGGTTAGAAGTCCATCACAATAAGCGATTATTTACGAACCGTTTAGATTTGAAGGTAGTTTGAAAAACAAAATGGGTTTAACAACTTTCTGTGAAAGAAAATGGTCATTATAATATTACAATTTCAATCTGATTAAATATATTACTATCAATCACATAAATACTCAGACACAGTACAACTACGACTTAGGTACCTATTCTCGGTCCAAACGTTTATTTGCATTGACAACTGCAATAACATTATAAAATTCTGAATAAAAACATTTTCTTTTAATGCTTCACTGGATTCTATCGGGTACCTGCTACAGTTTTGCGTTCAAAAACCTAGGGAAATAGATCAGAATTGGTGGTTTTCCTTCAGTTTTTTTGCAGCTGTAAGAGCAAATAAACACTTGGACCGAGTATAAAGAGTTAAATAAGTTGCGTTCCCACTGCTTACCACAGAGCACCGTTGAACAGAGCTTGCCTACATCCCGTAGCCAAGTATCATACCTACAGACTCGATACTGCAGACTCCTGACACCCATAGTTCAACATATCGTAGCTTGTGATAGGTACTTTTAAGAATTTTAGATGTACTTAATTGTATCTTTGTTGTCGGATTGCAAACATTGAAAATGAAAACAACAAACACATTTGTGTAGAAAATATTTCACCTATTTTTTTTAAGCTTAGAATAGACCCGACTTCCAAAAGAAGGAGGTTCTCAATTCGACTTTTTTTTTGTTACTTCAGAACTTTTGACTGGGTGAACCGTATAATTATATAGGTATAATTTTTTTAATTTAAGTATGGTGGTTCCCGTGTGGTACCATTTCAATTTGGTCCAGTTCTGACATTTTTATAAAGTCGCTTTTTTATATTGATAATTATTGACGATATAATTGAAGTCATGCAATAATGAGAGCCCTTTCTACTTTAACGTAACACCAAAATTGTGGTAATTTAATAAGTTTATTCCACATTTGCACCTATATATTATCCATATAAAGCGTGTAAGCGTGCTCCATCGTAAACCGCATCATCGCTTAACATCAGACGAGATGGCAATCAAACGCAAGCCAATTATTTTTGTAAAATAATAAAAAATTATAAAGCCCATTTCAGCATTTTTATAGGTATGAAATGATTGGATATACGTGAAATTTAAGCAGAATGAATAAAGAAAATAACATTTCACATGTTCAGTACAATTTAAATTTTGATTCAAACATTTCACATTCATATCTTCAAAAATGCTGAAATGGGCTTTTTTTTATTATTATTATAAAAATATAATTGGCTTGCGTTTGATTGCCGTCTCGTCTGATGTTAAGCGATGATGCGGTGATGATGCGCGAGCGAGATAGAGGACCCGCCAAGTATAGATTCATAATTATGTCATAAATTGCCAGCGAGTGAAGTTGCCAATATCACTTGTAACAAAATTAAATACATATTCCTATTTGATTTTCCCACGATAAGTCCTCATAAAATAGATTCATGGTATCATAAAGATGCCCAATCGGTTTTTTTTTAATTCTCATTCAGTGATTTTTTTAATCTTCAAAAGCGCGAATGAAATGAACAAAAAGCCGCGCGCTTTTAGTTGCCTCTTAATTCATTTCACCATTATGTTTGCAACCCGACTGTACCCCGTTAACACACCGTAGTGGCTTTGCACAGTATTTTGACGTATTATCCTCTCCCGTAGCTAAATGAAGATGACGAGGAGCAGTTGTCCGTCTCCAACCTGCCTCCCCTCGACGAGAATGAGTGAGTATCACCAAGAACTGCTTAGTAAATCGTTTGGTACACGCCCTAACACTACTGTATTGAGTAATACTTAACTAGCGATATCTACTTTATGGTACTTTTTCTGAACTATTTCATACTTTAGTTTACTTTTGTATTCCATTTTATAATTTATACTAATAGTTTCCTGTTGTTTTCTATTTGCGTCAAGCTTTATTTAATGTTTTGAAATTATGGTTTTTACTTAAAATTGGCTATTTTCACTGCCGACTTTTTGAAGTGCAAAGCTAAAGCATGTTTTTTCAAACTTCTTAAAACCAAATTTTTCTTTCTTTATTAACCTATTCAGTGAAATTCACACATTGGAAGCGTGTACAGGTCTTCAAAAATCTAGTTTTTATGTTTGCCCTCATAGTTTGCTTTGGTTTAAATATTTTTCTCCAACGAAGCTCGGGATATTCTTTGATTCGTCATCATCGTGAAGATGTCCACTGCTGAATATACGCCATCCCCTTAGAACGCTACGAAAATTATTTGACTACTGTCTTTTATTTTCCTCGCTATTAGAAAATATTGTTTTAGCGTTCGTCTCTACTGTTTGCTGCTGTGATAGAAATGTACTGTAATCTGCGCTTCCAATAGTGTTGGTGATCTACCAAACATCTAATTGTATCATGTTTCCGCAGTGTGGTCGTAAGTGAGGAGCCCGACGACCAGGACATGTCCCGCCTCCAGCGCGGGCTCCGCTTCGTGAGCCGAGTGGCTCGGGCTTCGCTGCCGTTCCAGGCCTTACTGCTGCTGCTCCTGGGAGCTGCGGCGCTGGCCCCGCACGCGCACTCCGATTGCCGCGCCCCCGGGCTCGCCCTCGAGCCGGTCTTACGCTACCCGGAAGGACCTCCCCCTCTATGATCCTCAAAACGAACGACGCCGTAACCGGCCTCCCCTCTGGGCCGGTCACGGATTCGGCCGCCTTCGGCCGAAACTTGTGTCAAACAACTTCGCACGAATCCTCCCGAATGAAGCCACGATCGATCCCTCGGGGAATCGACTCCTCGAATGCTCTCGAAAGTTTTTGAGCTGGCAAGGCTCGGGTGGATTCGGTCGGCGTTACAGTACCACCAACTTAGATGTTCAGATGGGCAAAATTGGAACTACAGCTTTTTCTTGGTGAATTGGCAATACCAAATTCTCCACTAGCGAAGCTGTCAACTGAACTGCTAAGATGGTAGGACTGTAGAGTACTCTCGCCGCTGCATTTAGTACAAACGCGGCGCCCGAGAGGCATCACATTCCACGGGTGCTAGCCGCGCCGCTGCGCCGGCGCCGGCGCAGGGTGTGTACATATAGTACGTATATGAGTTTTGTATATTTGTTACGTGGGAAGGAGCGCGCCGGCGCGGCGGACGACGGTACCGTTATATATTTATTATTTATTTATATCGAGGATAATCTCTTGTAACCTGAACGCGGTTGTACGCAAACAGCATTGTTACTTAATTGATTAGATAGTAAGGAATGTTTATAATGAGCGATATAAAGCCTTTGCATTGATTAAATTCTCGTTTTATTCACATTCTTATAGATTATATTTACATTTTTGTAGAAAATTCGTCAGAAAGGATGCCTAGGAAGTATATACCTATAGGTACAAATAATCTAGACCTAACATGTACAAAATTTAATATAAAACTCTCACAGCTTGGCAAAAAAAAGGCTTCTAATAATACTGTGAAACACGTCAGTGGAAGAATTTCATCCAGTTATCTGCCCCAGATGTACTACAGGGTTGCTAGTAACAACTATTTGCGATAGTGGCGCCCCCATTCTACTCGTTTTTGCCAAGCTGTAACTTGAACTTGGTATAGGGTAGTCTTTCAGAATTGGTTAAAACATTAGTATCACTGACTGTTCTGTTCTCAGATCGTCATTCTCCAAATTAATGAAACATGAAACCATGAATGGCTGAATGGTTGGCTGAATGAATGGTTTTCTGACAGCTATAGGAACATAGTTTTGCAACCATGGATAGATGGCGCTGACTACACATGATGCTAATTTTTTTCCCATTTAATCAATGAAAAAGCAAAGGGATTGGAGGCAACAGCAGAATACGAGTCTATTCATACCTACTAATTTGTGTTGTGTTGAAAAAAAATAAGCATGACAGGCAGTGTCAGACTGACAGATATTGTCTGTCTATGAAGAATAGCAAGTTTTTTTTATTAACCTTAGTCTGTGGCTTTGCAAAATCTTTAGATCCTTGTCATATCAACGCTATCTATCGCATTTTTATGAACAATTTTTTTATTGCCTTTCGGAAAACTTCCCATTAGATTATTCAGAAATGAGATACCGAAAATACCCGCGGACGGCATTTGAATCCCACTTCTGAAAAACGTGGCACAGTACAACAACCTATTAGTAGAGTCGCAAGTTGACCATCGAACCCCATATTTTCTGAACAAAACTGACACCACCTACTTACGTAGAAATTGTTTGGTTCCGTCCTCACCTCGAATCAGACAAACTAGGGAGATATATGCCTTAGTAGGTACATTTATCGTTCGTGTTCAAATATCACCGGTTTTCCCAATTTTTCACCAAACCACAACGCAAAAACTGTAAGTACGGCAAACTTACGAAATTACACTAGAGATTCATCAGAAAAACAGTTTTGGAATCATCGTGATACAATAATTTTAGAGTCACAATCATGCCAAAAAACCGAACCAAAACTCTACGCACGCTACGCAGACTTTTTGGTTAGTTGTAAGGCAACCGCGATCCGACTGCAACACAGCGCGACGCCAGTGCTACGAGGCCCTATTGAACAAGGGACGTTGAACACTATGCAAGCGACATAACGTCTAAATTGAAGTACATTTATGTGGCATTGTGAACTATATAATTGATGTCTAGGTATGTACAACAACGCTCGGGCATTTTTTGACTGATTTAACTTGGATATTATGACTCTATAGGTATTGTATCTCGATGTTTGAAACTTAATTATTTTACGCACATTATGAAAATTTCAGTGATACCAATGAACTTATACTAAAGCCCATCGCACACGTGCTATAATATATAATATATTAATGAGTCATAGCTAAACATATTAATTACGATATATTTTCAATACTTTCTTTGTGTTACCACACACGCAGATATCTACACTAATATTATAAAGAGGAAAGATTTGTACCTATTTTTGTATGTTTGTATGTTTGTAATGAATAGGCTCCGAAACTACTGAACCGATTTGAAAAATTCTTTCACTGTTGGGAAGCTACACTATCCCCGGGTGACATAGGCTATATTATATTTCGTAGCGAGGCCGAAGGCCGAGCTTACACTGGTGCGAAGCCGGGGCGGACGGCTAGTAATATATATTATAGCTGCCCATAGAAAATTGGTGTATATTAATATTATATTATAGCTACGTCTGTAACGGGCTTAATAGTCTACATGCAAAAAAACGGCGGCAAAGGCGTCTACAGGGTGAGTTCTATTATAGATATCAAGTCTGATTTAGGCCTGATGCGTTCGCACCCGTCCAGCCACACAACCTCACCATATCTCCCTTGTTTTTATGATGTGAGGTTCTGTCAATAGGGTAGATGACTCATGTTTATATAGTTGAAACCAATAGCTTTGATGAAGAATTTAAGTAAATGTAATATGTTTATTGAAAAAATAATTTAAATCGGTTATTAATATTTTCATATATAAGCGTTCAAAGATTTAAGTAGAGAAAACTCTTGTCCCTACCCCACAAAACAAAAACTGACGTCACGCCTCTGTGCGCCATACTTGTCAGAATATAATTTATATGGCGTATAGAGCAGTGACGTCATAATTTGCTGTTTTTTCGCTCTCTGTCTACCATGATATTAAAATGCGTATAAGTTGCTTATTTTGGATTAGATTTTCATTTTGTTTTCAACAATCAGCTGTATTTATGGGCAACATTTTAATTGGACAATTAAAAAAAACCAGTCATTTAGTCTAATTGACAATTGACCTTAGTACGAGCACTTGCGAAAAAGTTATCGTTAGGTACGTAAACGAAAACAAAATGTACCTATGAAAAATTTAACAGCGCCTCTATCGGACGTGAAAGGAAACTGAATTTTTCATACATTTGCTATCGTTTACGTAACGATAACTTTTTCGCAAGTGCATGTACTAAGGCCACATATCTACAGACAAGTTGATCGATTTGTAGGTACAGTATTAGTATAAAAACTTACCGCTACGATAAACAAGGGTAACTATAATGTTTGCGCACTTTTCTTCTTCGTTTCCGACGCTGCAGTGACACTACGTACGCGCTAGAATCGCACAAACACTCGTTTCCGCTCGGAATCTGCTTCTGGAAGTATTTATACGATTCTTATGTACACATAATATAGACAAAATGTTTGTGCGTCAGTGTGTCGTATAATGAAAAATATTTTGACATGGTCAGCCGTTACCAACCGCTATTGCAAAACTAAAGTGTTACTAGATGGTTAGGGCCAAGGTAATAATATACTTCGCTAGACATTTTTTATTTATTTAGGAATAGGCTTGCGTTTTACCGCCAACTTGCCTGATATTAAGCGATGTTGCGGTCTACGATGGAGGACGAACTCATGATTTCAAGACACTCAGATTGTAACTCCATTCAAGCAGCGCATTCTACAGACCAGCAGTTCGCAAAAAAGTAGAATCAAAGCGCTTTTTTACGGGTTTTCGAAATATTAACCATAAAGCGTTGTCAATTTTTCGTGTCCGCTCTGGCAGTCCGATAGAAAAATGGACAGGAGGGAATTAGATCATGCAGATCTAATTGATTTAATTTTAATCATCTCCTAATATTAGTCATGCGAAAATTTTGCTTTCTTTATCCTTCTTTCACGCAGCAATAGATAGTTAAAAGGCTAGAGACTAGACACTATTTATCCAGGAAAAAAAAAACTGTTCCTAAGAGGTTGTCAACGCGGGGAAAGCAGCGGAGCGCTAATATAATACAATGAAGTTATGTTGATGATATGTTATGTTGTTGAGGATATGTTGATGTTTTGTTTGTTATGTAAGAATAATCAACAACAACACAATACAGAATAGTAGTGCACAAAACAATGAGCAAAACCATAGAGCATACTTAATGTTTATTCAGTCAGTTAAAAGAAAATATAAAATACAATGAAGTCCAGCTGATCAAACATTGAAGACGAAAATCAAGGACTATTATGAACTTGATTGCTTTTAATATAAATGAAGGTACAAACAAAGATAGGTACATAACACTACGTCATCAGCGATTTGAAAAGATACGTAAATTCTAGGTAGATTGGTAGACATATTGATTTAATTTTGAAATCAAATTGTATTACGTATTATCTTTGATCATATATTATCTAGTTTGCATTCCAGTAGGTTCCGAAAAAAAGTTACACACTGACATGTAAGCAAAGGTAAGTAGGTAGCACACAAATTTCATGGATTTGAATATAGCGCTCCGCGGCTTTCCCCGAGTTAACATCCTCTTAGAAACAGTATTTTATTTTCTGGATAAATAGTATCTCGTCTCTAGCCTTTTAACTATCTGTTGCTGCGTGAAAGAAGGACAAACAAACCAAAAAAATACACACAAATTTGAATTCCGTTTTGAGTGCCGTCATTCAATTCAATTCAAAAATTTATTCACTCTGTAGACATATTGCATGTTCTTAGAGCCGTCAGCTTTTACAATACCTACTTCATACTTAGTTGGTAAATTTCTAGGTAAATGACAACATCACAAGCTTTCATAATATAATAACATCAAATAATTTCTTTGGTAACCTACCCTCATTAATATAATAAAACATGTTCTCGAAAATAAAGTATTAAATAAAAATCTGCAATAGCATCGTCAAGATTAAAATTAAATAGATAATATATCTAAGTAGCATTGTAGAAGTTAATTACATTAAACATTCTTAAATATATTTTTGTCGGCAATAGCATCTGCTAATTTATATTTATATAGTAGCTTTTGTCCATTAAATGTTTTTTTATATAATTTAATATGTCATTTTTATTACAATTTTTAATAATATCAGGGATTTTATTATAAAACTAGCTTTTTTGCCCGCGACTTCGTACGCGTAGATTTTCATATAAACCTTCAATCCTTGTTTCTTTCCTTAATCTGGCCTTGCGCAAAATAACATAGCCTATACTTCAATCTGGTCATAGCTAAGCATATTCGTGAAAACCGCATTTAAATCCGTCCGCATTTTCTTCCAGGGGTGTAGGAGATGTGCGTGAACAAACAAACAAAAATTCTAAAAACTGCCTTAACATGTTCAGCTGCTTATTTTAAGTCGCCCTGTGTGAAGTATTGATAGAAGCATAAAAGTAATAAATAACACCGTCAACAGTTTTCAAATCAAAAAGATAATGTGACCACAGTGCAGAGCATGTTTTGAAATTTTATTTTTGTCTAAACCATTATATTATCCATATACCATATTCATACCATATTGTCGGTATGATATACATCTCTGAAATTTGGCTGTCCAGTTTCGCTGGCCACGGAACCCTGACATAATGCTTGTCTTAACACGCTCTTGGCTAGTTATTTCTTATTTCGCGTGCATTTGTATGTAAACCTTGATTAAAAAGCCATGAAATGGAACTACTCTATTTATCTGTTAAAATATCACAGTAAAATAAAATTATTTCTATATTCTTATTCTTATTGCAAATATACACTGTATTCTTCTAAAAGCTAAGTTTATATACCCTGCATAAAGGGTGCAGCAATGATTTATGTAGTGACTGTTCACAAAACCAGACCACAGACATAAACATATAAATTTAAGTATAGTTAAATCTATTACATAAATATTATATATACTATTCAAACTTAACCTAGGGTGAAGTAATTTTACAAAACAAAAAAAAAACATACTTAGTGTGATGGGTTACTTAATTATATATGAGATGATACAAAACTTATGACGCTACTTTCTTAACTATTTATATATCGATATTTATTTTCTAATTATAATTTTCTAAAATTTATCGTCGAATAAATCTTTTATCTCGTAATAACATTTTTGGGTTAGAAACTTACGAAGTTGGTTCTGTTTTTTTTTTTATTATTTCTTTCTTTCTTTATTGCGTCCGGAATTTTGTTGTATAGGTTTATTTTCATGTACAAAGTGCCTTTTTTGAATATTTCTATTCGCGGGACTGAATTAAAATAGTATGCGGTATATTTTGTGTTTTAAATGCTAACATAGAATAAAACCAAGAGAATGTAATACTCCTACTCCATGCACTGGAATGAATCACCAAAGAGGTTGTAAGGCCTATAACATGCTTGATCTACACGTTCATTCGTCTAAGAAGGTTAAGGAACCTTCTTTAAATTTAAACTGACTAACCGAACACAGTGACAGTTGACAGTTTCAAAATTTTAATGGCTATGTCAATAACATTCTCTTTACTTTGGATCTCCTTGCTTGAGGCTATGTGACGATCCTCATATTACGTTTCGGGTAACGAAGAAATAAATTATTGATTTTTGTTTTCGTTTATGTAAAAATAAAGAATTAAAATAAATGATATAAGATAGCCTATGTTTTAATCTGGTAATTTCTAAGCATATTCGTGAAAACCGCATTTAAATCTGTCCAGTGGTTTAGGAGATGTGCGCGGACAAACAAACAAACAAACAAACAAACAGACAAAAATTCTAAAAACTGTCCTATCTTGTTCAGCTGCTTATTTTAAGACGACCTGTGTGATTTTTTTTTTGTTATCTCGCAATTACAGATTTTTTTATCCCTACGTTTTTATTATATGTATAGAATAGATAGATTCAATTCCTAAGCAGTAAAAACTATTTGATGTTTTCGCTAGTCTTCTTCGTGGTGGCAGTAACCGATTTTTGTTTCTAGAATTATGTCCATAACAATCAATAGCCCTTTTCATAATATTAATATTCTCAAGGACATATAATACGCCTTGGTAAACAAATTCACCCGTCATTGTCATAATAATGCCTAATTCTCTAAATACATTTCTACAGGAGTCTAAGTTTTTAAGGCCCTTTATATACCGTACATCTCGATGAATACTCTTGACGTCACAAAATGGCGCTAGACCCATCCTATTCTCATTTGAAACGTATTATATCATTTATCGTACCCTTAATCTTATTCAATAATGTTTTCTGACTCAAAGCAGACTACATTATATTTGTTCGTGGACGTCAGAAATTATACATAAATCCAGCGAACTAAACTATAGAAATATAACGCCACTTGAAGACACCCAGATTGTAACCCATCTCGTGCGCTTTGGTTCCCTCCCCACCTGTACCTTGTGCGTATGTATGTGTGCCTCCTCCTCGTCAACGAGCAGCGTGCCGAGCACGACCCCCCGGCCCGGGCCGCGTGCGCGCCCGCGCAGCACGGCGTCGCGCGCGCTCGTGCGGACCAGCTGGAACACCACCAGGATCACCAACTGACGACAACAACAATGCAATACTCGTCACAATGGAAACTGTCAGAAGCACATTTCAAAAAAAAAATTATAAAAAATAACTGAGAATTTCAAATAACCGATTGGAATTTTCGTGTTAATATTCAATAAAAAAAAAAAATTTGAATTCTTTTCTATCTCCTACGACCTGGGGCCTTACCCCTAGCTTAACTTTTGCGAGCCAACTTTTAGTAGGTACCTAAAATTAACCAACTCATTTAAGCTGCATCGTTTAAAAGCGTCTAACTTGAATGAACTAAAATCCGTTTTACTATGCGTGTGATTGTGATTATCGTTCATTCAAGTTAGACGCTTTTAAACGATGCAGCTTAAATAAGTTGGTTAATTTTAGGTACCTGATAGGTACCTACTAAAAGTTGGCTCGTAAAAGTGAAGCTAGGGGTAAGGCCCCTGCAATCTGAACAAGATTATTATTACGACTGCTCCGGTGGCTCAGTTGGTAGTGAACCTAACTTCTGTGCTTGGGGGTGTGGGTTCGATTCCCATCTAGGACAAACATTTGTGTGATGAACATTGGTGTTTGTTCTATGTCTGGGTGTTAATATCTATTTAAGTATGTATTTAAAAATATATATGTACCTACTTACGTATATCAGTCTCTGGCAGCCATATTACAAGCTTTGCTTAGTTTGGGGTCAGATGACCGTGTGTGCAAAAATGTCCCAGATATTTATTTATTAATATTAAAAAAACGGGTACATATAAATGTCAGAAGTGGACCACGCGGGAAGCTTTCAAATAAAAAAAGTATTACCAAAATCGGTTCACCTAGTTCGAAAGTTATAATAACAAACATTAACAAAAAAATAATATTGTCGATTTGAGTACCGCGTCCTTTAAAAATGACTTTATACTATTTGGAATGTTATCCTAAAGATAATGACCAATTAACTTATTAAATTATTGCATTGTCATCGGTTCTTGATAAGTGCGAAAAGTTTCAAAGCCATTCGACGTTTTGAAGTATAAATGAAAAAAAGATTCCGTTACATACCACACTAATATTGCATGTTAAAATAGGAAAAATTGCGAATCAATTTGAGAACTGCTTCCTCTCGCAAGTCAGTTTAATATTTAGTAGAGTTTTGTTAGTTAAATGAAGGGGACGGCGCGTACGCAGTCCCCACTACCAAAAATTACGCGTCCGAGTTATCCACATTAGGGATAATCGCAGGGGTCAACCCAACCGCAGTGCAATGGAAGGGCCTCGCTCTGGGGGAACCGCCTTCTTGATCACGGTGTCCCCTACGCCAGGTAAGTATGATTTGGCAACCGTGCCCGAAATATCTCTCGAATAACCGGAGAATCTCGTCACCGCGATTCAGGAAAGGGCCCTTCGTTTCAATGCGACATCTAGTAATATTTACTGGAACTAACTCGCGCATCAGCGCTTTACCCGTCATTCCTGTGACGTCATACATAGTAATGACGTTTGGACCGGGAGACCCTAGCTTCACTAGATGGAGTAGTCGGTTTTCAGCGCCAACTTGAAAAAACATTGTCGCGTCATTGCATTATTAAACTTGTGTATTTTCAATTGTAAATGCGTAATAATGTGGATTTATTATTTATTAAATGTTTGTGGACGTGCTCGACTTTGGAAAAGTTATATCACGAGGTGAAAACTGTCTTTTCGCGATGTTTTCAAAACTACATAGAAGCCTCTAGTAAAGTCTCCACCAATTTACTAGGGCATGACTTTGACTTGACCGTGACCTACTTAGCTTGACTCTGACTGTAATTATGACTAAATGACAAAATATTGTCGAACACGATATTTCGACGTAACTTGAACATATTGTAATACTTGACACTGGCAAATGCACAAGAGATACGACACCAAAATGCTCTTAAAAGAAAAGAAAAAAAAAATTGATGCAGTCTTTCTTAACATGAACCACCCGACGCGGCGGCGCCACCTTCGCAATCTCTTTTGTAGTATGGTTCGAAATCAAGGGGAAATCAATTGACAACCATTATTTACCTGACTTCTGGAATGGAGGACTTTCTTACTATTATAGTTTTTATGTATGTACTGTAAAAAATACTTAAAACCTTGTTAAAAGAGCAAATAATCTTAAACGGCTGAAAAGATTTTCTTGAATCATAGCTAAGGACACTCTTCTTTTCAGCCGTTTAAGATTATTTGCTCTTTTAACAAGAGTTTAAGTATATTTTTGAAGTAGGTAAGTTTACTAGTTTTTTTTCTTTTCATTTCAATACTTACGTACGTACGTACAATGAAAAGAAAAAAAACTAGTAAATTTACCTACTTACCTTTACTACCTATTTACCTACCTAGAGTCAAGCTAAGTAGGTCACGGTCAAGTCAAAGTCATGCCCTAGTAAATTGGTGGAGACTTTACTAGAGGCTTCTATGTAGTTTTGAAAACATCGCGAAAAGACAGTTTTCACCTCGTGATATAACTTTTCCAAAGTCGAGCACGTCCACAAACATTTAATAAATAATAAATCCACATTATTACGCATTTACGCTTGAAAATACACAAGTTTAATAATGCAATGAGGCGACAATGTTTTTTCAAGTTGGCGCTGAAAACCGACTACTCCATCTAGTGAAGCTAGGGTCTCCCGGTCCAAACGTCATTACTATGTATGACGTCACAGGAATGTCGGGTAAAGCGCTGATGCGCGAGTTAGTTCCAGTAAATATTACTAGATGTCGCATTGAAACGAAGGGCCCTTTCCTGAATCGCGGTGACGAGATTCTCCGGTTATTCGAGAGATATTTCGGGCACGGTTGCCAAATCATACTTACCTGGCGTAGGGGACACCGTGATCAAGAAGGCGGTTCCCCCAGAGCGAGGCCCTTCCATTGCACTGCGGTTGGGTTGACCTCTGCGATTATCCCTAATGTGGATAACTCGGACGCGTAATTTTTGGTAGTGGGGACTGCGTACGCGCCGTCCCCTTCATTTAACTAACAAAACTCTACTAAATATTAAACTGACTTGCGAGAGGAAGCAGTTCTCAAATTGATTCGCAATTTTTCCTATTTTAACATGCAATATTAGTGTGGTATGTAACGGAATCTTTTTTTCATTTATACTTCAAAACGTCGAATGGCTTTGAAACTTTTCGCACTTATCAAGAACCGATGACAATGCAATAATTTAATAAGTTAATTGGTCATTATCTTTAGGATAACATTCCAAATAGTATAAAGTAATTTTTAAATGACTTCCAAAAAGGACGCGGTACTCAAATCGATAATATTTTTTTTTGTTAATGTTTGTTATTATAACTTTCGAACTAGGTGAACCGATTTTGGTAATACTTTTTTTATTTGAAAGCTTCCCGCGTGGTCCACTTCTGACATTTATATGTACCCGTTTTTTTAATATTAATAAATAAAATAAATAAATATCTGGGACATTTTTGCACACACGGTCATCTGACCCCAAACTAAGCAAAGCTTGTAATATGGCTGCCAGAGACTGATATACGTAAGTAGGTACATATATATTTTTAAATACATACTTAAATAGATATTAACACCCAGACATAGAACAAACACCAATGTTCATCACACAAAATTGTTTGTCCTAGATGGGAATCGAACCCACGCCCCCTAGCACAGAAGTTAGGTTCACTACCAACTGAGCCACCGGAGCAGTCGTAATAATAATCTTGTTCAGATTGCAGGGGCCTTAACCCTAGCTTCACTTTTGCAAGCCAACTTTTAGTAGGTAGGTACCTGATAGGGTGTCAGGGTGTCAATTCTGCCGATAATGCTATCTACACTAGCTACACAAGCAAGCTTGCCGAGAAGAAACCGATTCATGCGTGATTTGAAGACATCCAGATTGTAACTATCTGGCTTCGAATAATTCGAAGCTATCCGGGGAACACGAATTCAGGCAGCGCATTCCACAGCCTATAACCTATATAGCAGTTTGCGCAATATAAAATAATAATAAATAAGCGTATATATGGACGAAGGTGAATAGTACGGGGTGAGATGATGCCGAGGCTCACATAAGAGGTGGGCTCACCTGCAGGATGACGACCAGCATGGTGAAGCAATGGAGGCCGAGCAGCGCCTTGGTGAGAGGCGTACGAACTGCCTCCACGCAGCCGCGCGCGTGTAGCGACGCAGGCGGCAGGGGCGAAGCGCCCGCCCACAGCGACATCCATTCCGCCTACATACACACAGCTATCCTTACTCTACTGTACCCTTAGTACAAGATTTGATAGTTTTCGAAAACTTTTTTCGTTTTCGTATTGTTCCATACATTTTAGTAAAGCGCCTTCAGCGGAAACGCGGAGGAACTAAAACCTGTAGTAATCGACAGTATAGGTTGCTTCACTCAATTACGGAATAAGTTTTCGTTTAGCTTTCAGCCCAGCAATGTATGGAACATAACGAAAACGAAAAAAAATTTCGAAAACTATCAAATCTTGTACTTACTAAGGGTACTGGTGTAAAAGGTAGTAGGTTGTATAAATTGTTTTCTTTTTAAACCCCCGATAAAAGAGCTGGTAATCTTCAAACGGCAAATAGATTTTATTAAATCATACCAACGATGCGAGCATACTTCTTTTCCCAATCCCCTGCCAATCACAGGGAATTGTCTAAAGAAGTTCTCATTTTCTGGAATAAGCCAAACGAAAGGGGGTTGTATGTACAAAATTGGAGCTACAGATAGTCCTCTATGCCGAAGCTGTCTACAGGAAAACGAGACCGTGGAGCATGTAATACTGCATTGCAAGGTCACAGAAGACATAAGAGTATAAGTCGGGACTCCTTGAAGAAACTCAACAAGTCTCCAATACCACAACACCTGGCGAAATATGGGTCGAACAGTTTAGTCAGCGACTCAAAGCAGTGCTCCTTTATTTTAAGGATATGTTGGTTTGGGTAAGTTGGCAGGGGCAAATTCACAATAGGTACACCCCAAGCGGGATGTCAGCACAGGGGCCGTACCGTCACCTGTTTAAAGCGATTCACTTTAGGTTATTGCGGAAAATCACGCGTGCGTGAAACGCGCGGAGTTTTTTATTTAATCGCGAATAAGTCCGCGTTTGGCCAACTACTCGCCTGTTAGTTAACGACGATGTAGTCGAAGATGAAGCACGCAGACTTAGAAGATACCCGTTCACTCTGGCCTTTTAAAGGCCCAGATTTTATCTCTCAGGAAAGAAGGAAGCCGGTAGATTGTTCCAATCATTGGCCGTATCTACGTATTAGAAATGTAGAATCGAAACGTTTGGTACGTATCCTGGGAAAGTCCACAATGTATGGGTGGTATCTAATGAGCCGATTTCCTATGGGGATGGTAGGAAGGTCATGTATCTACGATGCACATTCTCCGAAATGAAACCTATAGAAAAATTACAGACTCGCTACTTTACGACAGTAGGTATATTCTAGACTGAAATCTAACTTCTCACTCACAGTCACTAACTTCTCATCACATACGATTTGCGGTCGCATATTTTCGTAATCGCCTAAACAGAATCGTTTAAAACACGTGACGTACGTGTCGTATTCGTATATGTGTACTTACAAAGTTCCGGGCCACAGATAAGTACTGCTCACCTGCTGTAACGGGTCGTGGTAGCAGGCGGCCAGCACACGCGGAGTGCAGCACGAGTATGGTGACACCGGCGGCATCACTTTCCCGTCCGCGCCCGCCAGTCTGCGCAAACCATTTTTTATTTATAACACACTTCCAATAGCTTCACACAATATCAACATATCCCATTGCTGGGACATAGGCCTTCTCTCAGAGAGAGGATGGGCCCTAATCCACTACGCTGGCCCAGTGCATGTTGGTGAGTGTAATATGTCTTTGAACTTTTGAGATTCTTCGACAAAGCGGTTTCCTGAGGTTGTTTTCCTTCACCGTTTCTGAGCGATGGTATAAAAATGCACTAATAATAATCCACATGCAAAAAAAGGGCGACAAGGTCATCTGGGGTAAGTTCGACTAAAGACACCATGCCTGATTAAAGCCAGATGCGTTCGCACCCTTGGGGAAGAAAGGTTTTTAACTGTCGACCACGCACCAGAAGACGCAGCGTAGGTAGGCCGCCCACTAGATGGACCGACGACATTGAGAAATTAGAGGGCATCCAGTGCATGCGGATGGCAGGCTGTCGTACAGTGTGGAGTACTAAGGTGAGGCCTATGTTCAGCAGTGGACGTCTGCTGGCTGATAATGAGGATGATAATAGGCGTTCGCACCCGCCACACTACCATACAATATATCCCTAGTTTATCTGATCTGAGGTGACGAGCTTGGGCTCGTTTGGTTTGCTTTGATGAGTCACAAGCGAGATTCATTATACGGATATTTAGCCAAGACATAAAAATTGTCTTGAGAGCATTGACAGTTATTGTAAAGATACTTACTTGAGAACAAGCTCGGAGTCCTCGTTAAGGAAGTCCATGTTGATCCAGGGTATCTCGTGCCAGTCGCTCGGCATCTCCGCGCCGCAACAACTCAGTTCTACCTGGAACGTAGAAAGCGACTATAACATATCTAAAGGTATACGACGGAGATATCATCGTATTCTCGGAGCAAAACTGACAGCCTCTGATAAAAAAAAATGGTTTCATCATTTTTCAGCTTTTGAGATAAGTTGGTCACATTGTGTACTGTTGACACTTCTACTTGAACATCTTTTTAATATCATGGATACGCTAGCATTTGGACAGCCATTGGTCATCCGACAGCAAAACGGTTCGACGATATTGTTATAAAATCGCCGTTCGGACCTAAACCCTTTGATAATATATAGTTTGGATCTGCCTTGAAACTCGAGCTAGTACTGAATAAAGTCTGCGAAAAACTGACGGGGGCGAGGTAATGTAAACACGTATACACGCACACACTGACATATTTTTACTAGTTCTACAAACGCATGGGGGGTGTAAGTGGTAAAGGGTAAATGCTATAATAAATAATAATATAATAAAATGCTTCCATATTTTTTCTGAGCATTACCAGGTGGCGTAGCAAGACAGTTCACAGAAGAGTTCTATGCACATCAGTGGGATAAGGAAGGCTATGGATAGGTAATGATGATTATTCGTTTTGGAAAATGGGAAATATAGGTTCTAAGGGTTTTTCTCTACGTCTAATACAAACTTTGATTACCTGCATAGTGTCCAAGAGTCGTTTCCAGAACGGTTCCGTAAGATATTGCGATATTCCGTAGCAAAGCGAGACGGACAACTCTCTCATCAACGCCTGAAGATGTTTTCATTATTAGTGAACGGTTTATTTCGCGCATGGAATAATAAACATGTGATTCCTGATTACTGGCAATAGTTTACTGGGATGGTTTGGAGATGGTTTCCATAGTCATAAATTGTCAATTACGGTCATCATCATGGTGGATTAGAGCCTCCTTCCCTCTCTCTCTGAGAGAAGACCTGTGTCCCAGTAGTGGGAACTGGGAAGACGATGGGCTGATATTGATTGATTGATGTATTTCGACATTTCGTTATGTGTGAATGATATTGTTCTATGATACCTACAGTTGTTTTATTAGGGCTGGTACTATGGCAAAACTTGCTCATAATGATAAGTACTACAAAGACCTCATTTCTAATCAGTCCCATCTTTCCGAGTAACCCTATATAGTTGATATCAACAACCGTCCACTGTCGGTTGAGTTGACCCCTAGAAAAGTAGATAAAATAAAATAGAGTCAACTTGGCCGTGGAGTTCTCTGCGGCCGAGTTGACTCCTAACTCGTGCAATTCCTAATTGCACGGTTGTTCCTTCTGTTCTGTGATACTATCACCCAGAAATAGTAAAATGCAAATAAATCAACAAGGTAAAACCCCAGTAATGGCCATCACAGATTATAGATAGGTAGGTATAGGTTTCTGGTGTACACAATAAAGAGTTTCTATCTATCTATAGTCGCCGGGCGCATAAAAACTCAGCTAGTGGGACTGGAGTGAGGGGCAGGACAATATGTTTGCGTACCTACCTACCTATATAAGTTGGAGAGCAAAATGAAAGAGAAATAGAATTTCCGCATACTTAAAGTCCGTTGTCTGTGGCTGTGGTATAAAATTCTGCAAGAGTGAAATGGGAAGAACATTTTTGAAGTTTGAAGTTTCTTTTAAGTTTCTTTGCGCGATAGAATCCGGAACGTGGATATTCGCCAAAGAACCAGAGTCACCGACATAGCTATTAAAATTTGCAAGTTGAAGTGGCAATGGGCAGGCCACATCGCTCGAAGAACCGAGAACAGATGGGGAAGAAAGATTCTTGAGTGGAGACCACGAACCGGAAGACGCAGTTTAGATAGGCCTCCCCCTAGATGAACCGACGACATTGTGAGAGTCGCGGGAATTCAGTGGATGCAGATGGCCGGATGTCATTCGGTGTGGAGGTTAAAGGGGAAAGCCTATGTTCAGCAGTGGACGTCTTCTGGCTGATGATGATGATGAAGAGAGAGAAGACTAAAAGGCCGTTGTCTGTTGTGGCCATAATCCTGAGAGAATGTACCTTCATAGTGGACCTGCAAGCCGCGTAGACCAATATCCCGTTGGCGGGCAGCAGGATGCCGCTGATCATCCAGCTGATGCTGTACCGTGAGATGCGCTTCCAGTGTGGACACTTCAGCATCAGCGCCACGAGACGGAGCCCACCCGTGTAATGCAGCTTCATGGCGTACGCTTGCAGCAGGATCAGCCCGTACAGGAGGACCACCGTCACCTAACAGCGGTTGTCATTGTCATATGTATCTACTTACGTTGTACACTAAACTCAAATAAAATAAAGTTTTTCAAACGCCTGAACACATTTTCTAAAATCATAGCTCTAATCATAATCATAGTCCCCTTGCAAACAAAAAAATCGGTTTAACAGAATACAAAAGAAATGCTGCAGCTGGTAGCAAAAATATTTATGTCAATGACATTTTTATGGCATAAATGGAAAACAAGCTAACGAGCCGCCTGACGGTCAGAGATCACCGTCGCTGGTGGATAGTGTAACCTAATCTAACCTGACATCTTATGATGCCCTTTCACAGACAGATGTGTTGCTGGAGGCCTAACAGGTTTGCCTATGTCACCGATAGAAGACCTCTATGTAATTACTCTTAATATTATAAATGCGAATGTTTGTGTGCATGTCTGTCCGCACTGAAATCGGCAACATCTAAATGAATTTCTTTTATAAGCAGTTCATACCCTGGAATATTATAAAGGATACTCTTATCCCGTTACGATTCCTGTAGGGACACAGGTGAAACCACGGGGCACCTAAATGAAAGCCCAAAATCAAGTCTCCATTGTTGACTCTTTGATATTGACAGGTATATAATCAATAGGAATTACATTGGCGTTACAGTTCACACCAATTGAATAGCTTAGCACTAACAAGTGATTGAAAACTCTAGTTTAAACAACTCTTTGCTAATGGTATTTACCTGGTGTATGTTTTTGAGCAGCAA
This sequence comes from Agriopis leucophaearia, assembly GCA_949125355.1. Classification (NCBI taxonomy): domain Eukaryota; kingdom Metazoa; phylum Arthropoda; class Insecta; order Lepidoptera; family Geometridae; genus Agriopis; species Agriopis leucophaearia. The sequence continues at coordinate 15,771,481 of OX421268.1, read as the reverse complement.
CATGACCTTCATGGAGACGTTGTAAGTGAATATAACCATCCCAAGCGAGACCACCAGCTGGCCAATCAGCAGCGCGCGCAGCACGCCTGCCAGTCGCGCGCGCCCATCCTTACTGAACACGAACACACCCCAAGCCATATGCCGGCATGTTGCTGGGGCATACTACCTGCCACTGGAACGCATAATATGCCAGCATGTTATCTGGACTGGAAATTATAATACCGGTGTGTGCTGTGGCATGCTACACCATCGGTACAAGCTCTTACGTAATTTTCAGCTACTTTTTTCATTTGTAGCAGAGATATGGTAACTTTAGAAATGTCATGAGTTCGAGAAAAGATTTCCCGGTGGCGGCCGTTTGCTCGACTTGGCATGGCAATATCAAGATGACCCCTGATGACATGCCGGATGGAAATATAATTCTGGCGTGTTGCCTTAGCATGTTACCGCAATGGAAACATGCCAGCTAGCACGTTGCTGGGTTTGCTATACCTACCACTCGATCGCATAAGCTATCTATGTTGTCAAGGCATGCAGGCATTTCATTCAGCGATAAGATATACTTAGACAATATGCCACCCTATACTAATGTGACTAATAATTTAAATTGTGAACTATAAGTTAATTCACTTGAAATAAATATTATATTATTATTATATACATACTCTAACCCTACTACACCTACTCTATAAATAGGCTTATAAGTCAGGTTGTAGAAATCAATTCTTGCTGTGTCTGCAAAGCATATTACCAAGGAGCCATAACAGCTTCACTGACCTTTCAAGGAAACAAATCACGGACCTCCTAATTTACCTAATAGTTTCATTGGTTACGTTTCTGTGTGTAAAAAACTATCGGATACAACTCCAAAATATTTTTGGATCCAAAAAAATACGCGCTTTTCCACAAAAATGGCAAATGTATGACGGCGTGTTGTTATGACATGGAATTGACGCTGCCAACTTTTATTCATAAAAACAGTTTTGATTACTGCCAGGTTTTATGAATCTTTGGAGAGTTAGCAGCCGATAACCATTGCATCCCTATTTAAATGAGCTATTTGGTCGTTAAATACAATACACTGATGCCAAGCAACGATTTGTTAACATAACAACCCCAAAACCTCTTCGATACTGCAGGCCACAAACAAACCAAAACACCTCCTTGTTAACATTAAATCATTCATTTGTTTTCTGACAAATGTCACCACTTTCCTAGGAAACGTGTTTAGATTTTAATTGATTCCTCTCTAGTTAAGTAGAACTGCTAAGTAGTAGTTAACTCCGCCAGAATGGCGGGGAAACTCCCGGCTAAGCGGGAGGGGAAGAAAGTGAAAGTGAGCTGGAGTGATGACCTCAGTCATGACTCGGAGGAAGAAAGAGGTATTTTATAACTGCTCTTCACTTCTAGAAGCTTAGTTAAAATAAAATTTACCACATTTACATTCGCTACTGAACACAACACAAAAATAATAGGCGTGGTTAGTAAACAGGTAGATGCCTAATATACTGTGGTGTTATCATCATTATCGATACCTATATATGTACTAATTCATTGGGTGTTATGAAGACAGATATAACTAAGTATTTATCTACGTAACCTACAAGGACCTATACCTGGATACCTTCTTTTTATCCCGGAAAATAGGGAAACACTAATAGATATTTCCCTGGTAAAACCGCTGGTCGCAACAAGTCTTCTATAAGTCATGTTGTAGGGTGTACGTAGGTATATCATCTATCTACCTATAAGTTGGTGAATAATTCACTATATACATTCATGCATTGCGCTCGGTGTTCCAGAGAAGGAACGTCTGGCTCAGCTTGCGCGAGAGTTAGCCGAAGCCAGCAAAGCTCGTCCAAAGTACGAGCCTGAAGAGCTTGAAAAGCTCGTCGGCTACGTGAAGAGGATTACCACTCTCTACGACCTTCGCGACGAAGACTGGGAAGACGAATGCTTACACATGATCAAGGAATGGTTCCTCGAGCCGAAAGCCCTGGTTCTATCCATCTATTTCAAGGGAGACAAAATAAAAGCGGTTCATGATATACCGCTGTCTCCTGTGTATGACTTGACGTACTTTTTAAGAAAGCCGGACTATATCTTCAAAGCGGAGACTTTCCACGACGACATCATATTCGGGACATTTGTTGATTCTGTGGAAGGGAACATGATACAAATGCTAGAACATGTTTATGCTCCGTATTTTTTTGCGGTCACCACCTGGCCCGACAGTGAGTATAGTATCCTAACTCTATTTCTCAAACAGGAGCCAACCCATATACCTACATCAATGAAATAGCTACAAGATAACTCTGCTTCTGTGTTTTCCGTTTTCTAGGTGTAAAAAGCGAGTTCTGCTCTCAGCTTCACACCTTTTTGGCAAAGTTAACTGACATGTATTACAAAATGCTGGGTTTGACGGTTCTGTACATACCTCGGGAAGGTCAACAACTTTCCTATGAAAAAGCTAGCCTCGATCGAGAGCTGGTGAAGAGGCTCGAAGGCGTAGTGGTCTACTGGACCCACCAGATCAAATCCTGCATAGAAGACCAGGCTTTTGTAGCTTCCCAGAAAGAGCTGCTGTGTCCAAGTGATGAATATGACTTCTGGATTTACAGACGTAAGCTTTCTTTTACTTGGCTTTGAGTCAATAAGCAGGAACGAGTATTTAGTTTATTTATCTACTTTCAGATGAGAACCTAAACGCTCTGTCTTACCAATTAAAGAATCCGGCAGTCAGACATATAACCAAAATCTTGGTGACAACTCATTCCACCTTCATCCACCAGTTCCAATTACTTTGCGACGATATCGGCCAAAAAATATATGAGGCTACTAAAAATATAGAATTTTTACAAGTCATAAAACAGCCCTGTGCTGTATTAGAATGCGTGGTGGACCCTGATGAAATAGCCACTCACATTCCGCAAATCATCAACCTGTTCAGATTCATCTGGCAGGAGTCCCCATACTATAACTCCGAGGCTCGCATCACAAACCTCTTCAAAGCTCTCAGCAACCAGATCATTATCCTCTGCAAGACTTACATAAAGCTGGATGCGCTTTTTGACGGTATGACAAAAAATGCGTTAGGAGAGTTCAGTAAATGCATAAGCTGCTGCAAGAAGTATCGGGAAATCTATGACATGATGGCCGAAGCTCATAACGAACTGCAACCTGGAAGCTGGGAGCTAGACACTGGATCAATCTTCAACTACATCGACTCTTTTGTGCAGAGATGTTTTGATATGCTCGATGTGTGCAACTGCATGGTTATTTTTGGAAGGTTAGTGTTTCAGATTTGTATATCGTATTCTACATCAAAAGATCATAAGAGTGGATTACGTTTAGACAAAGTTCCCTGTGATTCACTGATGGGCCGCCCTAGGGCCTGGTACCTACAAAGTAAAGCGGCGACCTAAGAAAAGAAACGGGCAGATACTAGATGTATAGAGAGCTGAAGACCCAAGAAATCCCTACATCTAGAAAAAATATATCTACCAGGTTAATTTAATGATGATGCTAGAGAAACTTACAGAAACTTTATTCAATACCTTTGTTATCCAGGATTGACGAAATGGAGAATATAAGTAAGCCAATGTTTGGAGGCGCACGAGGAGAGTTGTTTGAGAGAAAGTGTGAACAAATTGAACATATGTTCCACAGCTCCCTGGATCAAATACGCGAGGTGGGGTTATAGCTGTAAAAACACCATTTCAAGGCCGCTTTTTCGGGGCAATAATGGCAGCGAGGCGGTGATCTGAAACGCATAATTTTAGTATGAATCATTATCGACAATATTATCGCCTCCGCACCGCTGCTCCTTTTGCCCAACGACGTCGAAAACGCAGCCTAAATGGTTTGAAACCAGTTTGACATAGCTGGTTGAATACTATAAAGAGATTTATATATGTATGTTTAGGTGGGGGATACCATTCTAGACGTGCAGGCGCCTTCCTGGTACGACGATATTCTGCACTTCAGGACTGTCATTAAGGATATTGAGGTAGATCCTGATTTTGTTAACGAGTCATTTTTAACTGTCAAACCTCACACCGGGGACGCTGTAGTCGTGGCCGGGTGAAATATAGACATTAGCAAATTAAAAGACCCACGACCAAATTGTAAAAAGGCTCATAAGTTTTGAACTGCTAGACAGATTTAGAAAAAAAAAACTGCTAAAAACCAGTGCCATCAAACCTGCTTACAAATAATAAAAACTCATTTAAATCAGTTCAGCCATTTTAGAGAAAAAAAATAACAGACACGTGTTACCTTCCTTTTTCCGTTGTAGGTAAAAATAAATTTGACTAACATAGAATGCTGTTTTTTTTAAACTATATACTGACAAGCAATACATTTAAGCACAGCGCACCGGTGTTAAAAATTAAAATAGAATAAAATAAGAAATTCAAGATTATAATACACCCACAAAAATTTTGCTAAGTATTTTGAGTCGAAGTTATTTGCAGTTGAGCTTATTTTTGTTCGTATTTTTCCTAGTGAACAGACCTTCAAGTGATAATAATTTTTCAGATAATAATAGAGAATTTAGTGGAGACAGTGTTCGAAGGAGTGAACCACGTGGAGGAGGCTGTGGTGGCTCTATTCTCCCTCCACAACTACTCTAAAAGGAAGAACTTGAAGCGCATCTTTAAAAGAAAAACTGCTGAAGTGAGTTACCACTACAATAAAACATAGACATAGCGATATTTTAGCCCTGGCGCTGGGGCAATAGAATACGGCACCGTTACCCCCTGCCTGTAATAAGAGGCTACTAAAAAGGGACCTCCGGGCTCGGGATGGTCAAAGTTGGGGCTCTGATCATCCACTTAAGCGTGCCCAGGGAGAGAACGACAATGATGTGTTACCAACATTGTCAAGAGTGAAGAGGCTGAGACAACTCGCAGTTGTCTTGGGAGGAGCCGTAGCGCAGTGCTGAGGGCTCCGGTGCATTCCTCTGGAGATCCCGGAGCCCTCTTGTCAAGCACTAAGGCTGGTCACCGGGGGGGTTTTAGTGGGTAATATCCCACATAACCTGGCTGAATCCCAATGCAGCCGGGTACCTTTGGAGAACTTCCCCCGCGAAAACAAACTAATAAAAAAAATCTAGTAAGTATATCTACAAATTACGTTGCATCTACACTTTTCACTATTAATTTATAAGGTATTCTCCGGAACTGCTGATCCAATTAAAAAATCTTTCACTACAGTCCAGCCGCTCTGAGTGAATGCGCCTGACAGCTGCAATTATATTGTAAAAATCTTAAACAACACATTTTCTCTTAATATTTTATATATTACTGTAGTAAGTATATTGGCTACGAGCTACAAGGTTACGTTCAAAAATCTAGTAAAAGTGATCAAGGATGTACGTACCTACTGTTTTCGTTCAGATTTTTACAATGTTTTATAATACGGATTGATATACCGTGAGTCTACTCCCCAAGGTGTGGGCGATGTTCAGCGACGAGGTCCAGGAGGTGAAGAAGGATATGGTTGCATCCCGCAGTCAGCACCCGGCGGTCCTGCCGACGTTCGCAGGCCGAGCGGTCGTGCTCAAGATGAGGAAGAATCGACTGGTTTACTTGAAGAAGGTAAGATATGACTACTAGCATTAGGTAAAGAAACTTAATCTTCACAAAAAGAATAAAACTTAGAAACAATGACTTATCCACAGAGTAAGGAACCTGCTGCTGCTGGTGGAATGAGCTTCCACCAGCAGCATTTCCTAGTAAATAATAACTATAACAAGGGGGTCTTCAAAAGGACCGGTAAGTCTGTGATGCCCCTGGTGTTACAAGTATCAGTAGGCGACGGTGATCGCTTACAATCAGGCGGCCCGTTAGGTTGTTGGTCACCAATGGCATTGAAAAGATTTCTTTGTACCTCAAAGAAGTGAATTATAATGTTATACCTTTGTTTCCAGGTTATGACGGACGCGTCCGTGTGGCTGATGCCGTGCAGCAACTCTGAGGATGTGATCGTACACGTGAACAGACTTATGGGGGCCATTGATGTTGCCATCAGGGAGCTCTTTATATCTTGGACGGTACTCGATCCATACCTGTGGACGTAGACGAAAAAAGCGGAAAGGAATGCGAAGCGGCGAAATTGTCACCCGTATCCGCCACGTTATATACTTTCCTTGCACCGAAAATTTTCGTGTTCAATAATTAGCCGCTCAACTCTTTACCGCCGTGGTGAATACCAGCACGAGCGTAGGCAGGATATTGTCCGAGGGACAACGTTGTCAAACGCAACGTTCAGAAACGAACGAGCGCTTATCCACACTCGGCTTGCCAGCTTGGACTTCCCGAATCACTTGAATAGGCTCTTGACACCACCTTCTACTATTCACTGCTTTTACGAGTAGGTACTCCAAGCAGAGATGTTGATTCGGGTCCTTCTTACCTTAGGTTCAAAGTCACTAGATGACCTCTCATACCATTGGCAGGTTTTTATGTTTTTAACAAATAAACTGGTTAACCTAGCATCTCCGACGAGAATTAACACGGTACAAAAATATGTATGGAACAAATTAGCTTATCGAGCGATTAAGCATGAGAGGTAATAAGTATTTTAAACTTCCACGTCATACGGAAATTGAGTTTGTTATCTGCAGCACAACGTAGACGAGAAATGTGGCGCTGGTCTGAACAAGACCCTGATGCGGAAGAGTGCCGAAAACCCTGGCTTGATGGAGTGCAACATTGACGGGTGAGTTATGCATCATTACTCCAAAAAGAGTATGGAGCTATGAGCGGGATCTGCATGGTTATACGGAACAGTGGTTGGTACTAAATCGAAAGAAGACCATAATGGTATGGTACTCGCATCATTATAAACTTCTTTTACAATGGGACCAACAAAATAATTTAAGCTGATCCATAGTTTTTTTTTTATTCATCCGCAACGAAAGATCAGGAACAGCTGAACATTTTAGCGATTTAGGGTGCGTACCTTAAAAACATTCTTATATTAATCTTACACTGAGATTTGTCCCACTCTCTCTCTCGGCTAATAAGAGAGCAAGACAAAATTCAATGTATGAATAATTTACAAAAATAACAAATTATATATATTTTTTGTTTTGCGTACAAAGGTTTTATATCAAATGAAGCAAACAATATAAAAATATATAATTAATACACTTTAACTTATAGCCAATAAGAATGTTTTTGAAGTTGTGGTAATCTTCCCAACCTTAAATTGGTTCCATTATCATAGTAAAAGAGGTTCATAACCCCTGTATAGACCGAACTACACCGTATTCTACTGTTGCTTTGTTTCAGGAACATCCTAGACCTGTTTAAGGAAGCAGCACATTGGGAGAATCTCGGAATGGATATGCCGATGCATGCTTACGCGGTAAGTATAGTTCTTGTTGTTTGTTCGATAGGCATGGCGACATTACGGTGGAACTTTTCACCTATGGCGGAAAATTCAATTTACTAACAGTTTTTTGTCCAGTCTGAGTAATTATACTTAGTAAGAGTAGTGAGATCACGGTGTTTGCAATAATCGATGACTATTTTTTATATTAATATCATCTTAACATCAGCCGAGTTGGCGGCCAAGCGCAAGCCTATTATATAAGGTCGGGGAAAAAGTTTCTTCGTATTTTTTAAACAAATTCTAGACATATTTTTTTCAAGTTTAATTACATTTAATTATAATATATATGTGCCATTTTGTTCGATAACTTGTTGCCATCTTGTAGGTAGTGACATGATCCCGTTGCTGTAGAATTTTTGGGACTTCTGATCAAAAAAATGCAACAAGTAGTTTTGACAGTCCTCTCTTGATGTTAATCTAACACTACCCAAAGAATTCTGAAGAGATCGAAACAGGTGGAAATCTGAGGGTGCAAGGTCAGGGCTATATGGTGGATGCATTAACACTTCCCAACCAAGCTCTCTAAATTTTTGCTGAGTGGCCAAAGATGTGTGCGGTCTGGCGTTATCATGATGAAAGACCACACTCTTTCTGTTGATCAATTCCGGCCGTTTTTTCTCAATTTCTTGTTTGAGTCTCATCTGCTGTTGTTAGTAGAGATCCGAATCGATGGTTTTGCCCGGCAGTAAAAGCTCATAATGAACGATGCCCTTCCAATCCCACCATACACACAGCATCACCTTATTACGTGTTAATCCGGGTTTCGCTACAGTCTGTGGTGCTTCACTGCCCTTTGACCATGATCGTTGGCGCACATTCTTGTCGTAGGTGATCCATTTTTCATCACCAGTGATCAATCTTTTCAAAAACGGTTCGGTTTCGTTACGTTTCAATAGAGAGTCGCAAATGAGTACACGATTCATTTGGTTTCTTTCAGTGAGCTTGTGTGGCACCCAAATATCGAGTTTTTTTGTATACCTAGTTTTTTTCAAATGGGTCAAAACTGTTTTGTGGTCAATCCCCAGTTCTTCAGCTACGTCGTAACTATTAATATGCCGATCTTGGTCCACTTTTTCAGAAATGGCATCTACTTTATCCGTAACAGGGCGACCAGAGCGAGCTGCATCTTTGACATCAAAATTCCCGGACTGAAAACGCTTGAACCAACATTGTGCTACTCTTGATGACACTGCATTAGGTCCATAAACGTCACAAATTTTTTTCGCGGCTTGTGTCGCAGTTTTCCCTGTTTTGTAATAAAATTTCACAATATATCGAATTTCTTCGTTAGATTCACTCATTTTATCAAACAAAAAAACAATTGAAAAATGGCGGGAAATTGCTTTTTACTTTTTGTATTCCTTTTTTAAAATGTCATATTTTTAATGGTATCAAAACCAGCCAGATACAAACAGTACAACGGATGAGATTTTTACTACAACCTTATACATACAAAATACGAAAAGACTTTTTCCCCGACCTATTACAATAAAAAATAATAAAATGTAAAGCTTTTTATCAGTAACACATCGGAACCGGAACGAACCGGAAGACGCAGCGTAGGTAGGCCTCCCACTAGATGGACCGACGACATCGTGAGAGTCGCGGATGCCCCCGAGTGGATGCAGATGGCAGGTTGTCGTTCAGTGTGTAGGTTAAAGGGGGAGGCCTATTTTCAGCAGTGGACGTCTTATGGCTGATGATGATGACATCTTATTACTTACATTTCTCAATAAACTAATGTCAAATGGTTTATTAAGAAATGTAAGTAATAAGTGACGTTGCTGTTAATAGCTTGACATAAGATTTAAGATTGTGACGTCATAAGCAGATGCCATCGCCGCGAGTGTTTTTGGTGGGAATACAAAATTATTTTTTTAAAAATGACTGCTACCAAACACAAATTTTCTGCAGAAAAAAACATGCTTTTTAACACGCTTTTATTAGCTTGGTATGTATCTATGCAACGGAATCTTTGAACGTGATTTTCACCCCTTTCAAAACGAATTGATTTCAAACTTTGCATACTTATCAAGGGCCGATGACAACGCAATAATTTAAATAGTTTGTCCCATTATCTTTACCAGGATCTTCAGGATTAGCGATGTTAAAGCGTGTTTATTCTTTTTTGAAACTACGAGAATTATTGGAAGTAGTAGATGCATAAGAACACTGTAAAACAGTTTTTTTATTAGTAGGCAGTAAAGTTATTTATTTTTGGTTTATTTTATAACTGCGTCCTTATTATTACGAACAGCCAGACTCTCGCATTAATGTTAATGTAATCTGCACACTTGCACAGGTGTTTGTAAAAAGCAAAACAGTGCTTTACGTGTACGAAAGCGTCCTAGCTGTTGTGAAGGGATATAACAAGATCCTGGACTCGCTGTCTGACGAGGAAAGACTGCTTTTCAAGCCTTTGACTGCGGTAAGTACAATTCTTAACTTTGTGACTGCTCTAAACTTTATATATTCACTAGCTGCGCCCTGCGGTTTCACCCACGTGGTGATGAAAATTTGGGATGATGATGAAAAGTAGCCTGTGTTAATCCAGGACATAAGCAATATATATTCCAAATTTCATCCAAATCCATCCAGCCGTTTCTGCGTGATTGAATAACAAACATCCATCCAAACTTTCACATATATGATATTAGTGTGAAGTGTGATTAATTTGTTACAGATACGTCGAAATATGCAATTACAAATCTAAGCCAATTTAAGGTTGACTTCCGTGCATCGCGGCTAATCGCAGCCGCGCGTGTCTGACCAAAATACTACAGGCCTCACGCATGCGTCTAACGCGCGCGGCTGATGCACGGATGTCAACTTTTAGGAAGGCTTTTGGGCAAAACTGTACTATGTTTTTTTTTTAATGAAATGGAAATGAAATGATTGATTTTCCAGATTTACATCCATAACGTAAAAAATTAAATTAAATACGAAAATTATACTACACTACACTTACTACACTAGGTACACTTTATTTCTAACTTGTCCCAGCACTGGGTCAAATGGTGTAATGGCCCACCTTCTCTCTTCGAGGCCTGTGTCTCAGCAGTGGGAACGTAAAAGACTGTCAATAAATTAATGGATGAAAGATATTTTTTTATTACACTTATCTATGATTTTGATGTAAGCGAGCGCGACGATACACCCCCGAATGGGTTTCATAACTTTAGGTAACGCCTAATGTCACTAGTTATCACCTAAACTTTGGTGTAACGTTTTTTTTCCCCAAGGCAACTCCTAAATATTTAGGCATCTGTACCCTTAGTACAAGATTTGACAGTTTTCGAAAACTTTTTTCGTTTCCGTATTATCCCATACATTTTAGTAAAGCGCCTCTAGCGGAAACGCGGATGAACTAAAATCGGTAGTAATCGGCAGTATAGGTTGCTTCACTCAAATACGAAAAATAGTTTCGAATAGCTTTCAGCCCAGCAATGTATGCATCAAAACGAAAACGAAAAAAGTTTTCGAAAACTATCAAATCTTGTACTAAGGGTAGATTTAGTCGACTAGGTTTAGTGAAAACGGACATTACAGTTTTCACATTTCATGCAGGGTATTAGTTTTTCTGTACCTCTAGGGTCCGGGCCCTCCCAGAAAACACCAAATGAGGCTCAGGAGCATCTTATGAGATTCATGAACGATCCCCAAATAAATACAGCTTCAATTGTGGGTTTAAATAGGTACCATAGTTCAGAGTAATCATAAAGTTTTTGCTGAATTAGTAATAAGTTAATTAATGTAAGATAAAGATAGTATTTTGTACAATAATCAATAGAAATATATCTGGGACATTTTTGCACACACGGTCATCTGACCCCAAACTAAGCAAAGCTTGTAAGATGGCTGTCAGAAACTGATATACTTATATATTTTTTAAATACATACTTAAATAGATATTAACACGCAGACTTAGAACAAACACAAATGTTCATCACATAAATGTTTCCCCTAGATGGTAATCGAACCCACGCCCAGAGGTTCACTACCAACTGAGCCAGGGGCAGTCAATAATCAATGTATTAATAATGAAAGTAATAATTATGAGACAATATTAATCGAAATCATATTTAATGAAAAGTCTTAAATATTATGCTAATATCACATTTAATCAAAATTTTAATAATAATTATCAGATCCAAACATAGTAGGTACATAATATGGCAGCAATAAATAATACGAATATAAGAATCAGTCTTTTTTTGTGGAAATCAAAGTTACAAAAATATGGTTTAATCATTTATAACAATAATAACATAATTATCAATAAAAAATACTACTTCACAATTAGTTAATTATACGCAATTTTGTATACTTGGACGATATATTTTTTCCAGTTATTTTGATTGAAAAAAAAAAACTACTGAACCGATTTTGATGAAATTTCTCTGGAACCATAAATGACGGAGTTCTGATTCTTGAAACAAACAAACTCTCTCTCTCTCTCTCTCTCTCTCTCTCTCTCTCTGAGGAAATAAACATAAAAAACAACGTAATTGAGCACCACTCCTATTTTAAAGCCGGTTAATAGCTTCTTGATTGTTTCCTAATAGTCTACATTCAGTAACATTACAAATCTCCAAAATGAGGAAATAAAAGTACCATTAAGTCACAAAAATTAAAATTATACTGCTTCTGTTTACTTTGACCCCTGACCCTGCAATCATTCAATTTTATTACCTACTCTAACCACGAGGGGTAATGAAGCCGAATAAAGCATGAAAATAGGAATCCTATACCATGTTACGTTTAGAATAATGTCAAATAACAAAAATTACAGCGAAGGTTTGGCGACACGTGACGTATCGTTTTGCTTTGAAATCAGTCTGTATGTAACACAATATAGGATTCACATGCCACTTCTTTGCTGGCGTAACGCCCGCGTCACGTCTCATCAGCGTCGGACCTTACCATAAGCTTGTGGATAAACATACATCTAAATGGTTATTCATATCTGCAATCTCAATCATTTTGAGACAGCATGGGCAAGGAGACTTGGTCCCTGTAGCATTCAACGTCTGGGTCTCATCAAATATATCATCTTCATCATCATCTATCAGTATTGTTTCAATACTACCTCCCTCTCTGGGCATTGTTGTGTTATTATCAAAGAATCTAAGACACTCATCTAGATGTAATTCTATTGGTTTATCTATTTTCTCTCCGCAACATGGACATTTTTGGATGAAGTTTTCTTTGCTAGTACCGGGTTCGGATTTGATATCTAATGGTTTGAATTCATCTTTAATTACTATAGTTTCCATGTTAGAAACTCCTTCTGCAGGTATTGTATCATTATTGACAAAGAATCCTAGACATTTGTCAAGATGTGATTCAATTGGCATGTTTATTTTGTCTCCACAACTAGGGCATATTTGGGATGAATCTTCTCTGCTGGTAATTTTACTATGAATATCTGTTTTGGATTTATAAGGTGGAATAGTTTGTATGCTTCCAAAAATGGTTTTCAATTTGGTCTTATTATCATTTTCAGTATTAATTTCTGTTTTTAGTTTCACATTACGAAATTGTTGTACATCTCCAAAATCTTTTGATTTTCTTGTATCAATTGTTTTTACATTATTTGCTAGAACTGGTGTTTCTTGTATGGAATTGTTACCCAATTTCTCAATAATATCTCTGTTAAGGCACTCGTCTAAATGTTTATTTATATCATTGCTATAAACTTTAGCATTGCAACTAGGACAGTCGACGAAAATATTGACTGGTGGCACTTTGCTACTTTGGCCAGCTAAAACAGCTTTCAATTTCGTACTATCACTTGATTGAGATATTATAAATTCTTCTCCATAAACATCTTTAAGAATGGAACTAGCATTGCTTTTGAAATAATCATCTATTTTTTTTATTTTGTTTGGAGGAGATTCTCCTTGTACAGAATTACTTTTGTGTTTAATCAAATTGGATCCATTTATAGGTCTAACAGAGTTACTTGTTGCGCCAGAAATATATGGTAATTGTTTGTTCACCCAGACATTTCGTACTGTTTCTACCACAGATGTAGAATTAGTTCTTTTTCTACCTAAATCTACAAGATTTCTGACCTCCGGTGATTTGATACCAGCAGGCACTCCGGTACTCACATTTATGCTTGTGGTAGCTTTATTTTCTTTGTTGATACCTTTAGTAACATTCTTATTCAAAATAACATCATTATTGTTTTTGATGTATTTAGTGATATCGGTATTTGTTTTGCTTTTGACAGGTTTTTTGATAGCTTTTTGTGGTTTTTCCGGTTCCTTGATTTTGATAAATGTTCCGCCGCACATTTTTGCGTGCCTTGCCCACCAGGGGTAGTAAGGGCCAGGGGCACGGTTTGATGAGTACCGGACTACTCCAAAGTAAGGCTTCATGTTTTGGCATCTCCCATTACAGCGCCACCAATGTTTTAAGTATAATTTCACCTGGAAGATTGTTGAAGTTATAGATTTTTGCAGTAGTGTTTTTACTATTGTAATAAAGTCGGTTGAGATGGATAGGCTGTTTTATTTGATTCAGTACAATATCATGCCTAATGATAAACAAAGTCGCAAACAAGGATGGAGTATGCGTTCCTCAAAGGAACTTTTCGGGGACCCTGTCTGTGTATGCACAGACAGGGTCAGGTTAGGAATGTAAAATCTAACCGCCTTATGCGTACGTGAAGTATAGTGATAGCGCATTGGTCGCGTTTGTTTGGAACAAGTTCCCAGCGCTTCACCATAGCCTTTCTGAGTGACTGAATCTGTGACCCACAGGCTTTTGCATTGCATAAGATGTAGCTCTTACTGATGTGCTATTGTCTGCATAGCTAAAAATGCAATGTTTCAGCAGATATTTGATTTGCAGCAGGAAAACTATCACAGAAAGCACAGACCCCTGAGGAACACCAGCAATTGATAGTCATTTGATCAAACAAGCAGCCACTCATATTGATCTGTCACTCAGGAAGTTTGATATTTAAACATAAAAACTAACGAGCAGGTGTACCAAGGAAACTTGCTAAATAGGCTGTCATGACAAACCTTGTCAGAGACCTTCGATAAGTCCAAGGAAATGTCATGTGTCTTTCTATGTATCTCAAAAGCTTCTACTCAAATCTGCGTGGCACATGTTAGAAGATCCCTAATAAGCCGGTTTCGACGACACCCTTATTGATGGTGGAGGAGGAATTCCCTGAGGAGGACATCCACTTTCAGGTACACCAGGAGCCAGTTGTAGAACATGATCGTGACTGTCGTCACGATCTACTGTGTCATGGTTGCATGAAGAAGAATAAAACTGTAGACCATGTGCTGTGACATTGTGAAACCACAGAAGAAACTAATATCACTACCGGGTTGCATGAGGCATCATTGCCTTTTTCATCCACGTTACCACAACACCAACACCACAGGTAGACTGCTTTTCATCATCATTATGCACACTTCCTTTTACGCCACTGGAGCAACTGTGAGCCTCAGAGAGCAGAGAGAGCCAGAGCCTCACTCCGATATTTCAAGGATTTGGGTTGGCTTGGGTAGTTACTAGTAGAGGGACATACATGCACAATACACCCCAAGCGGGATTTCAATTCAGGACTTATCGCCCCCATCTATATCTATACTTATAATAAAACTGTAACAGGTCCAGTTCTGTACATTGAAGTTTTTTTTTGGACGGCACTCTATTATCGGTAGTGAAGCCAAAACTGTGATTTTTGTGTCTGTCTGTATCTTGGCCGCGCATCACGCCGAAACTACTAAATGAATTCAAATGAAACTTAGCATAATATGAGTTCGTACTATGAGGTAGGTTATTGGATACTTTTTATCCCGAAATTCATCATGGTTCCCTTGGGAGAGGGGATGAAAGTCAAAATGTGTACTTAGTTGTAATTCATTAATGCATAGTCCGATTTCATTTATTATTTTTTTTGTTAGAAAGGCTTTTTTTGTTATTAAGATTGTCCTGTAAATATTTCAAAGTCATCGGTTTCGTAGTTCAGAAATAACCCTCACAACCCTCAGTATTAGGTCCATAATAACAGAGTATTCGGCCTGCACCAGCTTAAGATGAGCCATACATTTAAAGGTTCCTGTACATACAGGAGCCATACATTCAAAGGTTCCTGTACATACAGGAACCTTATGTACTTTGAATGCACGGCTCATCTTAAGCTGGTGCAGGCTGAATATTACTCTGTTATTATCAGGTATCCAGCCTGATAGTACATTTAGACCAGATAGGCCGGATAATGGATAGTTACCGGATATACGTTTCATCTCTAGTTTAGATAATAGCATTTCTGGTTTGGGAGCATTTCCCTTAAGCTTGGTATATATAAAAGGTTAACTTACTTCGTCGTGGAAGTCATGGTAAATACTGATATTGAGACCAGCAGCTCTGTTGATTCTGTGCATGTGTGCCCTAAAGTTGGGCCCGTGTCCATCTCTGTCATTATCATTGTTTGTGACAAAGAGGTAGGCGTGGATCATCTCATGTAGAAGAGTTTCAATGAAGTCTTTTCGTGGGCGCAGCTTGAGTAAAGGCTCGCTTAGAGCAATGTCACAGAGACCGCCTCTGCCTTCATAACTGTTAATATTAGACAATATTAAAATTTGTTGGTTTGGTTATTTGTTGGGTATATAACAGATTTAGAAACATGTCCTTTTGGCAGAGAATTTCAATGAACATATTTTTGTAGAACAGTACACAAGCAATACTTACCTACAAACTCCAGCAGACGAATACATCCTCTTACTCCAGCGGACAACGGCCCGGCCCCTCAACTTACTCCAGAAGAACAACTCATTGAAATGAACAAACAAACTGTGAACATTAGGAGTCGGGTCTAGGAGTTCTAATTCTGGGTCGGCTAAATTCATTTTTGTTCTTAAACGTTACGCATACATGGATAGTGGACGTCTCAAACTGCGGGTATAAATTAGGAAATTATTTTCATAAGCCGCTGAAAAAAGATCACAATTTCCACAATTAATAATAACAACAATGTACCTAGTTGTAATCCACAACAGAAAATACAGAAATAAAAAAATTCAAATAAATATACCCGCGATTGGATAATGAATTTGTGGTTGTTGCCTGTTGGAACTTGGAATGTCAACCAACAATACAAAGTTGTCAATGTCAAGGAAACTATAACTGGCCAATAGCGTGTCGAGACACGCATATGATAGGGTTCCGTGGTCAAAGCTATATAATGGTGGACATTGTGGTCATATTTATAGTTCAAAAATTTCTAAATCAGAGATCATTAATTCAGAGATGTATCATCCCGAGATAACAAACTTTTAATGGTCTATTCAAAAAGAAAACTACTTGAGAAACATTAATTGTTAAGATAATTTCACAAAAAGGTACAATGGCCTTTTATCTAGAACGTCTTGAATTTATTACAGTTATATCGCAAAAAATTATAATCTGAAAATGTTCGAAATAATTTTGAATGAAGGTTTTTAATATGACCTATCTGAGTTCACATAGTTCTGCAACCATCGATAGCTGGCGCTGACGAGACGTGTTTTTCCGTATTTGTTCTATGACACCTTTTTTACAAGGAAGAGGAGTTATTTTATAACACAGCTAGGCAAGGCCACTTATGCACCTACTAATTTGTGTTGTGTATATATAAGTACTTTGTTAGCCAACGGTTACCATAAAATACAATACTACGAAATAAAATAGCTTAAAAACAAGCATGATAGACAGTGTCAGACAGGCAGATATTATCTGTCTAAGAGAATAACCAAGTTTTCTTCGTCTGTGGTTTTGCAAAATCTTAATATCCATGTCTCGTCAACGCCATCTATGGCATTTTTATGTACTTTTATTAATTGCCTTTTGAAAAAGATCCTATTGCGCAAAGTTTCATGCACTTATCCTAGTAATAATTACAGAAGTTGGAAGTAGAAAATAATATTGATGGATGAAAGGACAGACGAATGGAGCCCTATAAATAAAATATTTATTTTGTTCTACGTGTGTCATGTTAGTTCTCTTTAGCGCTGTTGCCGTTGACAAATAAATCAGAGAATTTGTCATTTGTCAACTGTTACAAAATATAGCTGTCACTGTCGTTTATTTTCTTTCCTCCCGAAAGGTAGCCGTACGTCGCGCCGTCAGGTGTGCGTTAACGGACAAGGAGAATTTTTCACCAGCTAAAAATTAAACTAGAGTGCGCGCAAGATAACTCAGCGTGCGGCTGAAATCGGAGCTAATTCATGTGCCACCATCTTGCCGTTTACGTCAGATGTCAAGAGAGTGTGTTGTGTTCCATGTTTTTTATTATTATGCAGAAAGTGATCAAAAGTGCTGGCTGGAATATCATCTTGAAGGTCAAACCGTGTTTGTGAAGAAGAACGAAACAAGTACGCCACCAGTCGCGCGCAGAGTTATCTTGCGCGCACTCTAACGGAGGTTCGCTGAACGGCGTCATAGCTTTATGTCAATTATGTCAATACTAGCTGTCAAATTCAATAATAAATAAATATTAAGTAAAGTATAGTAAAATAAAATGGTATATAATAGTAAAATATCAATCTATCATTATATAGATATAAAATTTTATTTTAAATTAAAACGTCTACAACATAAAGATTCGAACAAAATAATATCAAAAACAGCTTAACCTCCTCAACAGCTGTCAATCTGACAGCAGACGAAAATTTAGCGTCCTCAAAAGGTAGATAAAATTTAATCTAGTCAGGCGAAAACTTATACCAACGGACGCCCGTAAACGGTCAGTTAAAATTTTCGCAGGTTTAATTTTTCACCTCGTGGAGTCCCAAAACGAGTGTTTTGACGTTCATCTAGTATAAGTTTTATATAATTGCCGTAAACGCACCCCTGACCAACGGGAGCGAAATATTTGTTTTCTCTTTCTGGCCCGTTGTTTGCACGGCGGTTCGTCAGGCAAGTTGACGTGGCTGTTACGGGCTATTACTGTTGTAAGATTGTGCATACATCATTCAGCTATTCTGATTTCTATTTTGATTAAAATAAACATATTTTACAGGCATGTGAAAAGAAAGTACAACCAGGAATATCGAAACTAACTTGGACTTCTACTATGTCTGATGCATATATTGCTGACTGTGTTAGTCAGATTGGAGAGGTAATTTATTGTTATGCCAAAAATAATTTTGAACATTCATAACAGTTCCGTAACTAAATAAACTAAGTTATTAAATGAATGGGTTATATAATGTAAGTTAGTATTGTTATAAGGTATTTAACAGTGTGAACTTAACAGAGCCCTGATTCAATAATTAAAACACGCACGTAGCACGGCTTGTTACGAAAAAATGTGGCCTCTATTCCTTAGAAAATAAAGTCCACCTTCTTGAGGTTAACGTAACGCGCCGCTTCACGAGCGTGAATGTAGTTATGGAATCAGGGCCCTGTAGAGACGAGATAATAAAGAAAAAAAAAACAAAGGTTAGGTTAAATTCTGTTCTGATTATACAATTTTGGTAAGTTAAATCTAGTTTAATAAATATAAACTTCATATGACTCTACAAGGCCCTGATTCACTAACTAAAATACGCACGTAATGCCGCGTTAGGAGCGTGTTTGTAGTTAGTGAATTGGGGCCCAGATAAGTTGGTAACATACAAGAATAATATTATTGTCATTGTTATTACTAGATAATTATTGCTATTCCAGGCGTGACATGAGACATTTTAAGCACCACTGCACAATAAATCGATGTAGCTATAAATACTTACCTTATCTTAGATAGGTACCTTATTTCAGCTGCAAGATTTTTTGACCACATACAAGAATTGCAATGTAAACCTAGTTAAAATTATGGAAAAAATATGCGATACACCCCTAATTGAGTTTGTCAGCTACAACGTCTTCGAAATACAAGTTCTCAGGCAGTTGATTCGGAAGATGGAGCAAGTAGCAGTGAATAAAATTTTGGATATGTATAAAGAAATTATAACGTATCTTGTCATTGTGTACGAAGGGTTTGAGGCACAAATTACACAGGTAATAACTGGTAGCAATTAAGCCAGTTAACTTACGTAAGTGATATCGAGTTGCATTATATTCTCATTACACTTGCCATGTAAAAAATATTACATTACCTTGCTTAATATTTTTTTTTTTTTATAAAATGTAGATGGCAGAACACTGGATCAAATATGTCAGAAGGTTTGACCGACTCATGGAAGATGCTTTAAGACTTACTATTAAAGCCACAATGCAAAATGTGTATAAATGTGTTCATGGAGACGGTACGTATATTTTTCACAACATTACCTGTAAGTACAAAAATACCTACTTCTGCAAAATTCAAACGCGCGTCATACCGTTGCGTTTTGCACTTCAGCCGGTAAGTTTTGACAGGAAATAATAGGCATTGAGTCACCTAATGTGTGTCTAGCTTAAGCTTTGTTTTGATTTGATTCACATAGGTCAGATTCCACTTTTGTCTGAATAAATATTAGGATGTTATTTTTCTGACGAATAAAAACTGGGAATAAAATTTTACGTAGGTACATTTTCGCGTTAATCCATTGGAGAATGATTATGATTTGTCCATAGCTCATCGAGCTCCTTTTTTGCCTATTGCAATAGTAATCTACGTAACTATCAAAGCATCTCAAAAGAAGTGTAGCTATGTATATATATTTTTTCGATTGTATCGCCTAATGAAACTTTTCAGGTACAATGGCACCGGCGCCCCTTATTGATATGAATTTATATCTATCTGGTAAAGATATTATTCATATTCCAAGTGCATTTGAAATTCGAGACACATTCAATACAGTTCTTGACGAAATAGTTCATATAATGAGCACGATTCCGAGGATTTATGAAAAATTTGGATTGCCTTCTGGAGGATTGAAACGATTTTTTGAATCAATTCAAGTTGACTCAGATTGTAACAAGCTGCAAAGTTTGATTGATGCTGGTTAGTTAAAAAAAAATTTTAACGCCGCTGGTATGATTATTATTATGTATCTGAGAATCTAAAATTAATTGCGCTGATATATGAAATTGTTCACACTTAATTCATGAACCCCCAATGGTTTCAGAGATTGAATACAACATTAATCTGATAAGCGAGCACATTCGGATGTGGGATCCATATACCCATATTTGGAAGGTGGATAAACCTACATTTTTGGCAAAATATCGTGATGAGCGGCATAAAGCTGCGGAGTTTGATGAACTTATTATAAATTACAGTGAATTGGCTAATACTGTCCAAATACAGGAGACTGTTAACCAGGTACCTACCTACTCAGTTTAATTAGCTGACTTCACTAACCGACCATTCGACTGTTTTGTTTTTGTATATTATGTGATATCTTCGCTGTTACCGATTTCAAATATATTTTTTTTCAATTGAATAGACGTTGTGCAAGTCAAGTTTGAGGTGAAAAATCTCTAAACGTGGAAGATTTGGAGATGAATTCCGTTTATTGCACTTTCCACGAAATCGGTAGTTATTTTTTTGTGAAAATGGATATAACATCTTTGTAACTTATGAAATTAATAAATTAATTTATTAAGAAAATCGAAAGTGGTTATAAAATATAAATTTTAAACTAAAACTTATTGTAGATCCACTTCATCACTCTGAATTCAAGTGAATTGAAGAAATCAATCATTGCTCACTGCTTAGTGTGGCAGACTAAGTTAGGAGAACTATTGAGGAAAATTACAGAGGCTGATATCGACGTCGTTTACGCCTATGTTGAAAAGAGTAGTGAAGACGCTATGAAGGTAAGATTAACTATATTAGATGATCACTAATTGATATTAGCTTTAATATTAATTATCCTGTGAGTAACAATAACAACTAGAAAAATGGGTATTAATTCAACTGTTTGTATTGGATTATATTTGGTTTGTAGATGCCAGCAGATTTGAAAGAGCTCGCTTCTTCTATGGCGACATATGAACGTTTGTTAATAGAAATATCCGATATGGAGAAAACATTCCCTCCCATAACGGACCAAATGCAAACTCTGGGTAAATACGTTTTTTTAAACTTAATTATGTATACTTAATTTATCTGCATTATATAACATAAATTTAAGAGTAGAGTATCTATTGACATATCATCAGTAATTATTCGGATACTCGTGAAGGTAGAAGAAGGTAGGTATACAGTAATGTTGTGTAATAGGTACACAACACAACACACACACACACACACACACAAATGTGCGAGCATGCACATGTATGATAGCGTGTCTCACAACCCACGCACAGGACACGTACACATCCCCACATCCTCCTAAACATACACTCATACATTCTTTTATTAACTATTTTCTATATTAATACTACTGTAAAATATAGTCTGTTTCCTTAATAAATATTAACAATCATGGGAGAGGCCATTGGTTCCCGAAACACAGTACTATGTACTAGTTCGGAGCCATTGGGTTCGTAAAACTTTTGCGTAATTTTATTGGTGTCAAATAAATGAATTTATTTTATTTATTTATTTATTGTTACTGACATTATTGCAGAAATTAACTGATATTTTTTTATGTTCGGTTTGTAGCTAAATTTGAAGTAGAAGTGAGTTCTGACATGGTTACTCGACATGAAAATATACCAGCCTTATGGCAGGACTATTTATTCTTATTGGACGAAGCTAAGAAACTTTTAGAACAGAACAAAGACAGATTCAAAGCTGAATTGCTGGAACAAGCCGAGGTAATAGTTTTAATGTACTATTTGTTTTTAGCTTAATGTGGCTGAAATATATCTTTACATTATTTGCATTCATAGATATTCAAAGAAGCTGCTAAAGACTTTTGTGACAATTTCTACGAGACAATGCCTATTAGCTCGGAAATTACTGGAAAAGATGCACTTTCGCAATTGAAAGCTTTTAGAGAACAGTTGAATGCATTAAGGGCTCAAGAACAAGCAATCCGAGATGGACTTGCTGTTTTCAATTTAACGTAATAGAATTATTTTGTGATAATTGTTTATTCTCTAGCTATAATATCTTTTTGTAGTCTCATTTCATTACCATACATACATCATTCCACTAAATAGCCATAAACACCATCAATCATTTGCCTCAAACCTGTTGTTTTAGTTTAGTTTTTGTGATTGTGATTTTTGCAAACGCGCACTGTAAAGCGTACAAGCGTGCGCGCAGCGCAAGTCATTGCAGGTTGTTCGTTGACCTCTTGTTGACCTCAGTATCCACCGTCATAGTCACTATCTTAGTTAATAATTTTAAATCAAAAAGGTCGTGTAGTATTAAATTGGATCACCATCGTAAAAAAATATGCGTAATGAGCAAGCATGCTTCTGATTGCGTCTATAAAACTTGAATATAACTTGCTTTATTAGACGGAATCTGGCTGAAGTTATTATGTTTAACAGGACTCCAGTGAATCTCGATCTAGCGAAGATGGAGAAGGAGCTGGAGAAGCTGGAGGAAGTGTGGGGGCTGGTGTTCCAGTGGGAAGAGTCCTGGGAGAAATACAAGACGCAGACCTTCTGGGAGATGGAGACGGACGAGATGGAAGAAAACGTCATGTTTTTGTTTAGGTAAGTAGGTCTTTCATAGACCTTGCAAGCTATGTACGCACCTATGCTTTAATGTTATTTGCTAATGAAGTGAATAGTGAAAAATATTTTCTTGTAAGCAAGGGCCAATTTTTGTCCGTGGGCGTGACTTAGCATCCAATCTACTTAGTTATCTGCCAGAATTTAGACTCATAAAAAAAATATTTTAATTGATTTATTTTATAAAACACATTAAGTTTAGAACAAATATCTCAATTGATTCTGAATAATAATTAGATATAGATAGATGGATAGAAACTCTTTATTGTGTACACCAGAAATAAAAATTACAAACATATAGAAAACACTTACGAGCTATAATTAGAAATAATCCACTTTCCCTGAAAATGATCTCGTAATTATTAATAATTTTATCTCAGGAACTTCAATCGACTCTCTCGTCAGTTAAAAGAAAAGGGCTGGGACATCATAGATACGACTAGAGTGAAAGTTGATGCCTTCCGTCGGACTCTACCGCTTATTGGAGATCTGAAGAATCCATGCATGAGAGAGCGACATTGGGACAGAATTAAAACTCTTATGGGAGTGTAAGTGAAAACTACTAAGTCATTACTAATAAATTTACTAGATTTTACTATATTTGTCATGTCACAAGTAGTGTATTTACTTACTTATTTATCTCTAAAAAGCTGCTAGTCTTACTACACTACACGTAATTGATTTTTCTATGTTGTATTTAAATTTGTTATTTCATTTTATCATCTAAAACTTGTAATTATTTATTTCTCACCTAGTGCTAGGTCTCACAGCCGGGTGCAGGGCCTACAAGCACTCTGAATGATCTTGTATCTCTTTAATGCTTAGGTTATAAGGTTTCATGTAATAGGTTCTACAGAAAATATATTTTATTGTATTTTATTATTACAATATTTAAGTTTGAGGTAAATTCATCAATCAAATAAAGATTTTTGTAACTTTTTGACTGTGTTTTATACTTACGTACCTAGCCTACCTACTTACATGTGTTACAATAATGTTGAGACAGCAGCACTAGTTCAATATTAAATATTACTTTATATTACATGTTCAAATATTAATGTTTTTTAACAATTTGTTTAGAGAATTTGACCAAAACTCAGAAGATTTCAAACTGGAACTTATAATGGGACTTAATTTCCAAGCGTATGCGGAGGAAATAGCAGAAATATCGAATGCTGCAACAATGGAATTAAGTATTGAAAATGGTTTGAAAGCTATCAGAGAACTTTGGAAAAATACTTGCTATGAAATGTCGCACCATAAAGGAGATATGTATAAAATTAAAAACGTTGAAGACGTTATGCAGGTTAGGTAGATGAATTAATATGTGTAGGTTTGGTAATATCACTTGCCTTCTTTCAGTCAAAGATATAAAATATCAGTGCTTTCATCTTCATCCCAGTAACATCAGTTAACTAACATACCTACTACGAGTATGACTTTTTGCCCTTCAACCCAACAAGTATTTGTGTTTGCACACTATTGTCCTGCGCCAGGTTTTAGGCACATCTATATCTTTCATTCTATCTATTTATATTTATTTATCTATCATTTCTTGATGATTAGATTTTGGAAGATCACCAAGTGCAACTGTCGTCAATGAAATCTACGAAGTATGTTGAGCCATTTATAAAAGAAGTAGATTATTGGGAGAAGTCTTTGGGTTACGTTGCCGAATGTATCGAGGTACAGTTTTGCCATTTCTTTTTCGATGGTTTAATCTTGTTGAGTAGTTAAATAAGAAAACAACGTAATTTCAAAACCTTGTTACCAGATTGCTCTGCAAGTACAAAGGCGATATTTGTATTTGGAAAATATTTTTAGTGGCGAGGACATCAGAAAACAATTACCCGCGGAAGTAGTAATTTTCGATAATCTTAGCGCAGACTGGACTGATATAACGTTTAAGTAAGACTACTTACTATTCTTGTATACACATTATATCATAGGTACTAATATTATAAATGGAAGAGTTTTTATGTACCTCTTGCGTGACTGCGCGTGTTAGTATGTTCGTTCCCAATCAACTCCATAATGGATTTGGTCGAAATTTGGTAACGGAGGTAACTTAGATCTGGATTAATATAATTACTTATACTTATACTTTTTTTACATCCTGGACAAATTAATGTTCTCTGTAAAATAGTAGATACAACCGCTAGGTGCAGCTAATCGTCAATTATGCATATTTCCAGGATATTATAAAACTTAATTTCTTTACCTCTAATTGTAAATTTATTTATTGAATCTTATTATTCGTCAATAGATATGCGCTTGACGGGTATTAATCATATTTATCACCTTCTAGCATGCACAAAGGGACAAATGCTATAGAAGCATGTCTATATAAGCCAGCCCCATATGTTTTCAACAAACTTAACAATATGGTGGATAATTTGGACGGAATATTAAGAGCATTAGAGAAGTATCTTGAAACTAAACGGCAACTTTTCCCAAGATTTTATTTTATATCAAACGATGACATGTTAGAGATTCTTGGAAATTCAAAGAAACCACAACTAATACAAGTTCATTTGAAGAAATTATTTGATAACGTCAATAAAATAAGGATCGATAAAGTAAGCATGTGATCATGTATTTTCTCAAAGCATGTGATGTACAGTGCTACTGGTAATCTACAACACAAAAATCTACAGTTAGCATGTCCACATCAAAACAAACAACTTTATCGACAACTTTTTGAAATTTGTAGAATGAAAAAAATGTTCTAAGCAAAAAAAAACATTCACTCCCGGCAAAATGTATGAAACTGTTTTACTCCGTTGATTTTGTCAAGTCGTATATTAAAAGTTGTTGTTTTGACGTATTGAAGCCACCCTTAAGAGAATGTTAAATCATTACCAGTAACCCTGTATACTACGAAGCCAAGTGCGAGTTTTACCAGAGGCATCTCGATGCCAGAGGCTTTTACATTATTGACTCAGGTTAGTATGAGAATAAAAAGCTCCATTTACATGCCTAGACTAGATGGCGCTCTTGTAGTAGTCTCGTAGTGATGGCGTAATCGGTCGAGTAGTATGAAATAAAAACAGCACCAACAACGCAGGGCCCTGGTACCTCCAAGGTGCCCTTGCGCTTGTCGCCCAAAATCTAAACCATGTTGGCCCAACGCCATCTGCGTTCACCAACTAGTCCGGTCAAGCTGTAGAGGCCGCAAGGCCAACAGCAAAAAGACACATTAGAAAAAAAAAAAAAAAACAAGTAGGGCCCTGATTCCGTAACTAAAACACGCACATAACACGGCGTGTTAAGTTAACCTCTAAAAATGTGGCCTCTATTCTTTAGGAAATAAAGGCCAACTTTTTGAGGTTATCTCAACGCGCCGCGTTACGAGTTTGTTTGTTGTTATGGAATTAGTGCCCAGGGCGTTACCTAAATACCTACGTATCTCACGTTCGACTTTCTGTGCCGATTAGTTACTTTCAGTGCCAATGGTGTCAATAGTGATTGTTGATTGCTATTCAGTGTACGAAACTATATAAAAACTCACATTTAAAAGTAATTCAATAATGTGGTTAAATAGGTAAGCTTGAATGATAACTTAAAATGAATTCAAACAATTGAAAAAACAATGGGCGATTTTCTGACAGCTCAGCATAAAAAATTAATAACTGGCCAAGAGCGTGTCAAGACACGCATAGCAAAGGGTTCCGTTTTCCGTAGCCAAATTAAAATATAATTGTGGTTACAATCATGGTTCAGAAATTGGTGGTTACAGAAAAATTCTAAAGAACGAAAATAAATTGCTTAGAAAAAGTTAGCTGACATTTGACTTGACAGTTAACAGTGTGCTTGACGTTGACAATTGACAGAGGCTGTCACCCTGGCACGAGGTGAGGCGCGAGGCGCAAACGTAATAAAAATAAAGGCAAATCTGAAATCAACACAAACAAACGAAAATAAAATATTATTGCGGCAAAGGTTATTTTTACTAATAGTGCTTAGTGCTTACATGAAATCTAGCACAATGCTTACGAAGGCCGATCTCGACAAAACTTTTTTCGTTCCGTTGAAACGCATGGTAAGTTCCACCAGCAATTATTGCTTCGCGCGAATATCTCCCGGTTTACCAATAATTTACATATTTTTATTACTAAATTACTAGAAACTGTACTTTTTTATCTACGTTTAACTCAAAGTTTAACTAGATTTACAAACAATCTACAACAATAAAAACACTACACACTCAACCGAATTCCCATTTTACAGGATGCGATAATAGACATCGCGAAGACCGCAAAAAATGATTTCTCTACGAAGAAACGAATGTGTGATAACAATCTCTACGTACTACAGAGGACCAGACATAATACTTTTCATTACTCACTGTTTGGCAAACAGAACTGGGTAGTTATGTTCTCGCTGGCGTGTCGCAAGGCATTGTACAGTCATGATTGGGACAAACTCTTATACATGCTGAAAAAGGTCCCGAAATGGAAGTTCAGTGTAACAGAGAAATGTCTAGTCTTTGATGCAATGTATGTTCGGGTAAGAATTTATCTACCTATTTCACTTCTCTAGATTCTAAAACTAGGACCAAAAGTTTAGACCATTCAGTAGCACTTACGTAAATGCTACTTGCCTTTACTTACAATTTATTATATAAAACTGAATTTGTTTTCCACCTTCATTTTCATTAGCAACTGTGACGCGGAGTTCGACGCGTTGACATAAATAAGAATGTTCAATCACATATTTGTCACAATACCTGGCGACAGAGTTTCCTTCTCGTTTCCCTTCTATTTACTTTTATTTTCTGTGAAATAAACCATATGGAATGCGGTACAGGTTGTCAGTGCAGGATTCTTTGCCCCCAACTCCAAAAACACAAATAAAAATAAACAAAAATAATCGTTTTTTTGTACATAAATTAAATTAGTTTTAGGTTCTGGATCATGTCATATGAGAATAAATTCATTATGTATTGTTTTTTGAATAATCTTTTGTAATTGTAAAATTTCAGTATCTGACTCTTTTGCTGATGTATCACCCGACATCACAAGCCCAGGGCCTGCTCTGTGAGTACCTGCACATGGCGCTTGGCTGCCGGAGCGACCAGGACAAGAAGGCGCTACTAAAGATCTTATTACACCTGCCTAAGAGACTTCCACATCCCTATTATTTGCTCAGTAAGAGGTATGCAGGAGACGATTCTGACTAAATAGTGGGGAAAATGAACTAACAAAATTTGCTTAGTTTGATGGACTAAATAGTAAAGTACGTATCTGGTTTTAATATGAGGTATTATAAGGAATCTTCTCTTTATAAATGTAGGTACTCTAAGGTGTAATCGTACCTCAGTATTTTCTGCATGTTTAAGAAGAAAATAAAAATACTTAGTAGATGTAGACCTTTTATTTTTATACTAGCTGATGTTCATAACCACGTACGCTAAAAATTTCAACTTTTTATCGATTTGTCCACCTTAAATGATGCTATGCTAGACTGAGACAGGCATGAGCCATGACCCGTACGAGGTGTGGACGAAGCCTGGATTTAACCCTTCATGAACATTAAATGAAAATAAAGTAAATTAAATGAAGGCGTAGGTACTGTAGACGTGCACGGCTGAGCCTCGTCTGGGACGCGGGCGACACAGTGTAGCATGCTTCAAATAAAATGTTCCTAAGTTTTAAATTCGTGTCTCGCCACAGTCTAGCATAAATCATCCTTAATTCGTCCCTGTCGTAAAATCTTAGCTGATGTCTACACCAAGTAGATTTCGTGATTGGTGAGCCAGTGGTATTTACCTTTTCTTTAAATACGAGGATTTATGAGTGAAGTGGGTCAGCACATTCGATTTGGCAGTATTTGTTAGAGAACAAAGCCGACCCAAAGCAATTTTACTATTTATATATATATATATATATCAACCATAACATGTTTGGGTCGGCTGAGCCACTGAAGTGAGATTTTTTTTCGCTTTTCTGTGGGCTGAGCACTATTCCTTCTGCTCCCAACTGTCATATACTACTGAAGTAATGTTGATTTGATTTATTGGCATAATCCGTATTATCGAATGTACCTATATCTACATAATATATTCGATTATAGTGCCCCAGGGTGTGTTGCTTAATGCTGACCTGCACAAGTGTATAGAACGCCTAAGCCGAAAAGAGATAATTGTACTCATGAAGAAAAACTTTTACAATAGAACCAGCCCTGAAAACGCGACAAACACATCAGCTGTTTATTATATTCAATTGAGTGTGAATCCCACCTTTCTATGGAAAAGCAGATTTTTATTTGGGTTGGTCCCATACTAATAGTTGTTCATAATGATGAGTAAAATGACCTCCTTTCGGCTAAGTACCACTAACTTGTAACCCTGTATATATAGTACTATGTACCCGTATGTGTACATCATTATATAAGTTGTAATAGTTTATCTGAATTTGTACGTTTTTTATTGTGCAGTTTTAAATGAGGTAGGCTGTGAACTCATATAATTAAAAACAGTT
Source organism: Agriopis leucophaearia (assembly GCA_949125355.1). Lineage (NCBI taxonomy): Eukaryota > Metazoa > Arthropoda > Insecta > Lepidoptera > Geometridae > Agriopis > Agriopis leucophaearia. Next base: position 15,742,028 of record OX421268.1, on the reverse strand, counting down.
GGTAATTAAATGTTTCATAAATAAAAACTGGTTTTCTTTATATGCTTATGACCTCAAAAACCTGCCGTTCACAATACATTGCAATCTATAACAATCATAATAATTTTATTGGTAACATCATATCTCTACCTGTTCTTTGAATCTTCTTAATCCAAGAGAATAGTAGAGAATGCTTATGTCATATCTGGGAACTATGTGAACAATGAAGTGGCAATGGGCAAGCCACATCGCTCGAAGAACTGATGACCGATGGGGAAGAAATGTTCTTGAGTGGTGACCACGTGCGGGAAGACGCAGCGTAGGTAGGCCTCCCACTAGATGGATCGACGACATTGTGAGAGTCGCAGGCATCCACTGGATGCAGATGGCAGGCTATCGTTCAGTATGGAAGTTAAAGGGGGAGGCCTGTGTTCAGCAGTGGACGTCTTCTGGCTGATGATGATAATGATGTGAACAATAAAGAGTATCCTGTTCTATAAAATCGTCTCAATCCAAGAGAATAGTAGAGATATGTTGATTTTCAGAATGCCCTCGGTCTCCCTGTTGCCAAAGCCATGATGTCTGAAGACGGGGAGTGCATTGAGTGGAAGTATAACTTGGTTCTGGATGGACCAGCAGAGGTGTGGCTGTTGGGCCTGGAACATACCATGAGAGTTGTGCTTCGGGATGTGAGAATATTTATTCATTCATAAACTCATTTATTTGATGTAGTGACTAATAGTGTGTGGTCTTCTGAGTACAGAAGACGCCATGTCTCGTGGCATTGTGGACTCATACCAATCGAGCAATGGGACTTGCAAAGGTCCACTACATTTCAGATTAGCTACTATACATAACATCATGCATATAGCATATGTGAACAAAACATAGGCTAGTGTGGCTTTGTATCAGTTTAAAATTTTATTTATCTGTTTATGGCTTATTCTTATTCCTAATACTACAATACACTAGTATACTAATATATTACTTTCTTGTATATTGGGTGTGGATTCAGACAGGGTGTGGATTAAACTTGACTACTGATAGTGTACTAGATACCAATGCATTCTTCTCATGCTATTCAAATAATGCATCTCGATGCTGCTAAGACAAACCATATGAAGTTGACAATGAAGTCCATAAGTAATTGTGCTAGCCAGATTTTCTGAATTAATGCTTGATGTAAAAAAAATATGAGTGATTTTTATGAGGTTGTGTGAGCGCTATGGTTATCAGTGCAAACCAGCTTCACTAGGTCCCTATATCATCTGTGGTATTTTAGCAATTGATTCTCACCCGTGCTGCATTGAGGAAATGTCGGTATGCCAGGGAACAGTGGATCGACGACTGGCCCGGGCAGCTCGGTATCACTTGCAGTAAGGTAAGTTCAAACTCAGTAGAATTGGGGTAGTAACCTGCCATAGATATGATGATGATGATATCTACCACACTACATATTTAAGTAAATTCTTTTGGATTTGTTCCCCAGAGATACACTTTCCCCGTAGAGACACTTTTCGAAAAGTCTCGCTACTGTTCCTTAGAGATCCACTTTCGGCTAATACACTTAAATAGAAAAGTTTTTGAATCCCTATATATATATTTTTTATATTTTTCCCTAGAGAAAAAAAAAACTAGACTCCACCAAACTAAAACAAATTTTCTTTGGTCTATTCCACTTTGATCACCTGGGTGATAATAGGCGACTCCATTTAAATTATTATTTGAGTATCCTTTGATCACCTGCACCTAGGTGACCATAGTTGTTTTGGTATCTTTTGATCACCCATGAATATAAATAAAAAATGGTTCAAATTAGAAATTTCATCATCATCATCATTTCATCCTATCATGTTCCCACTGCTGGGACACAGGGCTTCTCTAAGAGAGAGGATAGGCCCTAACCCACCATCATCATCATTCGCAAAGTATCCCAAATTTAAAATAGAAACTTCATAATTTCAACCTATCTTTCCCACTGCTGGGACACAGGCCTTCTCTCAGGGAGAAGATGCGCTCTAATCCACCATCATCATCATTAGCTTACAGCTGTCAGTGTGACAGCTGTCAATCTTTGTTCGACGATATGTCGGAAACTGACGATCCTGTAGTGGCAGTTCCTTTGCAAAAGTGATAGACCTCATCGAGATCTACATTTCGGATGACAGCTGTCAAACTTTGTTGGACGATATCTCGGAAACTATCGATCTTGGACTAGCAGTTCCTTTACAGAAGTGATAGACCTCGTCAAGATCTTCATTAGTATGACAACTGTCAAACTTTGTTGGACGATATCTCGGAAACTATCTATCTTGGACTAGCAGTTCCTTTACAGAAGTGATAGACCTCGTCAAGATCTTCATTAGTATGACAGCTGTCAAACTTTGTTGGACGATATCTCGGAAACTATCGATCTTGGACTAGCAGTTCCTTTACAGAAGTGATAGACCTCGTCAAGATCTTCATTAGTATGACAGCTGTCAAACTTTGTTGGACGATATCTCGGAAACTATCGATCTTGGACTAGCAGTTCCTTTACGGAAGTGATAGATCTCGTCGAGTTCTTGTGATATCATCCAACTACATTTGACAGCTGTCATCTGAAACGAAGATCTCTACCCCGAGAGAGTGGCCCAAGTCCGTCTGATAAGAGTAGGGTAATAATGATGATGATGGTTTACGTTGGTAGGGACAAGTGGAACAGCTCAATTTGCCGATACCAGGTACCAGGATAACAGAAACGATGCAGAGGTATTTCACTCTAGATTCACAAAAAGTGTTATTATGGATCGCGAAGGGGAAAGCTCTTCATGGTTTATGCATTCCTGGTACTTGGATTTGGTGAAAAAAAAATTAGATTTTCATAAATGTCGATTATTTAATATTATATAATTATATTTCGTGCACAATAGTACCGAAAAGTGTACCTATGAGGAACAATTAGTAGGATTAAAAAAAAGTGGATCTCTAAGGAACAGAAGCGAGACTTTTCGAAAAGTGTCTCTACGGGGAAAGTGTATCTCTGGGGAACAAATCTTCTTTTGTACCTACTTAGTCAAAACGTTGTGGTTGTAGCAGTTTGACTAACGGTTTTGTGTAAGTTGTGCTTAGAGTCAAGGGCATAGCCAGAATTTTTTTGAGGGGGGAGAGGGCAGTTGGTGGTAAATGCAACGTTATATTTTATATTTAATGATGAGTAAAGAATTTACCAAAGATTCATACTATTAAACCCTAGATACAATGGACAACAGATTGCACGCGGACTCTCTGTCGTTGCGACATAATGCAAGAGAAGAAACCTTTGAAAAAGTTGCGCAAAAAGCAGAATGTGATCCTGGGCACTCTACAAATGATGTCTAGAAAAGAAATCAAGAAGATCCTCAGGTGTAAAGTAAACGCACTCTGCGTTATTGAGATCCATTCGCGAGATACAGTGGACAGGATGTATAAACTGGGTGAGCGAAATACCTTTAATAAGTATTTGATTTGTGCAAAGCTGTCGACTGTGTTGATGTTAATAAATAAAATAGCTACGATATTATTGTCACTCATATAATTTTGTATAGATTACTGTATCATTTCAAAGAATCGCCTTAAGCCATTTACAAAATTTTCATTAATTCGTAGACATTTTGTGTGTTACCACTTTAAGCGTAGCACAAGGAGCTCATTTAGGTCAACTGTTTATTCTTATATTCACGTTGTAGGTTGCATGAATGTGCAGGCGTTCGAATGGTTCTCTCAACTGAAGTTCTACTGGGATAGAGAGCGTGAAGATTGCTACATCAGACAGACAAACACTAATTCTATCTACACATATGAGTATATTGGGAACTCTGGACGGCTTGTAATCACACCACTTACAGACAGGTACATCGTATAAACTGTAATATTTGAGCAGTAATAAGATAAAATTAATGATGTTGAATGTAAAGAATGCAAAGCTAATGTAGATGTGAGAGTTGGTGATGATAGGCTGATAGTCTTATCTAGTAACGAGGTGAAAGCTTTGGTTGGACAGCCCAAAATACAGGTTTGAATGCAAAGAAAAGAGACAAATCTTCACTTAGACTTAGGAAAAAGCCTAATTTATCCATAACGTGTTAAATAGATTTTGACGATACGTTTTTTGTCGTAAATTTCAGATGCTACATAACCCTGACAACAGCTCTACATTTGTTCCGCGGCGGTAGTCCTCAAGGTCCTGCCGGCACGGGCAAGACAGAGACGACTAAGGACCTGGGGCGAGCGCTGGCGAGATGGGTGGTGGTCACCAACTGTTCAGACGGCTTGGATTACAAGGCTATGGCTAAATGTTATGCTGGTAAGTCATACTTGCTGTAGTATGTTATACCTCAAATATATATTAAAACCCATATCTCCTTAGATGTGTTCTTTTATGAGTTATTTTAAGGCCTTCAACATGGTCTTACCTAACGGTTGCTGTTATATTCCGTACATACCGGAACACAGTATATAACCGTGACCTACAATTTAACCTCTGACCCACACCCTTATCATCACACACACATCATCAGCAATTAACGTCCACTGTTGGACAAGGCCTCCCTCATAGAGGGGTGTTGCCATAATCCCCGCGCTTGACAGGCGGCTTGGGGATCGCAGTACGTTCACCGTGTACTATTAGGACGCTGCTGCCCATCCTCCGGTGTTTCTAGTCGCAGTTTTAGGACATACCCGGGTCCGGCCCCCCCCGGTATCGCTTGGTTATAAATGCTATTCGCGGCCACCTATTCAAAGACTGACAGGTTCGTATATTGCTTAATTAAGGTGATCTGTTAGAATCACTCAGGTATGCTACGTTACAAGCGGTATAGGGAAGGTAGGAGAAGTAAAGTATGGTAAGGTTTGTAAAGGGTATGAGCTGGACTTTCTGGAGCGCAAGAAGTTCTGTATATTGATACTGTTTAGGGTGTTATAATATTCGACTACAGTACATTCGACTAGATAAACAGAATAATTAAAGGGCGCCTGTTTTAAGCAAATACATATATCGATTCAGGCATCGCCCAGAGCGGGTGCTGGGGGTGTTTCGACGAGTTCAACCGCATCAACATCGAGGTGCTATCCGTGGTGGCTCAACAGATCCTGGCTGTGCTGCTCGCGCTGTCACTCTTTCAGAAGAAGTTCTGGTTTGAGGGCTCAGAGATAAAGCTCGACGCTAACTGTGGCATCTTCATTACTATGAACCCTGGGTGAGTGGTCATGGCCTTAGATAACAGGTGGACTAAATATTCTTTAATTCTAATAACGGCTATTTAAGTTAGACAATCATTACTATTGTTTCCAGTTACGCGGGGCGCACGGAGTTGCCGGACAATTTGAAGTCTATGTTCCGTCCGATCGCCATGTGCGTACCAGATTCACTCACCATCGCTGAAAACACGCTCTTTTCAGACGGATTTACTGCCTACAAAGTCAATGCGAAGAAGGTAAACTCACTGCTCATGTAAAGGTAAGCCGGGTATAAGTTAATAGTAACAACATTTTAAAAACGGCACCGTGTGGTCCCATTTGAATTTGGTTCAGTTCTGTTTTTTTTTATGAAGTCGGGTTTTTGATATTGATAATTATTGACGTCAAAATCACTGGAATAAATATGTCATTCAAGTAAACGAAATTGCGTAATTACTAATTTTGAAGTCGGGTTTTTAAAATTGACAATTATTCTTTGTATGAAACTGATTGGGTAACACCGGTTTCGAAGACTGCCAGTAGGTTTTTTTAACCGACTTCCAAACTCAATTTAACCGTTTTTTTATGTTTGTTACCTTTGAACTTTTGACTGGGGTGAACGGTTCTAAGGTAACAAACTACACAAAAAGGTAACAAATTTTAATGATTCTTTTTTTATTTGAAAGCTGATGCTTCCCGTGTGGTCCCATTTCAATTTGGTCCAGTTCTGTCATTTTTATGAAGTCTGTTTTTTATTTTGATAATTATTGTCGTTTAAAATCTGTCATTTCATACAGATGGAATATGAATCCTGCTGAAATAAAGATTAATTTGCAACATTCCAGGTGTTCACTCTATACCAGCTGGCGATGCAGCAGCTGTCCAAGCAGGACCACTACGACTTCGGTCTGCGGTCCATGGTGGCCCTGCTCAGATATGCAGGTGTCAAGCGACGCGCTTACCCACACTTACCCGAACAAGAGGTTAGATTTCTTCTAGATCAACGTGTTCCGTCCTCGGCCATACCGTCGCTTACCATCGGCTAGTCTTATCCGAGCCTAGCAGAAGGCTAATACTACTCTTTTTAACCGACTTCCAAAAAGGAGGTTTTTTTTTTATATTAGTTACCTCAGAATTGTCGACTGGGTGAACCGACTTAGATGATTCGTTTTTATTTGAAGGCTGGTGCTTCCCTTGTGGTCTCATTTTAATTTGGTCCAGTTCTGAAGTCCAGTTTTATGAAGTAGGTTTTTTAATTTGATAATTATTAATACCCACGGGATATTTATTTACTATTATTATCCTAAAGCAAAATCATGGTAAAATCCTATAATAGTTTTATTTGTTTTCAATGTCCAAGTTGGCAATTTTACAATCAATATTTTAACAGTTGTTTATTATGCGATAATAACTGTTCCTACTTGAACATTCAGTATCGTCATAATATATTTTTTTAAACAGAGGAATATTTAAAATACATATATAGTATAATTTTTTTCTCACCTGTCTAGGTACTTGACATTTTTAGCAAACTTGGCGATGCTAGCGCCATACTCGGATCCAAACGGAACAAATATCGGTACTATTAAGCGCCATCTGGTGGCTGAGACCGTTACTACAGTTGTTATTTAATTGGTGCTAGTTTCTTCGTATAAAACTAGATGGCTAATGCAGGCGAGCCGCGGAATGCTGAATCGCGGTGACGAGATTCTCCGCGAATAAACAGGCCATTTCAAAGCGTGTATCGGCGGTATCGCTTCTCGGCCTTTTGGCTAAGATCAAAGTGTAGTATCTGTTCTTTTCAGCTTAATATCTGAAAGTTCCCTCATTGAGGGACCAGTATATTAAACTGATTTTTTTAACTCGACGGGATGTTCGGGGCTCGCTCCACTCCCGTCACGGGTCGGCCCGGCATTGCAGTGCCGCCGGGATCGGCCCACCAAATTAACCAAGAAAACAGTAAATGTATTGTACCGCTACTGGTAAATAATAAAGATATTGTACCGTAAATCCATTCCGCCAGGCAGTAAAAGCAGATACCGTGTCCCTATTAATCCTTGGTACCTATATAATTATAATTTATTCAAAACATAATAGTCAGCTTTCAACCTCTCATCCTTTCGAACTAATTACTACCAACTCAACATCGTATGTCAACAACATTTGTAACGATTTGGATATTTTTAATACTACCTACACTAGGCGTTCAGGTTCAAAATGTTTTTCGATCCAAAATTTCGCTTTAAAAATGGCGAAAAGTGATGATAATTGATGATGAACACCCGAAGTCCTATTTCAGGTCCTAAAGTAATTTCAAATTTCATCTAAATCTGTTCAGCCGTTTTGACGTGTACGTTAACAATATGACATTACCATGTTTATAAATTAATTATCAATTTAAAAAGCCGACTTTATAAAAATGTCACAACTGGACCAAATTGAAATGGGACACGGAAAGCATCATCAGCTTTCAAATAAAAACATCAAAATCGGTTCAGTCGAAGTTCTGAGGTAATAAACATAAAAAAAACAGTCGAATTGAGAACCTTCGCCTTTTTGAAAGTCGGTTAAAAAATTACAAAACTGCTATGGCAAGGCAACCCTAGGCCCGCGATCACCAATCAGTTACTAAAATTCAGCTTACGTTATATTTGAATAGCCCCCACTGCCCTCATAAGCCCAAGAGCCGTATCTAAACCTAGGTGTAATTCGAGAAAATCGAGTTTTTGTTAAAATTGATTTTTCATTACCTTAATGGCATATAATTTAATTTATTTTCAGTTATGTTAGGACCAATATATTTCTTAAATATATGTTTAAAAACCCAATATTATTGTTTTTTGTGTTTTTATGAGATACTGTCATTTCGTTTAGAATTAATCGTTTTTAAACATGAGTTTTAAAATAAAGAAATCTTCTTTAGTGTTTTATTTCAATGTTCCAATGTAGATACGGTTATTTTGCTTACTCCATCTAGTGCGAAATTTTTTAAGCTATCAGATGCGCGAAAAAACAGAACTATAAATCTCATTTTTTTGAGTTACCGCTCTTGGGCTTATGAGGCAGCCCATATGTTTATCAGGTAATATAGGATTTTTACTTCTACTTTTTGATATCCAGATGGTGATCCTGGCTATGCGAGACATGAACGTGGCTCGGCTAACTGCCAAGGACGTGCCTTTGTTCGACGGCATCATGCAGGACATCTTCCCTGAGGTATTCATCATCTTCATGGTCAGCCTTTTTAAGGGAAGTAGCTGAGCGGTAGCATGTACGCTTTACAATCTGACGGCACTCAGTTTGATTCTCGGACCTGCATTAAGTAATCACACTAATATCATCACATTAATATCATATATTGTAAAGTTTGGATGGATGGATGGATGGATGGATGTTTGTTACTCAATCACACAAAAACGGCTGGATGGATTTGTATGAAATTTGGGATCTAAATTGCTTATGTCCTGGATGAAAACATAGGCTACTTTTCATCATCATCATCACCGATTTTCATCACCACGCGGATGAAACCGCGGGGCGCAGCTTGTATCATATATGTGAAAGTTTGGATCGATGGATGGATAGATGTTTGTTACTCAATCACGCAGAACTGGCTGGATGGATTTGGATAAAACTTTAAATATACATTGCTTATGTCCTGGATGAACACATAGGCTACTTTTCATCATCGTCATCATCACCACTGATTTTCATCACCACGCGGGTGAAACCGCGGGGCGCAGCTAGTAGAGTATAAATAAACTAGTAAGGTGACGCAATGAATCGTATATACAAAACTAATCGACTAAAAGATTTGATTTTACGAATGATACAACAAAATGTTATTTATTTGTGCAGGTAGAAGTCCCGACACTGGACTATGACATGCTGGAGACTGCGATCTCGGCGGAGATGAGGCTAGTAGGGCTGCAGCCTACTAAAGCGGCGCTACACAAAGTGATACAGACGTATGAAACCAAGGTCAGTAGAAATAATACCACCGCTAGACTGGAATGTGCTGCCTAAATGGGTGAATTCCAAATCAAGAAGTTTTTTATATTTTTTTATGTCATTGGTGAACAATCAGACCGGGCCGCCTGATGGTAAGCGATCACCGTCGCCTATGGATACCTGCAACACCAGGGGCATCACAGATACGTTGCCGAGCCTTAATGACTATTAACAGCCTTTTTGAAGAACCATATAGAATCTGGATGTCTTCAGATCGCGACTATACGGATTCTTCTAGGCAAGCGTGCTCCATTGTAGACAGCATCATCGCTTAACAGCGGGTGAGATGGCGGTCAAAAGCAAGACTATTTACAATAATAATAAAAACACCATTACACAATGATGACATCTTTTTTTATTTAAGTTTTTTTTTGTCAAATAAAAACAATACTTCCTCTTCCGACTTGACTGTACGCGGATGGAATACTAGTTTCAATTTTTAATCACATTTTCATGTTACCATGTCACGCTTATAAAGGTGAGAAATATCATGTCAGAAATAAAATAAAAGCAATGTAAGGTTTGCTCAGAGCCAATGTCAGCAAATAAAAATTATCAATATAATAAATATAAATTTCGGTCTTACGCCACCTCTTGCCAACCTCTCCGGAATGAGTCAAGATCGTCACGCCAGCGTTTCCTAGGCCTTCCTTGACTTCGTCGTCCATCAGGCTACTGTGTGACGATCCTGGCCCATCGGTCGGGATTCATACGCGCCACATGTCCCATGCGCCCCTTTTAACTGAAAAAAAAAAATATATTTCTGTATAAAACACCGGAGCGTTTGCATTTCAGAACTCTCGACACTCCAGTATTCTGCTTGGCGATACCAACACCGCCAAGTCAACATCGTGGAGGATGCTGGCGAACACCCTGACCCGCCTTCACAATGAAAAGATGGCTGGCTTTGAGAACGTTCAGGTAAGCGGCGAGACGCCGAGACGAGAAGAGAGCCAGTTCCAATTTCAGGCTAGGTGACATCTTCGGTCACAGCGTCACTTAACATCAAGTGAGCTGTGCTCAAACGCCTAGCTTGTCAACCACAAAAAAAAAAAAACTATTTGCATATACTGGGTGAAAAAGAATTGGTACAAGGCAATTACTTACAGTAAAACACTGTTTTAAACTATCACGGTTGTTCACTACAGTTATATGATTATTTACGGGATATTTACCCTGACCACGGTAAATATCCCGTAAATAATCATATAACGAGCTGCGAGCTGGCGGTCAAACGCCAGCCTATTTTTAATAATAATAAAAAAAACTATACCTACAGTAATCGTAAATAATTATCAATATAAAAAACCGACTTCATAAAAATGACAGAACTGGACCAAATTGAAACTGCTTCTGTTTCAATTCCAGCTTAAAAATAAAAAAGAATCATCAAAATCGGTTCACCCAGTCGAAAGTTCTGAGGAAACAAACATTAAAAATAAAATAAAGTTGTATGATTATTTACGGGATATTTACCGTGGTAAGGTTGTGGAAGGAGGTCCCGATATTTCGGCGCAGTTACATGCACCATGTTCAAGGGAAGACTGAAGAATGCGGGTGGTTGGTGAACAACCTTACCACGGTAAATATCCCGTAAATAATCATATAACTTTAGAGAACAATCGTGATAGTTTAAAACAGTGTTTAAAATAAAGTTGTCGAATTTAGAACCTCTTCCTTTTCGAAGTCGGTTAAAAGTAGAACATTGTTAAATTTTCAGTTTTAATCTTAATTAAAGAGATTACAATATGACTTTTCTTCGCATTTAGATTGAATAGCCGATAACTCGTGCATAAAACCCATTTGAAACTCGCATTAAATATAATTATTATTTCACATATCCGTTTATTATCTTAATTTTTAAGTTTTTTACATCAAATATAATTATAAAACATAAATAATATAAAAAACTTAAAAACTAGGGTGCCGCGGGCAGCGGGGCAGGGCCCAAGCTACCGGTGGTTAGGGCTGCAGAGTGAGGAACCTCCTGACAATGCGTGCCGTGTCAAGAATTACTGCCTTCTGCATCTGACCCTTGACCCAACCGTCTAGCGAGAGCCTCTTAAGGTGGTGGTCGAGGCTCTTCGCTATAAGGCCGTTCACCGATACAACTATCGGGACAATGATCGTCGAGTCAACATCCCACATGGCGGTAACCTCGTGAGCCAAGTCAAGGTATTTGCTGAGTTTGTCCTTCTCGGCCTTCACGAGGTTCTCGTCATGCGGGATGGTGATGTCGGCGAGCACTGCCCGGCGCTGGGACCGGTCGACCATCACGATATCAGGCTTATTGGCGACAATAGTCCTGTCCGTGATGATAGACCGGTCCCAGTAGAGCAACGCACGACCATTCTCGAGAACTGGTGCTGGTGCGTACTTATAGTACGGCACCTCAGACTCGACAAGGCCGTATCGAAGGGCAAGTTGCTGGTGGATGATTCTGGCTACTTGGTTGTGCCTGTGCAAGTACTCGCCGTTTGCAAGATGCGAACAACCGGAGATGATATGTCGGAGAGACTCTCCAGGACGGTGGCATGCCCGACAGATGTCGACCGTACCGTCCTTCATGATATATTTCCGGTAGTTGTTGGTCTTGATAACTTCATCCGCAATCGCACAGGCAAACCCCTCGGTTTCCCCAAAGAGGTCCCCGAAACGTAACCAGTTCAATTCACATTATTATTATTGTTAAACACTGTTTTAAACTATCAAGGTTGTTCACTAAATTTATATGATAAAATTATTATTGTATTCATTAATTTCTAATATTTATATTATTGACATTGGCTCCGCTCTTTTCCCAGCTTGTTTTCCGGCATAGGCCCCTTAGGACGTTCGTTCCTTCAGTCTGTTATTTGTTTCCTACTCTTTTAATGTCATATTTTTCCCTCTGGGGGCACCATTGTAACATGATATCATCACTGCCTCGTTATATTACAGATTTACCCCATCAACCCCAAAGCGCTAACCCTGGGCGAGTTGTACGGGGAATACAACCTGGCCACTGGAGAGTGGAAGGATGGAGTGCTCTCTTCAGTCATGAGGAACATTTGTCAAGGTATTTTGGGTATCTTTATGGCTATCTTTTCCCTTCCCTCCTTCAATTTCCTGCAGTCTAGTGCTTTCGTGGTACAGCCGATACAGTAGCAGTCGAGCTCGAGTTCTTTTAGAAAAGAACTCAAAAAAATAATAAATAAATGGAAGCATTATACCTACAGTTTCCCCTTTAGCACTTACACCACCCCTCGGTTGTCCATTGGTTTACATTTTGAGCACATCGCTTGCAGTTGTGTGCGCTCAATATTGAAGTGTGCGTTTGTAGAACTAGTATTTTCGCCAATTGAGAACCGATTTAAAAAATCTTTTTTTTGTTTAAAGAGATTGATACAGACCGCAAACATTTTCCTGATAGACAGGCAGTAAGTATTTTTCTGCACTATGTGTAATAATTTTTTTTTGTTGCCGTTGCAGACGAGTCCCCAGAACAGAAGTGGATAATATTCGACGGTCCGGTGGACGCCATCTGGATAGAGAACCTAAACTCCGTCATGGATGACAATAAACTGTTAACGCTTGTCAATAGCGAGCGGATTTCTATGCCTGCACAGGTAACACCAATCGCTTTGTATTCCGTAGAGACGCGTTTTCTGACGGTGGAACGACTAGTTTTGCGGTCACGATACACTGCAAACGACCAAATTAAGAAGTGTGTGAAGAAATGAAGGAATTGAATTATGAATTTATGTAATTTTGATCCTCAAGAGACGTGGCCCTTAACTGTTGACCTTTTGGAAAAACCCAGTCACACAATGGGCAATGGAGAGAGCTATGCTCGGAGTTTCTTTGCGCGATAAAATCCGGAACGTGGATATTCGACAAAGAACCAGAGTCATTGGCATGGCTATACATATAATAAAAACTATAACTGCGAGATAACAACAAAAAAAGAAATACAGGGCGTTTTAAAATAAGCAGCTGAACACGATAAGACAGTTTTTAGAATTTTTGTCTGTTTATTTGTTTGTTTGTCCACTCACATCTATACCACTGACGAACGGAAGACTGGATGGATTTCTATGCGGTTTTCACGAATATACTTAGCTATGACCAGATTGATGTATATGGCTATGATTTAGCGCAAGGGCCGGATAAAGGGAGGAAAAAAGGGGTTTGACAGCTCAGTTGGTAGTGTACCTGCCTTCGGCGCTTAGGGGCGTGGGTTCGATTCCCACTTAGGACAAACATTTGTGCGATGAACATTTGTGTTTGTTCTATGTCTGGGTGTTAATATCTATTTAAGTATGTATTTAAAAATAAATATGCATGTAATATGGCTGCCAGACTGATATCAGTCTGGCAGCCATATTACAAGCTTTGCTTAGTTTGGGGTCAGATGACCTGCAATAATGTCCCAGATATTTATTTATTTTGTTTAGATATGAAAATCTACGCGTACGAAGTCGCGGGCAACAGCACACACTCGCAATTCCGTATTTTTTTATCTTATTGATATTTTTGAGTAGTTTCCCCATATCCCCAGGTGTCAATACTAATAGAAACCCTGGACCTGGCGGTGGCGTCTCCCGCCACGGTATCTCGGAACGGCATGGTGTACAACGACTACAAGGACTGGGGCTGGTGGCCCTTCGTCAACTCTTGGCTCGAGACTATTAACGACCCCGAGTATAGGGAGATGGTAACTAACACTACTTTTGGAGGATCTCTCGAACATTCTTCCCTCCATCTTTCTTTCTTCCATTTGAGTATTCCCGTGGACATGGTGCATGTAACTGCGCCGAAATATCGGGAGCTCCTTCCACAACCTTACCACGGTAAATATCCCGTAAATAATCATATAACTTTATTGACTATAGTCTTAAGTATACCTCAAAATAGGGTAGATGACTGATGTTTATATCGTTGAAATCAATAGCTTTGATGAAAAATTTAAGTAAATATAATAGGTTTATTTAAAAATAATTAAAATCGGTTATCAGGTCTGTTACCGGAGTATCAGAAAACATTTAAAAAAAAGATGAATGAAATCGGTAAAGCCGTTCTCAAGTTATAGCGTGACCAGGAGAAATAGGGGTTCATTTTTATATATATAGATGGGTATGATTTCCAGACGTTCCTATATCCGTTATAACGCCGACAGCTCCGCCGTCACTTCCTGAACATCCTGACCCCAGTCCTGGAGCTGAAGCGCCTCCACCTCGCGGAAGGCGCCAGCGTGAAGAGCCAGGAGCTGACGGGAGTGCGCTCCATGTGCCAGCTCCTGGGCTTGCTGCCGGACCCAGCCGTGCCTTCCCCTGAAGAGGAGGACAACGAAAACTTCTCCAAGATGAGGTTTCTCTTCGCGTGAGTTTTGTGCCTCTTGATACCTTAATTCAGCGAAATAAAGGTGATTATTACAGATGTGAAATGATTATTTACGGGATATTTACCGTGGTAAGGTTGTGGAAGGAGCTCCCGATATTTCGGCGCAGTTACATGCACCATGTTCACAACCTTACCACGGTAAATATCCCGTAAATAATCATTTAACTTTAGTGAACAACCGTGATAGTTTAAAACAGTGATTATTACAGATGTATTTAAACATTTGTAAATTGCTTTAACAATACCAGGGGCCTTACGCTCAACTCTAATCGGGGGCCCGAATAAGTGCAGTTTGCAAAATCACGCGACCACAAACCTCTCGGCGCGTTAAGGTACGCATTCGCGTGGTGATTTTATAAAGTGCACCTATTCGGATCCTCGATTAGAGTTGGGTGTAAAGTCGCAGGTCTGATTGTTTTCTACTTGTTCCAGAGTAAGTATACAGAACAACAAAATATTTATACTTTAAATAAACCGGCCAAGTGTTTGTCGGGCTCTCACGCTGAGGGTTCCGTATCTCCAAAAAATACAAAAAAGTAGTGCAATACATAACGCCCAGGCGGTCACCCATCCAAGTACCGACCGCGTCTGACGTTGCTTAACTTGGTGGAGAGACCGCAGTCAGCTTTAGTCCTATGTAACAAAGCTTGTTTTCCAGCTTGGTCTGGTCAGTCTGCGCAACCTTAGAAGAGGAAGCGCGCCGAAAGCTGGACAACTGGATTCGGGAGCACGAGGGCATCTTTCCTCTCAAAGACACCGTGTATGATTACTATGTGGACGAACGGTTGCGGCAGTTCAAGCCTTGGGAGGATCGCTTGCCAGACAGCTGGCGGTTCAACCCAAGGTCACTATCATTGTATTATCACTGTACTATCACTGTACTATAACTGTACTATTCTTATTCGAAATGGGGGCGATAAGTTCTGCACTGACGTCCCGCTTGGGGTGTATTGTGCATTTCTCCCTACCAGCAGTTACCCGAGCCAACCCAACTCCTTGAAATACCGGAGTGAGGCTCTGGGGCGCTGGCACAGGTGCTTCAGTGGCGTAGATTAAATTGTGCAGAATGACGATGAAAAGCAGTCTAGGTTGTACTGTTATTATACTACCACTACACTAACAATTCACTATCTGTATTCTATCACCATACTGTCAAATTACTATTAAACCATACTATCACAAAACTATCACTGTACTATCGCTATACTACCACTACACTAACAATTCACTATCAATACTCTATAACCACAATCATCATTTCAGCCATAGGACGTTCACTGCTCGACATAGGCCTACCTCATCGATTTCCAAAAGGACCGGTTGGAAGCGGCCTGTATCCAGCGTTTCCCTGCGGTCTCTTTTAGGTCATCTGTCCATCGTGTGGGTGACATGGACATGGACAATGGAGACCACGGACTGGTAAACGCAGCGTAGAAACGCAGCGTAGAAACGCAGCGTAGTACGTTCACACATAAGATGGACGGACGACCTAAAAGAGACCGCAGGAAAACGCTGGAAACTGGCCGCTTCCAACTGGCCTTTTTGGAAATCGATGGGGGAGGCCTATGTCCAGCAGTGAACGTCCTATGGCTGGAATGATGATGAATCAAAGTATCTCTAGAATTCATTGTCAGGCTTCTCAGAGAGTTTTCATGTTCCTATAACGACTAAGATACCAGACTAAGATAATGGTTGCCAGTTTCTACCCTATTTATCCCACATATTCCACAGTCATGGCTTCCACAACATCCTGGTGCCAACAGTGGAACTGCTCCGGGTCCAAACAGTGGCTTTGTCGGAGCTGCGCGCTGGGCGGGGAGTGTTGGTGGGCGGACCGACCGGCACGGGCAAGACGTGCCTCGTGCAGGGCGCGCTCAGCATGCTCGACCCGGACAGGTATACACTAAATAAATATCTGGGACATTATTGCACATATGGTCATCTAACCCCAAACTAAGCAAAGCTTGTTATATGGCTGCCAGAGACTGATATACATACATATATATGATTAAATACATACTTAAATAGATAATAACACCCAGACATAGAACAAACACAAATGTTCATCACACAAATGTTTGTCCTAGGTGGGAATCGAACCCACGCCCCCAAGCGCAGAAGGCAGGTTCACTACCAACTGAGCTAACGGGGTTGTCAAGACACTGCCACAAACAGTATTTATTCATCTTGACAATTACGGCTTTATTTTTTCCTTTTATGCCCGAAAATCCAGATACAATTGGGCGATGGCATTTTTAACCGACTTCCAAAAAGTAGGAGGTTATTAATTCGACTTTTTTTTTAAATTTTTGTTACCTCAGAACTTTCGACTGGGTCAACCAATTTTGATGATTCATATTTTATTTTAAAGCTGGTGCTTCCCGTATGGTCCCATTTTAATTTAGGTCAGTTCTGACATTTTTATGAAGTTGGTTTTTTATATTGATAATTATGTAATATGGGTCATAAAGTAAACTTTTGCGAGTGAGCACTTCAAAAAAAAGAAAAAAAGTTAACTTGTAAGATTTGTAAGTTAATAAAGCGTGTTCTAAAATGAGGAAATATGTTATTCTCGTCCACAGGTACAGTCTACAAGTGATCAACATGTCTGCGCAGACGACCGCCGCTAATGTGCAGGACATCATAGAAGCGCGCCTGGAGAAGAGAACTAAGGGAAACTATGTACCCGCAGGAGGTAGGTTTATTGAAACTAATAAAATATAATTATTAATATAAAAAACCGACTTCATAAAAATGTCAGAACTGGACCAAATTGACATGGGATGACACGGGAAGCACAAGCTTTCAAATAAAAAAAGAATCATCAAAATTGACTAGCCCAGTCGAAAAGTCGAAAGTTCTGAGGTAACAAACATTAAAAAAATAACCGAACTACTTGACCTACGCAGCTAAAATTAGGTAAGTAGATTTCTTATCGGGTGTGGGGGTCTGCTAAGTTTTTTTTGTCGCGAAAAGGACGAGTTAAGGGGGGCAAATGGGGGTTGAAAAAGTATTTCTAAATCTACGCGTAAGATGTCGCGGCCAACAGCTAGTGACTAATACTCGTATAATTAGTTGTACTAAAATTGTCGCAAAAGTTTTCAAGTTCTGTTCACAGAAATTAACTATATTTTGAAAAGTTTTCCAAAGTTTTTATGTTTTTTTTTTCCGATTTCCTAGGCCCATTGCTGGCCCAGTCTGGCTGGGCTATAGCTAGATTGGGCCTGTACTTAATGAGCACTTTTCTTTTCTCCAGGAAAGCACATGATATCGTTCATGGACGATATCAACATGCCAGTGAGAGATGAATATGGCTCTCAGCCGCCTCTAGAACTGATCCGCCTGTGGAATGACTATGGGTACTGGTACGATCGGCACAAGCAGTGGCGGAAAAACGTAAAGGTACCATGCATTTTAAAGCGTTGTAATACAGACGAAAATAGCATGATATTTTTGTAGAGTACACACAACTGTCGAAGGCAAACTAGAAAGTAATCAACTAATATTGGACCAATATCAGTTGAATGCTTTCTAGCATAGTGCGTTATCTAGGCGGGGGTCAACTTATGTTGACTATGTGTCAACTAACTGATTTCTAGCTTACGGGTGGCAGAACAGTCATGATAACTGATCCGCCTGTGGAATAACTATGGCACAAGCAGTGGCGGAGGAACCTCAAAGTAATGTGCACTCTATTGCGTTGTTATAGACGATAATATTTTGTTTGAACAAGTATTGACTCCCAATAGTCATTAGAATTGTTCTGTGTGGAATGACTGGCATTAATAATATAAATGAATATGGTACTGGTACAAGTAGCGAAATTTCAAGGTACTACTTAGTATTATTGCGTAAAGACACTGCTCACTTTCTAGAGAGAAATCTGCCATACACAAAGAGACCAAATTGAACAAACAAATTTGTAGCCGTTTGTGCAAATTGTTTTATGAGGCTTGCACTTGACCGTTATCTCCTCTGATGTTAAGCGATGATGCAATCTGCGATGGAGCATGATTGCCCAGAAGAACATTTAACTTTCAGTCACATACTCGAGACTTTGATCGTTCTGAAAAGGTTGAAACACGATACGATTTTATATAAGTTAGGTGGAATTGAAGGTAAAACTGATTTTGATAAAACCGAAACAGAGAAAGATATGCCCTTTTCTTTATCTCTTTCCTATTCTCCTGCTTTTTCCCCTTCTAGGGTATGGTGCTAGCTGCCGCAGCGGGCCCCCCCGGAGGCGCGCGCTCTCACCTCCCCCCACGCTTGCTGTCCTGTTTCCACTCGTTCTATCTCACTCCCCCGACCCACCAGCAACTCATCAAGATCTTCGGGACGATGCTCTCACAGCATCTGCAAGAGTTCGACGAGGAGACGAAGGGAGTGGGTTAGTCATGCTGTCTCTGTCAGTTGTTTGTGTGTGAATGTATGAATGAGGTTCTTGAGTGGTGACCACGAACCGGAAGACGCAGCGTAGGTAGGCCTCCCACTAGATGGACCGACGACATCGTGAGAGTCGCGGGCATCCAGTGGATGCAGATGGCAGGATGTCGTTCAGTATGGAAGTTAAAGGGGTTCAACAGTGGACATCTTCTGGCTGATGATGATGATGTATGAATGTGGTCACGTGTGTGACATCATCGGGCCTCCCCTCGTTGTCCTGCTTCCACGCGTTCTTTCTTCTTAACTTCTTACGCCCAACAGCCACTAGTCAAGATCTTTGGGACGATGCTCTCTGCTCTAATAGAATTTGCAAGTGTTTGAAGGAGACGAGTTCAGTCATGTCATCAAGGAGTCATGCTGTCTTTGTCATTTCTTGACGTCATCAGCAGTTGGCGGCTACTGTTAGCTTCCAAGTTCACGCACCAGCCACTTATCAAGATCATCGGGACAATGCTCTTGCAGCATTTGCAGGAGTTCCATAAGGAGACGTAAGAAGTGGACAGAGTGCATTTATTTTTCTAGAATAAGTCTGCGTTTGACTACCAATTCGCCTGTTAGTAAGCGACGATGTTGGTCGGAGATGAAGCAAGCAGACTTACAAGATTCCTATTCACTCTTATCTGCCCAGAAGCCCAGTTCATTCCAATACAATTTTTAAGATCGAATATGAGAAAAATCGGTTCATGGATTGCGGAGATATAGGGGCCGCGAAGTTACAGTTCGAGGAAAACAACTAGTATAAGTTTCGTTTGTATTTTTGGTGTATGATAAATATATTATTTTTCAGGTAAAATAGTGCTGATAGCGACGATCGAAATGTTCCATCTGATCCACGGCAAGCTGCTACCGACTCCTAGCAAGATGCATTATCTTTTTAATTTGAGAGACATCTCTAAAATATTCCAGGTTAACTATTTTGCTATAAAAACTGACGTCGTTTTTACACATTTACTCCGAATACGGGATGTTAGGATAAAGAGTATTGTCTTCTATAAATGTTGACAGTTTTTATAGCTTTATTTTACCTAAATAATCCACTAAGGTATGGTCATATCCGACGGCGAGACTATACGACCGACAGACATAATAGGCGGATGGAAGCATATGCGTGCCGTGCGCCCTCGCCAATACTTTGCTTCGCACCATTTCTTTATTTTATTTCTTTTTGGGTCTTCTATTTCACTTCACACATACTAAAACGTCAAACCCGGTACACAATTGCACGGCTATTTTTCGGATACATTTCGGCGAGTGTGCGGCTTAGTAATAAGGTTCCGTTTCACCCTTTGGGTACGGAACTATAAAAAGCAGCTGTTCCTTAAAAAAAAAACAATCAACCTCAATAAAATGTTTTTTTTTTTTCAGTTTATTGGTATCGTTCCGTGTTGCTGAGTGCAAACATTTGTTCTTTTCTAGGGGCTTCTAAGAAGTAACAAAGACTATACTAACACGAAGCCGAGGTTCCTCCGGTTGTGGGTTTGCGAATGCTTCCGAGTGTTTAGCGATCGGCTGACCGAAGAAAAGTTAGTTTCTAATACAGTTATATGATTATTTACGGGATTTTACCGTGGTAAGGTTGTGGAAGGAGCTCCCGATATGCACCATGTTCACGGGAAGACGGGACGGGAATATCCCGTTAATAATCATAGTGAACAACCGTGATAGTTTAAAACAGTGTTTTCGAAACCAAAGTCTAATAGTTAATCATTATAATGCCTGTTATAACTCACGATTGTCTTGTTTGTAAATATATTCTGGAACAAATTGCCTTTTGTATGTATGTATGTTTGTTCGACAATAACTTGGGTACCGTTGATCTGATCGTCATGAAATTTTGTAGGCAAGTAATTCATGCAAATACAATTTTTATGAGCCTGTTATTTATAATAAATTAAACATTAGGACACATGCCTATTATCAATATAAAAAACCGACTTCATCAAAATGTCAGAAGTGGACCAAATTGATTAGACGAAAGTTCTGAGGTAACAAAAAAAAAAACCAGTCAAATTGAGAACCTCCTTTTTGCAAGTCTGTTAAAACTATAAACCAAGTGCACATTGACACGGTTTATTTGTGCATGGTTCCAGGGATCGCGATTGGTTCATGACCATGGTTGGTGACATGCTGGGCAAGCACTTCGAGCTGACCTTCCACGCCCTGTGCCCAACGAAGGCTGCGCCGCTCTTCGGGCACTTCCTCAACCCTTACGAGGTCTACGATGACCTGAACGACCCCGCTGCGCTTAGAAAGTAATCTTTTTTCTATCTTTCATACCTCTTCTTTCTTTTTTTTCACCTGCCTAGCATAGACACCGCGAGTTTAGTAATTTGTATGTCTGAAATTGGATCATTGCTCCTACTAGACTTGGTCTAATATTTATAAGTATTTATTATTTCCTCTAAAAGGCTAAATGAAAACTACGAATTGTGATGAGGTTCGCTAGGTTTTAGAACGCAAGGCTAGCTGGTACCCGATATACTTCAATGAAATATTAAAAGATTTTTTACGTGATAACGTCTTATGAATCGATGAACGTCGGCTGCACGCACGAAAAAGCATGACTCATTGTCATGTTCCGCCTGAGCCAAGCATGCAAGCGAGAGCGCGGAACAAGCTATAGAGAGGCACGATCGGCCGAAGCGTTCGGCTTGTGACGCATACGTTATCACGTAAAATTAACGTCCGTTAACCGACTTTACAGACAACCATTTTTTGACAATGTTATTGCAGCTGTCAAAGTAAATATATGCTTAGACCTAGTCTTGCACGCTGCATAATTCAGTTCGATCTTCGTTGTTTTGGCAGTTGTAAGTCACAATTCACGCCAAAATTCTAAATTGAGCCATGGTAAACTAAAAATCTTTGAAAAGCAGTTGGTCGGGCGGGAAAAAAAACGACCTTTAACTTGCGAGAGTTGCGAAGTGCGACAATTGCATTTCATGCAATTGGACTTGCTCGCGGAATCTAACTTGCTAAAAATCTGTGGTATAGTGGAAGTTTATATTATACCTGGGATTAACACATTGTATCCCAAAAACATGGTTCTTATACGATACTGGTTGTATTTAGCTGGATAATGTCACGTTTTCTCCTTTTCCTTAGGTACATAACTCATCAGATGGAAGAATACAACAGCAGCCCGGGAGTGGTGAAAATGGACCTGGTACTCTTTAAAGATGCGATTGAACACATTGTACGCATCGTAAGGATAATATCGCAGCAACGAGGGAACGCACTATGTGTCGGCATTGGTATGTTTTATTTCACTTACTAATGTTGCGACGGCTTATCCATCAGATTAGGGCCCATTCTCTCTCTCTGAGAGAAGACCAGTTTCCCAACAGTGGGAACATGAGAACATATTTATTTATTGGCTAAGTCGCCTTTGATACCTATGTTGCATTAGTTAAATCGAGTTACCGAGAAAATTGATTTATTTGTCTGCTCGGTGGCAGTGACGATGTTATTTGAAGTGTGTTTTTGTGTGTAAAAATTAATTTAATGTTTTAACTATGTTTACTCATACTATTAATTTGTGTAAAATTTATTTAATGTTTAATTAGATTTATAGTATTAGGTTGACTTACACAATTGAATTAGGACATTCCTGTCACGATAGTTGTAATTTGGGTAAATAAATAAATAGTAATATTGGGCTGAAAATGATGATTGCTGCGGCTACATGATCGAGATTGACAAATATTCGCACGGTCGCGAGAAATCTGATCGGTTAGTTCGTGAAATTTCTGATGCATTCCAGCGAACTCGAATGCTCATCGTGGTTTTGTCGGTAAATAGGAGCGATTCAAATGGTTTAGACACAGAATGATATTTGATTGGAAGCAAATGTAGACAATACTTTTGACAATACGAACTTTTTATCGTGTCATTCCAGATACAAACATATGCGCGATAATGTGGCCCCAGCATAACTGAACAATTAATATTTTTAAATTAAAAATTCGTCCCCATTTAAAAGGTGGAATATTATCTTTAAATTTAAATGGGACTCCCCTGGAATTACACTATATTAAATAAAAATAATTATAATCTGTTTACAGTCAGTGAAGACTCTGCGGAACATAAATATAGAATAAAAATACAGTCGAATTAATAACATTCATTTCTAAAGTCGGCTGAAAATTTGTGTTGGCCTCCGATACTAACCCATTGTTCTAAAACGATGACTGAAAGCGATAAGTTACGACTCGAAGAAACTGATTAAATTATGTTTTGCTATCTATCATAACAAGTAATAGTAACAGTAAAAATTTCTGATGTAGCCATTTTACTTCGTCAAATTAAAAGATTAAAATGAAAACCACTTAGTTTGTAAACTTATCATAAACAGCAATACATAGTTTTGTCACTTAAGGGGCAAGTGCCTTTATTCACTTAACAAAATACAAGCTAACACTAAATAAACAGTTAGACTGTCCATACTCCGTTGAAGGTCTAAAGCCAATCCAAATGCTCAAGCCCACTATCAGTTGGAAGCGTAACCAACATGCTGGCGGTATTACCACTTGGAACGGCAATGCTTGGAACGTTGAGCCAAGGATAGATTTTGTCGATGGTTGAGCCAGATACACGCTAGCATTTTGGTCACGCGTCGCGTTACCCAGGCGCTATGAAAGATTTTTTAAAATGAGGTGAGCTCCTGGTCCCCAAGGGCCCAATGTCTCGACCCCAAATGCCACAAATATTTAACCACTGCCGAGGTTAGAGTGTTGTTGTCACTTAAGTGATTTTATATATTTAATGTGTGAGTGAGAGAACTGCGGACGAGAATAGCCCCTATATAAGGTGTAATTTGTACCATGGGACTACTGGCTCGAAATAGTGTCCGTTCGAAACGCGGCCATACTCACTACACCTACCCCCTCACCAGGAAAAAACACACCTAAAGATAGAAAAGATAGTGACTCAAGTGTTAAATTACAAGAGGAAAGCTTAAACGCGATTATAGAACAAAAAAATAAACAACTTTTGGTCGAGATTAACAACCTAATGGATAAAAAACTAACACAAGGATATCAGAATTTGTTGGATAAACAGTGTGAGTTGCAACAGCAGTATGATAAAATGTTAGAAGCGATAAATAAGTACAGTGAGACCTATGATGCCACAATGTTAGAATTACAGGAGATAAAAAAGGTATCTACAAAAATAATTGACCTTGAGGGTACTAATGCCAAACTTGTCACTAGATGTGACCTTCTCGAGGCAAGGATGGATGAGTTCCAAAATCAGAGCTACTCTTGTGATGTGGAAATTAGAGGAATACCAGAACTGAGTGGCGAGAACTTAGTAAATGTTGTTGATAAGATTCATGACATTGTTGGACTGAAATCACCTGCGAGCAACATTATGAACCTCTTTCGCGGCAAAAAATCAACGAAAACTGGTGATCGTCCTATTATTGTGTCTATGTCTTGTCAACAGCAACGTAACGAGTTTTTGGGCAAAGCAAAAAAGTACAATATGAATTGCAAGGGTAGTAAGCTTTGCGTAAGTGATTTAGGTATAGCAACTACTAAGCCTCAACTCGTGTACATATCCGAGCGAACCTCAACGCGTACAAAATACCTACTGTCGCTGACTAGAGAGAAAGCGAAAAGTTTAGGGTACAAATATGTCTGGACCCGTAACGCTAAAATTTACATACGCAAAGAAGAAGGAGTGCCCGGTAAACAAATTATTTATGAATCGCAGCTTTTGTCATTGTGACTTGATTTGGATTTAAGTTCATTTGAGGTTCCAATTACTCTGATACGTTATTATATGTATTATAAGTATTCATTGTGCCTTATCATAATTACATACACAGGTGTTCTGGTGCACAAAATCTTAATATATGTACCACAGTATATTTATATATATTCTTTTAACTTTAAATACATTATATTTACATATCAGCTATTTTATACATTATCGTACGGCCTTAATATGATAACAGACATAAATCATTTTTTAAATTTTTTCAAAAATATACAGGTGCCATCGCTTTACAAGATTTCAGGAATTTTTAATGGGTAATTTTGATCCTTTAGATTTTATTGACAATTCACTAAAATTGTCCACTTGCAGCTATGTAGATAATGCCGATAGACTCCAACAGCTTATGGCTACACCGAGTACGTACAAGCTATTCTGTATGAATATACGCAGCATCAGGTGTAATTATGACGATTTTTTAATACTTCAAAGTAGGATGAATATTAATTTTGAATTTTACTGTTTTACTGAATGCTGGCTGATTCAAGACCAAACGTTAATCAATATGCCGGGTTATAGCCTTTATCGCTCCATGAGGAATTACAACCAGAATGATGGGGTTGTAGTATATTGCAAAGATACATTATCTGTGGATTGTTTGGAAAGTTCTGATATACATGACTGCACAAATCTAATTATAACCGACAAAGAAAAAACCATAGTAGTTATTATTATTTATCGTTCTCCATCGTATAAAGATCCAAGAAAATTTATATCTAGCTTCCTTGATTACTTGAAGACTATCAGAAGCGCTAAAACTACCGTTATTACTGGGGATATAAATCTAGATATCCTAGATGATCAGGACGATAATGTGCAGGCCTATATTGATGGGTTAGCGGAGCTTGGTTTTGCTTCAGCCATAGATATCCCTACTAGGAAAAAAGCATCGCTTGACCATTATTTTGTTAGAAGTGCTGCGACGTTAAACGTATATGTCCTGCATAGCATAATAACAGACCATTGGCCAATCATATTAGATATTCAGCTGGAAAAGCCTAAAACGAAATATCTTAGGGTTAAGAAAAATATAATTAAATGGAATGCTATCGCAAACGACTTAGAACATGTAAGCTGGGATCCTATGTACAGTGCTAATGATGTAAACGTAGCTATGGACATATTAACATCCAAAATAGGTGACATTATAAAAACAAACACATGTACATATAGTAATCAAAAACCCAAAAATATGACATTTAAACCATGGATAAGTGACAAACTTTTAAAATGTGCCCGTTAACGTGATGCCATGCATAAAGACGTGCGAAAAAATCCATGCAACCTAACTCTCACTAAAATCTATAAACGATACCGAAATACCTGCAAAGAGGCAACAAGAATTGCGAAAGCCCTATATTATAAAGATCGTATCAATGAAAGCCTTAATAACCCTCGCAAATGCTGGCAACTACTTAATGAATATACAGGAGGACCGCAGTCCGTAGAAGACAAAAATATAATTAAACTGCTTAACAAACTCAACACAACTAGTTTTTCTGAGGGATTACAAAAAATAAATGTATTTTTCCAATGTATTGGCAATGAGTTGGCTCAAAAATTACTTGAACGCACTAATAGCACACTAGATGATCTCTCTAGCAACATCAAAATCGAAGACAACAATAATGCTTACTGTAGCTCTTTCTTTTTTTCCCCAACAGATTATAAGGAGATAGATTGATACAATAATATCTGGGCATAAAACTAATTCCTCGCCAGGTGAAGATCAAATGACGGGAAAGCTCTTAAAGAGCTGCAGAAGTACCCTCATTGAACCTATCACATTTATTTGTAATTTAAGTATATCCTCTGGAGTGTTTCCAACTCTGTTAAAAAGAGCTAATATAGTGCCAATATTTAAAGGAAGTAATGCTGATGAGCTCACAAACTATAGGCCTATCTCACTATTGAGTGTGGTATCTAAAGTTCTGGAAAAGGTAGTAAAAAAAAGGGTTACGGCGTACTTAAATAAATACGATATACTTAGTGAGAGTCAGTTTGGGTTCAGACAGCACATGAACACAGAAGATGCTCTAATCAAAGCCGTTAACGTAATCAGTGGGCAACTTGACCGAGGGCACAAATGCATAGGTGTCTTTTTAGATCTGTCAAAAGCGTTTGACACAGTTGCAACTAGCATCTTGCTGACGGAACTAGAGCTAATTGGAATAAGAGGAACCGCTCTGAGCTGGTTTGAAAGTTATCTCTTAGGAAGAACGCAAAAAGTGGTACTCAAAAACTTACAACTTGAATCAAGCTCTCTGCCAATGGAGTGTGGTGTTCCCCAGGGCAGCGTCCTGGGACCTATCCTTTTTCTCATCTACGTTAATAAGTTGCTACGCATGAAGCTCGAAAACTGTGTTCCGGTGGCTTTTGCTGATGACACTTTGCTTTTGTTCCAAGGTGATAGTTGGGGGGATGCCTTTAAATATTGTCAAGCTGGCTTAGACAAGACGTTAAAATGGATGGACTCGCGTGTGCTGACTGTTAATAAAGTCAAAACAAAGTATATTAGTTTCTCAATTAATGCTAGCGGTCAACCGCCAGCAAATCTTCAACTAATAGCTCATCAGGACGGGGCATGTAGATTAAGTGGTACAGATGGTTTGTGCCAGTGCCCTATACTTGAGCGGGTAAAATCTATCAAGTACCTAGGAGTAATAGTCGATCAGCACCTGAACTGGACTCCAGAACCGTTTTTGGCACTCGCTTCATTCCGTGGATTGGACCACGCGTTTATAACATCCTACCTGTTGAAGTAAGAGGCTCGGTGCCTAATCACAAAAGGAAAAAAAAACTTAAAGCATGGCTGGTAGAATTAGGTTACATCAAGTTAGAAGAAAAGGTTTTTACGATATTGGAATAAATTTATAATTAAATTAAATTTTTAGGTTTATCTAAGTAGGTATATAAATAAACACAACAAACAAGACCTGTAGTGTATAATACATTACATCCTATAGGTACATAGAACTATAAAAATGTATGTATAATATATATGTGTATGATATGTATATAATAATATGTTTATATATATATAAGTATGTATATATCCTTGTAATATTATATTATTGTTATTTTTAACATATTGCTATGCAAAATCAAAATTATTAAAAATGTTAAATTTTTGGTGCAATGTTTGCTCGGCTGTGTAGTGGGATAGGCTGACTGCAGTAGTTCTCGACACGGGTCATCCTAGTGAGGACTGCTTCGCAAGGCTTACTATTTTTGATCTCTTTTCTGTTATGCGCTAGTTAAGGTGAAATCATTTAAGTTTATATAAGGTATCTTTTGTTTGAATAGCGTGTAAATAAATAAATAAAAAAAAAAAAAAAAAAAAAAGTTGCCCCATCACGGGACATCACGATGGGATTAGTGGATAGACCCTAAATATGGTCCCATGGACAGGTGGTTCGGGTCGTCAAAGTTTGACTCGCGTGGCGGCCTACATCTGCGAGTACAACTCTTTCCAAGTCGTTGTCACCAAGACGTATGGTGTCAAAGAGTTTAGAGAGGACCTCAAGGTACTAAATACTGATATTATGTTAGTTTTTTTTCAGTAAGTACAGTCAGTAGAACTTTTTTTGTACCGTATGTCCATCAGTCTCGACGAGAACGCGCTCTTTGGCAACACCGAGATGTGACCGAAACCGCACGAGATGAAGAATATGCGTCGGAGCTACACTACCTTATCCTACCATCCTCTTTATACTGAAGGTCAAGTAGAAAGACGACCAACTACCACCGTTATATGTTTTCCTTGGCTACATACTAAATCAATCGATCGATAGTGACCGAGTGGTAACATCTGCGCTTTACAGTCTGACGGCACCCGGTTTGATCCTCGGCCGTGCACCAATGAGTTATTTAGTATCTAAATAAATTATGTGCAGTTTCGATGCGATCGCTCAAAAACGGTGAACAGAACGTCGCAAAGAAACCAATATGTCCAAGAACCTTAAAAGTTCAAAGACAGTACAATTACCAACATGCACTGGACCAGCAGTAACTTTAGCTGGCAGTGGATGAGGACTCATCTTCTCTCTCTAAGAGAAGGCCTGAGTCTCAGAAGTGGGATCAGCAATAGATAGGCTGAAATGATAATGATGACATACTAAATGTTTCAATTGTACGTTTGTAATGCGTACAATCAAGGAATGGAACAACCTGCCAGCTTCCTTGTTTCTGAATGGATATCTTCTAAGTCTGCTTGCTTTATCTTCGACCACACCGTCGTTTGCCAACTGGCGAGTTGGTGGTCAAACTTGCACTTACGCGAAAACGCGAGCAGGCGAGACCCAATGGAACGTCTAGTATACTAACTCGTGGTGTTTATCGGTGAGAGTGTGCGGACCGTAGTACAGTTTCTAACCATGCCATAATGTCGTTTCACAGCTCCTTTACTCAACAACGGGTGTCGATGCGAAGGATACAACATTCATATTTTGCGACACGCAAATAGCGGAAGATACCTTCACAGAGATTGTCAACAACTTGCTGAGCAGTGGGGAGGTCACCAACCTCTTCAAACCGGACGAGTTCGAAGACGTGAGTTTTCGAACATATTTATTGGGAGTCCGCTCTCTGACCCCGGCCTCACGGCTACCTGTTTTAAGCGATTCTGTTTAGGTGATGAGATAAGTTGCGTGAACACAAACCGTACACGTTTGTGTGATTTTGCGAGCTGCGCTGTTTCAGCGCTAATTCGAGCCCGCGTTAAGAGTCAGCCTGAAGGCCCCAGAGCTATCCATTTCACACTATTTCAACATTTTTGAAGATAATTAAAATAACTTTTCGGGTAAAAAAAAGCAACTAAGAACCGATAGCCCGCTGAGGATTTCTTTTGTGAGCTGACTTTGCCGGTTTAGCGGCGTTTTGATTTGCTATTAGCTTTCAACGCTTGTGGTTGGGCCAAGGTACGGAGTATCATCACAAGCGTGTACAGCAGTTCTGGGCCAGCATTGAGCCAACCAACCATATTTTATCAGCACAAGTCTTTCCTAAAGAACATTTTAATGATTCCCAGATAAAAACAGCTCTGGAGAAGGCCATGAAGAACGCGAACATCATCCAGTCACAGGAGGCGGTGTACCTGTTCCTCGTGGATCGCGTGCGCGCGCATCTGCATATTGTGCTCTGCTTCAGCCCCATTGGCGAAGAATTCAGGTGAATAAGAATGATACTCTATTGCCCGACTTTCATTGTCATCTGTAGTGGACAGTTCTATGAAAATTAAAGGATGTACAAAGTTGGGTTTTTAACGGACTTCCAAAAAGGAGGAGGTACTCAATTGGACTGCATTTTTTTTTTAAATGTTTGTTACCTCAGAACTTTCGACTGGGTGAACCGATTTTTATGATTCTTTTTTTTTTATTTGAAAGCTGGTGCTTCCCGTGAGGTTCCATTTCAATTTGGCCCAGTTCTGTCATTTTTGTGAAATTGGTTTTTTATATGGATAATCTTGTTTTCACGGACTGCTGAGACAGTGAGAGAAACATAAACTTTTGCTTTATATAAGTGTGATGTCTTCAGGAACCGTATTCGCCAATATCCCGCGTTGATCAACTCGACCACCACCAACTGGTTCCTGGAGTGGCCGCGAGAGGCGCTGCTGGAGGTGGCCTACAAGTTCCTCGACGGGGTCGAGCTACTCGCCTCCATCACTGGACCGAGGGTTACTATACGTTACTACATAGCAGGTTCTTTTGATGATGATGGTAACAAGCTAAGCAGCTAATGTATAAGAAGAAATGCAGATATCCGATATGTTGCCTTACTTTTTATACGACTATGGGGGAAAAAGGAATTTCTCAATAATAATACAACACTGTTTTAAACTATCACGGTTGTTCACTAAAGTTATATGATTATTTAGGCGTGTTAAGCACTTTTTGGGTGAACAAAAATCATGGAACTCGCGGCATCGTCACGCTGTCACAACACATAATACATAGTACCGTGTATTTTAAAACAGCGCCATCTCTTGTAGAATAGGTGAATTACTACTTAAGTTTTTACTTCTGACGTGCTGTTTTTTTAGGTTTGTTACCTTAGAACTCGGTACTTAATGAATCGATTTGGTTTTTTTATTGAAAAGATATACTTTCAAAATGGTCCCACAGGAATTTCGTCAAAATCGGTTCAGTAGTTTGGTTTTAAGTTAAAATAACTGGAAAATTTTGTTACCTGCAAGCCTAGCATGGGCCGTGGACAGATTGTCTTTCCACCGTTTTTATCCCGCTAGAAGGAGACAAACGTATCCATATTCTAGCTCTGTCTCGTCTAAGCGCGGATAAAAACGGTGGTAAGACAATTTTCCACGACCCGTGCTAGGCCTGCAGGATGACAGTGTGATCATCCTAGTAACCGAATTTAGCCGTTATATACAAATTTTGTGAAATCGGTTTTTAAATTGATAATTATGTATGTGTTTGTAACGCGATATCTACGCGTATTGTAAGACGATTTGATTGTTTTTTTTAGACGTGATAAGTCATAACGTCTTATAAATCAATGAACGTCAGCTGCACGCACGAAAAAAGCATGACTCATTGTCACGTTCCGCCTGAGCCAAGCATGCAAGCGAGAGCGCGGAACAAGCGATAGAGAGGCACGATCGGCCTAAGCGTTCGGCTTGTGACGCGTACGTTATCACGTAAAATTATCGTCCGTACCGACTTTACAGACAACCAATTTTTTTATATACTGTATTTCGAGGGTGGTTGTCGTGGGATGAATCCATCCATGAGTAAAAAAAATAACTTTAATTTTTAGACTTAAGTATTGTGTGTTCTAGGTCCGTCGCAAAGAGTCTATAATCGAGAGTCGCGAGGACTCGATGCGAGCGTCGGCCGCCAACATAATGTCTCTGATCCACTCGTCTGTCGGTAAATACTGCGTGCGCATGTGGAACGATATGCGACGCACCAACTACGTCACGCCGACCAACTACCTAGAACTTGTGCATGGTTACAAAGAGTGAGTAACCAACATTTCTAACTCAAGGGGCTCAAAATAGGTGGGTGAAAGTTCTAACAAACACTCAGAAAAAAACAATAAATGAAAAAGGTTATATCTACAGTTTCCTCTTTAGCACCCCCGTCGGTCGTCCATTCGTTTACATTTGAGCACATCATTTGCAGTAGTGTGCGCTCAATATTGAAGTGTGCGTTTGTAGAACTAGTTAGAATATGTCAGTGTGTGCAATACGTGTTTACATCGCCTCCTGCAGTTTTTGACGGTTTTTTTCGGTACCAGCTTGAGTTTAAAGGCAGATCAAAACAATGGAACCCTTCGTGCGCGAGTCCGACTCGCACTTGGCCGGTTTTTATTTGAAGTCGGTTAAATACACGTGCGCAATGTGTGGCGTCAGCTAAGCGAGCGCGAGTACGGTGCTCTTGCGCAGCTTACCTATCTCGCTCTTGCTCGGTATTCGAAGCGACTTCTCGCTCATTGGTTCAGGCCACAGAAGAAGAACGGAAATGAGAAGGAAAATCTGTCGCCAAGTATTGTGACAGAACCTTGATTGAACATTCTTATTTATGTCAATGCGTCGAACTCCGCGTCACAGTTGCTAACAGAGTTGCTTTGGGTTTATATAGGTGCATATGGCTACAACATTTTTTTTATAAAATGCCTTGACAGCCGTTCTAGTTTAAACAACAACAAAAAAAATCTGGTTCAGGCTGTTGACACTGACTATCGTATTACTATTCCAGGATGCTGAGAGTGAAGAGATTCGAAATAGCGCTGCAAGCCAACAAGCTGAGGAACGGGCTCGGCAAGGTAGAAGAAACCACCAAACTGGTGGGCCAGATGTCTGAAGAATTGGCCATATCGCGAGTGAGTAAACTATGGCCTCAGAGAAGTCAGATTAGAGTAGTCTTGTCTATTAATAGACATGTTGACTAATTAGTTTTTAACCGACTTCCAAAAAGGAGGAGGTTCTCAATCCGACTTAAAAAAATATATATGTTTGTTACCTCAGAACTTACGACTGGGTGAACTGATTTTGATGATTCTTTTTTTATTTGAAAGCTGGTGCTTCCCGTGTGGTCCCTAATTTGGCCTAGTTCTGTAATTTTTATGAAGTCGGTTTTTTAATATTGATAATTATTACGAAAGAAAAACATATTTAAATTTGTTCACTTTTTTATATAGAATAGATCCTGCATTTGGCCACTAACTTGCCTGATGGTAAGCGACGGTGTGGCCGAGGATGGAACACGTTAATCTAGAAGATATCTATTCGCTCTAGCCTTGAAGATGCCTAGATTGTAGTTAGAAACAAGTTAATAAAATCTGTTATTGCGAAATATCAAAGAAATTATCACACAGGGCGTCTTATAATAAGCAGCCGATTTTTTTTTAGAATTTTTGTCTGTTTGTTTGTTTGCGCACATCTCCTAAACCACTGGACGGATTTAAATGCGGTTTTCACGAATATGCTCAGCTATGACCAGATTGAAGTACAGGCTATGTTACTTTGCGAACGGGAGGAAAAATGGGTTAAAAGGTTATATGAAAATCTACGCGTAGGTACAAAGTCGCGGGCAACAGCACTAGTTTGTAATAGTAACACCTGTCAACTAGCCCATTCCATTGGTTAACATTTCGCCACTCCGCTTCGATCATTCAAATAGCATTATACTGTGTGCAGGCGCAAGTGGAGGACTATACGGAGCAATGTATCGAATATATGGGAGTGATTAACGTGCAGCAACGGAACGCAGACGAACAGCAACGCAGCGTTGCCGCTAGAAGTAAGCTATCAGGGTCCTTACAGCTAACTACCATAACCGAGAGCTCGAATTAGCACAGTTTGCAAAATCACGCGACCTTAACGCGCCGAGAATGCCGAGATACGGTTTGCGGTCGCGTAACGTTTCGCAGTCACCTACACTGAATCGCTTATAACAGGTAGCCCAGAACTTTCTGCTATGCGTCTTGCACATGGTGCTAGTAATGGGTTACCATCTGGTGAGTTACCATTATCTCAAAAACATTCTTGAATATCCTTACATTAACTTTTGTCTTGCTCTCCCATTAGTCGAAAGAGCGAGACAAAATTCAATATAAGATTATTAAAAAACTTACCAACTTTTTTTGTCTTCAAACATGTTCGAATTATATTAAAATATTAACCTCGCAAAATGACCGAAGCACATTAAAAAAAGTAGACAATTATTTTATATCTTAAAAACATAAATGCGTGAGCGAGATCGCTGCGCCTGGTATTATATCCCTTAAGTAAAGAAATTCTGTAATAGGACCCTGCAAAAAAAATACATAAATAATCTGTCCTAATTTTGACAGTTTACAGTGACTGGAAGCGAAAAGCTGAAGATCGAACTAAGTGACACCTTAGGAGAGGCCTATATTCAGCAGTGGACTAGTATAGGCTGATTATGATGATGATTATACTTCTCTGATATGTTAGAGCTTGTTTAGTTTTTGATTATATAAAACGTTCTAACGTACGCCTCTAAACCAGGTAAGAAAACGATGGAAGAAGAGGTTCAGTG
This sequence comes from Agriopis leucophaearia, assembly GCA_949125355.1. Lineage (NCBI taxonomy): Eukaryota > Metazoa > Arthropoda > Insecta > Lepidoptera > Geometridae > Agriopis > Agriopis leucophaearia. The sequence goes on along the minus strand of OX421268.1, from coordinate 15,707,706 downwards.
CAAGAAGCTAGCCGACGCTGCCATGCGGGACCTGGCCAGTGCCATGCCAGCACTGGATGAGGCCGTCAAGGTACTCTTTGCTTTCTTCGATGAGTTATGCGGCCATTAAATTATAACACCTTGTATATTCATTGTTGTTAAGGAAAAAGAAGAGATAATTTAAACACATTAAAGAATTACAATAAAAACCAAACTAAACCAAAAACGAAACTAAAAATTTTTTTTTTGTTTACAATCCAGCCCCACCTTGGCATGATGCCAGTTGATAAATAGTAGGTATTTAGACAAATGGATCTCGGGCCAGTGATCTCGTCGTATAATGCCACGTTCACACGCCAATGCCAATGGTCGTCGTTCCTTATGTCTATTGACATGGGCACTGACTACAGCCACTGAAGTACTTTCTGAATTAAACTTGTGGATGGCTGTAGCTATCTTTAGATGATTTGTCAAATCGAACGAGTGAATCGGTTTCTTCTAGGCAAGAGTGCTCCAACGTAGACCGAAACATCGCTTAACAGCGAGTTGGAGGTCAAACGCATACCTATTCCTAAAAAATATATAATAAAAAACATTTATGGCTTACGTTATAGTATAGACGATTATTTTTTCGTCAGGCCTTAGATGCTCTGAATAAGAAGGACATCACTGAAGTAAAGTCGTACGCGAAGCCGCCATACAAAGTAGAAATGGTGTTGGAAGCCGTGCTGATTTTGTTACAGGCAAGTGGCACCTTGATAAAAAAAAAACACTGGTAAAGTGCATGTCGGATTCGCGCACCGACGGTTTCCCACCCAAATAATGTGTTTTCTTTCATTCAATTTGGGATCTTTAGCGCGCGCCCGACTCGCACTTAGCCGGTGTTTTTATTTGTTGTTATACTTTAGAGTGTATACTATAATCATGCTAAGTTTGAAGCTTGTACGTATTACCGTTTTTACACTAGAGCAAAGACAATAATACGTTTGAAAAACTTTTGTTGTATGGGAAACAATAAATAAAAGAGGGTACTTTTTGATTTTATTTTTATTTCATAGTTAACCCGCCGTAACATTATTCTGTGAAAATATCATTTGGCTATCATTACTGTTCAAAATATACAAGCCGTTAAAAGGATATGATTATGACTTACACCGTAGACTTAATAATAGGCTCCTGTTGACACCCATTGGGTAAGGAACCCTAAAAACGCTGCGCTATTTAAAGAGATATGTAAAAAAACTAAATAACATCGGTGCAGCTGTTTTGGAGAAAATGGCATACGACATAATATTACAAACTCACTGACACCCCAACTGCATATACATAGAGTGAATAAATTTATTCTAGATCGACGTGCTCCATCCATGGGGACATCGTCACTTACCATCAGGCATGTAAGTCGACAAATATAGATCAGCGTTAATAAAAAAAAAACGTGCAAAAGTATAGCTACAAAAATTATCATGGGCGTCTTGGTGATCTATGTACCCATTAAGTCTCTTTGCAAACGTTCTCGGGATCATTTCATAACCATTTTGTCGTGATTTGTAGAAAGAGCCAACATGGGCAGAGGCGAAGCGTCAGCTCGGAGACCAATACTTCTTGGACCGGCTGCGGGACTTCGATAAGGACAACATACCGGACAAGGTGCTCAAGAAGATCGGCACCTACACTTCCAAACCGGACTTTGATCCAGGTACCCTAACAATAGCCCTCTCAGATTAAATTTTTATCAAAAAAGAAATATACTCACGGTATATAAAGGACTAAAGTTCACCAATGCTATGTGGGGCGGAGTTAAAAATTTCTCACTTATAATAACGTTTCGAAAATGTTGACCACAAAAGTTGTATGTAAAAAGTTGTTTATATTGGCTATAGTACGGCCGAAAACCCGTACGAAGCGCTTTGATTCCACTTTTATTGTGCGAACTGCTCGTATGTGAAATGCGCTGCCTGAATGGGTGTTCCCCGATAGTTACAATCTGATGGGTGTTTTCAAGTCAAAAGTGAATTGGTTTCTTCTAGGCAAGCGTGATCCATCGTAGGCCGCATCATCGCTTAACATAAGGCGAGTTGGCGGCCAAGCGCAAGCCTATTATACAATAGAAAAAAAAATAAAAAAAAGTTGTCCCCGCCCCGCTACTATAGTTATTTGCTTGGTTCATATTGCGGATAGTTGGCCTTTACCACCATAGTTGTATACCTTTTATGTTGAAGATAGTTGATCCCCGCCACCATAGTTATTTGCGTGTTCCATTGGCCTCCGCCGCCATACCTTTTATATTGCCGATAGTTGGCCCCCGTCACCATAGTTGCAAATCTATTATATTGCCAATAGATGGCCCTCGCCACCATGGTTGCAAACCTTTTATATTACCGATGCTAGTTACCCCCGCTACCATAGTTATTTGCTTGTTATATTTTTCTCAGAAATTGTGGGAGCGGTGTCTGCCGCTGCTAAATCACTTTGCCTTTGGGTTCGAGCTATCGAGAAGTACGGAAAGGTTTACAAGTGAGTTTAGTTTCTTCTTTTTGGTTATTACATGTAAAACACATTGAATGGGAAAAACTGCGAACTCTTTGTTTCATCGGAAATAGATCCACGTTAGTGATACCTACATTTGTTTCTAACACGTTCCCAGGATAGTGAAGCCAAAGAAGGAGCGGCTGGAGGAAGCCCTGGAGTCGCTTCGCATGAAGCAGCAGATCCTGGCGGAGGCACGCGCCAAGCTCAGGGAGCTCAGTGAGATGATCGCGCGACTGCAGGCCGAATACGATGAAAAGGTAACTAAAGGCTGTACTTGAAATTTAAATTTGAGTAATTTCGTTAGACTTTCAAGTTTTTTTTACCGAGTTCCAAAAATGAGGAGGTTCTCAATTAGACTGTTTTTTTTACATATTTTTTTTTATGTTGGTTACCTCAGAACTTTCGACTAGGTGCACACCCAAGTGGGACTCCACTGCAATCCATTGACTCTATCTCGAATAAGATTACTTCTTACATTTTGTAGCTCAAACAAAAAGAGGAGCTCGAGGAAAAATCCAGGATGCTGCAGTTGAAACTGGAAAGAGCTGAAGCATTGATCACTGGACTGTCAGGTAATACTTATGGATCTTGCACACTGTGCAAGTAAACTGCTCAACTTAGGACAAGGGCAAGCGTGCGAGAGCAGGATGAATATATGTGCAAAATGCATCCTCCTCTGGTTGAGCAGGTTAGACGCACCGTATGCAGTCTAAATGTCATAATGATATAAATGACATATACATGACATATAAATGAATCTTCATCAAATAAACAGAGGAGATTGCACTTACCTCCCGACCGCGGCCTTCCTAAACTTCACCAAAAACGCGCTGGTACAGCAGTTCGCATTCAGTTACTCGTTACCTAGCGATGCGTAAGCATGACGAAGTGTGCTATCAAAAATTGTGAAAATAACTCTTAATGATAAGGCCACCACTTGGGGCACTAGCTCGTAAATATTTTCTTTTTTTGTCATTTTTATTTCTTCTTATATCTTTAGTGATTGGAGACTCAAAAGTCATTCATACAATTTGAGTCTAGGATCAGCCCGCTCGAAAAAGATTATGCTGATAATTTTTAATTTTACAATCATATCATCGCGGGGAGGACTAGCTGTCAAGTGTTTATATCGTCATTGTGGCCATCTTACACAGGCCCTCACAGGTTTACCCGGGGTTTTTTTGTAAGGGCCTGTGTGAGGTGTTTTTCTAACCGAGTGATTGTTTGCTTGGCAGGCGAGCGGGAGCGATGGGAGCTGACAGTGGAGCGACTGGACAAAGAGTTCGAGAATCTCCCCGGGGACTGCCTCATCGCGACAGGTTTCGTCGCGTATCTTGGGCCTTTCGTGTCCGAGTACAGGGAAAGCTTAATGGATGACTGGTTCCGGGAGGTATGGCTCTAGACCGACTGTTTAATGGTTATGCACTTTTTGTGAAATTTGACAATTATTCTTGTTGGCTCTACATTCTTAACTGACTTCAAAAAAAGGAAGTTCTATGTTCCACTGTTTTTTTAACTAATTTTCAAAAGGGAGGAGGTCTTTAATTCGACAGTTTTTTTATTGTTTTTTTTTTTATGTTCGTTACCTCAGCTTTGGCTGATGCTTCCCGTGTAGTAGTACCATTTCAATTTGCTTCAGTTCTGACATGAAGTTGGTTTTTTATATTGTTAAGTATTTTTATGGATGTTCAAGAATTCCTCCGCCAATTGTGAATTGATTTTGATGATTCCTACAAATGCAATACATGCAATACTCTTTTTTATCTGGACCCTAACTTTATTTCAGTGTTCTAGATGCAGTTAGGTTTTGGTTTTTAAATCAATATTGTCTTGTTAGGTTTACGACGAACAGCTGCCGGTCACAATGGACTTGAGCATGAAGTACTTCCTACTGGATGATGCGACGCTAAGGGATTGGAATTACATGGGGTTGCCAGGTAAATATACACTAGGCTATCCGGACAGGTGTTTGATTTGTTAAAAGCAACGGCCTTTGTGAACATTGTATCATACGTATTGCAGAAGTTCCTAGGTCCTAGTTTTTTTTAAACATGGGAAGTATAATTAAATTAGGAGTATGAAACGGTTTCCTTGTTTAAGGTTTATCCCGGGATAGGATATATGTTTATCCGGCGATGGGATCCCCCTCCCCGGGAAGGGTTTTTTCTCCCCCCGGATATGTTTATCCCGGGATAAACCTTCCCGAGAAAGTTTGAAACAGTTTCCTTGTTGAAGGTTTATCCCGGGAAGATTTATTCTGAGAAGTTTTATCCCGGGAATGTTAATCTGTGGAAGGGATTTTCCCACCGGGAAAGTTTCAGACAGCTGGATAAGGCAAGCAAGGGGTCGGGGTCACAATTAGCCTCATGGGAGTGGGGTACACGGTGATGCCACTGAACCGACGGCTCGCCACAAAGCTGCCCTTGCGTATTGTTATTATTATTAATTTGCGATAATAAACAATTGCAGATGATAACTTCAGTGCTGAGAACGGTATAATAGTGGTGCGCGCGACTCGCTGGCCGCTCGCAGTCGACCCGCAAGGGCAGGCGCTCATATGGCTCTCGCACCTCGAGGAGAAGAATGACATAGAGGTACTGAGTCAATAACGTTTTTATCTCTTCTAATTGATAAACTAGGTTTATGAAATAATTCAATAAGTGCGCTTAAAGTAGCTCTTTTCTCATAAAGTCTGAATACAAAAAAAAAACTACTTAATCAGAACTGGACCAAATTGAAATGAAACCAAATGGGAACTCCCGTTCACAACATGAGGTCCCGTTTTACCCTTTGGTTACGGAACCCTAAAAACACGCGAATAGAGTCTTCTATAGCTACTCTTAAGCCTGTGTCTACGCTAGTAATTTAGTTGTTCGATGAAGCTGTGATTGTGGCTAACTACATAATAATATATGACCAACAGCGTATGTGATTAAAGTGCGTTTTTGACGTAGGTCCTATAATCCGTCTCTTAGTACTAAAATACTTGATACTACCGAGGTAGTGGTCAAACGCAAGCATTAAACAATAAATAAAAGTAAAAAAACAAACAATAAATAGCCGTCAGAAATGTTAACTCGCTATTTCTTCTGTAGATCGTAGACTTTGGCCAGCCCAACTACCTCAAAATAATGGAGAGCAGTCTAATAGCTGGTTCGCCTGTCATCATACAGAATGTGGGCGAAGTTCTGGATCCTTCCATAGCTCCTATACTGGACAAGGCCGTCGTGACCATCGGGAGGGACAAGGTTATCAAGTTCAATGAGAAGATGGTGCCTTATAATAGCAACTTTAGGATGTATCTGACGACTAAGTTAGGTTAGCATGATCTGGTATCGTTACATTCCTACATAAATGATGTTTTTTTTATGTTACTGAGTGACGAGACAGGCAAGTTGCTCGCTTGATGGTAAGCGTCACGCTTGCCCGTAAAAGTTCAGAGCCATCTAGAATTTAGAAGACCAACAGTTCCAAACACTGCGGGGAGTTCTACTTTAGATTCATTGCCGTGGCTTACTGCTCTTACGGTGTGTTACGGCTTGTGCAACTATCGTGTGACTCTGGATGCAATCTGGCTGCGTATTGAGTCCAGCCAGATTGAGTATTGCCGCGATTAGCGCGTCATTGTGGCATCTTTGTTTTTTTTTATCGAAGTTGTCCATAATGATGAGTACAATGACCCCCTTTCGGCTTACAGGGTATATGCGTAACCCTGTAGAGGCGCTCGTCTAGTTATGTAAATCTTGAGGGTCGGAATGTTTATGTATTATCAGGCCTGGCGCACTCCACACTTTAGGTATGAAGCTACAAGTAGCCGACTTGTCGGACTTGCTGTGCCCGCTGCCGCGCGATAGACAGAGATTACGCGACAAGAGTTACGCGATAGACAGAGAGGCAACTTGTAGGTTAATATAGCAGTAGGTAGTTAGCGCTCGCATTTCCTGAATTGGACTTTATTGTGTGGTAGCAAGAGTCGCTACTTATTTAAAAGCTCTTGCGGAGTGAATCTTCTGTGCTTGTACTATATGTATTCTGTGGTATTATGTATTCATAAGTGTTCTATCTATATTGTCACTTCCAGGCAACCCAACTTACACTCCCGAGACACTTACTAAGACAACGATGGTGAACTTCGCGGTAAAAGAGCAGGGTCTGACGTCACAGCTCCTTGGCATCGTGGTGCGCAAAGAGAGGCCTCAACTGGAACAGATGAAGGACAATCTGGTCATGACCATTGCCAATAACAAGAAAGTACTGGTGGGTTTTTTTCTCTTTCCCCTTGAAAGGAATTTGGCGTCGCACACTTTATATCATTAATTAGTTTGGATTTGCCTTAAACTCGAGCTAGTACTGAAAAAAGTCTGCCAAAAACTGAAAGGGCGAGGTAAACCTAGTTCTACTAGATTTGATACGCTTCACAATTTTCAATGTAAAGTTATTATAAGAATGTTTCTGTGATTATGGTCCCCACCTGATATTTAAATTCGTCGTTTAAAAATCTGCTCTGGTCGAGAATCGAGCCCAGGACCTTTTGCTCGTGAGGTAGATGTGCTAATACTGAGCTATACCGGTGGGAAAAAATTAACGAACGTGTACATATTATGTAGAATGTATGAACTGCTAACCGCATGGTTTCCAAACCTTACCCGCGTTACTACTGTTGTTTTTTTATACTGGTAGTATCTTAGATCTGACAAACAAAGGAGAAATGTATGGACGATTATTGTTCGTGTTCAATGTCTCCATGGTTCACCATTTTTTTCACTATACCGCTAAACCGCTTAGCGCAAAAACGAACTATAGCACATTCACAAACTTTTCACGGATACTATAAAAACTTGCAACAAATGAAGCTAAATCTAGCTTGATTTATGTCTGATGGGTCCGCACCCTAACATACCTCACTTGTTTGTTTGATTTGAGGGTAGTATGATGGTCAGTAAATATGCTGTAGCATCAAATCTTACTAAACAAACTTGAAAGAAAGAAAAAAAAAAGTTTAATTGTGACCAAAAAGCTACGTTTAAAAGAATATTATTATAAGATAAAGGTAAAATAAAGTCACATATCGGACCCAACTCAGCATAATGCCGGCTGTTAACCAGCGCTGGTGAAATCAAATCAAATTATTTATTTGTCAGAACATGGTAGGTATACAAACATGTAGCATATAGGGTCGTAAGAATGGAAACGTGTCTCATGTCCATGCCATGTACGGAGTACAAATGTAATATTTTTTTTTTACTTATTATTAAGTTTTTGTTAAATTTAAAAAAGGAATTATGTCTATGTTAGAATATTGTAAAAATTATATTTTAGTTTTGTCTTCCGTTGGATCCGTTTGACTACGTTCCTTTCCCAGCTGGACTTGGAGAACGACTTGCTCCGCATCATGTACGAGTCGCAAGTGCCTCTACTGGAGAACGAAGAACTGTTCGTGACGCTGCAGACCTCGCAGCGCACCTCGCTCGAGGTCAAAGACGCTCTCATCACCTCTCAAGAAACGGAGAAGGAGATCGACTCCGCGCGGGCGGTGGGTACCGTCATATTATTTATTAACAAGTGTATTCATTGCGAAATATAGCCCGTCAAAGCGGAGTCGCTGTCCCTTCCCCCCTCCCCTTACATACAACTATTACACATAGAACCTGTAACTTGCCTGGATCTGATATATTGTAGTGTTGGTATAATTCCATAATTTTTTTATATTTTTGTTTAATATAGCAAATTAAAAAAACTAGGTGTTCAATACTGTTATCAAGGAAATAAAAAGGTTATTATATTATTACAGATATATTAATTATATTATGAATATTAATAGGATATTTTTATCTTGATCATCTAATATAAATAGTAGCGAACAACCGCGACTCGACACGCTCTTGGCCAGTTCAATTATTTTACTGCTATTTACAGTAATTGTTTGACGTTGTCTATATTATTTTTGGTGGGCCGATCCCGGCGGCACTGCCCCGTGACGGGAGTGGAGCGAGCCCCGAACATCCCGTCGAGTTAAAAAAATCAGTTTAATATACTGGTCCCTCAATGAGGGAACTTTCAGATATTAAGCTGAAAAGAACAGATACTACACTTTGATCTTAGCCAAAAGGCCGAGAAGCGATACCGTCGATACACGCTTTGAAATGGCCTGTATGTTCGCGGAGAATCTCGTCACCGCGATTCAGCATTCCACGGCTCACCTGCGTTAGTCATCTGGTACCATTTCGAGGAACTAATACCGAAAGCTCGTACCGTATGCGCGCACGATAAGAACGGTCAATCGAACCGCCAGATGGCGCTCAACAGCTGTGATATAGCTTGTGAGAATAGTTACGTTTATAGACACGCATCGGTCTGTATATGTTGGCGCTAGTATCGTATATCGATGCAAGTGATCGACGTAAAGCGAGCATTTGGTTCATCGATACCTAACAGTGAATAACGTTCTTTACTCGCTGAGTGAATAAAAACAGTTGTTTTGAATTTGAAACAAGCACGAATTATACACAAAAATTATGTACAAAAAATAAATAAAACCTACGGAACGAACTGGCTGGTTGAATGGAGCTATCCAGTTTAAATTAAGAAAAATACATTCCAGGGTTATTATTGCATTATTAATCGAGCGAATAAAAAATTACTCGTGACTTAAAATGAAGGTATGTTAATACTTACTACTTGGGCAGTATCTCATTATTTTTGCTAAAAGTTGAATAAACAGTCGAATAATATTAATTAGTAAAAAAAGTTTTAAAAGGGTTACTAAAAAATTACCAATGATACATATTAAAAATCTGTCTAAATTAGGGTTCATGATTTCTCGAGCTTTTCAATTTCTCGTTGAAATACTATCCTTACCTTAATAGTGAGTATGGTTTAAGTCAGTTATGATATTTTGTTCATACATTTCAGTCGAATGTCGGAGGATCGTTGGGCCAAAACCACAACACAGTGGCTTCCTAAGTATGGCAAACTACCTCCCGGACGGCCTAGACGGAGATGGAGGGATGAACTGTACTCTTACTTGAAAGACTGGACCCAAATTGCCCAAAATAGAGACGAAAGGAAGGAGGGAAGGGAGGCCTTTGCCCTGCAGTGGGACAATACAGGCTAATATAATAAAAAATATAAATAAGCGCTAATCGATATCCTTAGTTTTAAACATTTTACAAAATGTTAAATATGATCTTTTGTCCCTTTGCAGGGTTACGTCCCCACAGCAGTTCGTGCGTCCGTGCTATTCTTCGCTCTGAACGACCTTTCCCGCATCGACCCCATGTACCAATTCTCGCTGGACACCTACATAGACTTGTTCACGTATTCCATAGACCGCAGTCCAAAGTCGCAAGAGCTGGAGGAAAGGATTGGCCACTTGAACGAGTTCCACACATACTCTGTTTACAAGTCAGTATCCGTTTATGTTCCTACCACAGACCTAAAAAATTTTTTGCTACAAATCTATGGTTCCTACATTAAGAGCTGATATGTTGTCAACTTGGCAAACAGTAACTAGTTATGCATCCTCCACACCCGTCTGTGTTGACGCAAAATGGGCCAATGAATGGCATGGTTGCGGGAAACGCCCGCTACACAAATAACCCGTCTGTGTTAGACTAGTATACATACATATATGTAGACAGACTACTCAGCATACCAATGTATTTCTCGGTAATGCTGAGTAAGGCCTCTCGGGCCACCGTGTAGGACTAAGTTAGCGTTAAGAGTTTATTTTTGATTCATTAGGATTAAAGCCTCCAAATCGGCAACACGATTTTTTTTTCTAGTCTTTAAAAACATTTAAAGTGCTCCCAAAACTTAACTAACTACTAAATGTTGTTTATAAACGGACAAGTGCCATTTATTGATTAAACATTATCAATATAAAACATCGACTTCATAAAATGTCTGAACTGGACCAAATTGAAATGGGACCACACGGGAAGCACCATTTGGTCCAATTCTGTCATTTTTATGAAGTCAGTTCCTCTTGAGAACCCTTTTCCTTCCTCTTGACATTGGCGCAGAATAACGACATCGAGACATTACGAAGTGATGCGCGTGCGAGTGAGATCCAACTATAGCGTGTCTCGCTCTAGCGTGGCGTGTGCAGGTGCTAAAACTTTCTGAACACTTTATTTTTATATCTTGCTATTGTTTAGTTATTATAACTTTGATTTTTTGCCAGGAACACATGCCGCGCCCTATTTGAACGCCACAAGCTGCTACTCTCGTTCCACATCGTGTCCCGGATCCTGTTCCAGCAAGGCAAGATGTCGACCCAGGAGTACTTCTTCCTGCTGAAGGGCGGAGTGGTGCTGGACCGCTCGGAACAGCCTGACAATCCCACCAGTGAGTTGTTTTTTAAGGTGAAACTAGCTGTCTCGTGGATAATCCCACCAGAACCTTTTACGAGTACCTGTCCGAAATAAAAAGTATCTTATGTTACTCTCCAGTCCTCCAGCTTAGTCCATGTAATGAATAGAACCTAGCCTATATACTCAAGAACCAATCTTCTACCAGTGACAGACAGGCCCCTCTTTCCCACTGGGCATTCTGGGCACTTGCCCAGGGCCCCGCGATAGATAGGAAAAACTTAAACGATAATGACTGACTACAATACCTACTTGCTTATTAGCTTTTGCATACGCGAAGCTACTCTACTCTCGCCTGAAAATAGTGCTCCGTCAAAGTCTTAGGGGCCCCATTATCCTAATGTGTCCAGGGCCTCCAATAGGTTAAAGACGGGTCTGGTGACAGACGCACAAATTTTCATCACCAGCCAGAAGACTACGTCCACTGCTGAACATAATATAAGTCTCCCTCCTTAGAGCTCTACAATGAACGAAAGCACCTTCCATGATGGGGTAGGCGCCATAATCACCACGCATGGCAGGTAGCTTGGAGATCGCAGAGCGTTCACCGTGCAGTACGAGGATGCCGCTTCCCATCCTCTGTTGGTTCTGGTCGCAGTTTTACGACATGCCTGGGTCCAAGTGGATGATGGCCACTTGTAGATGGATGTAGGTCAATAATGATGATGATTGTGTCACAGACTGGATGCCAGACGAGTGCTGGGACAACATTACTGAGCTGGACAAGTTGCCCGGGTTCCACGGCGTCGAGGACGGCTTCGAGACGCTCAGCAAGGAGTGGAAGGAGTGGTACCTTCACCCCGAACCCGAGTCGCTGCCCCTACTTGGTACTTGCTACATACGCGGACATTATAAATAAAATATCTGGGACATTTTTGTACACGCGGTCATTTGACCCCAAACTAAGCAAAGCTTGTAATATGGCTGCCAGAGACTGAATACGTACATATATATTTTTAAATACATACTAAAATAGATATGAACACCCAGACATAGAACAAATACAAATGTTCATCACATGAATGTTTGTCCTAGGAGGGAATCGAACCCACGTCCTCAAGTGCAGATACATTTACAGCACCTAAACCGTTAAACGTTAGACCTGGCGCCGCCGCACAGTGGTTCGTCCCTATACAAGAGGTTGGACATATGGTACTGAAAAAATCAAAGTCCTAAATTCACAAAACTAAATACACCATTCGATTCGTATACCAAAAGCAAACAAAATAGGACCAAAACTTCTTTTGCGATTGAATGCATAGTTCCTTAACTATAACTTAGATAACCTACAATTCAAGTAATTATCGCAAGAAAAACAAAAATACACAAATTATTGCCTAAAAATTGTCATCATCATCACCCAGACGACATCCACTGCTAAACATAGGCCTCCACACTGTATGACATCCTGCCATCTGCGCATCCACGGGATGCCCGTGACTCTAACAATGTCGTCAGTCCATCTAGTGGGAGGCCTACTTACGCTGCGTCTTCCGCAAAAATTGTATACACCAGTGTTCCACCATTATGCTGACTGATGGTACTTTTATCAATAATCGCTGTCCACTCTGTCTTGGCTACCTGTAAGACCTCCTGGTGAATTACAGGTGAATGGAACGACATCTGCAACGATTTCCAGAAGATTCTGTTCATTCGGTCGCTTCGACCGGACCGCATCTCCGCCTGCGTCACCACATTCATCACCAGCGTGCTGGGCCCGCGGTACGTGGAGCCGCCCGTGCTAGACATCAAGGTGAGCATATCATCTCAGTCATCACCATAAGACAGATTCTGTTCATTCGATCGCTTCGACCGGACCGCATTTCTGCCTGCGTCACCACATTCATCACCAGCGTGCTGGGTCCACGGGACGTGGAGCCGCCCGTGCTAGACATCAAGGTGAGCATATCATCTCAGTCATCACCATAAGACAGATTCTGTTCATTCGATTGCTTCGACCGAACCGCGTCTTCGCCTGCATCACCATTCACCGCCTGTGCTTGATATAAAGTTGATTTTCCATGATAATTTTTAAAAGCATCTTTTCACTTTAAGCCAGTAAACCAACGGCTCCAACGCTCCAAAAAAAATACCAATTAAAAAAAATGTTTTATTTTGTGTTAATTAAAAAAAAGACCAGGGTCCGTGACTTTTGTTACATTTAACTAAAATTTTGTTAGCTTAAACTAATTTACTTTAGTTATTCTCTATACATATACAATTCAATACATGTTCATTGTCAGATGTCATGGGAAGAGTCAACGTGGAAGACGTCCCTGCTGTTTGTGCTGTCCCCAGGTGTGGATCCGACGGCTGCGCTCATCCAACTGGCTGTCGACGTCAAGATGTTCGACAAGTTCGCCTCGCTCTCGCTGGGGCAAGGACAAGCGCCCACTGCCGCTAAGTACTGTTCAACACGTTCACATTACTGTAGGGCCTGATTTAGGGTTATTCCTTTTGTTCCCTAGGTCATGTTCACACTGGGAGTATCTATTTACTTACTACATACATAGTATCTATCTACTACCTATTAGACTTGTCTGGCACCAACTTCAAAAAGATGAGTGGGTAGCGCTTATAATAATTATATTAATTTATTTTCGCTTTTGAGTGCCTATTTGTGGTTTTGAAGTCGGTTTAATGTTTTTTGGTAAAAATAATTTATTCCATATATTTTTGAAGTCTGTTTTTTATGTGATCCACTTGTTTGTAAATCAGTCCAGGAAACGTTTGATAGTATAACTTCGGCCGGTGTTGATTCCCAGGTTGCTAGCAAGCGGCATGAAGGACGGTGGGTGGGTGTTCCTGGCGAACTGCCACCTGGCTTGCGAGTGGCTGGGTTCGCTGCGTGGACTCGACAACCCCAAGATCCACCCGCGGTTCCGCCTGTGGCTCTCCTCCATGCCTGATGATAAGTTTCCTCTGGGCGTGCTGCAGAGAAGCATCAAGATGACGACGGAACCACCGCAGGTACCGCGCTTCGCTAGGAGGCGTTTTCAAAGTACACTTGATACGCTTTGAGTAGGCCATAGCTCATGAGATAGCCCATGAACTAGCTATGACCTATTGGTATAATAATATCAGATCCAACCTTCGAAAAATTATACATGGAAAATTTAAGTCAAAAAACGTCCGCAGTTGCATATATGACCAAAGATACAATTTACATCGAAACAAAACAATTTTACCAAAACCAACCGTATATTTATACATTTACCGCTCAGTTCTCTAATGTGAATTTGATTCGTACAACATCGTCAAAACTCGTCAACCGCCGTTGATAAAGCGAGACGACGATTATGTCTGCATTACAAGTGGGAAAGGAATGGACTACTTGTTTTATGTTTGAAGTGAAATAGCGATTAGTCTTGGTACGTGTCTGAAAGGGCATGCTGCGCAATGACAATACTATTACCTGAATAGCTGAAATGAAGGTGTTCCCCGAGCGCCTTCAAGTTGCGAGTGAATTGGCTACTTCTAGGCAAGCGTGCTCCATCGTAGATAACTTCAGGCGAGGTGGCGGACAGCCACAAGCCTGCTATTTTCAATTTAAAAAAACTCTACCCAGGTTATGCCCGTCGGAGAATAATTGACGTGATGTGTTAACTAAAGTTTTGCTGACATGGCGTAATTAGTCGTAGGAAGCGAAGGCTAACCTAGGGTGTGTTGATATTTAATTCTTCCCAAAATCAAGTTCACATGGACGCGTTATTCCCAGGGTCTGAAAGGCAACCTGGTCCGTCTGTTCGCTAACATGAACGAAGACAAGTTCGATGAGGCGACGCCGCAGTACCGGCGGTTGCTGTTCTGCGTGTCGGTCTTCCACTGCACGCTGATTGCTAGGAAGCGGTTCCGTCAGCTCGGGTACAACGCGGTCTACAGCTTCAATGACGCTGACTTTGATGTGAGTTTTCTTTATAAGAAGATTCGAAGCTGATTATTGAACAAGTTTGAATTTTTGTATCTATGTTATATTTGTTTGACGATAACTTCAGTCAGGCATTATCAGTTTACCATGTTTCCACTGCTGGGACACGATCTGGGATGTGATCGTATCCACAATGCTGGCCCAGACGCATGTTGGTGAATGTATATCACTGAACTTTTGAGGTTCTTGGACATACCGGTTTCTTCGCAATGTTTTAGTGCAGGGCCGAGGATCGAACTGGGTGCTGTTAGATTGCAGACCGCACATTATACAGCTCGGCAACCATCGCTCCGTCCATCCATCAAAATAATCAAACCGAGCTGCGCATGCTGGTCTGTTTCACGGACATAGGAAAAGTGACAGAGGATTCTTTTTATCCTAGAAAAATTACGGTTCCTATAGAATTGTCAACGCGACTGAAACCGTGGGACGTGGCTTGTAAGTCATATCTTGGAGCTGTAACTTTTAAGACAAGGACCGTTTCCATCTCGCAGGTATCAGACAACCTTCTAGCAAACTACCTGGAAGAATACGATGAGGTCCCGTGGGACGCCCTACGCTACCTGTTCGCGATAATCAACTACGGCGGACACATCACCGACGACTGGGACAAGCGAGTTCTCATAGCGTACATCAACCAGTTCTTCAACGTCGATGCGCTAGAGGTACCCTTCTACAGGTGAGAGGCATATTTAGGGATTCTGAAACCAAAACAAAAAGAAAGTACGTAGATGGTTGCCCTAAAACTTCAATAGTTCTTAGGTTAGGGCCTCTCAAATAAGTTTGTCCTAAGTTCCCTTTAAGAACCGTATTATAAATGCAATCGTAAGTCTTTATGCGGAAAGGGTGTACTAAGCCGAACAGGGTAATTTATACTCATCATTATGAACTACTTTTCATGCCAATCAACGCTGAAATCGCGAGAAAAATATACACTTCGTCAAGTGTGAGTTCCTATAGAACAGTTGATACTTTTTCACTATTTTAGGGTTGGTCCCAAGGCGCCAACCTAGTCCCTTAGTAAAAGTTGTTTATAATGACTGGTATTATGGATGCATTTCGGCTCAGTACATCGGCCCTTTCTGCGTAATCCTGTATATTTGTTTATTGTCATTCATTTAACGGTAAAGGGTGTTGAGAATTAGAATGAGGCCTTCTTACATTCGTGTTTAGATTGTCCCCAATCCCGGCATACCACATCCCTCGTGACGGCAGTCTGGAGTCCTACCGGGACTTCCTGGACTTATTGCCGGGGTACGAGCGGGCTGAATCCGTGGGACAGCATGCCTCCGCTGACGTCGCCACTCTGCAGCAGGTATGACGTTTCCAAGTTACCCAAGAAATGAGGCTATACTTTACATGCAAACAAATAAGGCTCAATTTAGATACCACTCCATCTTATAACATGACACCAGGTAAAGCGCGAACTCTCTCAGACAACACATAAGCGCATTGAGCGGTTGTTAAAACACCCACTTACCCAGTATCCAGCCATATTCATACAGTTTGGTTTTGGCGCCAACATTCAAAATTCATGCCCTAGTATTGTATTACTCGTATTTTCCAAATTATGTTTTTTCGAGTGTTCATGTGTATTAACCATAAAGTGATCGATAACGTGAAAAAGTGTAGACATGTGACATAATGCAGTGGAACGTGTATTTTCGTCTTATTCTCAATCTGAAGAATCTTCTAGTAAAGTTTCCACTTCTTTACTTGGGCGTGACTTACATTGCTCGACTTTGACTAAGATTTGTTTGATATATTTATCTTCAAAAAACGTATAATATAGACTCAATGACTGTTTCAAAAAGGGGGAAGATGCGTGACATCCAAACATTGCACCCATTAAATTTGGCTCGGTTCAAACAACGTTTTGACAAGTAATTCACGTGCTATCACAATCGCCAGTTCGATTGTGACTGAAGTCGTATAGGCCGGTGGGCCTAATTTGTGCGGTCCACGTCAAGGAGTTCGTCCCGTTTCTGCCCACTATTTCCTTACATCAGTGTATAGACTACTTAATATTATTACACTTGACACTTACTGAATAGATAATGTTTGGAGCCAAAACTTATAAGAAACACTACCCAGCATCGACATTGTGACAGGAACCGCGCTCGTACCAGGCGTCGGGCAATAATCTGTGTTTAGAATGCGTCTGCGCTCAGCTAGCAATATCAGTTGTTTGATTTGCGAATGTGCTTGTTACTAAAATGTCAGTTGTTGATAATATTTAATTGTTGTAGGATGCCCTGATAATGTGCCGAACTCTCTTCGCTCTGGCGTCTACCGGAGGCGGTGGTGGAGGCGGCGGTGAAGACCAAAAGGTAACCTAACCATATACATTACCCTGACCTGAAAAGAGGGGGTTGAAGGGAAATGTTTCTAGTGAAATTACAGGGTATAAAGATATTTTACATCTAATATCTGACCGTGACGAGCGCACTTTATTACCGCGCTGGATTTTGGCAGGAACGTTTTTATGCCATTGGTGACAAATAAGCAAAGGGGTCGCCTGATTGTAAGCGATCACCGTCGCCTATGGATACCTATAACTTCAGTGGCAGAGTATCGATACGCCCCACAACAGCCCCCTTTGTAGGACTCCATATGGAGTCCCATACTGATTTTTTATGGGCAAGCGTGATGTGCAACGCGTGAGCTGGTCACACGCTTGATGGCAAGTCTCTCGTTCACATAAAACAGCTGTTGCTGACTCAGTTGCATAAAAAAATCTGGCGAGCTTCAACAAGATAAAGTGCAAAAGGCATTTCTTAGATATCTGTATAAGCGTGCTCATGGATATTATACTTTTATGTATCCCACAGATTTCTTACTCGGTTGTCTGGGCTACAATTCCTTGAAAGTTAGGCGGGAAAAACAACAGCTAACTGTGATGTGCAAAATCCTGCGCGGAGATATTGACACGCCCGATCTTCTTGATAAGTTGTGTAGGTTCTATGTGCCCGACAACTATTTGTGCTGTAGATACCACAAACGGTTTGCTAAGCCTCGTTGCCGTACAGTAGCTCACTCTAAGTCACCTATTCCGCGCACGCTTACCGCACTCAACGCTCTCTTGAAAGACAACCCTAAATGCGATGTGTTTGTAGACAGGTGGTCGATCTTAATGTTGGTATGCTTGACGTATTGTGAGAAGAACACATGATAATCGTGGTTTATTTTGTTTTAATTTAAATTTTTAAGCGCATGATTAAATTGACATACCTATTATTATTTTTAGATATTTAAGAATTTGTGACATGTACCTAAATTATTTTATTTGGATACGATTAGATAACTATAATTAATTAATGTAATTGGCTTAATGCAGTTTTAATTAATAATTAAATAAATCATTTATAATTCATTAAAAAAAACTTGTCCTTATTCTTAGGTCGACGAGCTGGCTGCCGAGATGATGTTAAAGCTACCATCCAAGATAGATAACGAAACGACTGAGAAGATGATGGGCCCTGAGATCGTAATGCCGATGTGTGTGTCGCTACTGCAGGAGATTGGATACTTCAATGAGTTGATTTCAGGCATCGTCTACGGACTGAAGGTACGTCTGTAAATCCGTAGGGGAAGGGAAAAGAAAACACACACATTTCACAAGAAGCATGTGAAAGATTACCAAAATAGAAAAAGAAAGAAGTATGAAAGGGAGAGAAGAGAAGCAGGGCAAAATTGGTTTCTTCTAGGCAAGCGTGCTCCAGAGTAGACCGCATCATCGTTTTACATCAGGTGAAGTGGCGGTCAAGAGCAAGCCTATTATTTAATACTTAAAAAGAAGAATTAAGTAGGGGGAGGGGGGTATGATAAGAGAAACAATGGGACCCCCTCTCGTGCTATCTGTAAGATTAGCGGCCCGCTAATAGCGGGGTATAAGATAGGAGGAGAAGGGGTGGGACAGAAGAAGTATATAGATAGGAGAAAAGAGGGAGATGGAGAGAACATGCGCACGCAAGCCTAGCACGAAGGCCTTGATCAAATTTTGTCCCGTGAGAACCAGATAGACGGTTCCATAACCAAAGCCATATAATTGTAGCCATAGTTCAGAAATTGATAGTTATAGAAAAATTCGAACGAACGAAGCTCTGTGGACTTAGCCAAATTTCAGAGATTTACCATCCCGACATAGCATATACTTTTTATGGTTTAAACATAGAGAAAACTGATTAAGAAACATTATTTGTTAAGACCATTTTACAAAAAGGTCAATGACCTATGAGCTAGAACGCTTTGAATTTATTACAGTTTTATCGCTATTACTCAAAAAGTCATCATCAGATAATGCCCGAAATAATGTTTAATGAAGGTTTTAAATATGAGCTACATGTATTGTAAGTTACGAGTTTCTATGTCTTATAGTTTAGAAATGCAGGGGGGGGGGGGGACCAACTTTTTACCACTTTGGCGGGCCATATTTCGCAAAGTATAGACTTTATAAAAAAGTGATGTATCAAACCTTACCTTCATTTTAAAAGACCTCTTCAACGATACCCCACACTAGTAGGTGGAGTGAAAAAAAAAACATCCCCATTTCACATGTACCAGAGCCACCCCTAAAATGCAATATCATATATTTTTATAGTATTAAAATTGAGATCTATATTATAACTGTTATTATGCAAAGTTTCATGCACTCATCTTAATAATTATAGAATTTAGTAGGTTCTAAAAAAATCGGACGGACGGACACAACGAGTTTATAAGGTTCCTTGTTGGGCTACGGCACCCTAAAAGTCGTGTCGATCATGCTAGCCCTACTGATGAGGGAGTAGAGAAAACTGGGCCTAACAAAACCAAAAAACCTAAAACCTTATTTGCTTTAACGTTGTCAGATCAGAGACATCTGGGTGCCCTAAGTACTTTAACAACAGGACTGGCTAATGGCTAGCTACTCAGTTTATACTTGCTTGACTTTTGACTAGGAGCTGCGCCGTGCGATCGAAGGTCTGGTGGTGATGTCGGAGATGCTAGAAGATATGTATACCTGTATCTTCGAAGGAAGGGTGCCCGTCTTCTGGCGGAAAGGTTGCGATAAACTTTGTACACTTTGTTTGCTAACTTTGACTTTGTTGTAGGTTGATTTAGAGTCGAATTTTATAACTGTAAACCGTACAAAAAATTAGTAGCTGTAGTTTGCTTAGAATATCTAGTAATGGTGGTTAGAAGATTTTATCCCTCAGAATGTACTCAATACTCAATTTATTTATTGCGATATATGTATGCATGCAGACCTTAAATAACATGTTTTTGTCTTAACACATCTTAAAATACATGTAGTACATATGACCCTGTTAGGGTATGGCAACAGAAAGAACGGAACGGTCTATCATTTTTTTTATCTTTGACTAATTTGGGGTAAATCTGACATCAAATGTGACTTAAGGATCAAAAGCTCAAATGTATATCAAGGGTAAAGGGTAATGGGTATCAAGGGTATCAAGGGTCATATAACCTAATAGTCATGTACTCAAGTGCCACAAGGGTCAAAGATCATCAAGGGGTTAAAATGCATCTCAAAATTAAAAAGTTCACATGTGATTTTTAAGGCAAATACTCATATTATGTGATTCAGGGTTCAGATATTATGAATTAAGAGTCCAATACTAAATAGTGCCCGTTTAAATTGTCAAATGTTATTGAAGGTTAAAATGCTCAAATGCGATTCCAGGTTAAAATGCTCAATGGTGATTCAAGGTTAAAATGCTCATAGTGATTCAAGCTTAATGCTCAAACGTGACAACGGTCAAGTGACCTATGGGTCAGAGGCTCAATAATTGGAGCCACAGACAGCCCTCTGTGCACAGGAAAACGAGACCGTGGAGCATGTATTACTGCATTGCAAGGCCACTGAAGACATACGATTAAGGTCGAGACTCCTTGAAGAAACTCAGCAACAAGTCACCAATACTACCACAACACCTGGCGAAACAGCAGTGGAACAGTTTAGGCAGAGACCCAGAGCCGTGCTCCGTTATCTGAAGGAGCTCGGCTGGTTTGTGTAGGCTGTCAGGGGAAAATGCACAATACACCCCAAGCGGGATATCAGTTTTATCACCCCCACTTTAAATTAGAATTAGGCTCAATAATGTACAAGTGATAAATGGTACCAGGTCGTCCATCTATGAAGCCGCTGGGTTCATGGTGCCGCGAGCTGTTTCTGCGTGGAGCCCACCTGCTCGCGTGGGCCAACGCTCCTCGCTCCCCGCCCACGCTGTGTTGGCTGCCCGCCCTGCGCGCTCCTACTGGCTTCCTCACCGCCGTTATGCAGGTAACTCGGCTGGTATATTATATAGTAACATAGTTTGGTTTGATCTTACATACAACACCAAAAGCGGATGTTATTATATATGTTTATTGCAGAGGTTCCCAGACTATGAATTTTTTTTCTACTTTCAAAATTTAGCTGGTTAAGGTGGACTACATTGCATGCAGCTACATTTCTACCATATTCCCAAAACTCGACAAAAAGGACCCGGGTATGTCCTAAAACTACGACCAGAACCACCGAAGGATGGGCAGCAGCGTCCTAATAGTACACGGTGAACGTACTGCGATCCCCAAACCGCCTGCCAAGCGTGGGGATTATGGCAACACCCCTCTATGAGGGAGGCCTCTGTCCAACAGTGGACGTTAATTGGCTGATGATGTGATGATGTGAAGAACGGCCCGCGACTTAGTACGCGTATGTTTTTAATAAAAAACATCAACTTTCCTTTTGCCCTTTATAATTCGGCCCTTTCGCAACATTCTTTCCTAGCGGGATACTAAACTCCATAAGGAATCTACTTGCCAAATTTCAATGACGCAGCTTTCGAGATTTTGTGAGTCATTCAGTCATTGAATGAGTGTATATTATTTCGTGTGTGTAGTATTTCGCTTTGATATTTATACTTAGATTCAAACTTGCATAATAAGATTAATTCAAATATTCAATGTGGATGTCAGGTTTTAAGTATATCCATTTTAAAATAGCGTTATTACAATTTACAGTCAATTAGAACGTTAACAAAAAGTAAAAAAAATGCAAGCTACTTGTCACAAAAATCACATTAAGGGTATTATTAAACAGCGTTGAAACCACGAATGACAAGGCATATTGGGCTATTGTAATATATTATTCTAGGTTACATAGTTGCTACTGAAAGTAGCATAACTGAGATCGCAAGTCAAATAGGTTTGATCATAGGTTTAGTAAAAAGCACGTGCTAATGTATCGAACTTAAAGGGAAAATGCATAATGTGTGTTATCCCGCAGACGACGGCTCGTGGCGAGAGCTGGCCCATCGACACCCTGGCATGGGAGTTCAATGTGATACCGCTCGAGGAAAGCGGCTTCGTGCGCCCGCCGCGCGACGGAGGCGTCTATGTCAGGTAAATATAACTACAGACGATCTGCGGTCAGAACTGGTCCATTGACACTTGTAGTAAAGCATCAGCTCACATACAAAATATTAATATTGATAGGGTAAAAACCTCTCGCTCGATGTTTGGGCCATGTTACAATGGCTGTGGCCACGAACTAAATGAAGACCGCGGGTGAGTCGGACCAGAAGTGCGGGAACTGTGTTCTACCCTCAATTGATGTTGCAAAAATAGAGTCGTCACTACAACATGTTGTCAGCGGGGTTCAGGACCATGTTGCTGACATTGACGCAGGGCCCGATAACGAGAACAAGACTGGGTTGAGATTGGAACAGGTCAGGGAAGAAATATGAGTGAGACGGATGCGAGACTGGAGTGGAAAGAGCGAAGGAGTAGAGTCGATTACTGTCAAGTTGATATCTTCACTACGCGGCGAGCGGGCAAAATTTTTCATTAAAAAAAATTGTCATTTTATTAATTGTCTATAATATCATTAAAATTGTGTGAAACAACCAACTGCTGCTGAAGACAACCCAATATACCCAGCATTAATTACTGGGTATTCCTAAGCCTTGAACTCTCACTTACATCTAGAAAGTTAAAATAATTAACATGTAGAAACATTAACATGGGCCTGAACTGAATCATTAAATACATAAAGTAAGTACATGGCATTTTATCCTTGACACTTAACATTTTAAATATGAATACATTTATATGTGTATACACATACATACAAATTTTGACTTGCAAAAATAGCACTTATGGTACGTAAATATACTAGTTATTGAAGGTTACTTATACAGGATGGAAACTTTTAAGAGTACTGAAAATACTTTGTTGTAGGTACTGAAATATATACTAAAAGTTTTTGCGAGTACTCGGAAAGTACAGAGATTTTTATTACCCTAAAAGAAGTTGGTGTCTTAGAGAGTTGAACGTAAAAGAAACAGGATGGAACGGCCTCAAAAAAAGTTTTTGTCAAAAACTAAATTTTTCTGGATGATTATTTTTTATCTTCAAAAATGGCTCAAAATCTCATGGCGTATCCGTTACAGTCCCTTTTAAAGTTTCCAACCTGTATATTTGTAGGCACCAACGGTTTAAAGGCAACTATAAATGCAGCTTAATTTACCTTTTTATGCCTATTCATTGCTATTTTATTTAAGTAACGAGTATTATCTTCATTTTTGTTTATCAGTAAATGCATTTTATCTTAATTGTTATTATGATACCGGATATATATTTCGTACAGTAACTAAGTTTAAAAAAATGGTTTTTACAGTACAGTATAATCTCACTAATCCGGCACTTCAATATACCGATACGTCCAATAATCCGGCACACTCCGCTAACGCCTCCCTCGCCCCTCTACGCCTATGCGCTCCGTCGCCGTGTCGGTAGTCGTCTAGGAGTCTAACCTCAAAACTTATCACGTACACGTGCCTACGTATTTACCAGTTTAAAAAAATATGAGAATAATGTGTAGATAAAAATGACAAATAAACAGAAACACAAGACACTAAATTTGAAAGATAATATGTACATAAGTATATACATTATATTCTCTTTAAGAAATGCTTTATTTTATATTTTTCTTTGTCTATAATCCAGTAATCCGGCACCCTCTGGTTTTTAAAAGTGCCGGACTAGTGAGATTATACTGTAGTTTGTTTCATAGCGTGGAGTATACAGCTGAAGGTCATTTCAGCATTATAAAGCCATGCTAAAATCTTAAAGCAACAAAAACTCAGATCGCGCCTTCAATAAATTGTTGAATTTTATCTCATCAGTCACTTTCATCATCACTTTTGCCTTTCTTTTTTCCCTCATTCATGGCTTCCCAGTAGTTGGGAGGCTGTTCCCCATCCTCCACCATTTCAAAGGCCTGCTCCACGACTCCTTTCGCCTCTCCTATCAGCACCGGCAGCTCAACCATCGCGTTCATATGCGGCATCGGCAGCCTCACTGTCGCTCGCACCCTGTACTCTATGCAGATCACCTTAGAGTTCGGTATCGAGTATAATTCTGGAAGTGTAGGTAAAACACACAAGCAGCTTGTGACTTGCCTCTCCGGGATGCTGGCTGTCTCCGCTTCGCATAGCTCCACTTTTGCATTCAAATGCTTCTTAGCGCCCTGATCGGACGTATACGTCGTATAACAGTACAAGTCTGTCTTCACAGAGGTTATTTCTACATCAGTATCGTTCGTCACCACGAAGGAAATGTGCGCGTTCTCACCAGGTGTCAGCAGCGTCTTTTCAATCTCAGCTTTCAAGTTCACAACGGGTGTCTTTGAAGCGAACGGCGCGAACAGTTCTTTTTCTAAACCAAAAATGATCGGCCCTTCTGTAGTCGGTTTCAAATAGCTATAAACGGGTATTTCAGCCGTAAAGACCTTGTTGAAGCTGAAGAAGCTAGGTTTTTCGAATTTGAGCTCTATGCGGTACGAGATACATCCGATGCGGTCTTTGTATGACCGTGGGATGTCTTCGGGTAAGAAAAACTCGAAAGGATGTTCGTAATTGCCGTCCAGAGTTATCGTGTCTTCGGGTCTTTTGTTGCAAACATTCACGTGTGTAATTACATAGTCTTCGAAGCCGCGATATGTGCGTGAGTTTTTTCCGCCGCCCTGTCTCCAAATACACTTTCCTTTCCCGAGGAATGACAGGGTAACATGTTGAAACTCCGTCGGCTCGTCGACTACATACCTGACTTTACCCGTCACCGCCTGACCTGCTCTGTGCACGCCCTCTTTCGCCTTGTTAATCAATATTTGACACTGAACTCCCATTGCGTATTAAAACTGTTAGAAACACGATGTAAACAAATCAATCTTTACAACTGTACAAGCCGACTTGACAGCTAGCTGCTCATTACCTACTAAATATTTCTATGCACAGATAAAATAATGTTTGATAACGTCTGTAATCTGTTGTCGTCTGCTGAATGGACTTGTTTTTCGTTCTGCGTCGAATGTCATATCATGTCGTCTCGCTTGTTTTGCGAATGTGTAAAGAAGCCGACTATAGTCACAACACAATCGTGGCTCACTGACCCACTCACCTTGAGGGTGACGTTATATGAACCTGATCCTAAAATAAAAAAGTCAATGTATAAACTATAAATACATTGATGCATCACTATTGTTTTGCTTACAAGAACGTGTTATGAACCTAATTTGGGCAGATACTTACCGCGATTTGTTTCAATTTGACTTTATCGGACTACGCCTGGTCTTAATAAAATAGCAATAACATTTCCATGTACACTTTGTGAATACCAGGCACCTAATATTTCTATACTCTCCCTACGCTCTAAGAACACAGAAAAAGAAGAACTTATATCTTACCCTTTTGTAAAGTTAAATTTAACACAGTACGCATTCTCTCGCGTCGTTGGTTATGCATACGTAAAAATTATTATTGAGCTGTGTTGAGTGACTTGTCTTGAATGACACAAGTAATAAGTAGGTAGGACGTCTACCCAACACTGATATCATACACTCGTATCATAACACCCACTAAGTTTCTCGTATCTGTATTGGGAATGCCATGGAACATAGAACTAACAACCAAATCCAGGACAAATAGTTACATTCACCATTCAGATATACTGCGGCTGGGCTGGGAGTCTAAACCGAGATCTCGAGAGAAGGGCTCGCTACTACCTAAGCCATTCTGGTCGTAAATTATAATCGTCTAATATAGACATAATTCTGCCGTTCATATAAAGAGTAGGTATACCTATGTTTTGCAGGTGCCCGCACGCGTGCCGCGATAAATTATTACATCTATCTTGTATAAAATTTTATCGCAGCTCGCGTGCTAGGCATGATGTTCTGTAAAACTAAGTTTTTGCCCAAGAGTTGCACTCTTCGTAAAATGATTAGCTCTTGACAGTGGGTTGTATTGTATTGGTGCAGGGGGCAGTTTCTGGAAGGCGCGAGCTGGTTCAAAAAGGACGCGTGTCTAGCGGAGCCGCTGCCCATGCAGCTAGTGTTCCCCATGACGCCCATACACTTCAAGCCGATCAAAGCCACCGGCAGGCGCCTGCGGAGTGAGTGTCACACTTAACCGTGGTCTTTTGATCGGAAATCACAACCCTGAAATAAGCTGTTCTAACGCAGCATCAACGCTTTCCTCTCACTGTTGACGCATACTTCGACCGACTGCACAATAATCCATTCTAGACGTGTTTCATTCAGCTAAATGTCCGACACTGCATACCACAGCGTCGTGCATTCCGAATTAATGAATAAATAAATAAATATCTGGGACATTATTGCTCACATGGTCATCTGACCCCAAACTAAGCAGAGCTTGTAATATGGCTGCCAGAGACTGATATACATACATATATAGTTATAGTTCCGATCAAGAGATCTAAACTTTATAAGTAGCTCCCGCGAGCTCCACTTCTACTCTTAGTTTTCCAGATAACGGGCACACCTCCAGGTGTGCTAGTAACAAAATAAAAAAGATGGCCGTCACGGGACGCCCGGCAGATGTGAAACATGATGTCAAGTGCGTCACGCCATACTAGTCAGTTTTACTGCCAAGGCGCGCCAATACATGTTTCACATAAAAAACTTTTAAAGTTTCAGTTGCTCAAAGTTCAGTGAAAATTAGGCAAAGTGACACTTTTTACCTTGAGAATCTTGACAGCTTGTTATAAGACAACCCCTTGTTGCAGACCGGTACATCTGCCCGTGCTACTACTACCCGGCGCGCATGGGTGCGTTCGTGGTCTCCGTGGACCTGCCGTCCGGTAAGGAGAACTCTGACTTCTGGGTCAAACGCGGCACCGCCATGCTCTGTACGCTGGCTACTTAACCTCTCCATTATCTTACTGCCTATTATAGTAGTTACCCATAGTTATTTTTACCATAATATACTTACTTATTATTGTTCTCAACATTTGATTTCACTTTCCTTGATTTTTTACCCATCATAGTCCTACTTACACACAATCATGCCTCTTTCCCATTGGGATAGACAGATACCACATCTCTCCACTTGCTACGATCCTGACATATATCTTTCGTTTCTTCTACTTTCATGAGTGTTTCCATACAAGTTCGTCGGTTACCGGAACTTTTTAACCGACTTCTAAAAAGGAGGAGGTTATCAATTCGACTGTAAGTTTTTATTTTTTTTGTGTTTGTTATTTCAGGACTTTTGACTGGGTGAACCGATTTTGAGTTTTGTTTTTATTTGAAAGCCGGTGCTTCCCATTTCAATTTGGCCCAGTTTTGTTGAAGTCGGTTTTTTATATTGATAATTATTGACGAGACCTTTTCTCAAAAGGTCTGGTTGTGATATGTTCGCCTATGTGGACAAATAATGGCTTGCCCATTCACTCTCGCCACAGACGGAAATCAAAGGAGGAAATTCTTGTGTGACGAGTGTTGCGATGTCTTCGCCGACCGTGAACCAATTTCGATGATGATTTTTTATTGAATAGACTATAAAATAGACTACATCTGGATTATAGAGGAAATTAAATTTGAAGAAAATATCATATTATGATAAGAGAATTTGTGGATGGAACCCAATTATTGGATTTCATTTACATTAACCAATTTTAATAAAACTAGGCATATAGGTGTAAGGAGTTCTAATAAACTTTTGACTGACCTTTTTTGGCTCTTTTTTTGAGATTGTGACTCTGTAGGTATTGAATATCGATGTCTAGATGAGACAGACAAATCATATATCAACTTTATATAGCTCATTTTATTTATTTATTTACAACTTATACAATATCTTAAATACATCATCAATACTTAACCTTATAACATCCATGTATAGTCTCAGAACGCGTTATATAATTATTATGTCCGTTTATTAAATAGCACATTGTAGTTGTTTTTGAAGGCTTTCGTTGCCAGAACTATACTGATTAAAAAAGCTTATAAACCATATAATAGTTCTCGCAGTTAAAAACATTTTAAAACGCGCTTTAAAATCGCTTTTATTGAAGATCCTGGTAAGGATAATGAGACAAACTATTTTAATTATTGCATTGTCATCAGTCCTTCATAAGTGTGCAAAAATTCAATTTAATTCATCGTTTTGAAGGAGTTGAAAATTAAGTTCAAAAATTTCGTTACATACATATATATACCAAGCTAATAAAGCGTGTTAAAGAGGCAGCGGCCCCATTTGTTCCAGACAAATTAGAAAGAGCATAAACTTTAGGTGAAGCAGATATATTTAGCTAGTTTAGTTCTGTCAACTAAAACCTCCAAAATCTACCACATTATTAAAATAATAAATTACCAGGTGTGACAATTTACAAAACTAAAACTACTTATCTACAATAATAACGAAAGTATAGGAAAAAAATCCTTAGAGTAACTTCAAATTATTATGGCACTGACCGAATAAAATCTTAAGTTTGTTAGTCCTCGCCAAATATATTTAAAACTATGGATCAGCGTCCAACAATGTCCGAACCAACAAAAGTAGACTAAAACCAACTGTGTATTAAGTCTAGATTTAATGCAAGTTAAATGGTTTATTCCACTGTGTTCACCAGGGCGAACAAAGTAGAAATTATGGTTTCTTCATTTCACCTCGGAATCATTGTAAAGTGATTCCACATCATTTGTGTCATTTGTTCACCTTGTAGTTCATCAGGTGAATAGGGGCAACTTTATTTTTATTTTTGTAGATGGCAATCACCCACGTAAGTAAACAACGTTTATTAGACATTGTTTATGAATTAGTTTGTCGGTATTCCTAAAACATGTCTAAATGTAAACTTGGGACATTTTTCTCGTGATTTTTATGCTAGACCCTATATCCCTGTTTGTAAATTAATGGTCCTTATTTTTTTTATAACAAACATATAAGACTATAAAATATCAAAGAAATATGACTAAAACAAAACTTTATTGTCTTGAGTAACAATTAGATATTGGAAGTAGATGTCTTCAATTTTTTTGTCAATTGCGACGATTCTGTTATATTGTTCTTTTGACTGGACTAATTTAAGAATACTAAAATTATCGTCCCCTCTTTTCTTTCCGACATGTAAGAAAAGGACAGCAAAAATATTAGAGAAGTCAATTCAGGCTCGAAAATTGCTTCAAATTGTATCAACATCAATCGTTATTTTACTCTTGAAATAGTAGGTCTTGGCAAAAATAAAACTCAGCGTGTAACCAGTAAGTGAGGTAGACTAAGCCAATCCAAAATCTTGATTGAATTTGTTCTCTATCATTAACGATTTTTTAATATGTAGATTCAACATTACCAATAAATTTGTACCAAAATTGTGGACCGATGCTCATTTCATAATTGGTCTAAAACATTGCAGTTGTTGCCTAAACTATTATGACTAATTTTTCAAATGCGTTACTGAGAGTAAAGGCATTATGCTTGC
This sequence comes from Agriopis leucophaearia, assembly GCA_949125355.1. Classification (NCBI taxonomy): domain Eukaryota; kingdom Metazoa; phylum Arthropoda; class Insecta; order Lepidoptera; family Geometridae; genus Agriopis; species Agriopis leucophaearia. Next base: position 15,678,123 of record OX421268.1, on the reverse strand, counting down.
CACATATGAAAGTATAGCATTTTGTTTACTACTAATAAAATGACTACAGTCATTTTATTCTCTCTGATAGGAATAAAAATTGCCAGGATGTGACGGGTGAACGGTGTTTATATTTAGGTCCTCGTTCCATGGATAAAACGAATCATCATGGGGACTGAGCTCTGGTAATCTACGCTATTTATCCAATGATACTTAGGTAATTAGACGGATTAAACCCACTGCCAGGTAAAGATCTCTCAATCTTTTATCCACTCTTCACGCTTGAAGGTACCCGGGATGTAAAAAAACCCTCAAACCACTACGGTCTTTTCTGGATGATACCGTTTGTGATACCTGAACCGTCTGTACTTTCTAGCGGGGCACTTGCCCACCTTCTTATCATAGGCGCCGTATTTGCAAGATGGAGGGGCGCAGTTCCCGGACTCGACGCATACGCGGTCTCTCAGGCCGAAGTGCTCATCTCCCCGGGCTAGAGGGAGACAGTCTGCCCGTCGGCGCATGTCTGGCCAATCGCATACACACGAACATGGGCCAGTCTCAGTCATGTTGGCTAAGAACTGTCCTGGGCAGGTGCATCTGAAATAAATATTTGGTCATATCATAACTTCTGAATCTGGGCTGATATTATATTAGCCAACCCCTACAAATGACATTGTCCCATTATGATGAGTTCTGTGTCATTAATTTTGATTTGAATGGTTATTTTTGCATATGGATACTCAAATATGTAAATACTGCCGAGGTAGCATTTTCCGTCGTTTGTGCTGCTCTGTCGAATTGGCCGCCGCACCAGTCCAACCTTGTACGTATCTTAGGAGGATGTGATGGCGTCAAAGTATACACCCAAGTCGCGTCCCATAGAACGGGCCGTCTCAACCTCCAGGGAATAAAGTCATATCGTCAGGAACTGTTACGTAGCTTGTTTCAGCCTTAATATTTTTTTTCGCTCTATCCATAGTATAGAGAGACTAAGAAAAAATACAAGTAAGAAAAAGAAACTGGGTGATTGTGGTATACCAATTAGTCCATTATATTTACCTTCTCATCTGAGGCGGCGCAGTGACATCTTCTTCTTTCTCCTGCTTGGGCGGCTGCGTAGGCGAGTTCCAGTCGTTCTGTCGCTCCTCCTCTCTGAGCGGGCGAGTCTCCAGGCGCGGGCGGTTCCTGATGGTAGTCTGCAGGGTGTCCCGCGAGACGCACGCGCACTCCGTGTGGTTGTAGAACAGCATGCGCGCCACGCTCATGTTCCCGTCCGCTTTATGAAGCTGGAACAAGTTTTCATAGTTAGTATTTCGTGTCCCACCTTGATTTAATTACAATCTAAGTTTTTTTCTTTTCTCAAACACGATATTGAATGTCTCCGTAATTTGAAAAACTCACTTCAACGTAAATTTTACTTTAAGGTCTTTACATGCCTATTCTAAAATCTTGTTAATACGTACGTACAATATTTCATGTGCTAAAGGGGTTTTATTTCATTTCTTCACAAAAAAAAAACGTTATATCGTGCAGGTTGTGTTAGAATTTACAGACAAAAAATAATTTACATTTCCAGATAGCTGTGGCTTGGTGTTCTGTGATTGTCTTGTAGTAAAAGCCGCGGTCACGTAGTTTTTTATCTTCAAAATTTGGTCGTAAAGCAGCTTTTTATGCACTGCTATGTTTGAGAAAAGTGCTATACAAGCATTGATGATGACTGAGCATTTATGGCCTCAAGTAAGCTGGCATCGCCTACGCCTTGGCTAAATTTTTTACGTTCGTCCATAAATGCTTCTATTGCCTGCCATAAATAAAGCCTGTTAATTTTAACTTTAACTTCTATGGGTTGACTTGCCACGCAGACACAGATTGCCACGCACGAAAAAAGACAAAGCATATATATGTTCACAAACACTTGATTGACGTTTCTAAGAATGAATAATTCATAATTTTGAGATGTGATGTAGAAACCAATAATAAACCTTGCTGTGACGGAAGGCTACGACAACTCACGTAGAAGGGTATAGTAACGAAGGCGCCCTGGATGGGCGCGCAGACTTCGGCCTCGCTGTTGCAGCAGCCAGAGTCGGGTGCGCAGCGGTGCAGCTCTACGCAGGGTGGCATGTATCTGGAAAGAGCGAAAGAAGTTGGTTGACTAAAGTGTACACCAGCAACTAAACTGCTCTCTGGCCACTTGGCTCCCCAAATGCTCTAGGGCATTTATAGCTGTGTTTTCGATGGTTATTTGGGATATGTGGACCAATTGTAAATTTTTATTGAAGCCTGCGTCAAGTGTGTGGGACACTGATGAAAAAGCTTCTGTAGTCCTTAAGGCAGTTAGAGAAGCCTTGGTGTGGGTGTCTATGGTCAAGTTGTTGATTTTGTTTATTTTTGAACAAGTGAAACTTCAGCATAAAAACTGAAATCTAGGAGCTGAACATATATCAGCAGTATTTACCATGTGCATCTGAAATTGATATTTGGTCATGTAACTTCTGAATTTGGGCTGATATTATATTAACCAAACCCTCCAAAAGGCGTTGTCCCATTATGATGTGTTCTGTGTCATTAATTTTAATTCGAATGGTTATTTTTGCATATGGATACTCAAATATGTAACTACTGCCGAGGTAGCATTTTCCGTCGTTTGGTCTGCTCTGTCGAATTGACCGCCGCACTAGCCCAACCTTGTATCTTAGGAGGATGTTTAGTTTGCAACCTAACTTGTAAATTTGTATAAGTACTAGCAGAGCTCTTGCCAGAGCACGTGAATAAATTATGGGTTGCTTTCTACTATAACGTGCTATAACTCAAGTTTTTTAACGAGGGACCTCTGGACTCCTTTGAAGGCCACCACCCCTTCACCTTACTCTTAAGATCACCGCGAGTGTTCCATAGATTTACGGGGAAAACTTGAAAGGTCTTGCAAAGGTGAGATGTATTTTGATTTATGCATGCGTCATTGCTTTGTACGGGAAAGGTTCACGCATTCAAGTCACTAAACTTGTTTGACTTTGAGTATGTCCCAAATTCTTTGCCGCTCAACGGGATTGTTTTGGGTCGCGATTAAACGCTCATAAAACTTTTTTACTGTCTCAGCACATAATCCAATACACGACCTTTAAAAAGCGGAAACGTGAATAAGAAAAATTGAACCTCCGAGGAAGTCAAAAACATGAAAAGAAACGATAAAATAAACTTAACAGTTGACATTAAATAAAACTCTCTTACTGCGTCACTTGGTTTGAGCATGTACCTTCTCAAATTGTATGGATATTTTTATCTTCTCAGTGTAACTAGGTACGAGTATCTGCAATATGTAGCTCCCTTTTTTTAGAACAGCTACAAGTTCACAGTATAGTGTTGATAGTCGCTGCAGGGTAGAGAAATCTCCAGCACCGTTGCAGAGTACTGACCTTTTTGGCACACTTATTCGTATTCTGGACACTAGCGAACTTCTTCCTACATTGCATTTTTTTGTCTTGTGTTCTAGGTTAAATATTTTGTGCTTTTTATCTGAACTTTTATTTTCTCTACACTGTTGTGTACTCACACAATGTCAGCTGCAGGCGCAAGCTGTCTGACCATCAGCCAGCGCGGCTGTGGCACCAGACACTTGCCCATCCGGTTGACCCGCTTCATGTTGGCCAGGGCGGCGTCACGCAGAGCACGGTCTAACCCCGGCAGCAACTCTATAACAGTGCAATGAGAGCATTTTACTACAGGGCAACACAAATAACGGCCGCTACTCGCGGTCTACGACGATGTCCTGCTCGTGCACTTATTTAAACTTGCATTAAACTGATGTACTTATTTTGACAGAGTGCTGGTGGAACCCTAACACGATTATTCCTCAACTGCCTGGGTATAATTCTTATAACACAACAAAATTCATAAATAAAAGTGGTGACGTTACAGCTTAAGTTAGAAATATATGGTCAGCTATGGTTACAGAGCCTGAGGTTCACGACTGTAACTGCCGTAAAATAAGCATAGGAGATGAGTTTCTGGTTTTTGGTATTTATCGCTCTCCGGCTTTTAAAAACACTTCAAATGACCTATCCAGTCTCAATGACGTAATAATCCTAAATCAAAATAATGCCTGCATTATTTGGGCTGGTGATTTTAACTTCAACATTATTGGAGACCCTCTAAGCGAGGAAAGTATTGAATACTTGAGCTTGGCTGCGGAGCACCAATTGGTTCCTGCAATTTCTGAACCTACTCGAGAGAAAGCCTGCCTCGACCATATTTTTGTAAAACAAGGTTTTGAAGCGGTTGGGATCGTGTGCAACTCTTTCATCACCGACCACAAACTCTGCATTCTAGGTGTAGCAAGTGCACGTCTACCTACAAACCCAAAGACCCGTTCTCGGCTCAAAATTGACTATCCCGCTGTGGTTGGTGACTTGCAGAAGGTAGACTGGTGTCGCGTAACAGATCAGTTAGATGTAAACCAGGCTGTCAATGAGTTTCAGGCAATTCTCTCCGACTGTCTCCACCCATAGTCGTCAAGTAATCATAAGCTACTCTCGCTATAATATAAAGCCTTGGATTACTCCCGGACTCAGATGACCATGTGTGCAATAATGTCCCAGATTTTGATTTTGATTTTTTTAGCACCCTAAATTAACTTAGATATAACACTGTTTTAAACTATCACGGTTGTTCACTAAAGTTAAATGATTATTTACGGGATATTTACCGTGGTCTTCCCGTGAACATGGTGCATGTAACTGCGCCGAAATATCGAAATATCTGGAGCTCCTTCCACAACCTTACCACGGTAAATATCCCGTAAATAATCATTTAACTTTAGATATAACAATCCATTCTTGTACTACAGGGCCGGTGGGCGGTGATTTTTCTTCCACTTCCCGTAGCTGCGACCGTATTGGACAGATCGATAGGATACGATATCTTGGTGTTGAGTTAGATGAGCCTCTTACCTTTAAGCAACATATTACGAAATTGTCGGGTCGCGTCCGAAAACTCATTTATGTCATGAAAGGCCTGCGCTACTCTTGCCATCCGAAAACACTTCTTATGGTATATACGTCACTCTGTCAATCTATACTGGCCTACTGCAACCTAGCCGGGGGTGGATCAGCAAAGACAGTCATGCTAGCACTTGAAAGAGCCCAACAAGTCATGCTGCGCAAACCTTTCAGATTTCCCACTGATAATCTTTATAGGGAAGCTGTAGTCCTGACGGTGCGTCAGCTTTTCATCCATAAGGCTACGGTTGCAATTCACATATCCACTAAGGACTCTAGCCAGTTTGCAGAACTGGTAAAGAGACGAATCTTTAGAGTGCCGATACCTAGTGTCAAGTCTGCTTTTGCAAATCGTCACCCAAACTCTCTCCTTCCACTTCTTTACAACGAAGCTCTTTTGTGTTTTAAAATGTATTAATATAGTGTTTTTGGAAAATAAATTATCTTATCTTATCTAAATGTAGACGAAATGCACAGATTATATACCTTAATAGTTAGTATGGTTAGGAAATTTTTGAGCGTTGAGTCGTTTTAAATATCTTTGATTGGTTCATACACTGGGCCTGGTATCAGTGGCAGATTCAGGGTCCATAACAGATGCCTGTTTCATATCTTAGTCGCAGAGGCGTCACGGCCACGGCGGGCCCCGGCTGCTGGAAATCCCTTTAACTATTTACCATCGCTCAATATCCTGGGCCTGGCGTTGGTGGCAGCAATAGGGTCCACAGCCGACACCACGGTCTGCTGGACGACGGGTGCATCTCTGATGATAGCGGAAGGCGTCACGGCGGACCCCATTCGGAGAGCAATCGGGTTGACGCTTGATTCTTCGTCCTCGTCAACATCCAAGCCGTCGTTGTAGTACATCTGGAATATACAATCAAAGGTTTCCTTAGATGTATGAATCAATAGGCACATTGTGTCCTAATTTTTATTTAATATCTCATAAAAAGCATCTGATGAGCATATGGAGAGAGAGCCCATCAAAGAAAACAAAATTCAATTTTTTTTTTAAATAAATGAGTTATAAGTATATTAATTTCATGCTAAACGGAGAGCGCCGTATAGCATGTGATGACGTCAAGAAGTGCGCGCGCCATACAAATGCTATACTAACACTCAAAACTTAAACGCTCATATCTCAGATATTTGTCAACTAATTTAAATATATTTTTTTGTATGTTTAATGTATTTGGTTATATTTTACGCTGAGTCGTTTATTTGTGATAAATAAAAAATTAGGACACATGCCTATATTGTGTAAAGAGGCGAAGAAGATGAAACGGACTAGCGGCTGCTCATCCGCATTCAATTGCCACTCGTATCTACAGGAAGCTTTATCCACGCAATGAAGCCGGTAGACCAGCCAAATGAAGGAAGTTTGCTTATAAGGCCGTCATGCCAAACCCTGTCAAAAGCCTTCGTTTACTATGGCGCCTAATAGTCTTAAAGCAGTTACGCCGTGTTTTGTCTTGTTAATATGTTGAACCCGATAGAAAATAATACCGGCCAAGTGCGAGTCGGGCTCACGCACGAATGGTTCCGTGCCATTATCTATAAAAGCAGAAAAAAACATGTCTGTTGTATGGGAATCCCTCCTTAAATATTAGTTTTATTTTAATTTAATTATTTATTTATAAAGTGAATACATATATAACTAAATATTCTATGAATATTTCAAGCGTCTACCTGTTACCGTTATCAATATCGAGCAAAAAATCAGGTTTGTTGAATAGGAGCCCCCATAAAAATTAATTTGATTCTGTTTTTGTGAAAGTTTCAACTATCTTACTATCACGGTTTGTGAGATACAGCCTGATGACAGACAGACAGACAGACTGACAGTGGAGTCTTAGTAATAGGGTCCCGTTTTACCCTTTGGGTACGGAACCCTAAAAACAATAAATGTTGTAACTATTCCAAGACTGCTATGCATTAATTAATAAGGGGATAAATATCTTCAAATACTACGAGGTGAAAACATTACTAGTTCCGAGAACAACTGATATTTATACAAGCGATTTACTTTGTGTAAATATGAGTTGCTTTACGATTATTTAATTATTATCATGTTGAAATTAATCTATGATGCATGGTACCGATATAAACCAGACGTGACTGAGCAGCTGCCATTCCGTACAAGGCTAGCACTTGTAAACTTGTGCACAAGAAAGGCTATGTATAAACATTTCTCCAAACAGTGAGCTTGCGCTTTAAATAGCAATAATAGGCCGGGAGTCGGCAGTCAATTAATTAATATCAAAGAGCTGCTGATCCGTTACTAAAGATTTTAAACCAAAAAAACATTTATCAATTTTTCGAGTTTATTTATTCAAAATAGACTTGCTTCTATTCACACCATGCGTGATACTAAGCAAAGACGCGGGCTAGGAGAAAATTTGCAGAAATTGTACTTTTTACATGAAACCTTTACCGCGTAGGTAACTACGCCATGTAAACCGTTACGTTCATTTTGAGTTAAGTTAAGCATTTTTTTTGTAATTAATAAGTAAGCCTGATATTCAAGGGTATGCAGGTCCCTTACATCAAATCACAAATATAGTTCCATGTCTTAATAATTCGTTAAAAAATTCTACGACACAAAAACAAAAATATTTAAATTAAGACTATATAACCTCAAGCAGGTTCAAATGAAGAACTAGAAGGAACATCCCCATGTTCCTTCTCCCGAACAAAGCTTATGAGGTCCTACAAAATATACAACCATACATTTTTCATACAAATTTAAAACATTTTTCTTGGTGGTGAATGTGTTTATCTTGTGAAAATGTGAAAATCTTGTTTAGTTTCTAGCTCCTGTTACAGAAACCATGATTTGCACAATTTGACTTGCGGCAATTCTTTAGACGTCGGGAATTACTTGCTCAAAAAAGTCAACTCCCAAGTTTTCTTGGGAGTGTCATCTATTAGATAGGCACCTCTCTGCCTGTATGCTAAACAGTGGTTGCATCTGCTTAATTTCAAAATCGATTTTACGGTTTAATCGATTGGAAGCGATAAAAACATTGATTGGATTTAAAACACTACTTTACCTCCCTTTGATCTTTCGTTATGTTTGGTATTACGATTTTACGTTTTATTTATCATCGATTAAGATGTTCGGATTGATTGCTCTTAAAAGAAGATATGAAAGATTTAAGATGCCGCGAGTCGTAAACTGTAGAATGTCTGTTGAATAAGAAATAAGAGGCATACCAAACATAAATGTTTTATGATCGGAGAAACTTTTCTATAGGTTTTTTTTTTATTAAGAAAGTTCAGACGAAACGTTATGAAAAACTTTTTAAAATGCATTGGTACAGACCTAGTTTTACCCGACAACGCATAGCTATAATAAGGGTATTGTTTTATACGTGTATATGTTCCTACCTACAGCTTGCAAATAATTTAATGCTATTTTCTTTGCCGGATAAGGTTCAGATAACCTTGTATTTTTATCAGGCAAGTAAAAACCCCTTTATTAAAACAGCAACAAAACAAAATACAAGCTACCTAACACTAAAATACCGAAACTATTTGGCCTGTTATTTGGATTTATGGACTGTTGAAGGTCCAAAGACAATCCAAATGCTCAACTCAAACTTACTACCAGTTGGTAGGCGTGTACCCAGCATGTAGGCAGCATTATACGCAACGCGATGGGTGACCAATAAAAGTGCCAGCGTTTTGGTCTATAATACCTAATATGATTTTCAGCTCTCCTAAGGCCAATATTCTACACCTAACATGTATTACTTTGTTGGTCTTTAAGTACCTATCTATACAGTTACGGAGCGATGGAGGCCGAACGGTAACATGTGCACTTTACAATCTTACGACACCTGGTTCGATCCTCGGCCCTGCACCAATGACTTATTTGGTCCCTAAAAAAATTATGTGCAGGTTCAATGCCATCGATCAGAAATGGTGAACAAAAAACATAGTAAGGTTTCAGTATGTCCCGAAACCTCTAAAAGTTCAAAGAAGTATGTCATTTACTATCATGCATTGGGCCAGCATGGTGGATTAGGGCTCATCCTCTCTCTCTCTGTCTCTGAGAGGCCTGAGTACCAGCAGAACATGATAGGCTGAAATGATGATGATGAAGTATCTATCTAATAGATTTTAATTTGATATTTATCTGGAACAATGTTTAGATAGAGCAATGTTTGGGTGAAGGACATTACAACTCTTTGCTAAAACAGGAAGTTTCATTTCATTGGGTAGTATAATTACGGCAGAATGTACGATTAAAATACAAAATACTCAGAAAGGCTAACAATACAATTTCATCAAGTCTTTGTTCTGCACATCGGTGTGGTCCGGCCCGGCGCCGGCGCACGCATTGTGTACAAATTGCACCAAATAAAAACAGAAAGAAAAGTAATGGAACACGAAGTATCGAAGCAAGAAATAAATGACTATATAGGCATGGGGATTGCAAGCTGCGATATAATTGACGTCAATTATATCGCAGCTTCAAATCTGATGATATTGAGTAGGTACCGTACCTAATCATAATGCTTTTTTAGGGTTCCATACCCAAAAGGTGTAAAGGGTGGATTACTTACGCTGTCTGTCTGTATGTCCTCCCTTTTAACGGCTGTATCTTTCGAACCGTAACCGATTGTTCGATATAGAAAACCGACTTCATCAGTACTGGACCAAATTGAAATGGGACTAAATGGGAAGCACCAGCTTTCAAATAAAAAAAGAATCATCAAAATCGGTTTACCCAGTCAAAAGTTCTGAGGTAACAAACAAAAAAAAAACAGTCGAATTGATAACCTCCTCTTTTTTGGAAGTCGGTTAAAAAGGCCTTTATCCAAACACAGAAAATACTTGCTTTGTGTAAGATCCATAATTTGTCTTTTTATTTAACTGTTGTGTGAGCTGTGAAATGTTAGTTACAAAGAAGCTTTCGTCCTGATAGTTGGATTATGAAGTGCCGCACAGTTGCCAAACAAAGAAATGTTGAGCGAAGTCGCCCGCCTGATGGCTCTTCACGCTTGCCTATAACAGCTCAATGCCACTCAGAATTTTGAACTTCAACAGTTCAAAACCCTGGATGGCAATGCACTGCGCTCGTCACCCCGAGATATAAGATGTCAAATCTCTGTGCCCTGTAACTTCGCTGGAAACATTGCCCTTCAATCCGGAACACAGTAGTGTTTGCACACTACTGCTTGGCGGTTGAATAACCGGCAAAGGTGTGGTACTTCCTCAGGCGGACCCCTGCAAAAGAGTCCTACCACTACAAAAAAAAGCTTTTGAAGCCTTTGAAAGGTTTTCACAGTTGTCTGGCAGTTTGAATGAGTTCGAAAAAAAAGGTGATAAGGATTCGGTCGACGATGGAGCACGCTTGCCTAGAAGAAAACGATTCACCCGTTTACAGACAGACACCCAGATTGTAACTGTCGGAGAACACCCATTAAATTAATTATCTAGATATGTAAGTAATACATTGTGTTCTCCGATAGTTACAATATGGGTGTCTTCAAGACGCATTTTAATCATCAAAATTAACACACAAAAAAAAACATTTTAATTTTTAATTTTAATCTGTTTCTAATATAGGCAAGCGTGCTCTCTCTCTTACACCGCACGGTCAAACGCAAGCTTAGTAATAGCTTTAAAAAACATACATTTTTAGGTCATTTCACAATACAATAGTTCACACAATGAACTAGCGTTATGATGAATATGACGTTAGGACATTTGCTTTTGGTTTCCCATTGTTCTTCTCCACGCAAACTATCAAAATCTTTAGTTACTTACGTACCCAAAATTGTCGCGGAACTTTCGTGAGATAAACTCTTCTCGTTGGAGTCGTAGGTAACAGCTACTTGTTTTAAATCTGAGTCACTCCAATCTTGCGCTTTACAGTGGGAAAATGGAATGGCTCATTCACAGATAGAAACGTGGTCGCGAGGTTATCTTCGAGCTGACAGATAAGAACGCGCGTCCGCTCTCACACGCCAAAATATGATTGAAGGCATAAGACGTTGATTTATTTGCATATGATGCTTTCATTACTTGCATAGACTCAGTGGCTAGTCACAATGCTGGTTAGCAAAGCTGTCTTGTTCTGGCTAAACATATAGCGTGGTTACACAGCCAGAGTCGAAAATAACCTTTGAATATATGTTTACCTGATCTAAGAAGAAAACTTTGTTTCATACTTAAGTTAAAAAGAAAACTACACCTACTATCAGCTTTAAAGATTGTGCACACATAAAGTTAGAGAATGGTATTGGTGCGGAATAGACAAATGTCAAAATCTCGTGTGGTTCTATTTCAATTTAGTCCAGTTCTGACATTTTCCGTTTATTATATTGATAATTATCTTATACTATGCACTTGAACATACCTCTAAGAAATTGTGTTCTGGTTCAATTTCTTATTTTAGGCCATCATATTTACTAAATGAATATTACAAGAGCGCATACCAGCCACGGAGCGATGATCTCAGATCTCAACTTATTTTCCCAGAAAATAGTGCCACAAAGTAGCACTGTTTACCTATCCAGAACAATGTGCCGCGGTACACTGAACTGATAATTTAGCGGTGCTATTTGGAATCTGGCACATTTCACGAGGAAGCGAGTAATCCAGACTTCGTTCATTGCGTGAGGTGAGAGATAACTTGGAAACAGCTTTGATACGAATTGATAAAAATCATCCATTTATCAATTAGGTAAACTATGTACATTATCTCTACATAGTATAATCGCTTTCCGCGTCTGTCTGTCTGTATATCCGCTTACTCCGTCTAAACCATGCAACGGGTTTGGATGCGGTTTTCACCATCAGTTCGATTCATGATTTATCATAATAATCACACTAATATGTGAAAGTTTGGATGGATGGATGTTTGTTACACAATCACGCAGAAACGGCTGGATGGATTTGGATGAAATTTGGAACATACATTGCTTATGTCCTGGATCAACACTTAGGCTACTTTTCATCATCAATATCATCACCGATTACGAATCAAAAATCGAAATGAAAAATCACCGAAACCGCGGGCGCAGCTAGTATACAATAAAACATACACCCGTGTGAAGCCGGGGTGAGCCGCTAGTAGATGGATAAATTCCATTTCTGTTTCTCCACAATAGACGGTTGGCCAAAAGATCTTCTACAAATAAATCATCAAGTTTTCAACAAACATGATCATTATGTCCGCTATAACCTGATATACCTTAAGATAATAATTATTTGTTTTATAGCGTATAACTTAAAATGAACAACGCTACTTGCATACAATTAATCTTGACACTTGAATCAGTTGTAAAACTTGTACGAGTATTGATTTAGTAGCCATAAATCAGGTTCAACATCAGATCTTGCGGACGGATGCTAGATAACCTAGCCAACAGTCCTAGTACCTAGATACAGTAGGTACGGGAAGGTAGGTACCTAACTAATGACTACTAGTGACATCATCAAGTGAAGATATTATCAACCATGTAACCACGACAGCTGCATAGTACGAGAAAATTATAAGTCACAAGCAGAGACATTCAAAATCTTTATATATAAAAATCAATTGCTGATCGTTAGTCGCGCTAAAACTCGAGAACGGCTGGGCCGATTTAGCTGATTTTGGTTTTAAAATGTTTGTCGTAGTCCAGGGAAGGTTTAAACTGAGTAAACGGCTGGACCGATTTTGATGAAATTTTGTGTTCCTGGAACGGGTCATAGTAGCGAGGCAGAAGGCCGAGCTTACACCCGTGTGAAGCCGGGGCACGTCGCTAGTTATGGATAAATATCCACAATTTTTTATCATCGTTCAGAAACACCCAACCAAAAGTCCATACAATATGTACATTTAATCCACATTTGTTGCAAGCTTAATTCACATCATCATTAACTTCCACTGTTGGACAAGGCCTCCCTCATATAGAGGGGTGTTGCCATAATCTCCACGCTTGGCAGGCGGCTTGGGGATCGCAGTACGTTCACCGTGTACTATTAGGACGCTGCTGCCCATTCTCCGGTGGTTCTGGTCGCAGTTTTAGGACATACCCGGGTCTTAAGCCGGGTCGGGTAAGCTGAATTAGACAAGTCGAAACGAAACATAATTTAAAGGGACAAACAAACAAATGATTCGTTACAATAGTTAGTAACTTTTTATTTATTGAATAAAATGCTTGCGTTCGACCGCGGTGAATAATATAGATTGTACGAGTGCATAAAACAATCCATTTGACTGCCCCGGTGGCTCAGACTGGTAGTGAACCTACTTTCTGCGCTTGGGGGCGTGGGTTCGATTCCCATCTAGGACAAACATTTGTCTGATGAACATTTGTGTTTGTTCTATGTCTGGTCGTTAATATCTATTTAAGTATGTATTTAAAAATATATATGTATGTATATCAGTCTCTGGCAGCCATATTACAAGCTTTGCTTAGTTTGGGGTCAGATGACCATGTGTGCAATAATGTCCCACATATATATTTTTAATTAATTTATTATTTATTTTAGCAGAGACATTTATCAGCCCGAGCAAAGTTTGTGTCTGGGTCTTTAATAAATACCCTTGTCTATGGGTATTATTAAAGACCAAGGCAAACTTCCTACATTAAATATATTAGAAATTGAAAACAGTTTGGAAGAGGTACCGTTTATGCACTACACTTATTTTACTTTTAGAGCATAAAAAGCAGGAGATAAGATATAGTCTGCTTTTCATTTTCGTTTTATTTTATATTTTTATGCCATTTATGTTTGTTTTTTTTTGGAAAATTTAATTGCTGACTTTGGCTGTTGATAGTTTTAAATCGGATCATTTAATAAGTTTCCTTTGGTTTTTACAGAATTGCTCATCATTAGGTATCTAAGTATCTAACTAATGACATAGGTAGGTAATGACGTAACATACGTGTATTTGGTTTATATAATAACTAGCCTACCGTCTCGGCTTCGCACGGGTGTAAGCTCGGCCTTCGGCCTCGCTACAAAATATAATATAGCCTATGTCACCCGGGGATAGTGTAGCTTCCCAACAGTGAAATAATTTTTCAAATCGGTTCAGTAGTTTCGGAGCCTATTCATTACAAACATACAAAAATAGGTACAAATCTTTCCTCTTTATAATATTAGTGTAGATTTATAATATAAATACAATGCTTTATTAATAACTCCATAGTTACATTCAAAAGTTACTTTTATGGTTGTGGGATAAATCCACAAAAAAGGAATGATGGTAAAACCATGGGATAATAAAAGGAAAACGCCGTGCTGAAAATAGGTGGTGGTAGGGTACCTACTACCTACGTATGTAGCTACCTACTTACGCACCTTATATTAGCTGTACTTACAATCGAAGCTAAGTATGACTTAAATAAACACCTATGGCATACTTGAAAACCTAACTCAAATTAATCTTTGCTTAAAATTGCTCTTTCTCGTTTTCGTGTGTGATCATTCCCATCTGCGAAAAGTTGAGAGAGCATTTTTAAGCATAGATTAACTTGAGTAACGTTTTTAAGTAAGGCCCCAAATATCCAACCAACTTGACTCCGCCAAAGTTGAAAAGCATACTAACATTTTTGATAACGTACTTATTTCATATACTTAATTATGGACAAGCGTTAATGAAATTAAGGTTTAAGAGGTATTAAATTAAGCCTAAAAAGTTACAGTTGTAGTCAAGTCAAGGAAAGTAAGTCACGGTAAAATCCAAGTCATGCCCTAGTAAAATGGTGGAGACTTCACTAGGCGCTTCTGTGGAGTTTTGGAACAATCACGAAAATACATGTTTTACCTCATTTTATCATCAGCCTACACTCGAGCACGTTCAAGAACACTTAATAATAGTAGATTATGCACTAAGGGAATAAAGCAGTGTTACTAAGAAAGACAAGACTAAAGAAGACAGACTTTATTCCTCTACTTTTCACACATACGAGACAATAAAAAGGCATAAATTAAGTACATATTTATTATGTAATTAATATGAATCAAAAGTGAATATTTTTGATAAACTCTGGAGTAGAATGACTAGGTATCGCTCGACATTTTTTATCAACAAATATTGCAATAAAATTCACTGAAAATCATAGCACTAAACGCCGTCTTTTGTTTCACATTCTTTGTAAACGCACCTTTTTGAGTTCAGCTTATGGTGGCCAGTTCGATTTTCGAAAAAACCTCTACAATGCCATATGGGCATTATTTTCTTAGAGTTTTCTACAAGTTTCCACACGAATTTGACGTTCCAAATTCAAATCACTTTATTCCCTAGGGATTTTCATACAACTTTATATCCCTTAAGAGATAATGCTTACTTTACTTTACGTTGAGGTTGCATGTTATGTAATTGGACATTGTCGAGCAGGTGGTGTGAAAACAATAATCCATCATTATTACACATTAACACTTGAAATAACACAAGTTGAGTGAAATTATACAATGCGCCATGTTTCATGTTCACGTGTGCGCCAAAACCCATTTTCTCTGGTTAATAAAGACACTTGCCAGTACAAGACAAAGGTACTTTGTCATTACCTAGTTACACTGAGGTGTTAAAGTAATTACTTGTTAAAATGGTAACACCAAACAAGTTTCCTGCTAAGTTTGTGTAACAAGCTGTGAGCACATAAACTTCAAGTTAAAGTGAATGCGTGACGTGGCAGCCCTAGGGTGCGGTTTGATGACCTTCGACTAATTTAACTTGGCTAGGGCTGTCAGTTACTAATTTCTCTCAATTAATCGTCATGATGATTTATGGGTTTTGAATTATCAATTACTTTTTATGCTTGATTTGTAATGGCTTGTAACGAACAGAACTACGAAAGTGTTACGTCACGACTCATTGAGTATGTATGTACATTACAATTATTACATAAGTATTACCTAAGTATAAATCTATTAGTTTTTATTTGATTTATTAATTGCAACTTGCAATTCGTGCTGCTGGGTAGGTAGGTACATAGGTAATTTCAGGGTTCCTTACCAATAGGTATTAAAATAGTCAAAAGGAACTATGGTAAGATTTCGTTTGGGCATTATCAGTAGTTTTCGCGTTGAAATTTTATAAGATCGGTCGGCCATCATCGCTCATGTAGTGATAATAAATAATAATACTTAATATAATTTATTCAAAAAAACATTTTGTATTACAAGATAACAGTTATAGTCTTACTTAGTATATAAATAATAAATATCTGAGACATTATTGCACACACGTTCATCTTACCCCAAACTAAGCAAAGCTTGTAATATGGCTGCCAGAGACTGATATACGTACATATATATTTATGAATACACACTTAAATAGATATGAACACCCAGACATAGAACAAACACAAATGTTCATCACATTAAAGTTTGTCCTAGGTGGGAATCGAACCCACGCCAAAAAGCACAGAAGGTAAGTTCACTACCAACTGAGCCACCGGGGCAGTAAAAAAATGCCTGAACTAGGTAATCCTGTGTTTCAGGCGAGATTAGCTAATATAGTCCTTAAATAAGTAATCACAAAAATTATTAGTAGGTACAAAGTACAAATTAATCTAAATAATGTAAATATATATGTTTGATAGGTAGCAATAAACGTCAATTAAGCATGTAGGTACTAACAACTAACATTTTGCTTTATCCTGTTTCCGAGCAAGAAGTAGGCAAAGCAGTTTTATCTACTTATAAATTAACACAGCTTAATTGTCAGTATTTACAGATTAAAATCATATTGTCACTTGTAGCAGCCCTAAGCTATAAACTTAAGCTAATCCGCGATAAAGCCCTTCGACTCCTAATTGCCTGCACTGACCGCGAGGTTGCAAAAAGCTTATCTGTCTGCGTTGCAAGAGATACGCTGATATTGTATTCATTTAAGAGCCCACTTCACGGCCCAATCTGTTTTTTTTACCTCATTTTTAACATTTTTGAAGATGACAAATTGCTGAGGAAGTAAGAATAAAAAAACGGGAATAACATTACAAAAGTAATTACACAATTTTTGTAATTTCATATTTTGGCAAAGAAAATCGGAAATAACTCAAAATAAAGGATACTTATCACCTTCGTCAGTATAAAGATAAATATCAACATGAAAATTAAAATACATATATATGCAATGTAATTCTTATTCTTATGTGCCCGATCAGTTTTTTTTTAATTCCCATCAGTTGTAGTCGTTTTTATTTTATCTTGGCATCACACTTCTTGTGAATTTGGGAGAGTACCCCCCACTTGCCCCCCTCCACCGGAGACCTATACTTTTGTCATCATGTCTGTTTAGCCTTCAGCCAGTGTGAAGTATAAAAAACCTTTCAAGCAGTTGCTATTATTTAGAAAGATATCTTTAAATAAGTCATAGTCACAGAAAAAACGAAGCAGTCAGCACTGGTTGGTAGAAACTTTACTATTCTTAACAATATATAGTAAAGTATACTCAAATTATAATATTACAGACGTTTCTGTAAAGTTTTGGAAATAACATGAAAAGAAGTTTCATTACAATATTTCTTACTCACACTCGTACACGTTATTAATCACAAAAATCAATTAATTTTTATTAAAAACACTAGTTTTGAAAAATACTTTACACAATAAATGCTCAATTGACACCAAGTCGTGTATTTTTCTCAAACACTGCGTGGATATTCTTACGTTAAAATATACATAAATGTTTTGTATAAACCACACTTCATTAAAACGTTTCTTAAAGCTCTTAGAATTAATCATCTTTGCACTTTGCAATATTGTGCACACGCGCAAGATGATAGAGAAGATAAGCGAGTAATATTAAAACTAACTATCCTTATTTATTCGAAAGTGACAATTTAATTATAGTTTAAAGAAATAGAGACTTCAGAAATATCCTTCAATATGTCAGAGTAGTGAATGGTCCATAAAGTAGGCACAAATACTCCCATATTCAATTAAACGGACGAGCTTCCATTACGATGCAATAAATAGGTACAAAAGATAGAGTAATTAATTAGATATAGCGTACTTATCTTAATACATAGCTAGTTATGTATTAAGATAAGTACGTTCCTAAGTATTTAACGAAATCTCGGAAACAGCTCTAATGATTTGGATACAATTTTGTATTTCGATAAGGTTTTGCTTTTTAAGTAGGTATATTTATATAGGAGACTTTAGTGAAAAAACGCTAACGCCAAGCAAACTTAGGTCGCCCATGTAATATTAGCCCAGCTTTTTGTTCCTTAAATTATAAGTTTTTTTTTTTCATGCACGCCTACATACCATTTGTTCAACCTGGTGGATGACTTGTAGAAAATGTTTAGCATTAAGTCCTCCATTTGTGTATTGTGCTTAATTTGTAAGTGTGCAATAAAGTATTAAATATATAAATAAATATGATACTTATATTCCCAAGTCTTATTCCGAATCACCTAGAAGAACTTCGATATAGTATTTTACAGAATAAACGAATACAATAGTCTTGAAATGATCTATAAAATGATTATCAGACTAATTCTAATGTATGGTAGCGAAACGTGGCCCACTACTCAGAAAAGCGTCCATACCGTCCAAGTTGCCGTTCAGGAACTCGTTCTTGGGACCACTTTTACCTTCTAAAATGTGATAATGGTCAACTGAGCCGACGTTGGTTTAGATATAGGAATGATTTGTACTACTCAATAATTACTAAGGGTCAACTGGTCTTGATAAAGGAAAATAATAAAGCAAATGCTGAGGTGGATGTACGGTGTGACTGGACTGGACAAAATCCGCAAAGAGTACGTGAGAAGAAGCCGGGACCTAAGTGACGTCTCCGACTAGGTGCAGGAGAGCAGGCTGCGGTGTATGTTCACGTAAAGAGGAGACCAACAGACTACGTAGGGAACTTAGCACTACAACTTTCCATCCCCGGTCGAAGATCCAGAGGCAGACTGAAGGCAAGGTAGTAGGTATGTCGTGATATAGTTCATGAGAGAGATTTCCAAAGACAATGTCGAGAATAGAGCAAAGTGGAAGAGAGAAAAGTAAGGAGGGCTGACCGAATTCATAGTCAGGAATAGAGATAAATTTTGTAAGCGTTTAGAAAAGCTTTCCAAATTCATGTAGAGTTACAGAGGTATATTCCATAGATATAGCTATGAATAGTTTGCGATGTGCGAGGTATTGTGCTATCTCCATATCTCTGTATGTTTGTTACCTATTCATGACTAAACGGCTGGACTAACCGTAATTAAATTTATCAAGGCGGTAGTGCATTCCTTGATGGACACTTGCGGAAAATTCGGAAAGACTGGAACATCATAAAGCCGCGGGAAGCAGCTAGTAAGAAAAATTAGCGATCAGCTAGTAAAAATTCGTGATGAATATTGAATATTACATATTATTGAATTATATTGATTATTGAATATTACAGATAGCTAGTTTTATTTATGTGTTCTTGTTTATTTATGTTGTTAAGTTTTAAACGTTAAGATAATTTGTTGTAGAAACAAAACAACTTTGTCGTTGAACTGGTTGCATGGCTACAATTTTAAAGTTAGGTAAATGAAAATGAATTCAATATAAACAAAAATCGATAAATGAACATTATATATTATTAAGTGGTCAAATATTAATATATCTACCATCATATTAATTAAATCAAGTCCGATGTTGTTCTAGATTTTAAATAGTCAAGTACCTACTTAATGATAAAATGTTTTATGCATTTTTTCGATACATTACGGAATACTTCGTTTCCTTATGTTCCCTGCACTATTATAAATGGTACTTACATCATCAGCGTAATCAGAATATTCACTCCGATCTTCCTCCCGTTCGTCCCTGATCCTCTGCAGCTCCTTAGCCACTCCATCCAGTTGGTCCGGGCTCAGCCGGCCCCAGGACTGCATCGCCACCAGCAGCTCTTCATCTTCATCACTTAAGTAGGTATTGTCCGGAGATAAAGAATTCAATTTATCCAGTTTCTGTTGCCACAGGTCGAGTTTAGATTCCGTGGTAGTCTCGTGGGGTGGGGCGGTAAGCCGCTCGAGCTTCTCGTAGAAGCGGTCGAGCTTGGCCGCAAACGACGGGGTGTTGGTGACATACGCGGTGCGGATGGGATGGGTGAGCACCACCAGGAGTAGCGGTAGACGCAACATGGCGCGGCGGCGGGCGAGACGCGACTGGCCCGGGGCAGACAGACGCACACTTTGCGTGCGTATTCGAATCGACACGTTCTCGAGATCTCAGCGTGTCTGAGAAGTACGCCACATGGCGCGGGAATCCAGTCGGTGAGCCCAGACGTGTTGGTTTTTTGATGATTGACGAGCGGTACTTGATTTGGTTTCTCTTGCAATTTCGGTTGTACTGGCTTGTTTTTTTAACCGTCTTCAAAATGGAGAGGGTTCTGAATTAGGATGTTTTTTTTTTAAATATTTGTTACCTCAGAACTTCGTCATTTATGAACCGATTCAGATAATTCTTTTTTAAATTGAAAGGGTATACTTTCTGATTGGTGATATAACATAATTTCATCAAAATAGGTTCAGAAGTTTGGCTTTTAAATCAAACTACAAAAATGGAAAAATTTGCATTTTCGTGAATTAATTATATCTACACGTTTACAGATAAAATGTATATATACCTACGCAAAAGGAAAAGGGTAAATACGCAAGCGCGCGGGATTTTCGTTCGTTCTACCGCAGGATTGCGATAAGGATTATAGTGCAGGTAATGTAGGTAACATTACCTACCTACCTACTAAGCGGCCTGCAAATGAACCATGAAAATTTAGGGTGATACGCGAGTCCATAAGCGCATAATGTATTTTTTCATGTTTCTGAAGGTAATACCTTCTAATATGACTTATTTTGACGTGTGAGGTGATTATAGGTGACTTCATGCCCACAGTGACAGAGGCTACATATAGCAGTCCGTTTTTTAGTTAACCTAATTGAGAAGTGTTTGCAATATATTTGGTTTGGTATATTGATAATTAATTCGAATTGATTCTATCCTACACGGCAGCGAGGCGGGTTAAGTAATACGAGCAAGGGGCGGAAGTGGGAAGGGGGTGGATAAAAGAAATATCAAAATATGTAAACGAGACCGAGACGAGAAAGAAACTGGCGGGTTACGACGGGTCACGGTTTGGGACGAGAACGGGATGTCAGCGGGACGGACCAGATAGGAGAAATGAGAGACGCGGGCTGAGATATAGAGATGAGACAAGAGCAGGACTAGGGCGAGAAAAGAGCGATTGGGAGCCCCTGGGATCAGCACGAGAGCATTTTGTAACTGGAACGATAGCGAGGTGGAAGTAGGATAAACTGAATAGAAGTGATAGGAGAGGGATAAAAATGGAACAAAAACTGGAACGAGAAAGGGACGGGAGCGTTATGGGATTTATGTGTACGATTTCATAACGCGAGCAAAACAATAGAGGCAAGATAAAGTAAGTAATATAATGTAGCAATAATCAGCATGTTCCCTCTTAGTGCGTGCGTAGATGTCTGCTGTTATCTATTCTGTTTACAATCTGGCGACCGCATCCAGGTCACTTCATTTGCGCATATTCACCTACTAGCAGCGCCCCGCGGTTTCACCTACTATCCTTTAGTAACATATCATAATCTGTGTGCATGAACCATGAAATTATCCGGGGGAAGGCGTAAGCTATCTCGTACCACGTAAATATTATTTACATTATATTTTTACTTTGACGTATTAACCTAATATTGCATGAATTTAATTACATAATAATTTGAAATTATTTGCATATTTTTTTTTCAATTTGAATGGGATATCGGTGGCTTTCTATCCTCTATCTAGAAGAGGTGAACGGTTACCGTTTCGGCATTAATGTTGCATACAAACTTCCATCCATAAAAACAATACAACAAACCTTTATTGTCACCACAGAAGAAAAATACACTCTACAGGCACAAAAGGCGATCTTATCGCTACAACCGATCTCTACCAGTCAATCTTCAATAAAATAATTTAACTAAAAATTATAATTAAATAAGTACAAAAAATTACAATCTTCAATTAATTACTTAGAAGGAGATGATTTCCAAAAACACATTTTATAGGCGTCGCTTCCACAGAAGTGCTTCGCAGGAAATTACTTGCATTGCCTTCTTGGAAGGGTTTATGAAAGAGCCTTGTTTGTTAAAAGGCGATCTATCTTCATTCTTCGAGATTTCTTGGTCACTTTCTACAGAACTATTAAGCGGGATCGGAGGTCGGGTCAGTCAAATTTATATTTCTTATAAATACCCAAAAGTACATGCTAGTTAATTTTTTCGGAATACTATTATATTAAAATACTTATCTATTATTTTTTTATTATTAGCGAATTTTCATCTTATCATAATCATTATCAGCCTATCATGTTCCCACTGTCAGACACAGGCCTTCTGTCAGAGAGAGAGAATAGGCCCTAATCTACCATGCTGGCCCAATGCATGTTCTTGTTCATACCGATTTCCTCACGATGTTTTCTTCACCGCTATTGAGCGATGGCATCGAACTGCACATAATTTTTATTAACAATTTTCAAGCCGCAAATCCTAAACTAGGCAAAATCTGTATCTTGGGCGCCCTATAGCCAGTTAACAGCTCCTGGTTGGTACACATTCTCTTAATTATATTAGTGCTAATTTCATCGATTAGGTTATGGCGTCGTTTTACCTCCTGCATGCAATAAAACAGTTGGAGAAAACTTAACCGTTTCATATTCAATCTTTCCAATTAATCCCTACGTTAAAGTACTAAGTACTAAAGTATAAGTAACTGATATAGGGCAGAGAATCGAACAGGGTGCCATCAGATTGTAAAGTGCACATATAGCCACCATCGCAATTTTTTGAAGTGAAAACTTCGTCACTATTTGGGTGAACACAAATCATGGAACTCGCTTCGCTGTACCGTGATTTTAAAACAGCGCCATCTCTTGTATAATAGGTGAATTATATACTAAATTTTTCACTTCTGACGTGCAGTCCTATGACTGACGTGTTTTTTGTGAAATCTTATAATATATGATGCAGGTTGCAGATGTCTGTGTGAAACTCAACAGCCTGTGAATTAAACCCTAACTAAAATCGTATAATCGAACATGACCTAAGCATGGTCTAGGCTCGCGGCATTTGTTAGGCATTCTCAATGATACATGAACTATGGTATGTTGCAAGTAACTGTTAATTATACTTTATGTGCTTGTGCATTCGTTAACGTGTTGCAATAGTGAGAGCGATGGGTGAACCGTTCTAAGTACGATGGAATGTGGATTCGCAATCTGTGTTTCAATCCTCATTGATGCGATGAGGACTAAAATGTGATGTCAAAAATACCTAATCTACACTAATATTATAAAGAGGAAAGATTTGTACCTATTTTTGTATGTTTGTAATGAATAGGCTCCGAAACTACTGAACCGATTTGAAAAATTCTTTCACTGTTGGAAAGCTACACTATCCCCGGGTGACATAGGCTATATTATATTTTGTAGCGAGGCCGAAGGCCGAGCTTACACTCGTGCGAAGCCGGGGCGGACGGCTAGTTATCAATATAAAAACCGACTTCATAAAAATGACAGAACTGGATCAAATTGAGACCAAACGGGAAGCACCATTTTCAAATAAAAAAAAGAATCTTCAAAATCTGTTTACCCAATCGAAAGTTCTGAGGTAACAGACATAAAAAAACAGTCGAATTGAAAACCTCCTCCTTTTGGTAGTCGGTTAAAAATACGGCAAACATTTATTTATTTAATTTTGCTTACGTCTGACCGCCACCTTGGCAATGATGCGGACTGCGATGGATCACGCTTGCTTAGAAGAAACTGATTCACTCGCGATTTGAAGACAACCTGATATAAAACTAGGTATCAGGAAACACCCTTTCAGGCAGTGCAATCCGAAGACTAGCAGTTTTTTTATGGCATAGGTCTGATGGTCCACCCACAAGATGGACAGACGACCTAAATGAGATCGCCGCAGGAAAACGTTGGATGCAGGCCGCTTCCAACCGGTCCTTTTGGAAATCAATGGGGGAGGCCTATGTCCAGCAGTGGACGTCCTATGGCTGAAATGATGATGATGATAGGTGTCAAACAAGCTAACGGGCCGCCTAATGGTAAGCAATCACCGTCGCGTATGGATACCTGTAACATCTGGAACACCACAGATATTTATATTAGCGGCCCTTTTAAGAACCCCATGTTATAGTTATTATAGAAAATGCTACAGGAGGGAAACTCATTCCACATAATGCAGGTGTGTCTGTGAGGCAAAAAAAAAACTTGCAGCATGCAAGGTATTTTTTTCTCTCAATAACGCATATGGCATTTAATGTGTCAATTATTCGAATAACCCACTTTGACATAAATTTGACTCACAGCCTTTCTTAATAATTGGAGAGTAATTTTTGTCTCCTCGCAGGTGTGCTGGCCTAGGCTACGCCTCTGCCCACATATTCACATGCGTTCATAAATGCTTCTGTCTTGAACTTACTTATAAAGCTTCTTGGTTAAGCTCTGGAGCAATTTAAATTGAGTAAAACAACATGTGCGCATCGTTTTAACAGATATTTCTGGTAGATCATCTCGTTACCCGATTTCATTTGCATGAAAAGAGATTTAAGGGTAGCTAACTTATTTCTTTCATTTTACTGATAAACATAGCTTGAAACATCGAAGTTGTATCAGTCAGAAAAGAAGCCAGCAGTTTTTCTTGAAAACTAAGTGAAAGCAATACGTGCCTGCAGACAAGACAGAACGGCGTTTTGAGGCCAAATAAACTATACTTAGATCCGCCATTTCTGTCCACACGTCCAAAAGTCGTTCCAAAAGCTACTGGCTTCCGATTTCTCGTCCATTTGGCATTAGAATTGTTTATTCAAGTGTCAGTTGTAAATCATGGTGATTGGTGATCAGATCAGACAAGCAAAGGGAGATATGCCTTAGTACAATTATCCTTCTTTAATATTTTAATACAGCAAGTTTAAGGCAAGCCAAGAGCCTTAAAATATAAGCGAATACCAACACTACAAAAACAGTTAGACTGCTTATAAACCGTTGAAGGTCTAAAGACAATCCAAATGCTCAAACCCACTATCAGTTGGCAGCTTACCCAGCATTATCGTGCGTGTTCAAATGTTTCCATTTTTAACCGATTTCAAAAAAGGCGGATGTTCTATGTTTTCCTGTTTTTTTTTTTGTAATGAATGAATAATAATTTATTTCAGACCAATGTCCATATGTGACGAAAACAATTACACACTTATATAAATATCATTTAAATTCAAATTAAAAAATTAAAAGATAAATAATCATCAGTTAAAAATTCAAATTTCAAATTGTAAAACAATAAATAAATAAAAACAATGACATAAAAATTCAAATTAAAATAAATAATGCATGATATTAGAAAAATAAAATAAAATAAATAATGATACAGAAATTAAATTATCTTAACCTAAACTTTGGTTTGAATCCGGAGTGCTCAATATGCACACTTGTCCAGTGCTGCATTATTGGGCAGTCCAGATCCATCCGCCAGGCGAACAGCTGCAGGTAGCTGTTGTCGCTGCCCCGCACTCTGCGCATCAGGGACGCGACTCGCTTGCGCATGATCGCTGCGAACCCATCTATGTGCGCATCTGCGAACATCTCCGATGCGCTGCATTGGCGTGGCAGCCACATCAGTGCCCTCAAGGCGTTGTTATACTGGACACGAAGGGCGATGTAGGACTTTTTTGTGTACTTAACCCACAGGCTGCACGTGTAGAAACACTAACAGTAAGCTCTAAAAAGAGTAGCTTTTACTTGTGCAGTGCATCGTGCAAACCTGCGGGCCAGCATGTTGCCCCGGACTGACAACGCCCTGCGCTCCCTTTCCATATCAACGTCGTCTGCGAGCGTCTCGGTCACCCAATGGCCCAGATACTTAAACTGCGGGACTCGTTTCAGGACACTTCCACTTAGTGTGACTGGCGGTACCATCTCATACGTTTTCGATCCTGCTTTAAACACCACAAGCTCGCTTTTAATAGCGTTGTATCTGAGCCCGTGAGTCCCCGCATAACGCTCTCAGATCTCAACGAGCTTTCTGAGGGCCCTGATGGATGGGCTCAGCAACACCATGTCGTCTGTATAACTGATTTTGTTGACAAATACACCATCAATCGAGCAGCCGACATGGGCATTGGAGAGCTCACGGATCAAGTGATCAATGTACAGTTTGAAGAGGCTCGGTGACGACAAACCGCCCTGTCTCAAACCACACTCCAACCTGTACACCTCCGATAGCGACCCCGACCATCTCACAAAGTTGCTCTGATTGCCATACCAATACCTAAGGAGAGATACAAACTCAGAGGGGAGGTCCGTATCACACGACAACTTGTGCCACAACCTGTCATACGCCACCAGATCAAAAGCCTTAGATAAATCCAAGAAGCAGGCGTAGACAGGTGTGTTTCTGTCAGTGTAATACTGTAATGTATGTTCACCGATATCTCTGCCAACTGTTGACCGATTTCAAAAAAAAAACTTGTTCGGTAGGTTATACTTCTAATTTGGCCCCATTGCCCCATGCAAGTCACGATCTGATGATGGGATCCCAGGGAAATCGCAACCCTCAAATTTTATAGGCACTTATTAAGTTTTTCATATATTTTCTATAGCTGTTCAAGTATTTGCGTCAGCTGGCGGTAGCATTGCGACATTGTCTGATTTCAGATATGAAATGATAGATACTTGGAATCGTTATGAGATGATCGTAAAATGTTCTATTACAGTCAAAGGGACTTCAATTTCTGCTTGAATTATTTCGTTCTTAAAGTAAACGATGGCATCGTGCAGTTGGCATAAATAACCAACGAACGCATCAGATTGAGATTCCTTGAGTTTTATTTACTTAGGGCTAAGATGTATTTAGCCTTCATCATAAATTTAGGATGAGGTGAAAAATCAACGTTTCCATTAATATGCAATTTATTAATTTAGCTATGTAGCGATTGAGAAATGGAGCAAATAGCAATATATTGCGGCAATTTGTTGCCGTTTTCCCTCTCCCATATACCTTCTTCTGCTTGAAGAACAGTACGCAAAGCAAGGTTCGGCGAGGAGAGAAGAGGCGAAGTCAGACAAAGAGTAGCAAAGTGAGACGAGACACTTTATTGCGGCAATGTAGTACCAAATTAACATTGTAGAAATTTAGCGATGTAGCTAATTATTATTGTAGCCTTCGACCAAAATAAAATGAATGGACGGGCCCAGTAGAAGCGCATTTTTGAAGATTACAAAATGAGCGCCAGCTCTCATTTCGTTTCAGTCGGTCTCTAGCCGTAGGAAGTGAAACACGAGTCTATTGATACGCGATAACGAAACATCTGACAAAATTATGAATTCGTATGCTTTACCGAAGTGTAAATACACAAATAAAACCGATATCTATTTTTTGTAACAAATATACTGTACATTTTTATAATTAGGTGTTGAAGTATATGTCCGACGATTTTGACTCGTTTTTACTGATCAAGTTCAATGGTTAGGGCCCGTCCATTCATTTTATTTTGGTCGAAGATTGTAGCTATGTATCAATTTAGCAATCTAACAATTATGGAACATAGCAACTCATCAACGTCGGCGATATCTGGAGATTTTCTATGGGTCATTTATAGCTCCGTTTACCTTGCTTGCCGACAAATTTTTGTAGTTGAGTGAGTGAGTAACTATAGATAATCCTTGGTAACTGATGGAATTGCCCTACCTATGGTTTCCTCAGGACGTTTTCGTTAACCGAAATATCATTGTTGGTATTTGCGACATGGCCACTGACCACGATAACCACTGATTTATCATCACTTCAAAACGCATCCAGATTATCTTGTCGTAAACGCAGCTTTAAGACAATACTGATTTGTTCGCTGCTGCCGTTCCAGATTGTTAGATGCATTGAACCTTACATCAAGTTTTTACCAGAAACCATGCTCTTACGAGTACCAGCCGCGCCCTTTCATTGAGAACGTTACCATACCCATTAGAGAAACGGCAAACCTTTATCATTTAAATTCCCATTGTAGGTCTACATGCCTTACTGTCTACCGTACACCACCAGCTTTTTAGACTCTTTTCAGCCTGATAAAAGACTTTATGGCTCCGGGATAGGGAATAAGACGAGTGTATCTGATTAGCGGTGGAAAGGGTGTCGACCTTAACATGTGGTGCGCATGTGACGTGCGCGTCCTATGAGCGATTGTCATTCATATGGCGTGCGGGGGAGGGAAGCGATGGTATCTTGTATCGGTGGGTTTTGTTCAATGGGCTGGCGATGGCGTTTGGCGGTGCGATTGATGATGTAAGCACCAACGAATGTCCCGTGGGCCAGCGGTCGGCACGTACATCTGGAACCTTATTTCTCTAGTGCACTATGAGTTTTTAGCAGATTTTAAAATTAGCATTTGGGGTTTAAAGGTCAACTAAAGAAGCTGTGATGCAGTTTGATTTTTTCTGCATTTTTAGGGTTTCGTGCCCAAAGGGTAAAATGGGACCCTATTACTAAGACTCCGCCGTCCGTCTGTCTGTCTGACTGTCTGTCTGTCCGTCTGTCACCAGGCTGTATCTGATGAACCGTGATAGACAGTTAAAATTTTCACAGATGATGTAGGTATTTCTGTTGCCTCTATAACAACAAATACTCAAAAACAGAATAAAATAAATATTTAAGGGGGCTGCCATACAACAAAACTGTCTCTGCGTGAAATATATAAACAAAACAAACAAATAAATAACAAAATTATGCATCATGCGTGCTTCATCTTCGACCACATCGTCGCTTACCAACAGGCGAGTTGTAGGTCAAACACGAACTTAATCGCGATAAAAAATAAATAAATAAATAGTACCTATGATTATATTCTCCATAATCTATGGCAGACAGTAGTAACGTCTCATATCAAAACAGCTCAAATCCAGCTGACCTGTATCCAGAATTCCAGACTAGTTGGCTTAGTGCCACCTATAGTTAATCGCCGGGTCCATTTAGCCCGATGGCTAACCGGACGGGCGGCAGACGATGCGGCGCCCACTGTTTGTTTTACACATATATTAGACTGATGAAACACCTGGCGTAACTGCTAACTACCTTTAAGTGGGTCAAAAGTTATGATCAGAACTTGATACTAAATATATGACACTAGTCACTAGTGACAAAATTTAGAACTAAAATCTACAATCTGACGTTGCAATTCACGATGTTTTACATATTCTCTAATCGATGAGCTGCTGCATTGATAAATAAATAAATAAAATAAATAAATATCTGGGACATTATTGCACACACTGATCCCAAACTAAGCAAAGCTTGTAATATGGCTGCCAGAGACTGATATACATACATATATATATATTTAAATACATACTTAAATAGATATTAACACCCAGACATAGAACAAACACAAATGTTCATCACACAAATGTTTGTCCTAGGTGGGAATCGAACCCATGCCCCCAAACATAGAAGGCAGGATCACTACCAACTAAGCTAACGGGGCTGTCAATGCGAAACTTTTATGCAATTCTGCGTATTTTTTTCTTTCTTTTCTAATTATGAGAAACCGTTAAATGTCGTTCAGCTGTTTTACATAACGGTGCTATTTTGTAAAACAACTAGCAGTTATGTAAAACAGCGAATTAAGCAATCCACCTGCGACATTTATAACATGACGTCAAGATGTACCTACCTGTAGTGGAGATGAAAAACCTTTTGACTGCATCATGTGATTAGGTCTTTTAAAATGAAAGTGGGATTTGGTTCATAATTTTTTGAATATTGGTTTTCAGGTAACCCTTTTAACCAACTTGAAAAAAAGGGGAGGTTATTTCAGTTGTCTTTTTTTTTTTAGAATGAAACTTGTTGGCTCTTATGAGAATCGATCTTGATGAAGGACACGAAGACAAAAATTTATAAATTGTATTTCGGGAAGTCGTCATCATCATCAGCCAGAAGATGTCCACTGCTGAACATAGGCCTCCCCCTTTAACCTCCACACTGAACGACATCCTGCCATCTACATCCACTGGATGCCTGCGACTCTCACGATGTCGTCGGTCCATCTAGTGGGAGTCCTCCCTATGCTGCGTCTTCCGGTTCGTGGTCTCCACTCAAAAACCTTTCTTCCCCGGAGGTATGTGTAATCTGGAAAGTTAGGCGGAACTGGATATAAATAAAACAGCATTGTTACTAGTCCAGTAGTAACTAGTTATATTCAGTCGGTGAAAAATTCCGGAGGGTATCGTCTAGACAATATAACGACCCTTTGAACCAATTAGTGTATGATTTTAAACGCTTCAATGAAATTACACTTAAATTATAATATAAAAGGAACTGCATCTAGTTGATTAAGATTATACCTAGTTCATTTACTACTAAAGATAAAACAACTGTGTGTAGTGCCACCAACTTATTTATAGAGTTGAAGGAACTATACCGTCGTATTTTGCGAACAAAACTGTTATCCTCGAGAAAATCTTAGTTTCATAATTTCTTAGGCCAGTCCTACAACTCCAGTCTGGCTGTACAAAGATTCAGTTAGTATCGGTTCCAGGGATTTTGAGTTTGGTCAGTACGTCGATCGGAAGGTCGAGGTAGGTCCTCTCGGTGCCTACAGTGAGGATGAGGGCTCGGAGTCTTTCAACGGTGACGGGATCGCCCTCGCTGGACCACACGGTGAGAGAGGAGTTCAGGCTGGAGGTCTCTCGGAGGAGGTCGAGGAGAACTGGCTGGCTGTTGGATGCTAGCCCGGCACGGACCTGGGAACAATGACAATCATGGTGTATCTGTGATAGTTTGTATCCATATTTTATTTTACATGGAAAACAAACAGCTGCTAATTAACACAGTAGATATGAGATAAAGAGTAACACAAAAGCCAAAAATACGTTTTCACTAATACAAACAAAAATAATGTAAAAGCCCCGTTGCAATACCAACTTGGGCCTAGCTACAGCTTGAATAGACAAATAGTATTCGAAAAACAAACATTCGAAGTCTTTAACATAAGAGATAATACGTTAGTTACCAGAAAGAAAAATAAATAAATAAACCAAACTACAATTATAAAAAACCTCATACAAACTAATTGTTTTTTTAATATTTAATTTAACGTTTTTTTTGCCAAACTATTTTTAGTGTTAATATTATATATTATAAAGTTACGTAATATTAATATAAAGTTCTCATAAAAAAGACCAAAACGCGATTATCTGACTCGCCAGCATTCTAGATACACAATAAAATTGGTAAGCCCCGGTCCCCAAAGTATGAGCCCAATGTCCCGACCCCAAACGGCTCAAATATGTAATCACTGCAGACTAGCCAAGGTTAGCATATTTGCGACGTTTGTGCTGCTCCACTGAACTGGTCGCCGCATCATCAGCTCTACATTGTGTCTGAGGAAGATGTGAAGGCGCCAAAGTATCCAGACAAGTTGCATGTTTGTGTATGCAAGAAAGGATGTATGTATTTAATTTTCCTAATTTTGTATTGTATAAGCGCTCTCACAATAAAAATTGCGGTGCCTGAAAAGGTGGATTAAGTGTTTAAGTGCAGTATATGGCAAAAATATGAATGCACTAAAAACTAATAAAACTTACAGGGAAAGTGATGGTCTGATTTATATTGTTCTCGTTGATCATCCTCAGCATGGTTCCGATATGCTCGCCGTTGTATTCTCCTTCAGTGACGTTTCCCCCGTAGTTGGTGGTCCAGCCGATGGAGAGCACCGAGCGAGGGTGCTTCGATCCGAGTTGCAGGAACCGCTTGGGGTCGACGGGCTTGGCTGGCGCGTTCACCGGCCCGGGAAGGATGTCAGCGTTCAGCCACAGAGGGAAGGTCACCTGGACGGAAGGTCACAATACATTAACACTTAGTTATACGCAAAAAGACGGTTCTATGGTTAGATATCGATCTCTTACAAGCAACCTTAGTTATGTGAGGAATTCTATGTTGGATTCTGTTTCTAAATAACTACAGCCTTTAATGAAAAGAACATATCGCCTTAAAACTAAAAAAATCAGGCGAAAGGTTCTGACGCCTCTTTGTCACATTAGCTATTTCGTCGCTATCCCTATAGGTCACATTCAATAGTACGACATTTTATGCATCTAGTAAATTTCTTTGATACTTTTCATGCTGTCTCTTGACTTTTTCGCAATAAGTCTGATGTATTTGTACAATTTACAGTGAGGCAGAAAGTATAATTTTGTATAACTACATAAAACTCATTTTGACGCATTTATGAAGTTCATAAAATAGAGTTCTATGATTATTTACGGGATATTTACCGTGGTAAGGTTGTGGAAGGAGCTCCCGATATTTCGGCGCAGTTACATGCACCATGTTCACGGGAAGACTCGTAAATAATCATATAACTTTAGTGAACAACCGTGATAGTTTAAAACAGTGTTCATAAAATAGATTAAAATCTCGGATCTTTTATGGCAAGGCGTTGTAGAGAATAACATTGCAGAGGTTGATATGAAACCAATAAATGGTTTACACTCATCTTTTTACGTACATCGGTTGAGACGAGCTCCGGAACCATAGCCGGCGGAACAATATATTTATAAATTCGAAAAGTTGATTGAAGTTATATCAAACCCACAGACCTAATATTTTTTTGACATCCTAAATCTATGATCAAACCAATCGTCTGGCAAAATTAAGGAAAATTTAACCAATTTTTTTCACAATGTGTTGTAATGTAATGTAATGTTTTTGGCGTTCAGAAAATTGTTTTTTTATTGACTCTTAGCAAAATTTGTGTGTAGTAATCCTGAAGATGTAAAAGATTTTTATCATCTACTTATAATGAAATGTGAAAGCGTGGGTATTGTAATTTTTACCGAAATTCGAAAAAATAAATACGTAAAAAATAATATTGTAAAAAAATATAGTTGCATCTAAACAAGTACATGAGCAGAGCAGAGTATGCGCTTGCAAGTGCGCCGGCGCAGCGCAGACGCCGAGATTGCCCGAGACGCACTGCAATTGCAATAAAATTGACAATGATACGCGGAAAATGCTACGAGTAATTGGGCTGTTTGCATGTGGATATCTTCCTGTCAAGTCCATCGGTTACATAGTTGTATTCTGATATTAACAGAGCCATCATGGTTAAACCTGCTATCCTACAAAAATCATTAATATTTTCTGGATAAAATGATGACAGGGTTTGTTCTATAGTACTTTAAAAAACACCTTTCGGCTTAGTACCACCGTTTTATATAATCCTGTAAACTTCCGTATTGTCGTATCTCTTTGAATCGTTCATAATTTCTGTAGATCCTGCATGTGCACGCCGCTGATTGATCAGGGTAGAGCGAGTTTGTCTTTCGGCGCGTTGCATATCTGAAAACTACCGTACAGGAATCGATTCCGGGATAAAAAGTATTCCATGTGTTCATCAAGGATATTATATAAACTATTTCCATCATCATCACAATCATTTCAACCATAGAACGTCTACTGCTGGACTAGACCTCCGCCATCGATTTCCAAAAGGTCCGTTTGGAAGCGGCCTGCACCCAGCGTTTTCCTGCGGTCTCTTTTAGGTCGTCTGTCCATCTGTCAGGGGTGGACGTCCTACGCTGCGCTTACCGATCCGTGGTCTCCACTCGAGAACTTTTCGGCCCCATCGGCCATCTGTTCTGCATGCTATGTGCCCTGCCCACTGCCACTTCAACTTGCTAATCCTATTTCCATATCATGCTGATGTTATGCTGGTTACAAACAACACAAGTGTGTCGCTTGCCACACCGTGCCACGAACATATCACATGTGACACGAGGCGCTATCAATTTTTTATTTTTTGCTTGCATTTGTTATTTTGACAGCCCGTGCTATCGCTTAGAGCGGCCGCTCCTTTCGCTCTACCCCAGTGCTGGCGCTAATTTTGTGACCAGCATAAACCACGGTCGTAGGCAGTTGAATCATCTGGCAAGCGGTGCTAGTAATTGTGCCCGTGTAAACAGGACATTAGCACTTGGTAGGGACAGGCGGGCTGGCCTTGACAGCCTTTCAATAAAGACATTTCTTTTGATTGTCTTCAATTGAAATAATTACCGTGGAATGTGCCAGTATGTCTCAAGGGATGTGTGCTCATAACCATGCTTTAATGTATCTCAATGATATAAGCAAAGCTCAGCCCTATTATAGTTTAACTAACTTTTTTTAATGAACTAATAATAAATAATTATTAAATTTAAAAACCGACTTCAAAATTAGAAAGAAAGAAAGAAAGAACGTTTCGTTTACTTGGATGACATAAGAATATTTTCCAGTTATTTTGATTTAAAAACCAAACAACTGAACCGATATTGGCGACATTTATAATCAACAACTATATAATCCTTTCAAAAAAGTACTTTCCAAATCGGCTTTTAAATGACGGAGTTCTGAGGTAACAAACATAAAAAAAATAACCTAATTGAGAATCAAATCTATTTTTTGAAGTCGGTTAAATACGTAAATATCCATACCATTTTCAATTTTGTAATTGAAATTTATATTCAGGTAATTCGATACTTATTTAATTTTACGTATCGATTCGTATTTCACAACTCGATTAGTATTTTACATCTATATCTCTAAATAGTATAAAATCTCGCTTTCCGCGTCTGTCTGTCTGTATGTCCGCTAAATCCTCCTAAACCACAAAACGGACTTTGATGCAGTTTTCACCATCTATTTTTCACGGAAGGTTCATATATATGATAAAACTTAATTACGTTTTTATGTACGCAGACAAAAACAATATTTTGCAACCAAGTCGCTGAAAAATAAATTTACATGGTTTACGTTCACATTTTTTTTTCTAAATTACAGCTGGGGCGGGTCGCTAGTATTTAATATTCGTATTTTTTTACTCGATTGGTTGGCAATCACCGTGTTAAAAACGCTAGTGTAAAAATATGGCTAGGACGACCGCCCATGACGCGGCGCGGCGGCGGGCGGGTTCCCGAGCACCGCGCGCGCGGCTCGGTTCACACGGTATGTCACGCGGTAATTTAGTCGCATCTGTTGGCCTTTATTAGGAGACGCCATGTAAATAAACAATACTACCAACGAGGGTTATTAGTAGGTACTGTACGGAAATTAGTTCGACAAACTAATTGAGAAATCAGCTCAGAGTTCCGTTTGACTTTTTACCTACCTAAAAAAAAAAAAAAAAAAATTTATTTGTATTATGAATGGTTTTTTTTGGCGCGGGTGGCTTATATTATAGGGTGTCGAAAGGTGTGCTGCGCTTTCACAAATGCTACTCGCGGGTTTATGCCTTTATCACTTCTACCCTGAAGCTTAATTAGGTGCTTAGCTCTTGCGGATTCCACTCTCAGCAAGCCAGGGGTCGGGGCCTTTAGGTTTCATGCAATCGGGGTACACGGTGTCGCCACTTACCGACGCGCGACGCCTAGCCACAAAGCCGCCCCTGCGTTTTTATTATTATTATATTAGCCTGCACTGTCCAGTGACATTCCCCTGTTTTGCGCAATTTGAGTCTAGTCCTTCAAGTAAAAGTTAGGAGGTCAGTTCGTTCCTCCATCTCCGTCTAGGCCGTTCAAGAGGTCGTGCCATCCTGTAGAAGCCACTGTGTCATAGTTTTGGCCCAACTATCCTCCGACGTGCGAGTGACATGACCTCTTTTCACTTTAGGAAGCGGCCTTCTGAGCTACGTCGGCAATCTGAGTCACATTTTTAGTTATCTAATTATATGTGTCTGCAGCATTAATCACGCTTGTCCTCAACGTTTTAATTTTTGGTATGACTAAGCTATCAAGATATCATAAATCGTATGAATTTATGATTACACGGAAACAATTAGATGCTTGATGCTTCTCTAATTAAAGCAATCAAAAAGTTATACACACATGCGTGCAACAGGGAAATGAACGATGTTTGTCTAACAATGTGTCGATTCTGTTGCTCAACTTATTAAGCTAAACCAATGTGACAGGACTAACAATTATCTGCGTCTCTTTTTAATTCAATATGTGAGAAACGGATATCAATAATTTAAGGGCTTTTTATTTATATTACACGGGAATTACTCACGTAAGATTAGGCCGGTTACTCCGACATAATAGTTTTATAAATCCAGCGTAAGTAATTCCCGTGTAATAGAAATAAAATGTGTGAAAACTACGTCAGTTTCCATAGCAAAATTTTAGAGCTGTCAAATTTAGTTTAGAAAAATGGTACAACAGAATTGATAGCCCATCACAAGTAATGGTTACATGTGTCTTGTTTAATTAAAACAAATAGTAAAGGATAATTTTGACAGAACTTTAACGATAAGATAAGACTTTCAACGATATTTTACATAACATTAAAGGTTTTAAGCACCAGCTTTCAAATAAAAAAAATCATCAAAATCTGTTCACCCAGTCCAAAGTTCCGAGATAACAAATATAAAAAAAACAGTCGAATTAGTAACCTCCTCCTTTTTGGAAGTCGGTTAAAAAGTGCCCACAACCTTTCCGATCCTTCAAAGCGAAGGTTACTAAGATAACATAAGATACAGAAGGGGATATTTCCCGTGATAGAGTTGTGAATGGAGCTCCCGATATTTCGGCGCAGTTACATGCACCATAACAATAAGATTACTCATTGTCTTTCTCATTTTCTTCTTCTTCTCTACTCTTCTCTAGGTTACTCATACTCACCCCGGGCTTGCTATACGGCGCGATCAAGTCCTGACTCTTCTCAAACGCCTCAATACTCTTGAAGTCCAGTTTCACTCCCTTCTGCTTCTCCTTAGCATTCACGTTGTTGTACTGTGCCACAGTTGAGAGGAAGTCTGAGAGGGCCAGGTCGGAGGTCGTGGCGGGAGGGTGTGCCATGATGGGGATCGGAGGACCTTCCTTGCCCGTGATGTGGCCAAGCACGATGTCGGCTTCCAGCATGGAGACATTACCTGGAATTTTTCGAGGTTAGTTTAAGTTCAGTTTAAGTGTGTAATGGACCGACTTTTACCGAGGTATCCGTAGGCGATCGCTTACTATCAGGCGGCCTGTCGGCTTGTTTGCCACTTATGGCATAAAAAAACTTTCCAATGTTTGCATCTCCTAAAACTTTCTGCTAGCGGAAACAGCTAATCATCAGGTGCCATCTTCTTATTGAAGTTTGGAGGTCTATTGGAAAAATTGATTTATGGTATCACTTTTGCTTACAATAGATGCGTTCTTTAGATGTCAATTACACAATCCAGTGCGGAAATAGGTGGAACTGATTTATATACATACCTTTATAGGTATTTAGGTAGATAAATATTATTATGAATATATTGCATAAAAAGAACGTTTAAACGAAAAAATATATATTTTCTATCCGAAAATGTAGCCTACCTAAAAAGCTATGAAGGTGACTAATTTTATTTTGATATGTGCGAATTCTAAGAATAAGAATGTTATTAGACTGTTTTTCATGAGCGACACGGCAAACAGCGGAACTTAAATTTCTATGTTGTTGTCAGGGGCCTTATGTACGTATGCCTAACTCTAAACACGGGCCCAAATACGCGCAGTTTGCAAAATCACGCGAACGCGAACCTCGCGGCGAGATACGGTTTGCGGTCGAACATCTTTTCGCAATCACCTAAACTGAATCGTTTCTAACAGGTTGGCGTAAGGCCCCATATTGTGTTAGTACGATAGTGAGATTTTTAATGATTTGCCATCGTTAGAATCACGTAGAGTCCAGTCTAAAGTTGTTAAAAGAGCTGAATTGATAGTGATTGATACGCGATGACAGCGCCGCGTCTGAGGGACTTCTTTTATGAAAAGCACTCATAAACAATTTTTTGGACGAGGCATACCTAACTGCTAGCACTGCCTCAGAATAGGTATACAAGTAACGAAACCCCGTGTCACATCCATTCATTTGCATCTCGAGTTTTGCCTGAATCTGAATTTGTTCAACATAACTTGCTCGTTGCATAATATGTAGAGTTGCAGTTACAATTTTATATAACCCTTTAAACTGTTCAATAATATATCATTATCAGTAATTCATGTTCCCCTTCCCACTGCTGGGACACGGGCCTTCTCTCAGAGAGAGAGAGAGGGGATGGGACTTAATCCACCATGCTGGCCCAGTGCACGTTGATGAATGTCTAAAAAAATTTACTTAGGTACTGGTTTTCTCCCGATGTTTTCCTTCACCGTTTTTGAGCGATGACATCGTAACTGCACGTCATTAAATTTATTTAGGTACCTACCTACCTACTAAATAAATCATTGGTGCAGGCGAATTGGTAAGAGCATTGGCAGCCGAGCGGCATGTGCGCTTTACAATCTGACGGCCCCGGTTCAATCCTCGACCCAATGATTATTATGTTATGACAAATTTGTTCGTTCCCGGTCTAGTTAAATTAAATCGGCCGGTTCGGCTACAATCGGCCGCAATTCGTTTTGATAAATTAAAAGTACCCCTAAAAGAATGCACTTCGAACATTCGCCGTATCTTGAATTGTCATCTGGTACTGGATAGAGAGCCAACAATAATGTGTGAAGCCTAAATCTGTCATGCAAAGCAATTGTTATTAATTGTTGTTCTAGCAACGTGGGGATTGCAGTCGGGAATACGATATGGTTATTTATGGTACAATGTGGCGCAATATAAAGAAAACCGCGGGAAATATCATTTTTCTAAGATACCAAAGATATTAGCAAAACATGGCCTCTAAAATAGCTTGAGTTAAAATCCTTACAGAGATGGGTTCCTATAAAATATCCAAGTTTCTTCTAGTCAAGCTTGCTCCAACGTAGACCGCATCGTCGCTTAACATCAGGCGAGTAGGCGGTCAAACGCAAGCCTAGTACTAAATAATAATTAAAAAAAACCGACTTCAAAATTAGTTTGGTTAACTTGGATGACATATTTTCTCCAGTTATTTTTATTTAGAAACCAAAGTACTCAACCGATTTCGACGAAATTTCTGTGGGACCAAGAATTATCCAAATTGGTTACAAATGATGGAATTCTAAGCTAATTAGAAAAACAAAACGAATTTAGAACCTCCTTCTTTTTTGAAGTCAGTTAAAAACAAAAATGGTATAGGTACTTTTCTCGTAAAAGCGGGTCAATATGGTATGAAAATTTAATGCTGGAGTAAAGACCTTATTTTAATATTGTAACTGGCCTTCCATCTTTATCTTTTTCTATCTAGTTTTTTACCTAGCTGTAAGTTTTCCTATGAAAAAAAAAAAAAAAAAAAAAAAAAAAAAATATCTACCGTATCATACTGGGCCCACACGCAAACAATCCTACAGGGCTGCCACACAATAACATCCCTATTATCCTTTCTCGGACCATTCTCCCCGTCTCCGGTTAACATTGCCGCTAGAACGAGACCAAAGATCATTTACTGCCGATTGACCGGCAGCTGTGTGCGGTCAGCTTGGAATGCCGGCTCATGCAGAGCGACCTGAGCGACCAATTTATCTGAACCATTAAATGGGGGAGCTACCATCGATGTATAGGAAACAAACTTGCGTGGAAACTATTAGTTCCCTCTAATAGCTAACTCTATAGATAACTTGGTCAGGGTGTAAACGAGAAATTTGCACTTGCTACCGTTTCATGGCTTTTACAATGAAGCCATAAATCTTATGAGTTATGTACTTAGTAGTATAATGGACCGGCTTTATGGATTTATTCTGGCATGATAAACTTGGTCACCTGTCATGTCATGTCAATCACGTTTAATTGAATGGTTAGCGTATGAAGCTCAATTTATTACATTGCCGTTTACGAAAACTAGTATATTATAGTTAAAGGCAAGGTTGGTCTTGAGTAAGTCATTTATGTAGGTTGCTGGTACCTTCTACTCGTACGTAAAGCCCGTTGCAGACGATGCGCAGTACTTACGCAAGTATTACTCGCACCAGTGCCCTTAGTACAAGATTTGACAGTTTTCGAAAAGTTTTTTCGTTTCCGTATTGTCCCATACATTTTAGTAAAGCGCCTCTAGCGGAAACGCGGATGAACTAAAATCGATAGTAATCGGCAGTATAGGTTGCTTCACTCAAATACGAAAAATAGTTTCGAATAGCTTTCAACCCAGCAATGTATGCATCAAAACGAAAACGAAAAAAGTTTTCGAAAACTATCAAATCTTGTACTAAGGGTACAGTTATCTGCGCATCGTCTGCAACAAGCTATAACAATTTTTGGTTACTGCTAGTGGCAGAGGAAGTAGTTTAGTATCCGATGCAGACAATGCGTAGCACTTGCGCAAGTAATACTGCATCATCTGCAACAGTCTTAAATTATATCCACCCTGCTGTACCCTTAGTACAAGATTTGACAGTTTTCGAAAACTTTTTTCGTTTCCGTATTGTCCCATACATTTTAGTAAAACGCCTCTAGCGGAAACGCGGATGAACTAAAATCGGTAGTAATCGGCAGTATAGGTTGCTTCACTCAAATACGAAAAATAGTTTCGAATAGCTTTCAGCCCAGCAATGTATGCATCAAAACGAAAACGAAAAAAGTTTTCGAAAACTATCAAATCTTGTACTAAGGGTACAGAATAGTGTATAGTAAGGACTAATAAACTAAAGAGTCCGCACATATTACATACCTACATAATATAGATACAGCCAATTTTACGAGAAGGTAAACGAGCATGTCAGCGCATCGACATTTTTAGAGTGGCAAGAAACGGAACTGACAGTTGGCAGCAGACAGCTGACTTATGACGTTTCAGCACTATCGGAACTTCCGGCGCATAATTTATAAGGATGTGTCACAGACATATAATACCAAGCAGAACCAACAAGCCACAAAAATATTGATGCAAAATACACTACATATACATTACACGCAAACATTTGCAAAACGCGGGCCGTACTCAAGGACATTCTTTTATAATAGTGCTAACAGATACTATTAGATTGTATCTGAAATGTAACGTCACAAAATTTACGACCCCTCCCTACCCCTTGTCAGTCACACTTCGTCGACCCCTCCTCCCCTCCTCTTTATGTGATGGAATTTATGGATGTTCCCATTGGGTATTAATATTCAAACACACCAGACCAAGTCAAATCATTTATTTTTGTATAAAACAATTTACCAGATGTGTCATGTGGTTGCAGGATCTGAATTTGATGGAAATGAGGTATTCTGCAGCTCCCGCAGAACATTTTTGCCAGTAACACCTCTTTTTGTGGCTTTCTTTTAACTTGGTATGTTATCGCTCTGAAAATTATTACATGCAAGTTATCATAATGTAGTTTAGTACAACTTGAGATTCATGATAGTGATAGCGACTGTTCATTGAAAACTGTTGTTCCAATAAGCATTACACCTCGTACTCTCTAAGGATTGTACGGAAACCAGTCCGGTCGAACAAATGTGCCTCTAAATGCTTTGAGCACAACAAACTTGTCGCACTGGGCTGCCAATTTTCTAGATTCAAATTCTTCAACCATGCGTTTCTCAACTCTTCATCCTTGGGAAAATCTAAAATGTAATAAAAATGTTTGTTACTTGACATATGTCTAAATAACCCTTTAATTACACTATCTAGATCACTACGTATATATATGACATGAACCACAATAGGTAGGTAGGTACTTTATTTACATTACTTAAGAAAAGCAGCTAGTAATTAATGAAAAAGGTTCATGTCATCATAATCACATCAAGCTGAATCATCTATTTTAATTATACTTCTGAAATACGAATTCTGAGTCTGAAATAAATTCCCTGGACAATGTCTAAATACCGTAAACGTAAAACAATGATCGATACAATGAATTTTTAAAGAAAATAACTTATACTATTTTAATTATACTACTGAAAGGAGTATTACATTCTCTTGGCTACTGAATACGTTCCCTGGACAATGTCTAAGTACCTCAAACGCCAAACAATGATCGAATCAATATTTTTTTAAAGAAAACTACTTATTAACTTTTATTACACCCACCAAACTTGTACATATATGAAATTGAAAGAAACACAACCTTCCCAAGCCTTCAAATTGTAAAGTTTATGAAAAATAACAAGAAAAAATAGCAATTCAAAATAATCTCTATTATAACACACGAAACTTACGTGTGAAACGTTATACCGGGTGGCATTTTATGAGATGAATACTAATCTTTATTTAATGATAAAACACATGAGGACACTGCACTTCACCATAGTATTTTCATATCTTTTAAACCAAATATGTAAAAATAACTTTTATTTTAGGTAATTTTTGTAAGCCGTGGTTTTCTCTGTCAGCCTTCTGTCAGAATATTGATGCTTGCCAAAATGGCAACTTGGAACATCGTACCACATGCTCATTTTTTTCTATTATGTTGCAACGTTACGACAAAATGAGATACGAATATATGATTTTTGTGTAATCGAGAGAGATGCAAACATAACTGTTTTTGCGAATGTAGTTGTAAAAAACATGTTCAGTCTGTTCTGTATTAAATGTCTGTGGGATGTGTTTATTTTAGTTAAGCACACCTAGTTTTAGTTGACTAGTGATGAAAGTGACGACATCACTGGTGTAACGCTGGTAACGTACGCTGCTGACGCGGCTCGTTGATGTTGAGCAGTTTAAAAGCTTTGAGCTTATTTTCAAATCAGCCGTGCGTTTTTTTTTTACTTATAGGTATGTATCAAAGTAAGAACTCTCCTTTTACTTACTTATTGTACAAAGTTTTATCAAATTATTTATGTACTTACTCGCAAGCGCTGCTTCAAGGTAGGTCTTGTTGTTGACCGCATGCGCCCACGTTATTGTAGTCAGATTCTTCATGTTCTCTTCTTCGTTGCTTATCACAACGGTGGCTGAAACAAAAATATTGTGTTTTCATACAGGTAATACAGTTAACGGTACAACGTTTCTACTAAAATGGTAAATTTTTATTAATGCTGGCAACATTAATAAAATACTACCATTTGATATCTCAACTTGTAAATCAAAATGTCATTGCCATTGTCAATGTCACTACGTGAAAACAGACAGGACAAGTAAGTAGTTATAACATAACTTATATCAGCCAGAATGACAATGAAGGTTATGAAGGTAAAAGATTAAAATAAAATTGTTTCACACAATTTTTCTAGGTATATAAAACTGCTGTACATTATTCAAACTCACAGTTTCTTTTATTCACCTTGACTATTTATGATTCAATGAGAGTTACAAATTCACAGGGTTTTAGTTAAAAACAAGATAGACACAAAATCACATCAGCAACGGAAAATGTGAACGAAACTACCAAATGACGCATGGCGCCACGGCACTCGTTTTTTTTCGACAGCGCGCCTTACAAAAAGCGATACTTATGTAGGTACCTAACCTATCTACTAACCTAGATAGCATTTCATTGCAATCATGAAGTTATCTTTGTGGTAAATTTTCGACTTAGAAATTACATAATGATAAATTAGGTAATTTTTGTTGTGTAGTAATACTACAACCTAATGTATACTACACCTAATAGGTAGGTAACTTAGCGTGAAAGTAATCTTCACTGTCGATTTTAATAGGTAATTATAAGAATATAAATTTCGGTTTTAATTTAGAACCGACATTTATATCCTTTATTTTGAAGAACAAACTTCGAGCTTTATTAAAAGACTAGGCATTCAACAAATTGGTGGCCTTATTTTCTAAAATGATGTTTATTATGTACGTAAGTATACCTACCTAGAAGTTATATCAATATGCAAATAGGTTTGACTATGTTGACCTTTTTAGTAGGTACGTATGGGACGTACCTACTAAAAAGGCAAAAAATTACATTGCCGATGGCTTTTACACAGGCTTTGACTGGTCTGATGTAGGTTGCCGTCTGGAAATATCTGTTTCAGCCTGTTTTCTATTTTAAAACGAAATGTAAATATTACCTCAAAATATTTAAATGTCGGTAAGTACTTACTTATATTTTTACGTAAATATTTTGTAAATGTTTGAGAAAAGCACTATACACGTCTTGGTGCCCAAATTTCACGTCAATTTATATAGGTAGAGTCGCATATGCTAGCCTAGGTAAGCCTAGGTTATTCCTCGGTCCAATATTCATGATCAGCCATAAATGGCTTTGTTTCCAGCGTAGCTGCAGTAATTACTTACTCTTTTTAACCGACTTCCAAAAAGGAGGAGATTCTCAATTCGACTGTTTTTATTTGTGTAAGACTGTATTTGTTACCTCAGAACTTTCGAATGGGTGAACTGATTTTGATGATAATTTTTTTATTTGGTAGTTGATTTCCTTTTGTTTTTGCTTCCCGTGTGGTTCTATTTCAATTTGGTCCAGTTCTGACATTTTTATGAAGTAGGTTATATAAAAAAAAAAAAATGTAATAGAGCTAAAAGGTTTTTGAAATAAGGATAATTCTATGATGAAATTATAA
This sequence comes from Agriopis leucophaearia, assembly GCA_949125355.1. Taxonomy (NCBI): domain Eukaryota; kingdom Metazoa; phylum Arthropoda; class Insecta; order Lepidoptera; family Geometridae; genus Agriopis; species Agriopis leucophaearia. The sequence continues at coordinate 15,633,779 of OX421268.1, read as the reverse complement.
AGCCAACAAATCTTCAAGAGGCTGCAAACATGTTGGCAAAGTCATACTAGGTACTTACCTACCTCACTAAGTAGGTACTATTTCAGCATTGTTGACTAAATTTCTTGCGAAAAAGTGTTTGTTTAGTCTCAAGCCCGAGTTCATTTCGGTTCAAACATACCACCAAAATGAACTGCCCAATCCCATTATAAACTCTGTTCCGTAAACTTACTCACAGAAATCGCGATTTAGCTTTTAATACGATCTCTTTGAAGTCGACCGGCCTATTGTGAATAGAACACAGCTTCTCGGTAATCCAGGGCGGTGCTAAAATAGAGCGTTCTGGATTTAACCAACTCCTGTCATATTAGAAGGCGCATTGCGTTTGAGGCGGATTTAAATAATATTTTTTTTACAAAAAAATAAAACTGGTTTCACGTGAATGGCGATATTCAGTCATCTGGGTTCTATGTTTAGTATTTTCTTCAAATTTAAATAGGTGGTCCCGTTAAATTTGATAATTAGCCTATTTAGTAAACAAAAAAAAAATCGGCGAAGATATCGCTGAACATAAAGTTATGATTTCATGCTACTGGTAACAGCATCGATGACGTAGGCTTGTGTCATCCACGTTTGTGTCTCGGAATAGCATACCTGGCGGAGTATATTATCATAGTACCATGACGTAAGCTAGGTATTGCAATAGATAAAACCTTTGGCTAAGATACCACTTTCCTACGAAGGATATCTACTACTAATAAGTAGCGCAAGAGTACCCTACAACTACAGATGACGACTTTGGGAAAAACACCACTTCCTCACAAATCCACTTCGTGGACAACTGGAAACAAGGTCACAATAGGGGCAAAAACAGCGCACTATCAGCTCTAGATTCCTTTTACGTAAGCAAGATTGCACACTTGCAAAGCAATTGGCACACAATGTCAAATGCGTGCAATGTACGCAAGGACGCCACCTCATGAATGGTAGGGGAGACCGAAGTGACATATTGCTTGTGTAAAATTGCATACCTATATAGGTGTGTGTACAGGTTAGTAAATCAGAATTGATAGTCAGTATTGAACGCAGTAGACTCACTCCTGGAACTGGCATAATCCCCATCGGATACGTAGGTACTTGTGCTAGATACAAGCAGATTGATGCTGCCATTTTAAGCAGTCTGGTCTTGTATCCTAGCAAGAGATAAGAGAACGGTTCCTGTTCCAGTTTTATATCTACGACCAAACTGTCATCAGCTCGTAACAATGATACTGTCTGGGGGAGCGTGTTATTGGGGAACAATATGACCCTAAAATTTTACTCCTTCACGATTATTTTGTACCTGTCACAGTAATGAACGGGTCAGTGGCCAATAACCACACAAATAGATGCTGACCTATTAGGATTTCTTATTTCAAAAGAAGCAGAAATATCCCCATTGTTAGGAAAAGCACTTCTAAAAAGATCCATGAACACCCCATAATATATCGACGTTACTTTTCTCCATTTCAAGATTTCGAAATATCCTAGAGAGTTTGGCCTACACTCCTACAGGCACGTGGCATTAAACGCTAGTAACCTCAGTTATTTCGGATACATTCTGCAAACAGTTTGCAATCAGTGAGATCATCCGGAAACCTGAATCACTGCGCAACAGCACGAATTGGGTTATCTTGTGGAAATATTAACTTAGTTACAAAGTTATTTTGGCTTACGCGAGATGCTTTTGAGATTAGGAATTGAAGGAAATTAACGAATACAATGTAAATAGAGTTATCTATTTCACTGGATGAAAGAATGGATGCGTGATACAAATTTCGTTTCACGCATCCATTCTTTATCACGTAGCACGTACTTCATATAGTGAAATAGGTAGTACTCTATTTTATGCCTTAATTTCCTTCAATTCCTAAATGATGTGCCATGTGGTATTCTCTAGAAGGGCTCGCATCCAGCAGCGGACAAAAATTATGTAAACTAGTGATAGTGATGACGATGACATACTTTAGGGCACTTTACTTATCAGAACTAATAATAAAATCTACTATTCTTTAAATTGTAACAACTGAATAATTGATTGAATTTCTCGATGAACAGAGGAAACTCTCCTTAGGAGAGAGAACTTACTAGAAGATAATAAATAAACAGAGTTAGATGACGTAGACCGATTTGGCTAACTGGAGCAAGTAAGACTATATACAAGCACAAGGCTGTTCTCTTCTCTTTCGTTCCTAAGTTCCAAATTATGGATTCAAGCAAGAGTCGACATTGTATTTTTCCATTTACCTACCAACCATCAGTGGCAAATAAAGATAGAATCACCATAAGAGCTATAATATAGTGCCTTCTTCCAGTGGCGTATTTTAAGATTCAGCGCCCTGGGCCTGTAAGGTTCGCCGCCCCATAAATTAACGGGAAAAAAAGCAAAAGTTTTGATTAGGAATAAAATAAAGTGCATATAGTGTGTTGACGTGAGCTGAGATTATAGATGTAAGGCCGGTTTTAAACCCAACTTCGCTATTTAAAACGAACTAAACCAATGCGTTTAAAACGAAAAAAACCCGTTTAAAATTGAAATAGAACATTCGATTTAAAATGGTTGGTGTTGATGACTATGTTTTTCTTAATTATAACTACATTTTCTTGATTTTACCGAGGCAGGGATATAACGGAGTAGCTATATAACCGCCCCTCACTGCCTGCCGCCCCGGGCAATGGCCCTTTTGGCCCTAGGGTAAATACGCCCATGCCTTCTTCTATCCAACAGTAATATATGTAATAACGGAGACGACATCAGAACCACTCCCAAATTCCTTGTATTTCCCTAAATCCAAAGTGATAACGTGACATACTCCAATTAAGTATTGCATTTCTTAATCCCAATCAAAACTGACCTGCAACCGCCACTGCGAGAACAAATCCAACGGTAGCCTTCCCCATGCTGCAAAGGCTGGCACTCAACTGGAGTCCCGCCACCTGCCTGATTGCTAAATTGACCAATCTGCTTGATTGACGGCAAAGTGGCTGGAGCAAGGACGTTTGGATGCTTATCTAGTGGTAGACCTCGCGCTTGGATCCGCTCGGGATTTGGATCACTATAATGTATCTTCTATGTTCTGGTGTTTTTTTTATTATTATCCTTGTGAAACTTCTTAACATTCTGTCTTCCTGTCTTTTCCTTTGTTTTCTCTGCATTCTGAATATTGTGTTAGGATTTCATTATTTTTCACTTTTACTTGGTTTTACCATATCTTTTTTTACACTGGACAAGTACTTTTATTAATAAAAAAAATTATATACAAGCTAACACTAAAACTACACAAACAGTTAGACTGTACATAGACCGTTGAAGGTCTAAAGAGAATCTAAATGCTCAAGCCCACTATCAGTTGGCAGCGTACCCAGCATGCTGGCGGCATTACCACGTTGAATGGCAATGCTTATACGTTAAGCCAGATACACGCCCGCATTTTGCTCACCATATGTTTATTCTGGAGGCTGTAAATGTTTGCTTTCTGCTTGTTTGTGATTTCTGATATAGGTAGATAGGTATAGGTTTCTGATATTGGGTAGGCCAATGGAACAATGGAATAGAATCTCAGCAGAATGAGCAGATATCGAATCAGGAATATTGCTAATAGCAAACATTCTTAATGAACCAATAAAAAAAAATGTTTGTTTCTTTAATGCACAAATACGCGCGTGAATATCATGACACTAGAGAAGATAAGATGTGTTTTGTGTTAATTTTTTCAATATCTGATCTTTGATCTGATCTTTTATCAGTCAAGTTCAAGTATTTTCATCCTGCCAACATAGATCTTATCAATATTTAGATCGGTTTTCTTTAACTGTGTTCGATATGATTATTTAGTTTTAAGTTCTAGTTTTTATTTCGAAAGCATATCTATATGCAAACACCTGACTTGTTTCTTAATTAACCGATTCATTTACAAAATTGGTTTTATTATGATACGATTCGATAATAATTTATTTTATCTTTAGTTAGATCGATGGAAGCATAATTGCTTTGAAAAAAAATCAAAGGATGATCTTTAGTCAAATTTAAAAACTATTTCACATGGTTTAAAAAATGCTAGAACATTGCGCTTTTCTGGTAGAAATCTTACCAACAATTTCTGTCATCGATCATTGCAAAATCTATTTCCATCGTCGTAGTAAGCTTTGTCTGCACCGAGAACCGAGCCGCAAGTGGACATTTTACACTCTATCTAACTGAAGTTAAAGACGATTTTAGTTTATAAAGGCAGGCTGGGTGATGATGGACTAATTCCTCTCATGCTGGTCACGTGACCGGGATAGAATATAGGATGCTAGGATATAATGGGCTGCGGATGTAGGTATAACTACCTAGATATCGCGAGTCTGTTGTTACTGGTTTTACCATGACGTAGTTAGATATTTACAACTAGGTACACTAACGAAGCATATACTTGCCTATTAAAGTTAATTCATCCATTGGAAGTAAAGTTTGTATTGTATGTTTGTACAGGGTGATCTTTGATACTTATATTTAAGGAACGTTTCATGTAGTGCAGGAAATTCAAATTTCAAACAGTTTTTTTGTTTTTGTAGCTAGGTCGGGTAATTATTGTAAAAGATCATGATGTTTGCGAAAATTGATTGTTATTCATTACAAACATACTTAAAGCTTTATGCACATTATTACATACATTTGTCAATAATCAATTTTTTGCCGTTTCAAACAGTTAATTGACAAATGTAAGTAATATGGTGAGTTACTGATAATAGCTGTAGGTACATGATAATGTAAAGAACAACCAACAATTTTCGCAAACACTGTGTAATTTCACAATAATTAGCCGGCCTAGCTACAAGGACAAAAAAAAACTGTTTGAAATTTGAATTTCCCGCCAAACATGAAACGTACCACCTTCATTTTAATTTTTTTCGGGATACAATCATGTGACCAAACTTAGCTTGTAAAATGGCTGCCAGAGACTGATTTAAATAAATAAATAATACATATTATATATTTTAAAATACATACTTAAATATATATTAACACCCAGATATAGAACAAACACAAATGTTCATCTTAAATAAAATTAATTGTCCAGAGTTTGTCCTAGGTGGGAATCGAACCCACGCCCCCAAACGCAGAAAGCAGGTTTAATAACAACTGGACCACCAAACTACTGAACCAAATATAAAAATCTTTCACTGATAGAAAGTGAAACTGTCCCTGTGAGTGATAGATTTTGTTTACAACGCAGACTATGCCGATAAATCAAATTAGTTTTTTTTTTTTTAAATATGATTAATGGATTAAAAAAATTGAAAAGTCTACGCTGACGATGTGAGTTAATAATGCGGTCGAAAACGTAGAAATGTTTGGGAGCTGGTTTTATAAACTTTTTTGTATATGAGCGACAAACAAGCAGGCGGAGCGCCTGATTGTAAGCGGTAACCAGCACCAATGGGCAACTGCAAGCACGTTGATGCTTTGACAGCCCGGAGAGGTGGTTGTAGACAAGACACCCTTCTAAATCGCTTTTTTTGCAATTCGGTGGGACGACCTTCAGGGGAAGGTCATTCCACATCTTGTAAGTACGCGTAAGAAAGGATTGACAAAACAAGTCGTTTTGTATATTAGAGAAATTCCAAATATAGACCTTCAATAGGTACTTCTTCACCTTCTCCTTCTTCACCTTCTTCACCGATAATCGATGGGAAAGAAAGGTTCTGGAGTGGAGACCACGAACCGGAATGCAGCGTAGGTAGGCCTCCCACTAGATGGACCGACGACATTGTGAGAGTCGTGGGCATCCAGTGGATGCAGATGGCAGGATGTCGTTCAGTGTGGGGGTTAAAGGGGGAGGCCTATGTTCAGCAGTGGACGTCTTATGGCTGATGATGATGATGATGAGGTACTTCTTCCTGTGAGGTCCGCCAGATTTCAATATTTATTCATACCACAGCAAAAAAGGAGCGTATAACTTTTTAATGAAACAAAGCCTAGTGTTAAAATTAATCTATTCGTTATGAAAATACGAGATACGTTATAAATATAACAATTGCACTAGATATGAGAACTATACAATATGGCAGACATTTTGTCCGTCTCTGAAAATATTTCTAAGCATAGAATCGGATATAAAAATACCTTCTAAAAACAATGAAGTAAACTTAAACATTTATGTGTCAAAGCTTCACAGCCGCAAAAATGATAATTCTAATGCCGGCTGTACATTCCCGCTGCGACACGGCGAGAGCGAAATACAAACGCTCTCGTACTGAATCTCGCTCGCTCGTGCCTTCTCTTCGCAGTCTCGGTTCTTCAGTTGTTTTGAGACTATGCTTTGAGAGTTGTTGGGGTCATAAGTTCGGGTGGTGGTTCCCTTTACAATGCGTCTCCATTCCAATGCACATTTCGCGTGAGCCTTTATTTGGTCAGTTCAACATTATGGTGATCTGCTGCGTGGTCTTGTCCTCTCAATCTTACACTGCACGACAAAGCTTCCCACAAAAGGCTCCACTGCGTAACTATACGTGCCAAAAAAGGTGAGGATGCGAATGATGGAGGGCAGACGCTCCTTGATGCCGAGTTCTTTAAGAATAGACCGATTCGTTCTGAATTCAGTCCATAATATCTATTATCTTCAGCATTATGATTTCTAAGGGTTTCGCGGTTACATATTAAAGATTGAAATTAAACACTTTGAACTGAATTATTTACATAATATTATATAAATAATTTTAATTTATGTAGTTTTGAATACTGTGCAGAGTCACAGGTAGATACGCGATAAAATCCGGTAAAAGTTTTTAATTCTCATCTTCAATATTATTCTTCAACCAGCAACAAATTTCGAGAGATAATATAGATGAGTAGATACTTTTTATCTCGTGTCTCGACGCGTGTTAGTACCTAGGTATTCCGCATGAGTTAAGACTTTATTTGTCGGATCGCGAGAGTGTACAGCCGGGGATAAAATACCTACCTAGTCTACCTACACATTTATTTTATTATCTAGATTTTCCTATAGGTATATTTCATTTACGTTAGAAATAAATACATGGCATAATGTAGATAGATATACGTAAGCTAATTATAAACTAAATTTATATATATAATATAAATCGTTACCTCATATTTTATTTACGAAATTCAGAGATTACATTTATAATTAAATTCATTTGAATCGATAAAATTTACAAGAATGCAACAATAACACATTTTGTCGGATACCCTGATTTATGTACTGAGGTAAATTATTTCTATAACCCATCTAGATTTTTTATAACGAACAATAACTTTACTATTCATAAAAATTCAATACATTTACAATAATTTACAATGTTATCCAAACATATGTGTATGTCATTTGGCATATCAAAAAGATATATAATAATGAGTAAAAATTTGTATGTTTGTAACGAATTAACTCTAAAACTACTGGACCAATTTTAAAAAAATTGTGTCATTATTAGAATGCTACATTATCCTTGAGTAACATAGGCTATGTTTAAAAAAAATCTCCACCCGTGCGAAGTCGGGACGGGTTATATTATAACAAACTATAGCTGCGGCCCGCTTCACACGAGATTTCTTTCATGACCTCAAACATTTTTTTCAATATAAAAATCGTATGTCACTCGCCGGTTCTCCAACTACCTATAAGCAATAAATCACAACGCTTCTTCCTTCGCTGTGTTGCTGCGTGAAAGACGAACAAACTAACATGCTTTCGCATTTTATATATGAGTATGGCTATAAGTATGCCTTTATAAGTTGCTACCTACCAAAACATCTACTTGCTTTGCACAAAACTAAAAAAACAAACTTATCCAAGACCTAAACACTTGGCAGTGGGTAGAAAACTTTGCTGACGCCTTTCTTTATTGTCATAGCAAAAGACTGTTAGACAGTATAATATTATCGCTATTTCAATCTTCGATCAAAAAAAATATTTTTCGAAGATTTTTATAAATCTATCAGAGCCCTTGGTTGATGCGACGCCTGACTAAAACTTATCAGGCTCTTTTTTTGTATTTGCTTAGAAGATGATTATTGTATTGCGCTTGCTTGATTGCGCTTTAAAAAAAGATAAGTATACTGGATTATTCAGAAAGGGTATGCTAAGCCAAAAGGTACTCATAGTGCTCAATATTATGAATAACTTTTGCAATGGGACCAACCCTGACATCGCAAAATGAGTAATGAAGAGCACAATTAACCGCCCCATTCGGCTTAGCATTTATAAGAATATAATATGTAGCCTTTCAGAATAACCTTGAATTAACACACAATAGACGAGAATGTTTGAGTACGTAAGTATAATCCAAAATTTATTTATTGACTATTCAATTAACTTACTTACACTGATTAATTATACTTACCCTCAACTTCGAAAAATAGTTGTCATATTTATATCACACACCAACAATAGATATATTGTTATATCTCGATATTCTTAATTCGAAATATCTTTGGCCTAAAAATAGTAATACAAAAATACTTAAAAATATTATTATGCCAACAGAATCTTTAACGAACAATATCATTAAATCATCAAATATTATCACTAAACTGGCCACCCCAATGTCAAGGACGGCAATAAATCCTTGGTTTTTGAATTATCAAAGCTATTGTACAAAACGTTAACACATCCACTGTATACGTGATGATAACATCCTTCCATCCAAAATGCAGTAGGTACCTAGTAGAGAGCTACGATTTAATATTTTATATCGTTTTTCCATCGAAAATTGTCTAATGCCTATTTAAAAGCCTTATAAATGGCTCTTGCCTGCAAGTTCCCAGCTTCAGTCTTATGCCAGAGACTATGGACATGTTACTTCAATCACTTAGGGTTTAATTTCATCTCTGCTTCATCTTTTGGTTTGTCGGCTATTAAGTCTTTATGCTTGACATACTCTGATCTGTAACAGCAACCCGCCATAAGTGCTAGTAAAGCAAAGGCGATGGAAATACATGCGCAAACGATGCCTCCCCAGTCTGCAAGCGTCCGCACCATGCGGATCTCCTCTATAACATCATTGCCCACCTTGACCTTCTGCTGCACCCAGAATATGGGAAACAGCATTCTGGGTACGTCTTCATAGATCCTGAAAAAATATATTTCATGAGCAACATCCACAATCTTCCTTATCCCACTGCTGGGTCAGGCCTGACTTTTCCGCGGTGTCGGTGCCGCGGCACCGACTGTCTCGACGGCGGGGTGTGTGGCGGGCTGTGTCTGTGGCGGGCTCGATTAGCGTAGAATTCCCTTAAGGGCAACAAAATCTACCAATCTTAAAACGGAATGCATTGGGATTTAGATTTTAGAAACTGGAATCTTTTGAAAATGTGGCTTATGTCAGTGCCAAAATATGGAGAAAACCCAAAAAGAATAACTGATGCGGTTTAATTAGAAAAGCCACAGCTTCAAGAGCCATTTATGGATATTTGAAAGCTATTTTGTTGGTGCAAGGAAGGATTCCTTCAAGATTGTCTATTATATGGAGTATGTAAAATGAGTTAAATAATTCAGAACCGACTGCCAAGCGGAGAATTTGGAATATAGTTGGAATATAGCTAGACTCACCCCACATTTGGACTAGGTTCAATGTAAACGTTGAACTGGAATCTTGCAGCGACGTCAAGTGGCACACCCAGTTTCTGAAGACAAAAATCAAGTGAGCAACCTGTCCCGCTAATCTTACATTTAAAATGAAAGCACCAAGCACTCTCCGCTCACGTTTTATTTTAGATACTATCAGTAAGGGCGAAAATGCACTGGCTAGGCAAAACAATTTTCCTTTGAATAACCAGGCAATTCGCTAGGGTCTAGCTAGGTGCCAACTAAGTCTCGTCCACCTGCGCTTCTTTCTTTTCATATTTTCTTTCTAAATATGAATAGATATTAGCTAAGGAGGTTTATGTTTAGCAGTGAACGTCTTCTGGCTGATGACGATGATAACATTCAATACTTACAGGTTCTACCCCAAAGTAAAAGGAGTGTTTGTCCGGATCAGGACTCATCCCCTCCACATTCTCCCGGAGCTGCGGGTCTGCATAGAGAAAGTGCGGGAGGGAAAGGAAGGAGGGGGAGCCGAACCGGCACGCTGACACGTTCATCACTCCAGCCCAGATGCACTCGCCGTGGCAGAAGCACTCGTTCTCTGATGACGCAGGGGCTGGAAGGAGACACCAGTTTTATAGATTTTAGGAAAATTGGTGAGCAAAGTTGGAAGCGACCCAAAAAATCTTCCATATATATGCTTAGTAATATTTTTTTGTCATAACATTTTACTGACAGTATATTTTTGCTCTCATATTGAAAATGGTATAGCAATTGACCTACGAGTATACGAAAATCTGGAGGTGGGTAATTAGATCACGTACATGCGTTGATACACTGGCACCGTCTCACCTTCCAGGGACGTCAAAACAGGCGGGTGGGGCGCGGCTATCGCGGCTGAATGCCTCAAGCGGCGCAAATATTCCATAAGGCTGGACAGATTATTTATTTGTGCCGTTTGGGGTAGAAACACTTAAACCGTGGGGGTCAAGTGCTTTTGAATTTTTTAAGGATTGGTCGAGGAGACTAAAAGTTTCTTTGCATGACCAAAATGCTGGCCGGTATTTGGGTCAGGGGCCTTACCCCTAGCTCGAAAAGTTGACCTGCATAGGTGTTATTTGTCTAAACGGTACCATCAACTACGAAAAGCGGTAGTTATTTGATAGCCGTCAAGCTTTGCTATTTTCGCGCACACACGCATAGTAAAACGGATTTACGTTCATTCAAGTTAGACGCTTTTAAACGATGCAGCTTAAATGAGTTGGTTAATTTTAGGTACCTATCAGGTACCTACTAAAAGTTGGCTCGCAAAAGTGAAGCTAGGGGTAAGGCCCCAGAAAGCCTCGCCATCCAGCGAGGCAACGCGGCTAGCATTTTGGGCACTCCTGAAATTAGACATCGTTTGAACTATGTAGTAGTACTACATAAATGAAGTTAATTTAATTGGTGATTGTAATATAATTATTGTATCTCTCGATCACGTATAGCCATTCCTTTGTAACTAAATATATCGCAGATGATTTTATGCAAGTAAGTAGCAGTAGAAGAGTAGAAGCTTACAGTAGTCGAAACTGGTCTCCAGCATGGCGAAATTGTGATACTGTAGTCCCTGCAGTTGTCCGCTGTCCACGTACGTCATGTCCACGGTGCGGCACAGGTCGGGCAAAAACATCGTCAGGGTCGACTGGGGAGTCAGGTCGCGGGGTAAAAACTCACCCGCACTGCCTACAATCTAAAACAACACATAACGTTAACCTCTCTTAATGTCATTTTCAATACAAAAAACTGCTCTGTTATCATTCTGAGCGAAAAACCTCTGAATAATATTATTATTCTAAGAACAAAAATAGACGTCCAAATAACTAAGCGCTCGAACAAAATTACTGCTATTACCGAATTAATAGGCGCTAGTTTTCTTCTTTTCATATTGGAGCTGATTAAGCGACTGTGCCCCAATGTTATTGAAATTTTGATGAAATATAAAAAGATCCGCTTAATTTGATTACAGCTTCAATACTCAGGTATATTCTAATTAGTTTTTAATGCAAATGACGAAACGAGCTAGTTGCTAGCCTGATAATCAATACTCAATAATATTCTAATGAGTTTTTTATGCACATGAAGAGATGAGCTATAGTCTTTTATCTGATGATCAATGCTCAGGTATATTCTAATTAGTTTTTAATGCAAATGACGAATTGAGCTATTTGCCAGCCTGATAATCAATACTCAAGTATATTCTAATAAGTTTTTTATGCACATGACGAGATGAGCTAGTCGCTCACGGTGATCAATACTCAGGTATATTCTAATTAGTTTTTTTATGCAAATGAGGAGATGAGCTACCCTGACATAGCTGGACGGTAGTACTGTTAATACTTTTCAGATTCAATAATAAGGTATATTCTAATTAGATTTTTATGCAAATGACGACATGAACTAGTCACTCGTCTGAAGGTAAAAGTCACGCTTACCCTTAACAGTTCAGTGCCACACTGAATAGAGAACTTCAACTGTTCAAACCCTGCGCGGTAATGCACTGCGCTCAATACCCTGAGATTTATCTCATTATGTCCAGTAATTTTACCGGAAACATCAATCTAATCATCAATCTAACATATCTGGCTATATAGTTGGCTATTGCATTGTTTTATTGTTTTTTATTTTTATATTCTGTTACTTGTATTATTACGCATAGTTAATCTGTAATGTAACATTTTATGTGTAAATAAACTAAATTTGAATCAATGCAAAACAAAGTAGGTAATGTTTGCATACTACTGCTTGGTGGTTAAATAGCTGCAAAAGAAGTTGTTGATTAGCCGTAAACTAAGTGAGTGATAGAATGAGAAAGCTAGTTGTATTTCACATTTTATATATATAGATTGATTTAAATTTAGGTAATTTCATTGTAATTCAATATTTGTATAAGGTTTATAACGAGTGATTCATCATACCTGTGAGCATTTCCCCTCATAGAAGGGCAGTGTCTCCTGGTAGTCCCACCTCAGCATCTGTCCCGGTAAGCTGCCCGGGCCTGTGCCTGATGAGATTGTCACGTAGCCGTCGGTATCTATTGAGTTGTTCCTCTGGAAAACGTAACACCAATGTAAATGGAGCAATCTCGGTCTTCAAGACGCGAGATTATCGGTTCCTTCTAAACAAGCTTGGTTCATCGTAGAAAGCATCATCGAGGTATATTATACATAATATACCGCATATAAGAAAAACTCTTCCGAAGCCAAAACGGTACTAATTTTAAAAATAACCATTTAAAAATGATCAAATACCAATAACTATTTGATTTAGAATGTTGCGAACCAGCAATGTAAAGCGTGTGGGCCACGCGTTTCGTGAAGTCTAGCCGCGCAGCTAATGAGTACGTGTCATTATTATCAGCCAAAAACGTCCACTAACTACTCTTACTCTACTGACGTACACCGACACACGTGACGTGACGTGACGTACGTGACGTACGTCTGTCTCTTATTGTCTCTTACTGTTTCATTTGTATTTTTCGGTGTGTAATAAAGTGATATTGAATTGTATATGCCTCCCCCTTGAGTACGTGTTGGTTGGTTATAAGAACGTAAAACCGAGCTCCGCGGCTCTGCCTCACGAAGCCTTGTGACCTTAGTGGGGATGCGGCCTTAGGCTTATTATGCTCTGATCAAACTCACCCCATAGAACCAACCAAAGCGATCAACGGGTGGGGCACCCCCAGTCGCACTGGACGGGAGACTCTTAGCCAGGTCTAGGAGAGGGTCCTCGTAGCCTTCGAACAGCATCTCCCCAGCGGTCTTCGTGACGGAGACGTGCTGGTTGAACATCGCCAGGCCCAAAGACAGGCCCTTCTGCTGCAGGAAGGTCCAGTAGCGAGAACGGAAGATTGCAGACTAGAATGAAGAGGATTTGACGGTTAGCTCGGAATGTATTTAACACAATATAATCTTTTTTTAAATAACTAGCTGTACCCGAAACTTCGTCCGCGATTTCTTTGGAAAAAAATTGCCTATGTCCGTCCTCATGATACATAACTATTACCTCGCAAAATTTTATCGAGATCGGTTAAGCCGTTTAGCCGTGATTATGTAGCAAACAGACAGACAGACATAGTTACTTTGACTTTTATTATATATAGTGTGGATTGTGGATTTAGGAAACAAAAACAAAGTTCATTTCAAATCTCATCTCATCGTTAAAAAAGCCAGGAAAAAGAAAGCTGGGATTATAATTAAATAAATATTACCTATTCGAATATACGTAACGCCGGAATGTTTCCGATTACAAGTTTTAACGAGTGAGCAGGGTTTTAGTAAAATATTTTAAGGGAGGCAAGGGAAATAATAATTGAAGCATTTTTACCGACAAGCCCTTTTCGTTGGGATTATATTTCTATTTAAACTTATGGCTATTATTAGGAACGATTAATGAACCATAAGCGGATTGAGACTAAAGCACATAATTAAAATCATAAACCAAGACCTAGACAGACTTATTTACTAATAAATATATCATCTAACTCACAGATGATGTATTTCTGTTGTCGATATAACAACAAATGCCAAAGAACAGAATAAAATAAATATTTAAGGGGGCAATAAAATAAATTTAAATTTTATATTTAAAATATATATTTAAAAACTAAATATCTTTGGTCAGTGGCATATCATTGGCAAGGACATGAATAAAATCGAGCAAGTGCGATTTGAACTCTAAGGGTTCCGTACCATTATCTATAAAAAACGGCAAAAGAATCACGTTTGTTGTATGGGAGCCCCCTTTAAATATTTGTGAATATATTGTAACTAAATATTCTGTGAATATTTCAAGCGTCTACCTGTTGCCGTTATCAATATCGAGCAAAAACGAGCAAAAACAATCACTTTTGTTGTATGGGAGCCCCCTTAAATATTTATTTTATTCTATTTTTTTGTATTTATTGTTGGAGCGGCAACATAAATACATCATCTGTGAAAATGTCAACTGTCTAACTATCACGGTTCATGAGATACAGCCTGGTGACAGACGGACAGACGGACAGCGAAGCCTTGGTAATAGGGTCCCGTGTTACCCTTTGGGTACGGAACCCTAAAAAGAACCCTTATAGGATCACTTCGTTGTCTGTCTGTATATCAGTCAAGACCATTTAGAAGGAACTAATGGTTTTTAAGTTAAGCTGCGCGAACAAGCTGGTCTTGAAGCCTGATGTTGTCAGAGACCGATTTTAGCGGAGTCACAAATCTTAGAACAAAGAAGCTATTGTGTGTGTAAGCCAATCCGATGAAGTGGCATGCCTTGGGAGAAGCACATGTCCAGCAGTGAATTTATGAAGGCTGATGAGGTACTTACAGCAGCTATGACATTGAGCGTAGTAATAACATCGTCGAGGCTTCCGTTGCTCGAGGGGTCGAACTGCCAGCTCCTCTGGGTCCGGTAGGAAACCGAAAAGTTGTGAGGATGGAAGGTGACATTCACGTGCTGACGTATCTCGCGAAACCGATACGGCCCTGAAACGTTTGGTGGAACAAATAATGGTTAGGTTAGACAAATAATGGTTAGGTTGGGTTGGACAAATAATGGGTAGATTGGGTTGGACAAATAATGGTTAGGTTGGGTTGGGCAAATAATGGTTATGTTGGGTTGGACAAATAATGGTTAGGTTAGGTTGGACAAATAATGGTTAGGTTGGGTTAGGTTAGGTTAGACAAATAATGGTTAGTCATAGAGATATTGAAACTTTTAGAATGACAGGGGAGATGACACTATTGTTATTTTTACATGCAATAAAGTCATTTTAACACGCTTTTATCAGCTTCTCTTGTAACTATGCTAACAAATATTGGAAATCGATTTTAATCTACTGCTAACGATTGTATCGATTTGAAACTTTGCAAGTGTTAATGTAGTTTGGTTCGGTATTTTGTACCATATTATCAAACTGATCTGACGATTGAGCCGGATCTGCAGAGGTGGATTTCTTCAATGGCTACTAATAAACCCCCCGAGTTTGGTCTCAACATTGGTAGGTTTATTGTAATAAGTCCTATACCAAGAGTTCCAGTGTCCACCTCCCAGCTTCATCATCAGATCCTAGTTACCAGGTGCATTGACCCCTCCGAGTTTGGGCTCTTTCGGTTTGTTTTAACAAGTCCTATTATACCAAGAGTTCCACTATCAACCTCACCGCTTCATCATGAGACTCTTGTCATCAAAGGTAATGGTTCCTCGGTTTTGGGCTCCTCTGGTGTGTTTTAAAATAACACAAGCGTGTGATTTTAGTTTTTTTAGTGTTCATAAAGGGTGTAAACGAGATACAAACTTGGCATGATTATAGCCACACTCTAAAGTAAAACAACTAATAATAAAAAATGCCAAAGAGCGAGTCGGTGTCATTTTTTTTTTATTTCTACCCATTTTTTGATATAATAAATTGTTTTTTGCTGAGTGTAATAAAGTGTTTTTTGCTCAATGGGTCTTGGTTACCTGCATAATATTTAATTGTGTACCAAATTGAGGAGTCCATAATAGAAGCATTCGTAGTAAGTACATATTTTTATTTTAAAAACTAGTATTTTTGCCCGCGACTTCGTACGCGTAGATTTTCATATAAACCTTCAATCCTTTTTCCTTCCCTTAATCCGGCCCTTGCGCAAGATAACATAGCCTATACTTCAATCTGGTCATAGCTAAGCATATTCGTGAAAACCGCATTTAAATCCGTCCGCATTTTCTTCCAGGGGTTTAGGCGATGTGCGTGACCCTATTACTAAGCCTAAAAACTGCCTTAACATGTTCAGCTGCTTATTTTAAGTCGCCCTGTGTGAAGTATTGATAGAAGCATAAAAGTAAAAACACCGTCAACAGTTTTCCAATCAAAAAGATAATGTGACCACAGTGCAGAGCATGTTTTTAAGTTTTATTTTTGTCTAAACCATAAAAGATATCATGTCATGTCGGGATGATACATCTCTGAAATTTGACTGTCCAGCTTTGCTCGTTAGAATTTTTTTTTGACCATGCAATTTCTGAATTATGAATACGACCACAAATATATGGTTTGGCCACGGAACCCTGACATATGCTTGTCTTGACACGCTCTTGGCTAGTTATTTCTTATTTCGCGTGCATTTGTATGTATACAACGTCCAATACGTCCAGTGGTTTTAGGAGATGTGCGCGGACAAACAAACAAACAAACAGACAAAAATTCTAAAAACTATCCTATCGTGTTCTGCTGCTTATTTTAAGACGCCCTGTGTGTTTTTTTTTGTTATCTCGCAATTACATTTTTTTTATCTCTACGTTTTTATTATATGTATAGATTATTACAAATGTGACTATATGATAATAAATGATATTCTATTATATTATTTTATTCATAGGTAAAGCTAATCACAAGTTACATGAATAAAATATATTTAGATATGCCTACAAAAAAAAATGGATCAAAATTTGCATAATCTGCACGTGACATGTTTTATTTAACATTTGTTTGCTAACATAAAATTAAATATAATAAAATGTTGGCCCAATTTAGCAATGTTTTTAGCATTTTTAAGTTATGTTTACCTTGAAATAATTTTATGTAAGTAGTTTATTTAAACGAGGTTATTGTTAATTTGTCACACCATACAACACACTGCAGGTACCATACATCATACCTACCTACAAACTTTTGTTGCATTCTTTTAATCAGTTTTTTTCGTCCATACAAAACCAAAAAATATAAACTTATGGAATGTATAGTGTGCCCAGCTTGTGTGCCTTTAAAATAAAGAGCAAACAGAAAAATCATGATTTTTAAGGTTCCGTACACAAAGGGCGTAAACGGGACCCTATTACTAAGCCTAAGCTATCTGTCTGTCTGTTTAGCGGCTGCACCGTACCGTGTCGAACCGTAACGGGCGGGCAGTGCAGTGAAGTGAAATAAAAAAACAACACAAACTTATAAGTTAAAGTGCGCGTAATTAACACCTAACAAGTATTATTATATCAAAAGACAATTTCAGTGTACTTAGTTATTGTTTTTACGGAAAAATATTCTATGTGAAATAAAAAGTAGCAGGTTATTTTTTCTTTTATAAGACAAACTGTAAACAAACAATGCACTATGTTATATCAAAAATGTAAACATTCTTATCTAATTAATTTTTAATTCACTACGTTTTATACACTTATTTTTCATTGTTCACTTTTATACAATTTATACCCTTAATGTTATCATGCTTTTAAGTCATTTTGTCAACTTTAATGTATGTTAAATCTACTTTTAGCTGCAACAAAGTACTTACCACCTAAGCAGTACATACAGAAATCTATATAACATGTAAATTTTACCAAAAAAAAAATTTTTTTAAGGGGGATGTAGATGTAGGGCCTGTGAGTCCCACTACATCACAGATTGTTATTATTATAATATAAACAAATTAATGAAGCGCACCGGCATTCAACAGTCATTCGCTGGCGCTCAAATAAAGCGCACGTACTCAATCCATCTACCGGAGTTTCAATTATCCATTCATATTATTTAGGATAACCTTCTGCATCAAATCCAAGAGTCAGATACAACTACAATACAACACATATCAACCTTAACAAATTATCCTAAACCTAGATAGCCAGTTGAAATTTTCACACAATATATATTGTTACGGGTAATAACTAAGAAATAATAATAAACTCAAAAAGTAAAAACTATAGGGTAGTCCCTATACAACAAACGTTTTTTTAACGTGTTTTTGTGGTTAATCTAATGTAAAAATGGTAAGACGTACAAGCGTCAAACTTGGCATGATTATAGTACACACCCTAAAGTAAAACAACAAGTAATATTATTTGTTGTTGTACTGTAGTGTGTACTGGCCAAGTGCAAGCCGGTGACAAGTTTCTGGTCACCACCGGTTCTCGTAACACCACCGAAGTATAGCAACGTCGCGTCGGCGCGGTCGGCACTTGGATGGGTGACCGCCTGGGCGTGATGTGGTCTATTTGCACAATTAATTTGTACTTTAATAGCTAACAATTCATGTGGTGGTCGGAACCCTCAATGCGGTAGCCCGTCTCACTCTTAGTCGGTTTTATTTTGTATAAAGTTTGTAAATTTATTTGTTAAACAAAATATGTTAAGTACCGAGATGTAGGAAAACGACCTGCGACAGGTTTCTGATAAATAATAAAAATAACCTTTTAATATGTATTTTTACATTTAATTAACACCGACTGAGCCATACCGATTGTAGTATATTTACGAGTATCATATACGAGTATGAAAATTATTAGAAAAAGAAAGTTAACCTAGTGGGATAATATAATTATCAATATAAAAAATCGACTTTATCAGAACTGGACCAAATTGAAATAGGACCACACAGGAAGCACCAGCATTCTAATAAAAAAAGAATCATCAAAATCATCATCAAATCGAAAGTTCTGAGGTAACCAACAAAAAAAACAATCGAATTGATAACCTCTCCTCCTTTTTGGAATTCGGTTAAAAATTAAACATAAAAGGAATGCTTTTCAAGTTTTATGATAATGATGAGTGCAACCCCTTTCGGCATAGTACATCCTTTCCGTGTATCCCTGTTTAGTAAATAAATAAACAGTAACCTTACCAAGTTGTTCGAACCTGGGTTTCTTCCCCGGAAACTCTTCAGCGTTCGTCCAGTTGAACATGAAGATCTCCATGAAGATGGGCACAGAGGGCGCCACCCACTTGTGGTACGACAGCGAACTGGGAGACAGGGCCATTTGCTGGAACGTTTTAAAAATTGGGGTATAAATTCCAGCTAGTTATTCGTGGTTTTCGGTACATTTAACAAATATTTTAGGATACTAAAAATTATAAATAACTAGCGACCCGGCTTCGCACGGGTGTAAGCTCGGCCTACGGCCTCGCTACCATGACCCGCTCCAGGACTGCAAAAAATTTCATCCAAATCGGTCCAGCCGTTTTTAATAGTTATTCTGCTATTCCGGACGGA